>OY744517.1:65779426-65806926 GCA_963556195.1 Sepiola atlantica | reverse complement strand
GCAGTGCAACCTCACAACTTCTCCAGATTTCTCCTAGGTGATCAAGAAACGGCCATCATCAGGAACAGGGGTGCATGTACAAAGTCTTCAATCGACCACGGCCATACACATTAAATAACACATGTAGAGATCCTAAGGCAGTCAAAATTGTAGCCATTCACAAACACATTTCCGAAAATGAGAAAATCTTAAATAAACCAAAACTACTTAGAATAATAGTTGTCTTAACAATAACAAGTCTGCATAACATATTTTAGACTTTTTAAATTTAAATTTTTAGCGAAGATCGTTTTAACTAGAAGCGGCGAAACATATATAAAAAAACATCGGCCAATTATATGTAAGTATTTTTAAATATTTGAAATTGATTAGACAAAACGGATTACTGTTATTTAAATTCATAATACAACATAATATTGTGAAATATTCTATATATAGTACAGACGAAAGATCAAAACACAGCTATTTGAATGCCTCATTTTCATAATTATATTTTTAAACAGTACATAATAACTTTATATCTAGGGGTATTCATTTGCAATTTTATTGTCCTATTTTTCTATATATATATGTGTTATCGATATCAACAGTAATTAATTTAAGTGATTTAATTTTAAAAAAAATGGAAAAATTTCGTTCTTAAATTAAACTAACATCGCTCGCCAGAAAAAAGAAACGGACGAGACATACGCGAGAAGAGTTCATAGAGAAAAGGAAGGAAGGGGGGGGGGACAAGCTGACTGACAGCTTGCTTGATTTCTTGCTTGCTTGCTTGATCTCTCTCTCTCTCTCTCTCTCTCTTCTCCCTTCTCTCTCTTCGCCCCTCCCGTTAGCGACGCCACATTTTATTTTTATATTTTTTTCAAATTCAATGATTGTTTTGATCCCGCAGACAACATGTTTCGCATTTGTGTTTAACAGTTTCTTTCCGGCCTTTAAGGGGGACTGGCTTCATTTTCAATAAGTTGCCATCCGTTTCTAAATTGTAAGTTTTAAAAAAGACACTTTTAAATACACACCATCACTCAGGCGAATTGATTTCTTTTTTCTTTTCATTTCATTACGGTATTACTTAAAAGATAAATACATTTGTATGGAAATCACAAAAATGCTCATGTTTATCTGTTTATATAAATAAATGTGAAAGTTTTAGTCTTGTATATACAGCAATCATATGAATTTGATGGTAATATATGAGTGATAAATGAAAACAACTTTTGATTCAGAAAAATGATAAATCTGAAAATACAGACGCCGATCCAATTCATTGACGTAAGTAACTCACATTATTACACTTCCACTTCAATGATAATATGGAGTCCAATCAGAGTTAATGGAATTGGCAAATTTGAAAATCTTACTTTATTATTAATGCAACGACATATATTCATGTAATGACGAAAAACCTGTCATTAAGAATAGATAAACTCAATTTCGATTAGAAAAAAAAACACTTGTACAGAGTGTCTGTAAAGTGTAGACACATCGGATAACTGAATATTCGACAGTTGTTATACAAGCCCGATTCATCTTGCCATCATTTTGGCAACCTAGGGACTGACTTGAACCATCAGACTCTTTTTCGGCTCGGTCATAGAATGTGCACCCTTCGAGAGGGGTGGTTTATTAACGATCGCCTGAGGCGTCCCTTGCCGGGGAATGCCGACGGGTCCATTATCGGCCCTTTTTGATCAGAGTGGCTCCTTGGTGAAGCTAGTTTTTACTCGCCTTCAGGCCTTGTGGCAAATCTTGCTGTAGAGGGAAGCAAGTAAATTTCAACTGTTTTCTTTTGTTCCTTATGTGTGCAGACAGCAAGATAAGCGAAAAGAATCAATTTTTGGAAATCTACAAATAATTTTCAAAAGGGAATAACTTGTAACCAAATTTCTCAAGGGAAACCAAAAAGATGTAAATAGATATACTACATTTTTCATTCTATTCTAAAGTGCCCCATTATTTTTTTATGGTAACGAAATAGATTTTTAGCATATTTTTTGTAGTTTCAACAACTTTTTAAAAGTCAGGAGTCGCTAATTTCTGGGATTCCCCGTATTTACATAAAAGAAAACAAGTGTATTCATAAACTTTTGATCATAAAAAGTAATTAAACTAAAAAGAGACAGGTTTCCTAATACTCTTCCTTCTTTTGGCTAGAAACAAAATGTAGTATCTGTTCTGTCCTCGCTCAGTTAAGGAGGAATCTTTCTAGATTGAGGCAATTTTAATTTTTATTCCAACCCAGAGTTCCCTTTTTGGGGAGCTGGATTTTTCCCACATTAACATCGACACTGTGTCTAACTCTATCCCCGTGGGGAGGCAAGTAAATAAATAAATAGGGACAGGTATCGTAATACTTTCTGATGGTACTGTATATAGAAAGGAACACCGGTACACAGACGGACATATATATTAGAGAGGGAATGGAAAAAAGTATTGAGATACATCTATAAAACAGAGATTACTAAGTTCAATAAACTAAATAGGAAAGAACATATTGTAAATGATCTCATGTTTAAGACAACTATCAATAGCGATTAGTATATATCATAATTGGTGCGTTTGAAGGGAGAAATCGCCAAAAACAACGGCCACAAATGAACCAGAAAAAAGTGCTCTTTAACCACGATAATGCACTGTGTCACAAGTCGATCGCAATGATGTAAAATGGCATGAATTGCACTGCGAACTGCTTGATCACCCATCTTATTCTCTTTTTGCATGAAACTAAATTAAGCTAAAGATAGTCCACATTACAACCACCTAGCAGCTGTGTTCCAAAATTCATAATGATCGATTAATTAATTTAGGAGTGACTCTTGTCCATATATAACATTATATAAATAGAGATTAAAAGATGTCTTGTTTAAAAACAATCTAGCACTAGTTAATGGAATTGGCAAATTTGAAATGAGTTATAACTGAAAACAACTGTGTGTGTAAAATAAATGTTAAAAGTGACGTTTTCTATATAAGACTAGAGTAAGCATAAGAGATTAATGGAACATTCTATTAGAAGTTAACAGACTAGAGTTGTAAAAAACGTTGCATGATATGGCGCCATTGGGGGGGGGGGGTACGCGGAAGAGAAGCGGGATTGATTCTACCTTTTGGGATGTACGACATCAATGTGGCCAGACATCTTTTGGAGGTCCACCACCCTACGGTGTGGGTTGGGAAATTGCAGCTCATCTAGATGTACATTGCTGTAACTTACCGAAAAAGTAAACTAAGCCCAGAAGAAAATAATGGCGTTAATTGTTGGTGTTTTTTTAAAATTTCCTCCCGTTGCTACAGCTACCAGAATAAGAAAAGGGAAGAAAAACAAGCCGAGAGACGTCACTATCAAGGTTACCGGGAGTTAACAAGGCCAAGCAACTAACTTCTTGCCCCCTCTGACGTCATTGTGGTTGGTTAACTTAATTTCGCGTCATTTAAAATTTCATTTCATAATTCACAAAGTTAAAATGCCTACTGCATGTGTTTGGATTTCCAAAAGAGAAAGAATTACGGCAAATATGGATACACGCAAATATGTTTTAATTTTTTTTTTGATAAAAAATCAAGTCTGAATTACTTATTCATTATTTGATAAAAAAGTAGTGTATAGCCAATAATTATTGTTTCCATTTTTTTTAATTACTTTTTTCGATGTCTTATTAAGTGTAGTATATTTTATCTTTTCTCTGTACTTTTGTAGATTAAATAAATGAAATAATAACGGTATATTTAATCAATATTTTCACACACAAAAAAAATATTGATTAAACAATGCTTTATTCAATGATAATATCGTTAATTAACAAAATTAATTTTTCTTCGAGGTATAATGAATTTATTAACAGAGTTTAGGGGCATTTTTCGTAATATATACGAAATAATTAATATTTTTTTATTTTAAACATATACAGACCTTTATTTTCATTAAAAAAATGCTAATCTTCTTTTTCAATGATTATCTGGAGTTCCTTCAATTCTATACTGAACAATTTTTGTGATATGAAAAATGATCACATCAATAAGAAAAAGCTAAACAGAAAAATAAAGATAGAAACATTCTACTAAATATTTTCTATAAATTTATATTGAATAAAGATCAGTTTCAGGATAAATCGAATCGTGTTCCTTTCTTTTCTTTTCTACATGCAATTTTTAAAGTTTTCTAATGCTTTGTTTTAAATATTTACAATATCGTATGGTCAACATGTTTTGATATTTTGGATAACTTTAGTAAAGGTGGTTTTTGTTTACAGGAAATAATACATTTGCACCAAGTTGTATAATAAAGTAATGCATTTATTATATTCCGTGATCATTAATTAATAAATACTGAAAATTTCATTAAAATTGGTTGATTTCCTGAATTTTGATGGATTATTTAGTGAATAGAGAAGGCGAAATGTTTTGATATTTTGGATAACTGTTTTTTGTTTACAGGAAATAATACATTTGCACCAAGCTTTCTAATAAAGTAATGGATTTATTATATTCCGTGATCATTAATTAATAAATACTGAAAATTTCATTAAAATTGGTTAATTTCCTGAATTTTGATGGATTATTTAATGAATGGAGAAGTCGAAATGCCTTCTTATTATTACGACGGCCATTGTTTGACACGCAATGCAATGACGTCATTTTCGAGCTAACAGGCCTGTGGTAACTCTCGGTGGCCATGTCACTATCCACTAAACAATAACTTACGACGTGCCAACAATACAAAACTTATGACAAGACGACCGCCAGAGATATTTTGTTATGGTCTGGGATCGAAAAACACCCTACATTATGGCACAGTATGGCTATTTCTTAGAGTTAGATGCTTCTGGTTTTTGTGTTTTCAATTTATACTGACTTACCTCCCTTAGTGTTCCATAGAAACAGAGACACAACGCGTATATTTATATTACAGATTAGTCGTAATTGCCCGGCGTTGGTAGGGAGTAGACCAACTGAAATATTAAATAGATGAAATAGTAAGGTAAATGAAGAATATATTATTAATTTAATCTGCACTCGGGCAACGTCGGTCGTGATAATAAGTGTAAGGCATAAAATAAAGTAGACAAACACAACATCAATTAATAAGAAGTTATTTTGTTCAAAATGATAAATAAAATTTTAAGAGCTGTTTGAGACCAGAAATGTGGTCTGCATTTCATTGAAAGTTGTTGGTGTATAGTTGATGGTAATGATAATAATATTTGGATGGCTGAAGAAAAAAGTTACTTATTGAAGGAACAGCGATGTCGTAGATGCTATTGTGATGATGATGATGATGATGATGATGATGATGATGATGACGACGACGACGACGACGACGGAGTTTTTTGCAAACTCGAAATATTTCGATGAGTGCTGTTATTTTTTCGCTTCTTTTAAAATAGACTTTTTGAAAAAAAAATAAAATGATTTTTAAAAGTGATTTTGAAAATTAAATTTAATTATTACAATATCGTTTGGCCATTATATTATTAATTGTACCAAATTGTTATAAAACTATAATTAATATTGTTAATGTAATGTTGTATTAATCTCTATTATTGGGTGTAAATAGCTTCCAAAAACTTACAATTTTTAATACATGAGAGTTTGCTAAGAAATCTAATGCCATAAATTACTTTCTATTCGACAGTTTAAATGCTTAAAAATTCCGTACAATTTTAAAAAGCGTCACAAAGTAATTTATTCTTTTTCAATTATTAACAAAATATTAATCTATTTGACTCGTTTACGAAGAAGCTGAAATGCACTGCGGTTGATTTTATTTTGCAATTAAATTATTTTTTAATGGGATTTAAAAAAAAGTTTATTTTGCTACTTTACGCTGTTGCATTTTTTATTTCAATAAATAATCCATTCATCTAATATATAAAGTAGAGACGTTTTTTCCCCTGTACCTTCTCGGAGTATAGGAAAATAACCACATGCATCACATGCTACTAAACTATCCACTACACTACACTTATTCACTCGAGCGTGTTTTAGTAAATTTGTAATTATTTTTCCGACATAACAATAAACATTACATTTGGCCTGCTATCCACGTTTCTCCCAAAACACAACTCCATATAGGTGGTAGCAATAACTTTCCTCCCTAATAATTCTGTACTGTCACTGTACTCATCGACACCGGGAACTAATAAGCACAGTTTAATTTTCACAAAGCACCCAGTTCTTATTTATCATTTGCCTTGTATTAATTTACTACATAATATAAAGCAATACGCAAAGACTTAATGATCGCTCCCGTTCACTCCGATGATATTCCGCGAATATCAGATTACGTTCTTTCTAATTCTACCTATGACTTCGACATTTACATTCATTCCGGAATTAAGCGGATGACATTAACGAACACAGTTCCTGCAACAGTTATTGATTAAACATGGCGCCTACAATTCTTTCATCAAATCGACTTCCTATTTAATTAAATAGCCGCCAAGATACTGTTAGACCCCGACACATTTACATTTTCAAAATCATACACCTTCAACACGCATATTATAGAAAACTTTCCCAAATAAATGACCTAAACTGTGTCATTGTTGAACTTTATTTTTGGTCGCCAGCAGCTGCCAGTAAACAAGCTCAGCTTAATTGGCCTATTTTCACATGTATTTTTAAGTGTTAACTTTGACGCAGCGTTCGATCCCATTCTACTCTGCCACGTTTTCTTTTTCTTTTTTTAAATTTAAAACATTCACCAACACGGTAGAGTGGGGGGAATAACAATAGGCGGTTTCTTTTTTATGCAATAGGTAGTACTTTCTCCCGGGCAACGCCGGGCGACGGGTTCCGCTAGTAGTATATAAAATAATAATGCGTAAGTTACAGAGAGGCGATTACTACAGACACACGAGAAGTGGTTACAATTTTATTAATATAGAGATTCTATTTCTTAGAGTTCAGTCTTCTTAGTTGGTGCGTTCTGAATTAATACTGAATTGTGAAAGTTAATGAAGAATGTATAATTGATCGAAATGTATGTTATATGAGCCATTAATAAAACATGTACAAATTTGAATAGATTGTCATCTTGTTATTTATAAACTATTTCACCTTATCTGACACAATATAACAGTATACCGTACATTTGGCCTTTTCTCATGATTTTATTGGTTCTTATGTAGTTATTATCTTTTCTGGGTTTTCATGATTCAAATTTTATTCGTTCTCATATACTTATTGATTATCTATTCTTTAACATAGTTTTTAACACTATTTTTATCACTACTTATCACTACTTTTATTACTACGTTCGAAATTCCGTCCAGATTACCGTGTTCGACAGAAATATTCCCGAGTTCGAAAAAGATAAACCTTAAGAAGGCCGGAGGTTACAACGGCCGAAACGTTATGATGACAACACTGAAGATGAGAACAGTAGTCCGAATAATCAAAATTAATTTGTACTATTCTGCGCCTTTTTTCAGCAATAAAAAAGTTCCTAGAGAATGAAAACGTGCGAACTCGTTTGATGGCTTGTTAGGCGATGCTGTCATCTTTGTGAGAGCTATTGGAAAAATGAATTTATGTCAAGGATAAAAATTCAATTCTGATTAAATGATAGCGTGTGAACTCTACAGTTAGACAGCTGTTGTGCATAATTAGTTACGTAAGAGGCTAAGAAAACGGGAAGACTCCGGGGAAAACGGAAAAGGTCTGATCAAAAACGAAAATTTAGTTTAGCTAAAGTAAGGTAGAATAGGAAATAATTAATCTTGCGAAGGATTCTTTATATAAATCAATCAAATTGAGTAGAGAATCAGTTCGCATCGAGTTGGCTCAGGGATTGCACAGAGTTAATTAGGCACAGGAAGAAACGTCACAATCTCTGTGCGGCTGCACTTGGTAACAGAAACAACCTACAAGATACACTTGCTCTTTTAAAATAATCAACACCGGCTAACACATAGACACAGCGGCCCAGACTTTTTTTTATTAATGGGTCACCGTTTATCAAGGCTTTAAAACCACTTGAGGATAAGGTTTAATGAGATTGTCAGTCGGCGATGAACAACATCTTTGATAGGATTAAAAACGATGGGTTAAATGGTGAGAATTTGATTGTTTAAGTGAGCTGTTCAAAACGAATCTGTGAACATTGGACTTGAAAACGACCATGTTGTAGTCGGCTGGAAAGCAGTCCCGCAGTGTTGTGTTCCACATATGTGTAGTTCTTGGAAAGAATCGTTGTTCATGGAAATTCCGTTTATTTCTAGGTACACAAAGAGAGAAAGGCAAATTCTTTGAGGTGGTTGATGCTAGACGAGTCTCTTTTGTGAATGTTTTACAGGGGGGGATCAGAGTTTTGAGGTCGATCGAGCACCAACCATGAAAATAACGATAGAGCCGAAAAAGGCTAGCAACGTCTCTTCTCTGAGAAAGCGGCTACAGGAACGAGAAGAGATCATCCGCCACCAGATTACGAAGTCGATTCTGTACTCTGTCAAGGCAGGAAAGAGTTCTCTGAGCGGCGCCTCCCCAGATGTGGCAACAGTACTCAATCTAAAGACGTACCTGGCTCTTGTATAAGTGAAGGATTACGTCAGAAGTGAGATACTTTCTGGAAAGGTAGAAAGATCCGACCATTTTTTCTTACAACCTTAGCAATGGATTTGATGCAAGTCTTCCATATCAGGTCTGGAATGGTTAGTCAAATGAACGTATCGAAGCAGAAGGATTCTTCAAGGATAGAGCCATTAATTTCAAATCGCGAAAAGCGACGATTCTAGTGATGGTAATTAAAAGAAGAGAAGCTTGGGTTTAGAGGTATTAACCGTAACACGCCACCCTTTCTCCATTATACCACGTGCTCCAGGTCGGAAGCTTAAAGAAATAGAGACAGGCGTTGCTCTTGGCAGTCCCCAACGTTATAGAGCATAATCAAACCCCAAGAATACCTCAATTCACCACCGAGCTACAAAGAATTTTTACAAAAACATTACATACTGTCCTTATCATGTTTCTGGATTTTTTAGATGAAGATTGATAATTTGTACTATTTGTATTACTCGGACTACTGTTCACATTTTGGATACTATTCGCAAAACGTTTCGGCCGATTGTAGAATTTCGTATAGATTGCCGAGTTAAAAAAAATGAACTCGAAGAAAGTCGGAGGTTACGTCGGCCAAAACGCTGTGAGAATAGAATCAAAGATAAGGCTGGTAGTCTGAATAATCGAAATAATACAAATTATCCTTTTTATTTCAATGAATCTGTTAAGTTTATCGACAGCGTTTGTCACATGATACTGATCTTTCTTGAACAGTGAACAAAACTGAAGTTATTCTCAAAAGTGCGCCTTTCACCTTTTCCGTAATATTGACCCTGGCCTTGGACATAATTATCATAATTATCCCAAAATTAAATCAGTTCTAAGTTGGACAATGACCGATATTTTGACCAAGTCATGTGACGATTGGCCAAGCGATGTGGAGCAATGTTGTACGCAAACAAACATGGTGATAAACCAACAAACTCGACCGAAAACATAACCTCCTTTGCGGAAGTAAAAATGCAATTGTTGCAGGAAACTAAGATTACAGTCATATATTCCTAAGATATGATGTTAGAGATGAAAACACAACGCGCGTATCGCGCTTTCGCCACCAGCTCACATTGCACACGGCACGCTCAGTCCCGTAATAAGGAAGACGCGAATAGGCAGGACTGAAATAAAGTAAAATAATAAATCTAAGTAACAATATCAAACAAGGAAGTTAAACTGATAATAAAAACCCACGTTTAAACATATTACAACTGTCTTTGCGTAGTATTAGTAGTAGTGGTAACAGCAGTAATAGTAATAATAGTCGTAGTAATAATAAGATTCAAAAGTGACCAACAAACTATATTAATGAATAAAGTTATACAGACTAGCTAAGTACCTGCCCTACGTACAGTAACCGAGATGCATTCAAAAAGTTACATTTTCCTTTGATTTATGAGAAGATTAACTATAATACTAGGCTTTTGACTTTAAACCTTAATTCAGGCCATACATTATGTTTAATGGAAAGTTTAAATCACTTTCTAATTTCGAACGCTCACGCTCTGAACAAATGCCAGTCATCTTTTATTTATCTATTCACAATGGATCAAAATGGCGGTCTTACTATATCGTGAGCGCTCGAAATTGGGAAGTGATTTTGATGCGTTTAACCTGTCGAATAGAAAATAAGTGTTGGCTTATATCCAGATTTAAAGGCAAAAGCCAAGTAATATAGTTTATTTGTGCCCATAAACCAACGGAAAGCATGGTGCCCCTTCCCTATCAAAGAACAGAAAATAAAAAATTAGCAATGCTTAATTGTTAAAAAATATTTTTAGAATTTATTCATTCAACAAATTATTTTTATTAATTCAAATAATTTACTAATTTTGTTTTACATAATTAAAATAATTAAAATAAACTTTAATAGTTTCTGTTTACATTTACTTTCGACAAATAATTTGTATTACAAAAGTACAGGGTTATGTTATGGATATAAACAAATTGTGGTAACTGAAATCATTAACGTGATAGGAGGAGGAGGAGAACGGAACTCAACTGTCGGTAGTTGAATTTGAAATCCTAAGTCTCATTGTCAAAAACAGGGACCTCGTGATCAGCAGTTTACATAAATAAGTAATACGCCAAGGTAATTTCATGTTCGTATGTACATTATTAAAAAAAAATGAGATCAGCCGATTGCCGAAGACGAATGCAATTTTTCTTTTTTAATTTCATCTGATGTCGCTATTGTGTCGAACGTAAAACTCTAACTAAAAGATATTTTCTTGGCCTTTTGGCCAAGATCAAAGTGTAGTATCTGTTCCGATGGATACTACACCCTATAGACCGGTGTCGTCTTGGCCTGCGGGTCTTGATTCCGCCGGTTTGTGGGTTTGTCCTGTGCAGTTCTAGGAGGTCCACCCTCCCAGGTTTTGCCTCCCCTCTTTGGGGAGGAGTTAGTTTATTGCTTACTGCCTGGGGCGCCCCTACCGGGGAATGCCGACGGGGCTGCCAAGGCAATTTTTAAACTCCGCTTTCTCGACCCGACCTTGGGTCACATCTTACTTGTGGGAGTAAGATAAAAACTGGCCTTGTGCCTAACTCCTGGAGAGGAGTAAATCAATACTTTTCCTCACATGTAACTTCCACTCACATTTCTGCCTCACACCATCTCCCCTCCCTAGATTACCTTCCTCGGTTCGCTGTATAAAAGGCGCCGTTTCTTCTCAATAAAGCTTATCCTCATCACATGACTAAGGTCGTCTGAATCGTCCGAAATATCTTGGTTTGGCTTTAATGACGGGGTTGTGTCTTTAATTCTACTATTCTGTTTGTAATGCTTATCCACTATTCCATAGACTAAATATTATTTGTGAGCAACGGAGGAATTAGTTACAACGTTACGAAGAAACCTTTAAATTGTGTAGCTTTGTTTAGTTTTGTTAACCCGTACAGTAATGAGGCTGCCTAAAGCAGACATGACTTGTCCAAGTCGTCTTTCCTTTCTCCCTTTCGTCCAACGCGTCGGTGCAAAACCCCGACAAAATCGTTGTTAATAATGCAGGGCTTACACTTTTTTTGTCAAGTATATTATGAAAGTTTATTGAAACGTATTATTTTCGGCTTCTGTTCAAGTTTAAAAGTAAAATTCAAGTACTATAGTTTATTTGTGCTCAGAAATCAAAGGAAGAATTTTCAACCGTGTCCATTCCCTATTAAAGGAATCGAAAATAGAATAATTTAGCAATACTTAATTGTTTAAAAATATTTGTAGATTTAATTAATTCAACAAATTATTATTATTAATTCAAATAAGTTACTAATGTTTAACAATAACAATATTATTATGAAGATAATGTTAATTTATAGAAGCTTACTTGAGCTTACTTATATTTTATATTATTTTAAATGCACGGGTATTCTGGTTCGTTAAGTTACGAATACGACTAGATTAAGGGAATAGAGAATTAAAGTAAGAAAAGAAACAAGGATAACAAATGTTCATGTGACCTTTGATTAACTAGAGATAAGTAATTAAAAAAATAAAATACATATATATATATATATATATATATATATATATATATATATATATATATATATATATATATATAAGTAAATTTCGTGTAGAAAAGAATCGTAGGATCAATTTTAGAGGAAGCATTATTTTAATCAATGAAACAGACGAGTGGAAAAAAAAGGGATATTGTTAAAATTACCTTACGGCCTTATGGTCTGACCCTCTGAGAGGAAACGTCAGAATGGTAAATTAAAAACTAAAAGTCGAATGAGATATGAGGGGAAAAGCTTATTTCAGTTAGAGGGGAAAAAAAGAAGGTAAATCTCTCAACGTTATGGTGGCTTTGAATCATTAAAGATCTCCAACTGATGCTTCAAAATCTTTTGTCTACACAGGCTAGGTCGAGAGTTGTTAATAATTAACGCCTCAATAATATTGAGATGGTAGTTCGACCTGGCACCGTGTAAAACAGAAAACCACCCATCGGATTAGTTGTCAGAACAACTATTTGTACTAACGAGGTGATTACCGATGGCCGATTCCTGTGCCTGGAAATTCCCGGATGATCTAATTTATTTTGTATTAATGCATCACCGCTTATCAAGCCTCAAAGGCCACTCGAGGATAAGTGTTAATGAGTAATGAGCTTGTTAGGTGAACGGTGAGACAAACACCCTTAAAATTGAAGCCGATTGTTGAAACTTGGAAGAATTTGATTATTTAAGAGGAGACCCCAACAAGAATTTATTAACATTGGACTTGAAAACAACTATGTTGTAGTGTGCTGAGAAGCAGCCGCGCGGTATTGTGTTCTACAAACTGGTAGATCGAGGAAAGAAACTCTTCTCATAGAAGTTTCGTTTAGCTCCAGGTATACAGAGGAAGAAAGGAAATTTCTTTACAGTGGTTGTAGTGAGACGAGTTTTTTCTGTGAATGTTTTGCAGGGGCAACAAGAAATTGGAACTCAGTCGAGCACCTACCAGTTAAATAACGATAGAGTAGAGAAAGACTAGCAACGTCTCTTCTGTGAGAAAGAAGCTGCAGGGAAGATATTTCAAAGTAGATTTTGTATTTTGTCAAGGCATGAAAGAGTTCTCCGAGCGACAGCCCCCCCCCCCCCAAATGGCAACAGTAATCCATCTTAAAATGAATTAATGTATTTTTGGAAAACACATTAAGTATACTACAATGTAATATGTAAAAAAAACTCAAATTGTTCCGACCCACCCAAATTTTAATATGAGCAGAAAAGTTTGACGACCGAAACTATATTTACCTGGTTGCGACCGCCCACCCCCCTTGAGTACATACCGCTGAGATAAAGACTCTTTTCGTCTTCTCTTTGTGTCAGACTCACAACCGAATCGAAAAGAACGTTAGGAAAAACTCTTGTCTATAAAACCAGCCACCGTTGTTTTACTAAAAAACGGGAAAGGTTAATAGTTTCGATGCCCCCCCCCCCTAAAAAAAACAAAACAACATTTGTTATATACAAACAGTATGTAAATATATTTTCTAGTTCATTGCCTAAAAAAAAAGAATCTAGTGTTATTTTGTTTTCTTTGCTATTTCTTTTTCAAATTTGTTGAAAGGCTTGATGCACTTTTGTTTCCCATCTGATACCGGACCTCATTAACCTTTCGACCCAGGCCAGAAATCGGCCTTTAAATCAAATAGACCGGTGTGGCTGGTGGGGTGAACTGACTAGCAGAAAGTTTCAAACTAATCAAGTCTTCCTCAGTGAGCAAACCGATATTGGCTCTGAGAAATCTACAACTGATATACATTCGAGTGTGGTAGCACCGTAGGGGTAGATTATATATATAGGTTCCTCACTGTCAACCAAGCTCCAGTCCCTGTCCCATCGCTGCAATGTAGCATCCTTATGTTTGTTTTACAAATACTTCAATGGATTATGCTCCGATGAATTGGCTACTCTGGTGCCCCCCTCGACGTAAATTCACTAGACTAACTCGACAATCAACTAAATCTCATTCATTCACTGTGGAGGTCCCCAGATGCCGGAGAGCCATCTATTAAAATAGCTTCTTTCCTCGTGCTGCTGGCCTCTGGAACTCCTTCCCTGTCCCCTGTTTCCCCGTCAGTACTGACATGCAGAAATTTAAAACTAATATAAACAGACATCTAGCTGCGCAGATCCCAATTTAGTTAGACCCCCACAACCTTCTCCCCTTTTCTTTTTTCTCAGTAGCCCCTTACGTCTACAGTGGCGGCCTGCCTTGTCTGAGGTGAACTATGTTAAAAAAAAAGAAAAAAAGCTTTCATTGTTCATATTTGTTTTTCTTATTCCCTAATTTCTTGTGTATTTAATTAACATTGAGGGTGAAATATCTGTGATACTATGAGGTGTCAGCTGGCCTTATTCTGAAATGTCTCGAAAGAGTTGACGAGTGCTTGAGGTCAAAATCTCACACATGTATTGACTAAAGTGACAGTTTGCTTCTACCATGAACACTGTAATATTAAGCATCAGCTACCCAGAATTTCTTGTAAGTTGTGAGTTGGGTGGATTATTTTGTGTGACAGACATTTGTGAGTTCAAAAAAATCAGCCACAAGCGAAAACGCACATCTAACGGACGGGTTTATTCTTAGTCTAATACAATGAATCCACAGCGTTAGCTAATAAAATAATGAAGTATATATTAAAAAAAGTGTCTTTGTCATTGTTATATACAGCCATTGATTTCACCTCGTTCAAAGGACAACGAAAGGACTAGTCCTTGTACTAAGACAACACTTTCTCAAACAAAAGCAGAAAAGACCAGCCACCTATCCCAGTTCCATATCAGCGACTCCAATACCAAAGTTTTGCGGATCTGTATAAGCCACGGCCACTTTTGCACATTGCTAGTAAAACAATGTCAAACTCAAACAATCCTATAAAGTTTCAGACGCAGATAATTATAAAAACAATTCCCAATAGCAGCTGCAAATAAGGAAATACGGAAAAATTAAAATGAAATAAAGGGTTTGTATTTCAAAAAGGATGTATAAATAAATTAACTATCATCATACACGTACTCTCTCTCCCATATATATATATATATATATATATATATATATATATATATATATATATATATATATATATATATATATGTGTGTGTCATTAGCTTTTTTTAAGACGCAGAACTACTTCTATTATGTTCACATGCAGATTGTATATGTGAATAAACTTATATTTATGGTACACTCACTAGTATTTCGTCGTTTTTAAGAACAGAAATGCACATAGAACGAGTGGTGTTCTACTTTATTATCTCTCTCTCTCTCTCTCTCTCTATATATATATATATATATATATATATATATATATATAAATATATATACATGTATATATATATTTTATATATATATATATATAGAGAGAGAGAGAGAGATCTAGATATACAGAGAACTATAAAGAGAGAACAGAGATAAAGAGAGAGAGAACGCACACAGAGGGAGAGAGAGAGAGAGAGAGAGAGAGAGAGAGAGAGAGGGGGGGAGCCGACAGATAGACAGACAGTACTAAATATACCAAGATTATTCACTTACATTTCATTATATACAAAAAGAAACATATATTATCTGATTTCATATAATTTTATTTAAAAACAAATCGGGGGGGGGGGGTAGAATTTGCTAAGTCGACTTTTCAAATAATACTAATAAGAATAACTCGGATATACGTATTTGAAGTTTTAATGGGGTTCTGTACCCATGGGCCACTTAGAGGTGGGGTCACGTAGATATTCGGCACATAGAAGATAACGTAGAGATTTGGGATCACTGACATTGTCCTTCCCAGTGAATTGTATATATATGATATGAGTTTCATAAAAATAGCCTATATTTGAAATTGTAAGAGGGTTATGCCCTAATAGCCCCTTTAGGGATGCATCAAGAAAGCATCGTAAGATTGTAATAGCCGCAGCTTAGAGTATTAATACCGGGATGACCAGAGTCACAGAAATTAGGAACTCGCGATTTCTGGAAAATTTATGATAGTGTGGTGAATTATGGGCAATAAACAATTACCCTGCTATCCAACCACCACGATGTCGCCTGCACGGCAACTGATAAGGCTGAACTGTCTGTCCAGCGGTTCAACTTGAATTCCATATTGGACTCTACACACCACTCCCTGGCAAACTTTCCACAGCGGACTGAATCAATACTCGATGCTCTGATCATCACCCTTGCCAAGTCCAGGATATTATAAAAAACTTGACACATTCAAAGCATGATATTATCTCTGTTATAGTAATAAAGAAATGATTTGCTGAGCTGGTCCCCGTCCACTCCAAACGCTTTAACAAATGCCTTGCTGAATCTTGGTTCCCTGATAGCTGGAAAATTGTCTCTGTGGTACCAGTGTTTAAGAATTCCAGTGAAAGAACTGACCCGCAAAATTATTGCCTCATCACTCTCCATCAGCTCTTTGAATCATTAATCAATCAAGCGATAGTCCACCACTTCGTTCATGCTAAACTTATATCTGACAAACAATATTGATTTAGACAAGCCCGTTCTACTGCGGATATCCTAACGACCATCTCTGAAAGCTTATACCATACACTGGACAAGGCTGGAAGAATATTTAATATAATCAGATCCTCTTAGCTAAAAGAAAGATCCAGGTTGTCCCCGATAGCTGTAAATCTAAAAAAATTACATTAATGCGGACGGACCGTTATTATTCTTGATTTTCATAAACGACCGCCCTGATCCAATTGTGTCCGAGACGGATATATTTGTTGACGACACCACGCTCTACTCTCGACATGCGGGCAAAACGACCACACACATATCCAAGACAATAGCTGAACTCTTAGAAAATGACCTCCAGTCTGTAGTGAAATTGAGACATAAATGTATGGTAACATTTAATGTTACAAAGACAAAGTTTCTTTTCCTTTAACAATTACAAGAAACCTTTTCAACCACCGATTGGCATGGCTAATAGCACCCTACATGAGAGTACATTATTGAAACTCCTTGGCCGAACATTCATAGGCAACATGAATTGGAACAAATACATAGAATACATTGTCAAGGCTTCTGCAAGGAAGGTAGGCTCCGTCTAACGAGCTAGAAAACTTTTCACACCTGCCAGTATTCTATATCTTTACAAAGCCACACTTCGCTCATGCATGGCGTATTGTTGTCACATTTGGGCTAGTGCATTGACCACTAGCCTCTCCCTCTTAGACAGGGACCAAAAAGAGCCTCTAATATAATAGGTCCCACACTATTTACCAAGCTCCAGCCCTCATCCCATCGCCGTAATGTTGCATCCATGTGCTTGTTTTCCAAGTACTTTAATAAAATGTGCTCCGAAAAACTTGCTGCATTGGTGCCACCCTCGTCAGTCAGCAAAATCCCACCCTTTACCGTAGAGGTCACCGGATGCTGGAAGGCTTTCTACTCTAATAGCTAATTTCCTCGAACTGCTAACCTTTTGAATTCCCTCCGTGCTTCCTGTTTTCCTGACTGTACCAACATGCAGACATTTAAATGTAATGTGAACAAACATCTCGCTGCAAAACTTCCCACTTAAGTTGCCCCTTTGTTTGGGGTGAATAAAAGCAAAATTAAAAATAAAAACTTAGAGATTTTGGACCACTTCCATGGTTTTCCCCGGTAAATTTTACATATGAATACACTTTTTGATTTTAATGTATATTCTCTAATCTTTCTTTCTATAGGGAACACACAAAACTCACATACATATACACATACATTAAGTTTTTACGTAAGTAAATGTATAGAAAATATAGAAGAATACATCGATCTAGATATATAGAGAACGATAGAGAGAGGCAGAGAGACAGACAGACAGAGAAACGTTACGTACTAAATATACCAATATTCTTCACTTTCATTTTATTGTATTAAAAAAAAGAAAATATATAACTTAATTTCATTTATTTTAAACCGTGGAGTAGAATCGAAACAGCACACTCGATGTTTTCAGTCTGATACTCTCCTAACTGAGCAATTCAGAGATTTGTTAAGTCGTCTTTTAAAATAACACTCATAAGTAAATTCCTAATTTATGTACAGGGTGTTGGAAAAGGGTCGTAGATTTCTTAATAAGTCTGTCTTTCTATAAATGGATATTCACACACGCGCTATTTTTTATTATAAATATAGAATATATACATAGATCTAGATATATAGAGCAATAAAGAGAGAGAGAGAGAGAGACAGACAGAAGGAGGTGCGTCACGTAGTAAATATACCAACATTCTTCATTTACATTTTATGATATTAAAAAAAGGAAAGATATGTTCTTTGATTTCATATAATTTTCTTTCAACCAAATAGGGGCGCCATAGAATCGAAACTGTATACTCTATGTTTTCAGTCTGATACTTTCCCAACTAAACAATTCAGACATTTGTTAAGTCGAATTTTAAAATAACACTCATGCATATGATATAGATTTCATGCACATATTATATATTTGATGTTCTAAAAGGAGATTCAGACCTTAAAGCTCCCTTTGAACAAAACGGCACGTAGAAATCGGAGACTACTTCCACTCACTTCCCAGGAAAATGTGATACATATGATAATACATATACGCATGATATGTTACACCTATTTCATAGAAATAGGATATATTTCAAGGTTTAAGGGTGTATGCGCAATAGTCCTCTTAAGGGTGCACTTAGGGATTCGCAAACACTTCCATTGTATTCCCCCGTAAATTTTACATAAGAACACACATACATATATATATATATATATATATATATATATATATATATATATATATATATATATATATATATATATATATAATTCAACGTCGGTGTGTGTCATGTCAAGTAGAGCTTCCATATAATAATTATCATAATTAAGTGGATTAAAAAAATTATGACATAATTAATATTTTAAATGTTATAATCATGCTCCGAAAATCAACACTGAACATTGTTTATCATATAAAACCTTGATAAGTGTTGATTTTCGGAGCATGATTATAACATTTAAAATATTAAGTCATAAAATTTGCAATACACTTAATTATAACATCATATATATATACAGTATCTACAATAAGTGAGTACACCCAACGAATCTTTTACTTTTTACTTCATAGAACTTTAATTTTTCGTAGGATTTAAATGAAACTCGGTGTGAACATAGCCATGTAGTGGTTTAATAGCTTTATAAACTATGAAGGAACAAATATCTTGTCAATGCAAAAGAATTGAACAAAAACATTTGGAACAAGTAACAAAAAGTGAGTACACATGAGCATTTTAAACAAATAATCTTATTTTTAATACGTTGTATGACCTCCATTGTTATCAATAACAGCAGACAACCTCCTAGGCATTGATTCGACTAGTTTATGACATGTGTCCGCCGGAATTGCGTTCCATTCACATTTGATGACCTACTTCAGTTCGTTATTATTTCTCGGATATTTCCCTTCAATTTTCCGTTTCAGATGCTCCCACAAATGCTCTATTAGGTTCAAATGAGGTGACATACTCGACAATGGTAAGGTATTAACCCGTTTACTGTCTAAGAACGCCTTAGTAGCCCGAGATGTGTGCTTAGGGTCGTTATCTTGCTGGAAAACTCCACGTCTGCCAACACTTGTTAGACTTGGTAACATTTTTTCCTCCAATATCTGGCAGTAGAGTTTGGAATCCATTTTTCCTTCGATGAAAGCAAGTCGTCCAACTCCTTTGGCACTCATACACCCCCAAACCATTAAGCTCCCACTTCCATGCTTTACAGTTGGCACGACACACTTATCTTTGTAAGCTTCCCCTTTTCGTCGCCACACACGCTTAACGCCATCTAATCCAAATAGATTTATTTTTGTCTCATCAGACCAAAGGATTTTGTGCCAAAACTGCATGTCTTTGTCTTTATGTTCATTAGCAAATTCATAGCGCTTCTTTTTGTGAGAAGTTTTAAGAAGAGGCTTCCCCCGAGGCATGCAGCCTTTAAACCCATCTTCATGGAGAATGTTGCGCACTGTCTGAGCACTCACAGTTACGTTTAAATTGTGCAAAATTTCTTCTGCGATGCTAGCAGCACTCCGACGTCTGTGTCCCTCTATTAGTTGTTTGATGCGCCTCTTAGTTCGATCAGAAAACTTATTTGGTCGACCGGGACGGCGGCCATTTTTGACGGTTCTAGCTTTTTTGTACCGTTGAACAACTATTGCTACCATATTTCGGCTGATATTTACATTGTCACTAATTTCCTTATATGAATGACCACTCTTGAATAAATTAACAATAGTTTCACGAGTTTTTTCATCTAAATCATTGTCATGAGGAGCAATTTCCAAGAATAAACGGACAATTGAAGGAAAAAATCCGAGAAATAATAACGAACTGAAGTAGGTCATCAAATGTGAATGGAACGCAATTCCGGCGGACACATGTCATAAACTAGTCGAATCAATGGCTAGGAGGTTGTCTGCTGTTATTGATAACAATGGAGGTCATACAAAGTATTAAAAATAAGATTATTTGTTTAAAATGCTCATGTGTACTCACTTTTTGTTACTTGTTCCAAATGTTTTTGTTCAATTCTTTTGCATTGACAAGATATTTGTTCCTTCATAGTTTATAAAGCTATTAAACCACTACATGGCTATGTTCACACCGAGTTTCATTTAAATCCTACGAAAAATTAAAGTTCTATGAAGTAAAAAGTAAAAGATTCGTTGGGTGTACTCACTTATTGTAGATACTGTATATATATATATATATATATATATATATATATATATATGACATTAAATATTATAAACATTGTGTGTCTATTTAATAGACTAATCAGGTGCAGTAAGAATCGAAACCCTGGCCTTAGTGCTTGGCATCCGGTGCTCTACAGCGTGATTTATCAAATATGACATTTATAATGGTGGATATTAGATTGTATTTAAATAGGAATTTTCAATTTTTAAAAACTTTTTTTTAAATACCGATAATCGAAAACTATAGGGATATGACGGTGGTTAAGTGGATAAAGACGTGGACTGACGACCTAGGTGTGTCATGTTCAAATCCAGTCGGTTCCATAGAATTACTTTCACTTAGGGATGTTGGCAACCATTACGTGGTCTGTCTTGACGGAAGACTATTGCGTTAATGCTAAGTGGAAACCATCCCCGTGTTACATAGTCAGATTGTTGGCAAAAAACCCCAACTTTAACACGTTCTTATACAAGATATAACGATTTCTTCATTCGTTGTATGACAATAAAGAGTTCATTTTCTATTTATTCTATGAACGAGGCTCTCTAAATGCAATACCAAACAGATCTCTGAGACTTAGCTGGCAATTTGATTGGTCTCAGTGGCAAGCTTTCGTTATAGATCTGTCTCTTGTCACAGCACTGCTATTTCTGACTTCTCTTCGTCCACTACTATCACCAGATGTCAACTCATTTTCTGACGCTTTCTCGCACCTGAATCATATATTCGTTATTGCCCATCTGTCTGACTCTCTGCACCAACATTCCGTAACCTCCAACATCCCAATGGCCATGAATTCTTGCAATTAGATGGTGAAAGGATTTACGTCTATGACGACGACTGGATTTGAAACCTCGTCCACGTTTTCTGAAAAGTCTGAATCTAAGTTCTTTTTAAAATGGTTAATGAAGTAAAAATGTTATCTTTTTTAAAAGCCATTCATATATTTTGTACGCCTCGTGAACTATTTTAAAATCATCAGATCAGGTACAATACTGGCTACAATTAACTGAGTTAATTAGAAGTAGATGTAAAATGAGAACTTCTTGTTCCAACAAGATCTTCCTGCAGTCATGCCGTTTCCAATAATTTTCGTATTAAAAGTGACAACCTCAATATCAGTAGTAAAATAAAAATCAGGAAGATATTAGTAGAATATTGAAATATGTCTAGAGTCTAGATAAACGGTACACACCTATTGTGTGGCATTGCCGTGATAGACTTTCGTTTTACGCCTGTGATTTACATAAGTCTTCCCAAATGGTCACCGATTAAGTACCGACCAGCATCAGCGTAGCTTAACTTCGGTTATCTTACAAGAGCCGGTGTGTCAACGTGATTATAGGCGTATAATATTCATTAACTATCAAAATATTGTAAACTCGTGTACGCAACAGTTATCTACTGTAAAAACCTTTAGAGATTTGATAGTCACGTGTTTCGGTGACGTCACGTGGTTAAAGCTGGATCATTTTGCGCACTCTCTCTCTCTCTCTCTCGCTCTCTTTCCCGCCAGACTATAGACCAACCAGATTTGACTCTTAGCACGAAAGAAAATAACCCGCTGGAAGGGGTCAGTTGGGTACGGTTAAGTGGAACATTAATATCATGGTTCACGCGGTGTTCATTCGATCGATGGAACAACAAAAAGAACTGAACCTTGAATATGTGTTGAGCGGTTTTTTCAATCGGTCCGGCTGCAAGGCACATAGGAGTTAAACAAACATGGCAGCCAGTAATGAGTACGAAACGACCAAATGTTACAGGTGCTCATAGACGCTATAATTTTCCTATTAAATGTGCTAACCTCAATATTAGTAGTAAAATTCAGGGACATTAGCAGAATGTTTAAATATCTGTCTCAAAACTGGATAAACAGTACATATCTATTTTGTGGTATTGTCATGATACGTTCTCGTTTTTCGATTGCGAGATTCTCCCGTTCTATATCCATTACTAATGAATGGGATTACGCAGTTTCTCAAACTAAACACAAAAATAGGTTGAGATTCTTGATCAATATATATATATATATATATATATATATATATATATATATATATATATATATATTGATCAAGAATCTCAACCTATTCAAAATGGCGTATTAGTGGGCTCTCCCACGTGTGAGTATTTGCTCTCTCTTTCTGTTTGTTTTTTGTTTGTTTTCACCCTAAAATGAACTACTGTATAGTGTAGGTTTTTTCAAGACACTTTAATCCAAGAACTTTTTACTCTTTGTGATTTTTTTCTGATGATTTTGTAGTGTTGCAGAGACGATATTGACATAAAAATGTTGTTTGGCACAAGACAAATGAAACAGACCGTAAAAAATATATCTCACAGAAATTTTATATTTTTGGGAAATGTGAAAAAATTAAAATAATAAAATAAAACCATGGTTATTGGAATATAATATGAACTTATATATATATATATATATATATATATATATATATATATATATATATAAAATAATCTATATCCAGAAAAGATTTATTTAAAGAGAAAGTTTTCCAAATCTCTCTCACTTCTTTGTCTTCTTTGGTCTGAAGAGGTTGACTCTCTGTGAAGAGTACAACCGAAACATGTATGCACATATGTAACCAATAATGTTTGTATAAATAAAAATGTATACTTAAGAACAGCTCTACTTGTTATTGAGCACTTTTCATAAACACTTGAGTTTCAACGGATTTACATCTACAGAAACTAATACAATACATATACTATATATATATATATATATATATATATATATATATATATATATATATATATATATATATATATATGACACTTGTTCTTTTTCGTTTATCCCTCTGATGCTGTGTCCGAACTGGATTTATCCATCTAGATTTGTTCGATTTCGACAGTTATAGTGCCACATAGCAAAGTGTAGTATCTGTTCTAAAATTACAATTCATCTTTTCTGTCTTCGGTCAGTGAGGGAGAAATTCTTCTCGACTTTCACGGATTTTATTTTTCTCACAATCCAGTGTGCCCTTTTAGTGAGCTGGATGTTTCTCTGCATTAAAGGCTTTATTTTTTATATTTCTTTGAAAAGAATGTTATCATCGAAGATACTGATTACCTATTCAGCAGTGGTGCTGATGCAACATCATACTAATACCTACTCACACTTGCCAACAGGTTCATTGCAGATGTGAAACAAGTTGCAGGTTGACACATTTTCGTTGAATATTATATTAAATAGGCATTTTGTAAGAATGTGCCATATTTGGAAAAAAAGCATTTAAGGGTGAAAAACAGACCTTATGCCTAACTCTGCCTTCGTGAGGATGCAAGTAAATATGGAAAGTTATAATCTGACCGATAAGTCGCTCCATCTGTTACAAGAGATCCGAAGAGATGTTAACATACAGTCTTCCTAAATGGTCACCCATTATGTTCTGAACATCATATAAATAGGTATGTACAATAGTGCATCTTGTGATTATCTTAGTGACATGAGATCGAATTGATTATTAAACTGCGATTCGAGCGACCTTAATCAGATAAAAAGTAAGATATGTTAAATGGGTTAAGTTTTGCTGTGCGTGTTTGTGCATTTTAAAACGTTAACGTTGTCGTTCTGGGAAGCATGGCTTAATTGTTTATCATGAATCTCTAAAGAGCTTATTGAAAGCAAGCACTAAAACACAGAAGAAATTAGGTGCATTTTATTATTTGGATTATTCGGACTACTAATCTATCATCTCGAGATATGCCGATAGAGATGATGGATTAGCTATAATAAGGGATTTAAACAAGGTTAAGGAAGAAAATTTCAAGAAAATTATATATATGGAAATAAAAAAAGTTAGGCCAAAGTGTAGACATACTGGCTAACATAAAAATAACTCATTTTTTTAGATGTCACTTTAAACTTAAATGAAAATACTTAGGAACGATATTTAAGGGATAACGTTAATCCAATGTACGTAAACCCAACGATATTTAAGGGATAACGTAAACCCAAAGTCCAATCACCTCCCATCAATTATAAAACAGATTCTTAATTCTATCGAACGTAGGCTTAGCAATAACTCTATCAACGGAAATGTATTTAAGAAGTCAAGCAACATTTACAAACAGCTCTAAAAATAGTGGGTACCATAATATCAAAATTAAATATACTTAACAAGACACTAATAATTATAATAAATTTAAAGATATAGGAAAAAAATATATAATCTGGTATACACCGTCCTATAATCAGATGCTAAAACAAAACTGGGCAAACAATTTCTAAATCTCGTCGAAAAAAACTTCCCCATAACCAATCCTTTACATGAAATATTTGATAAAATATTACCTAAAACTGTTCTACAGTTGCTGCAAAAACTCAGAAACTATAATTAAAGCACACAATAACAAAATACTAAATGAGAGCAGAAGAGAGAGAAATAATAACAAAATGCGTAAAAAAGTGACCAACATAGCAACAATAAACAAATTAACACTAAGAGCAAAAGTATAGACTAGAAAAAGCTATAATCCAAATCCTAATAGGAATCAACAAAATAAAAATAAGAAAATAAATAATAAAGAAAAAAGCTGTAACTGCAGAACTCGTACACTTTGTCCACTACAAAATAAATGCCGAACCAAAAGTGTTGTTTACCTAGCCACTATATTTGCCAAAGAAAGCTCGAATAGCAATAAGTACTACGTGAGTATGATCTCATTAGACTTTAAAACCAGATATTACGATCACAAAAGCACAATTAATAACAAAAACTGTCGATTGAAAGCAACACTAGCGACTCATTACTGGGAGCTCGTAGAAAGCGGACGCTCGCCAATAATTGAGTGGAAACTAGTACGACAGGCACGCACATGTACAAATTTAGACGACCCGTATAAATAATGTCTGAATGAGAAATTTGAGATTCTAAACTTCAAAATCCCCCAAGACCTATTAACCTGTAGGAGTGAAATAGCAAACAACTGTATGCACAGAATAACATTTACTTTAGGATAAAAACACATAAGAAAAATAAAATAATTGAATAAAAGACTAAACTTATCCAACACCTAAAACAAGAAATAGAAAAAGCACGCACGTGTTTGAATAAGATCAATTATTATAAGGAAAGGGATTAGTCCCTCCTATAGAAAACAGAACAAAAGAATAGGAAGTAAAAGTCAGCCGAACCTTTGTTTGTGAGAAGTCCTGCCATTGGCTAATGGAAACATAAACCCGTGAGATGGAATAACAAAGACTCTGATTTGTTAGCTAGCTAGACTAAACACAACGTGTATATATATAAAGAGAGGTAACACGAATTCCATGCATTTTAGCCTGACGATTCTCCACGGAGATGAAACGCGAAAGCCTTGCCATAAATCTATTTTCATAACTAACTACATAACTCTACTCAAGTACTGAGCATTGTCGAAGTTAATTCTGAAAATCGATACATAAAATATTATATCCCCTTATACAATTTTATATGGATACATGAAATAATATATATATATATGTATATATATGTATATATGTATGCATATGTATATATATAAGTATATAGATATATGTATATATATACATGTATATATATATATATATATATTTGTATGCATGTATATGCATACATATATATATGTATATGTATATATATGCATATATATGTATATATGTATATATATATATGTATATATGTATATATATATGTGTGTATATAGATTTAGATATTTCACTTAGAAGATAGTTTATTCAGTGAAGACCGGGATTAGGACAATAAAAATAAGCTCAATGATACTCGATTAGAGGGTTCAGAGCATTTATATATGATTTTTTGAAGGCTTACCAAAGAATTCCGTTCAGGAAACCATTCATCACCACAAAATACTTTTTCTTTCGAAGACTATTTATTTATCATATGTATCCAAATTAAAGAGTTTTTCCTACACGTGTTTCACTACCAAGCAAATCCTTGCTTGGCAGATCATCAGGGGAATAAAGTATCTAGAATAAGAGTTTCAACAATTGACAATACACAATGTGGTGTTGCCTTAATTGAGGGCACTTTAGAAGAGGACAGAAGTAAATAATTGAAATAAAAATAAAAATAAAAAATGTCTTTAAAAAGTAGCTCGTAAGATTTTCGCAGTATTGTTGCTACTAAGCAAAACAGCAAAGAATTAGTCCCAAATGCATTCAAAAGAAACACAGGAACAATTTGCGAGAATACACCTTCTCGTCGGGCGGCACAACGATGAAAAGCATCCCCCATAAACAAAAATAAAACAGGCAAAACACAGTTCACAAGTTACCGTTCCTAACCACTAATAGTGGGGGCATTCCACATCTATTCCATCAGAAGAAAACACAACATAAATGTCCGTTTGGAATGCATGTGATCGAGCGAACCTTTTTTCTAAGGCTGACTTACTCCCACTCAAATATTTCTTTTTAATGCATTCGGGACTAATTATTTGCTGTTTTGCTTTCTAGCAACAATATTGCAAAAATCTTACGAGCGACGTTTTTAAGACATTTTTATTTTTATTTTTTATTTTTTTCTTCTGTCCTCCTAATAAGTGACCTAAATTAAGGCAACACCCCAATATATATGTATATAGATGTATATATATATGTATATACATATATGTATACATATATATGTATATATATGTATATATATGTATTTATATATATGAATATATATACGTATATATATGTATATATATACGTATATATATGTATATATGTATGTACATATATGTAT
>OY744517.1:65754426-65776926 GCA_963556195.1 Sepiola atlantica | reverse complement strand
TTTTTTTATTTATTTTATTTATTTAAAAAAAAAATTATTTTTTTATTATTATTTTATTTTATTGAATTTCAAACTTTAGTTAAGGGATTACAAATGTATCAGCATACACATACACACACATGAGAATACACCCATATTCACATACATGTATATATGCATACACATACACAAGGCCTAAATATATGTAAATAAAGTGCATATCATTCCATTCCATAATTATAATATGTAACATGTAACAATGTGGGGTGGGTGGCGCTGGAAAATACAGAGGAGATAAGGGCAAGTAAAAATGTGGGGTGGGTGGCGCTGGCAAATAAAGAGGAGACAGAGGCAAGTAAGTTGGGTGTGGGAGTCTGAGGATGTAAGAATCAGAGGATGAAAGGGAAGACAACTCAAATCTGTTATTCAGGGTTTGACGAAATTTAGAAATTAGAATAGCTTCCGAAATTCGAAGCTGACCTATATTGCGGACGGAGTTGAGGATGCGGACACTAATAGAGCGATGTGTGTTGCCACATGATATTAAGTGTTTGTGGAAGGAAGAAATGCGGTGTTTAGATGCTCTTTAATGTGTTGGTGTAGAGGCCTAACGGTACTACCGATGTAGAACTTTTGACACTTAGCGCATTGTAGGTTGTATACTGTATAGGTGCGGAGGCAGAGGCCAGAGTTGGGGATGGGGCAACTAGCTAGAGAGCAGGGTTCTGGGGTGTAGTGACTTTTTTTGGATAAATGTTGTCGGAGAGAAGTGCTTGTGTGAGAAAGTTGTATGTTAAGGTTCTCACTACGTGTGGCATTGCGGATAGCGGAAGTGATACGGTCGCTAAAGAAGGGGAGTATAAGGAAGCAAGTGTTGGTGAGAGTGTGGTGTCTACGTCTTCTGGTGTTGTTAAGGCTGGATATGGTAGTTAGTGGGAAACCGTTGGTTAATAAGGTTTGGTGGAAGACTTCGGCGTGTGTTGTTTTATCGGAAGTAGAAGAGCATTTGTCCTGTATGCGGGTGATTTCGGTTTGTGCGTAACTAATTTTGGATTTGAGGGGTAGTGCGGATTTTTAGTGGATGAAGAAGTTCCTGCAGACGGGCTTTCTATAGAAAGTGGTGTGGAGAGATCCGTCGTCATTAATGCTGAGTTTAAAGTCTAAAATTAATTAAATTTTGACATTTTCTGCGTTCCTACTTCCAATTGTCTGCTACGGTATTTCAATGGTTTGGCACCGGGTTTTCCCGTTTTTTCGACCCTCTCGGTCTTCTATTGTTGTCTTTTGAAAATGAAAGTTTTTCTTTCGAAAATTTAAGATTACCTTTTGCCGAACTTTTTATTTACCAGACAGTATTTACTATTCTGGTATTTAATCAGTTTTTCGTGAAATTATTAATAAATCGTTTTGAGTTTCACTTTCTCTCATCGTTTATTTCTGTTCACTTTTTCCATCTTCCGGCAACTACATCGCATTGCTATAGCCTCGGACTACTAATCTGCACTTATATTTACCAGAAATGCTTCAAGCAAACTACAATCTCCTTTTATAAATAAATATATATGTATATATAAATATAAATACATATATATAAATATATATATGTATATATATATATATAAATATATAAATATATATATATAAATATATATATAAATATGTATATACATATGTATATATATACACGTATACATATATACATATGTAAATATATACATATGTATATGTATACATATGTATAGATACATATGTATATATACATGCATATGTATACATATGTATATATATATATACATGTATATAGATACATATGTATATATACATGTATATAGATACATATGTATATATATGTATATATATACTTATGTATATATATGTATATATATACATCTGTATATATATATACTTATGTATATATATGTATATATATATACATATGTATATATATATATGTATATATACATATGTATATATATATGTTTATGTATATATACATATGTATATGTATGCACATATGTATATGTATATACATATGTATATATATACATATGTATATGTATGTACATAAGTATATGTATATACATATGTATATATACATATGTATATGTATGTACATAAGTATAAGTATATGTATATACATATGTATATATATACATATGTATATGTATGTACATAAGTATATGTATATACATATACATATGTATATACATATGTATAAATACATATGTATATATATGTATATATATATATGTATAAGCGGCGTTGAGCCTGGCCAGTACTAAATGGGTGACCATTTGGGAATATCAGGTGATGTATGTACTCTCTGCTTATCTCGGCATTGTTTCCAGTCGTCTAGTACTATACTTGCCATTGGAATCAAGCAATGCCGACTCAGGAGAGCAATTTTTAAATGGCCAGAGTGCTCACCTCTCGAGCGCTGGCTTTTAACCCCACTTGCTCGACCCGATCTTGGGTCACATCTTACTTGTGGGAGTAAGATAAAACTGGCCTTGTGCCTAACTCCGCGAGGAGTAAATAAACCCTTACAATTTCAAATTCATGCGTGGGCAGCCCCTGGTGGGGCCCTCATACGTCGAAATATCGACGGGAGAGTCCATCATATATGTATATATATATATGTATATATATATATTTGTATATATATGTATATATATTTGTATATATATATGTATATCTATATATGTATATATATGTATATATATGCATATATGTATGTATATGTATATATATATGTATATATACATGTATATATGTATGTGTATGTATATATATGTATATATATGTATATATACATTCATGCGTGGGCAGCCCCTGGTGGGGCCCTCATACGTCGAAATATCGACGGGAGAGGCCATCATATATGTATATATATATATGTATATATATATATTTGTATATATATGTATATATATTTGTATATATATATGTATATCTATATATGTATATATATGTATATATATGCATATATGTATGTATATGTATATATATATGTATATATACATGTATATATGTATGTGTATGTATATATATGTATATATATGTATATATATATATGTGTATATATGTATATATATATGTATATGTATATATGTATATATATATGTATATGTATATATGTATATATATGTATATATATGTATATATACATGTATATATATATGTATATATGTATATATATATGTATATGTATATATGTATATATATATGTATATGTATATATGTATATATATGTATATGTATATATATGTATATATGTATATATATGTCTCTATATATATGTATCTATATATGTATATGTATATATGTATATATTTATATATATGATGTATATATGCACATATATATGTATATATATGTATATATATATATATATGTAAATATGTATATAAATATGTATATATATATATGTATATATATACATATATTTATATATATATTAGCATTTCTCTTGAAGAGAAATGCGAGCCGAAACTGTATCATTGAACTGTTTAATGTTTTCTTTGTAATCTTGTTTAGAATCAGTACTAGAACATAAATAGTTAGCCTAATGTATTTAAATATAATATAATGCTTAGGAATTTTTTCTTTGTTTAGAATTGATTTTTCCGAGACATTAAAAAATATTAAAGCTTTTTTCCTTGCGAAAATAGAGTCCATTATAGTAAACTGTTCATTGTGAATCTCTATATTATCACATGGAGAGATATATTTTAGGAATAGCTGTTTGATTATTTCTATCTAACCCCTCGCTTTTGACCCTCTTTGTTATAAAGGCTTTTGGTCCTGGTTTGACCTGAATTGGATCTTCACGGTCTCATATTTGAATTGACCTCCTATGTGGAATTTTATTTAGGCACGAAGTTCTTCCCCTAACACGGCTGGAGCGCTTATTAAGGTAACTCGAACGTGTCTAATAATATCTCTAGTGGGAACATAGCATCTTGTGCTTTCGTTTTTCTGAAATATTAGGATCGTATCTGATTTGCACGCTGACATCATAAGTGACATTTCCTGTAACATTTTGTCCATTTCTCTGTTTCATTTTTATCGTCTTTTCCTAAGACATTTAAGTTTGGTTTACAGCATATCAACCATCTATAGGTTATTTAATGCCGAATAACGTTGTCAAATGGAACCCTATAGGTAGGATAGTTATTTTATATTGTTGGAAAATAGACTCTTAGAAAAACATTGCTGTTAGAAACAACATTACTCTTAGTAGGAAATTTTACAATGAGAATGACAACATTACCCTAAGAAAACATTACTCTTAGGTGTGGTTTGATTTGTTTTACGGCATATCAACAATTTATGGATTATTTAATAACGAAAATAATTGTCCAATAGAATCCTATACATATGATAATTATTTTGATTTGATTTGTTTTACGGCATATCAACCATCTATAGGTTATTTAATGCCGAATAAAGTTGTCAAATAAAATCCTATCGGAGGGATAATTATTTTATAGTCTTAGAAAACATTACTCTTAGAAAACATTACTCTTAGAAATATTGGGGACAACAAACAGAAAGTGGAGAATTTTGATGTTATCAGAAAATCACATTGAAACACGAAAAGGCAAAATCATCATCATCATCATCATCATCATCATCATCATCATCATCATCATCATCATCATCATCATCATCATCATCATCATCATCAATCGGTATATTTTTTGAATCAGGCCACAATTAATCCTCTGATGAGGGTGGGGCCTGATTGTCTAGTCTCGATCCAAGTCTTCCCCTCGATTTTTGTCTTTGGTGAGGCCTGACGGAATCTATACCCATGGCTCTCCTATCACGTTTGACCACGTCCTTTCAAGACAACTTAGGTCTGCCAGAGGTGGTCTTCTCTGCTAGCACATTCAACTGTCGAACTTTTAGCAATCCAGCCATTGCTGCGCTAAATGTGCTCCAACCAACGCAGTCTGCTCTTCTACATGTCAAAGATTTTTTTATATATGAGAGAAATATATAATCTAGAAGGGAATCGGGAATCTGGACGGAATTACATCGGCCGAAACGTTGTGATAAAAAACACCCAAGATGAGAACAGTAGTCCGAATATACCAAATTCTACAAATTATCAATCCTCATCTAAAAGATTCCGAAACATAGTATGTTTGATTGTTTGATATATATATATATATATATATATATATATATATATATATATATATATATATATATATATATATATATATATATATATATATATATTCGAGCCATTCTAGGGTTTTAGGGCAGTTAACCATCTTTTGTCATTGGAGATGAATTATCTATGTTATTGTTTTTGGGCGATTGCGTGTGGTTTCATGACCTTGCCAGTCGAACTTAGGATTATTGTTAAAAAATATATTAGTTAACTGCCCTAATAATTTAGAATGACCGTAAAAAGTAGAATCTCATTTTTTAGAGGGTGTGTGTTAATCTGCATATTGTCCAAAGTTTGTTGTTAAAATTTTAGAAATTATCTGAGTAAATTAAAAAAAAAATCAACGCCCTCCCATCCCAATTAATTGCTGCTCGGAGGGCAGGTGATTTTCCTAGTATATATATATATATATATATATATATATATATATATATATATATATATATATATATATATATATATATATATATATTCCTGAAACAGTTTTTCATGGTAAACAACTGATGATCCCTTAAATAATGTTAGAAGCAAACTAATATAATAACTGAAAAAGTTAAATTTACTTACATGAGTGATTTTCCACTGAACGACTGAAGTTTTTTTTGTTTTGTTTTTTCAATTTTTAAAAAAAATATATAGTTTTAATGGTTGAGAAACTTCCAAGACAATATATATATATATATATATATATATATATATATATATATATATATATATATATATATATATATATATATATAAGTTCTTTGTAATATAGCATGAAAAATCCCAGCAGAGTGCTCGATTAATTGAGAATTAATCGGTTTCAAGCACAGAGGACTTAACGGGATTTATATAGAAATAATTTTTAAAATTATTTTATGTTTTTAATTTCTTTATATCTCTTTAAATCTTCATTGGTTTAAATCACAACTGTTACTTTTCACCCCACCCCCTTTTTCAAACCTTATTAAACCTTCCTTACACTACATTTAAACAAATATAGATAACACTCTAAACAAATAACGCGTACAAACGAGAGTGACACGTGACTTCACATTTCCGAAACAGATGACAACAGAAGCTTAAGAGAGCCGGATGGCTAAGTCTTTCTGTGCTTGAAACCGACGGTACGAATGTTGTACTAATTTTTCTGTACAAAATAAATAAATAATATATATATATATATATATATATATATATATATATACAATTTCTTTTAAGTTCGTTTTAGTAATTTAAGCTTGTGAAATAAGTAACGTAAACAAGTTCAAATCACACACAAACACATGAGAAATGGTCACACAATTTTATTAATATAGAGATGAGTCATGTCTTGAAAATTGTAGAAATTAAAAAAATACGAACAAAAATGGTAATATAGGATACAGGACTGGAAATACACTGGGCTCGCCATTGATTCCCAGACAGCGCCGAGAGTATCTGTTAGTCAATGAATAAAAGCGTTACTTAACACGTGCGCTAATCTAGGTCAAACTCCAATTCCAGCAAATTTTCAATCCCTTCAAAAGCGTTATGTAACAGATATCCACCCCCACCTATAATAAAGTCCAATATATATATATATATATAGTCATCCACAGACAAACTGTTTCGCTGTCTCACAGCTCTTCAGTGCTGTTAGACCATCACCTCGCTCGTAAATGGTATATACGATGTTTATTTAAACTGCCGCTTCCACCGTGCTCAGTTTGTTTATTTACAAAAGAGCTTTGCATTACGTTAGGAAGCAGCAGGGGGCATCAACTCGATAAGGGGGGAGGGGGCGGGGGCTTATATAGTCATCCACGGACAGACTGTTTTGCTATATCACAGCTTTTCAGTGCGGCTAGACTAGCACCTCTCCGTAGCCGAGGATCGAACCTTCAATCACCGAGTTGATAGGCGTCAGCTCTATCCATTAAGCCAACGGGAGAAGCGCTCGTAAATGGTGGGTGTGCATGTGCATGTGCGTGCACTCCCGCTTCCGACGTCACGCAAGTAAAAACGTGCCGGACGAAACAATTTCAAGTGTTTAGGGAGAGAAAGATAGAGAGAGAATAAATAGAAAAACACCCCCACGCCGTCTAAAATACATTTGGAAAAGAATTCCCCCACTCTCTAACCATAATGAGACGATTTATTTCTTTTTTTTCCTTTTTATTTTTCTATTTTTTCTATACCGATTGATATATTTTCTGTTTACTTTAAAAGTTTCCATTTTGAGACGTTTTCTTTCTTTCGTCTTTTTTAACTTCATCGATTGAGACGTTATTTTATATGAATATTATTGCGAACACTGGCGAGACCCCCCCCCCCGTAAAATGTACACTTGTTTATTAAAAAAAAAATGCTTACATTTTCATTGAATAATTTCTCTTTTTTTTTTCAATGATTAAAAATAAAACACACTGATTTCTTACAACGAGTACTTTCTTAGAGGGACCATTTATTATTCATGTTTTAAGGTGGAGGGGGTGAACCCTTAGTGTCGGCATTGGCTATGAATATCTAGAAATAAAGTATAAATCTAAAAAAAGTAAAATAAATGCGTTTTTATTAGAGAGACTGGAAGTAAGAGACAACATATGTAATATAACAACAGCAAAAAAAAAACTACGGCTGCCCGTTATTAAAAGACGGAAGACCGAACAATATTGAAGGATATGTAGATCGTAAAAAGACACAAGAGTTATATTATGGAAAAACTGATCAGATCGAGCAAATAAATAAAAAGATACTTACGTACATATTCTACGTTATCGAACAAGTTAGTTGTCAATTTTGTTTCCCAGTAAAAAAAAAATGACGACCAGGTTCCCCTCATTCGGGTTGATCTTTGAACTTAACTAACGCAACTGTGAAACCGAGCGTGACGCGACTTGCGAATCTTAAAAAAAATTTGTTTACTTTGTATTATTTATGTATTTATTGCGAAATAAAAACAGGATACAGTCAAAGTAGGGTAACATCTCGTTTCTTATTTCACAACATTAGCAGTTCGTTTGTAAATGTTGCCGAACTGTAGCAATCTGTATGATCTACTTTCAGCGATACATACATTTGGTAGTATCTGTTCCGATGGATACTGCACGCCTGTCCTGTGCAGTTCTAGGAGGTCCACCCTCCCAGGCTTCGCCTCCCCTCTTTGGGGAGGAGTAAGTTTATTGCTTACTGCTTGAGGCGCCCCTACCGGGGAATGCCGACGGGGCTGCCCAGGCAATTTTTAAATGGCCAGAGTGCTCACCTCTCGAGCGCTGGCTTTTAACCCCACTTGCTCGACCCGATCTTGGGTCACATCTTACTTGTGGGAGTAAGATAAAACTGGCCTTGTGCCTAACTCCGCGAGGAGTAAATAAACACCCTCAAAGAATATCTTTGGCTAAGATCAAAGTGTAGTATCTGTTCCGATGGATACTGCACGCCTGTTCTGTGCAGTTCTAGGAGGTCCACCCTCCCAGGCTTCGCCTCCCCTCTTTGGGGAGGAGTAAGTTTATTGCTTACTGTCTGAGGCGCCCCTACCGGGGAATGCCGACGGGGCTGCCCAGGCAATTTTTAAATGGCCAGAGTGCTCACCTCTCGAGCGCTGGCTTTTAACCCCACTTGCTCGACCCGATCTTGGGTCACATCTTACTTGTGGGAGTAAGATAAAACTGGCCTTGTGCCTAACTCCGCGAGGAGTAAATAAACACCCTCAAAGAATATCTTTGGCTAAGATCAAAGTGTAGTATCTGTTCCGATGGATACTGCACGCCTGTTCTGTGCAGTTCTAGGAGGTCCACCCTCCCAGGCTTCGCCTCCCCTCTTTGGGGAGGAGTAAGTTTATTGCTTACTGTCTGAGGCGCCCCTACCGGGGAATGCCGACGGGGCTGCCCAGGCAATTTTTAAATGGCCAGAGTGCTCACCTCTCGAGCGCTGGCTTTTAACCCCACTTGCTCGACCCGATCTTGGGTCACATCTTACTTGTGGGAGTAAGATAAAACTGGCCTTGTGCCTAACTCCGCGAGGAGTAAATAAACACCCTCAAAGAATATCTTTGGCTAAGATCAAAGTGTAGTATCTGTTCCGATGGATACTGCACGCCTGTTCTGTGCAGTTCTAGGAGGTCCACCCTCCCAGGCTTCGCCTCCCCTCTTTGGGGAGGAGTAAGTTTATTGCTTACTGTCTGAGGCGCCCCTACCGGGGAATGCCGACGGGGCTGCCCAGGCAATTTTTAAATGGCCAGAGTGCTCACCTCTCGAGCGCTGGCTTTTAACCCCACTTGCTCGACCCGATCTTGGGTCACATCTTACTTGTGGGAGTAAGATAAAACTGGCCTTGTGCCTAACTCCGCGAGGAGTAAATAAACACCCTCAAAGAATATCTTTGGCTAAGATCAAAGTGTAGTATCTGTTCCGATGGATACTGCACGCCTGTTCTGTGCAGTTCTAGGAGGTCCACCCTCCCAGGCTTCGCCTCCCCTCTTTGGGGAGGAGTAAGTTTATTGCTTACTGTCTGAGGCGCCCCTACCGGGGAATGCCGACGGGGCTGCCCAGGCAATTTTTAAATGGCCAGAGTGCTCACCTCTCGAGCGCTGGCTTTTAACCCCACTTGCTCGACCCGATCTTGGGTCACATCTTACTTGTGGGAGTAAGATAAAACTGGCCTTGTGCCTAACTCCGCGAGGAGTAAATAAACACCCTCAAAGAATATCGCCGCGATAATCAATCTGACAGTGGTTTTATTGTTGTCGGGCTGAAGTATACTTCTGTTCAGTCCTAGGAGGCCCACCTTCCCAGGCTTTACCTTCTCTTTCAGAAACGGTTAGTTATTGCTAATCTTGGAGAGGGAATAGTTAAGCACCATCATTTCTTATCCTAAAAGTGTTCATTTTAGTGACTGAGCACTAAAATGGTTTTCATTTATTATACTAAATACGAGTCTTCCTCAGTAACTTTAACCTTCAGATAACAATTTATTTTTTGAAAAATGCGCAATCAAAATAAGCCGGTCTTTTCGATGGTTTTGTATTCTAACCGATCGCTTTGAATCATCAAGTAGTTTAAAAGCTTGCATTTTTGAAAATGCATGGGTTAAGGAAAAGAAAAAAGTTTATTAATATAATTTTTGTTTAAGCTACTTGGTGATGCAATAAATATTGTTTTTTTTTTACAATTTTTTCGCATTATTCCTTTTTTGTAAATATATATATATATATATATATATATATATATATATATATATATATATATATATATATATACACACAAGTTTGGTTAAAAAGTAACACCAGCTTTTGTTTATTTATTTTTTGATTCGTTTTTTCGATTCGTCGCACGACTGATTTGGTATTATCGTCCATGTTGTATAAAAAATCGCCATATTTTCGCGAACGTTTTCGACCGACGTCGGTCATCTTCAGGCGGATGAATGAGTATGCAAAATAAAAGATTGGTGAATTTATTAAGAAGACGCTTTTAAAAAAACATTTCAATACCACTTCAACAACACTTCAACATACCTTCGCCCCCCCCCCCCCTTCATAACGAGCATGGTTGATACTTGAATAAACAACGCTTCCATTATGGGGAAACGAATACTGCAATATGAGATCCCAAGAATGGCCGTGTTCTTGGTTAAAATATTCCTGAATTCATTTTTTGAGATGCTATCTGTTATCAGGTGTTGGTAGATGGAACTGTGAGGGGAGGTGAGATGGCACATTAGTCGGCGTGATATGCTAGTTCTAGTCCTGCCGATATACATGTTGTTTGCAGAGACACATTCTCTGATAGGGCATTTAAACACATATATGGCATTACTAGTTTTTAATAAGCTATTGTCGGCCGGGTTATTTTTTATCAATAAATTTGTGGTTTTAGAATTCTTGTAATAAATAATGAATGTAATTTTAAAGTCATTATCTACAGGGGATATATTTTTGTGTATAATATTTCTAATTATTTTTTCATCGACTTTATAGTTGGGGTGCATTTGGTTACAATAAAACAAGTTAATATTATTATTATTAATATTGTTGTTGTTAGAGTTTTTATTTATGGCGGTTAGTGAGCGTTTTATTTGTTGATCAACGATATAGCGTTGCTGTTTAACCAAACTTGCATAAGAGAAGGAATGCTGCCTAATTACACAAATATATATATATATATATATATATATATATAAAGGCAGCATTTTTTCTTTTTAAAATATTTCGTTAAGTACCACGGGCAATTTATTTATGTCTGCATATTTTTGTTTTGATTCTTCTGTGTTTTCATGGTGTCAAGCGGGAACTAGCCGATGCATCTGCCGTATTCGTTTATATCCCTAGTACTTTCGGATCTATCTGGATCCATCTTCATGTGTGGTTATCGAGGAAAGAACGTGGTGCTTAGTTATTTATAAGTAGTTTTGGCGGAAATCACGAGTTAGTTACAGTATTAATAAGGTACTTGTATTAGGATTATAGACATTTCAGTATGGTGTCGCTATTATTGAAATTAATTTTGTTGATATATATATATATATATATATATATATATATAAGTATAAAATTAAAAAAATTTTTTTTTTAAATACTAGTATTCGTCGAAATATGAAAATAAAGAAATTGTAAAAATCAATAAATAAAAATTATGGTTATGGATTGATTTTTCATTAGCTCATTAGAATGCAACTAAAAAGTATATATGCTCTGAAGCTTGTAATACAACCTCATTGAGCTTGCAATTTGAAACAATTTCGGATATTTAAAAAAATATTTTTATCATAGTTCACCCCAAACAAGGCAGGCCGCCACTGTAGACGTAAAGGGCTACTGAGAAAAAGAATGAGTTGGGGGGGGGCAACCTAAATTGGAGCCTGTGCAGCGAGATGTCTGTTAAATTCATGTTTGCTTTGAAGGGAGGGCAAAGTGGGTGCTTGATTGGTCCCAATAAGCTCACACAACCAGTCCATTTGTCGTGACTTGGTCCATGGGGGGGGGGGGTGACCTCGGGAAAGCCCACCGGGGATACCCTCAACCTGAGCGACCCAGACTAGTCATGTAGGACTTAGTGACGAAAAAACTTTCCCCAAGTTGCCCAGATAGAGAGAAAGAGAGACAGCGTTCATTGCCCTATTCAGGAAACCAGGCCAAGCACTAAGTGTCTTTAGAGGCGTCACAGTGCTTGTACCTCTACGCCTAGCTAATAGACAGAGAAGGAGTCCAAAGGTCGGGCGATAGGCAGAACCCATCTACTTCTTAAGCAATTATAGGTTTGCAAACCGGATACTTTCTCCGAGATTCCAGCTCAAGGAAGGTTGTCGATCAAGACTAAGGGGGCCTCCCTCCCCAACGGTTTGCTGCCAAGACGTAAGTGGTTAGTAGCAACGTTTTATTATCAGAGTTTTCCTTCTCTTAGATGGATGACCTGACAAGGTCTACGGGTCTAACCATCCGAAAGAGGATAGCCTGCGCCCGTGTACTAGTCGTGTATTTCCGAGCCTCCGCATGGAAAAAAATTTCCATCCAAATATGCACATATATATATATATATATATATATATATATATATATATATATATATATATATATATATATATATATATATATATATATATATATACAGGGTGGGCAAAAATAAGTGTCCTATTTTTAAAAATTCATAACTTTTTTATTTATTGATTTAAAAAATTTTTTTTTTTAGAATAAGTAAAGGACCCCTTCCGAAGCAAGCATGAGCCGTATTAGCCCTAAGGAACGTACCCTCATTTAGAAAACATTATTTTTGCTTAAAAAACTCAAAACAGTGTAAAAAACAATACTTTAGTTTTTGTAAGTTTTAAGAAGTGTTTTTCGGCTAAAATTTGTTTTGTTTATTTTAAAAAATCTCGGAAGGGTCAGTCTACACACACATAAAGTTTGGTGAGTTTAACTTTTATTTTGTGGAAGTTATTCAAATTCAAGTTATTCAAATTTAAAGATAGGACCCTTATTTTGGCCCACCCTGTATATGTACTTAAATATATAACATACATACATACATATATATATATATACATATATATACATATATATACATATATATATACATACATACATATATATACATATATATATATATGTGTGTGTGTGTGTATGTATATATATAGTGTGTATTTAGGCAGTATTCTTTCATTTAAGCAAACATTTTCAATAAAGTCGCAGCTTAAATATATATGTACATATGTAACAAATGTTTGTACAAAGGAAAAGTGTATACTATATATAGAGAGAGAGATACGTTAATACTATATGTATATATATATATATATATATATATATAATTTTACAATTTAACCAATTTTACATTTTGTCTGAAATATTTATTTCATATTTACTCTTTTATATTTACTATTTTAATTAGGTATAAAATAATTATTTCCCACGTCTGATAACGATTTATTGATTTGCTTGGTTCTGTGTTGCTTGCATTTATTTTCTCCATTCCTTTTTTTTTTAAACATATATGTTGTGGTTGCAAGGTTGAACCACAATTAGTGAAAAATACAATGAAGACGCAAACAACACGGAGAATGCAATAATAAGTGTATTAAAGAAAAGGTATATTTACAGTATGTACAAATGAAGGTGTCGAGTCAGAGAGTCTTGGTGGGAGGACATGTACGCTCTTCGGCGTCACTTCCGGTGGCATTTAGATAACACACTCTAAGGCCAACCTAGGCTTGCCATTTATAGTGTAACGTTATTCGTATATGCAAATGAGTGGTTGCCACCACAACAATATACTTACAGGAGGGATCCTGTGAATCTTGTCAACATTTCTCGAGAAAGTAATGATATGATCCCGGAAAGAATTAAACACGGCTAGCCGAGTCGTCAGTCTGTGCCGGTATGCATCACTGCCTCCCGTATCAATCATTCTCTCTCTTTTCCGGCGTCACACCCTTCTCTCTCTCTCTCTCTCTCTCTCTCTCTCTCTCGCACGCGCGCACTCGCGCTACTTCAATTCAGCACTCTCTGTGTGCGGGCGAGTTGTTGCAACAGCTGCTGCTGAACACCAAGCGTGACAAAACGCCTGAAGAAGAAAAATAGGTAATTCGTGTTAAAGAAATAAACCAGGATAATATAATAAGAAAAAGTAGATATGGCCTGTTTTTGCATGCAATAAGTGAATATTAACAGATATTTTTTATTCAGATTAACAACATTACATCATATAATTTAAAATGAATCCCCTCAAAAGGAGAGCATATTCATAAAAACAATTCAGAATCAAGGAAAGCAAATTTTCATTACTCGGATATTTTTGATCTTCTAAAGAAAGAAAATGTGGAAACATCTCTGTTAATGGTGAAGCGAATTGGTCTACGATACTAAACAAAAGGTTATGTATCAAGGAAATCAGAGTCTAGCCACCCTAGCGTTTGTGTAGCAGTCATAAAATTAACATTCTTTCCTCTTGTGGAGAGCAGCCTCTATGTGATGGTTGGGTCACAAGATGGCAAATCAGACTCGTGGGCGTATTAATTTTAACCGGATCTTTAAAGGACTACTTCTATACACTTTGGGATTTACACAGCAGTTACATAGAACTTCCAGACCATCACAAGGAAAGATGTTTTCTCTCCAGCCTCGGACAACTTAATGCCGAGCAAGGCTATAGTGCGTTGGAAGATATACTACTCGAATACGTTCGGCGGCCGACCTTTCTTCCTTTATTATTACTTCATTCATTGTGACACTGTTTTAACTTTCAGCAACCTACACCCAACGGTGTAGATCACTCAAATAAATATAGTATTTGTTATTTATAGAACAGCTTTGTTTTCCTTTCATTTAACGACACTTTTGTTACAAAATGTTGGTCTTACAGTTTATGCAAAGATAAGCTCCTATATTTCCTCACTCAATGATGCTGGCTAGATCATCCCAGAAGGTCGAAATAAACCGATGCGACAACTTACCTTACCGAGGAGTGAAAGTTACTTAGATAAAGACCCACTGTCCAAATTAGTTGATAGGAATCATAAGATTCACAAAAATCTTGATGAAGTGGAAGTGTTGGAGATGGTAGTGACACGATGAGCCCTAGATTCACGGGGAAATGTATAGAAATAGAAACTGTCAAATTTGCTAATGTTATGATCGGTTCAAAAGAGATCACTTTCTGGTTCAGGCTACACATAAATATCTTTCTACCGAATGTGAACACGCCGAGGTCAGAGTAAAAATGAGGACATGTCTCTCTACGCAAACGCTCCGCACATCTCTTCCGATTCTCAAATAAATAGTTAGAGAAAATTGGATTAAAGAACCAATGACGGACCTTGTCTCAAAGAAAAACTGGCCAATCATTGATCCGTTTTTTTTTCTATCAGAATTAGTTCGCACTGTTACACATCCGACCACTTATTTTCCATCTCTAGTTTAGGTATCTCTTTTATCATAATCCAATCCGTTTAAAACTAAATCATATCGTCTTTTATTTCTTTGTAAACTGTCAAAGTTTACTGAGATTATTTGGCATTTACTGACCATACTGGCATAATCACGTTGATACACCGGTTCTCGTTAGATCACCAAAATTAAGTTAGTACGAGATGGATGGCCATTTTTTGAAATATCAGGCGCTGTATATCATCACCTCTGAGCAGTTAGAGACAACATGTAAATTTTATATTCCTAAAACTTCCTTTTTCGGTGGAAGCCGGATGCCCGTACAGGGCGAGAACCACACAAAGTATTACCGAATGTATGATATATGATGATGATTAACTATACGCGGTATATAACACTAATACGGATTCGAATAAAGATTCTTACCTATCAATACGTAATAAGGTAGAATATTTAAGGCCTCATGTAATCATGAAACATATATGTCTGTGGATAATACATATTTATTGATAAAAAAATTATTATTAAAGCTCCGTTTAAGTCGAACACTTTTAGAGAAATATGAAAAAAGTTTCTAATTAAGCACTATTGCGAGTTCCTTTCCTTGGCAGATCGGACACTTTCTGAGACCTACTATGTTTGTACATCAAATATAGGGGTTATTTCTCTCGCAGTAATTATATGGCTATCACGACAACCGACCGGTTGCGAATTTTGGACTGGACTTATTCTGGTCAAAGGTTCGAATCGTCTGACCGACGGTAGTTATATGAGCCACACCGAGGATTGTTAGTGAAAATGAAACATATATATTTGTGAATAAAAAATGTATTTATAAAAAATAACTTTATACATACATATATATATATATATATATATATATATATATATATATATATATATATATAATAAATAAGTATATATATGTATATATATATATATATATATATATATATATATATATATATATATATATATATTAGAGGTGAAAGATGAGAATAAAAAATTGTAAAAATACAATATTTATTAAAACATCAAAAGTTCAGAGCAAGGAGCCTCATATCCTTAATCCATGGACTTTCAAAGATAAACTCTTCTCATCAGAGGATAGGGAAAAGCCGATAATGTAGTTGTAAATATCAAATTTGATATATACCGAACTCTAAAAGACAAAAATTCATCTGAACCCTACTAAACGGACAATTCCAGAACCAAACTAATACACAGACAGGATAAAATGGAAGCTACCAATTACCGTCGGACAACCAGCATCTTACAAAAATATTTGGATTCCTGAACAATTTGAGTATTGTTTTCTTTTTCAAACATTCATTCCCAAAATAACAGCTGTTTTTATATTTGTTCTGACGTGTTTTTGGATATCATCCACCCTGACTTTACGCTCTGATATCAACATAAGACTCCTTACCTTTTGCCCCTTATTTTTGTTCTTTACTTCTATTTTGTTTCACTTTATATAACATTTTCAAAGTTAAATGTTGCCGATAATATTTACAATTTGAAAATCCATGGATTAAGGATATACGGCTCCTTGCTCTAGAACTTTCGATGTTTTAATAAATATTGCATCTTTACAATTTTTTATTCTCATCTTTCACCCCTAAAATTGATTGCCATATTCAATATATTGAGCTTCACATTATCACGATAGATCAGTATTATTAAACGATAATTAAATTACTGTTAATTAATTCAACATTTAAATATATATATATATATATATATATATATATATATATATATATATATATATATATATATATATATATATATGTATATATATATATATATATATATATATATATATATATAAAGAGAAAGAGAAAGAGATTGGTTTCGTTATAAATATCATATATACCATGACAGCTTTTGTCGGCATTCGTAAGCTAGAATCTTGATATTTTAAAATTATGCCCCATTGTGAAGAGCGCAAAATTATAAAGGATTTTTTACATAAAGGTTAGAAAATGAACCTATTTTAAATAGTAACCAATACGGTATTAGAAACAACATAAATGCTAGACAATAAGGGAATAAAAAACCCATTTAAATAGAATAAATAATTTGTATTAACTCCGCACTTAGTTTCGTATTCAAAGGAAGTAAATATATTTTCACAATATAAATGAAGTAAATTATGCAATAAGAATAATCTTTCATTTAATTTAAGTATTTTATGGATAAATAAGCATCACTTGATAAAATAGAAGAATTAGACTAAATTAAAATTGCTGGAATGGGTTGCGGAATTTATGTAGTTAACTCTGGATTGTCGTTTGAAGATGGCGAACCTCTGAGGGTCGCACGTGAGTTCAAAGGTTTCCAATTTAACGTTTTTGCCTATCATGTCACAATATGTTGTATAATTTTTTTCAAATTAAGAACATTTTATGTACTTTTCTGAAAAGCTTGAAGTGAACAAATCCAATATTAACATAATAATGGTGTTTGGTTCACTTTAAGAGAAACGATTCGGTAAAATGATTTGCACTGAAATGTATCTGTTTTGAAAAATTCTTTGTAAGAAAAATAAAAAATCTTGGCTTTTGGAATATAATGAACTTTGCTTACTGTTATGGTGCCGTACCTATAACGAACATTCGGACTCTTCCATTCTCAATAAATACTGGAAGCATAGACGTCTCAGTGTTGGCGATCAACCCCAGTCCGATCAGTCTCTACTTAACTTTGGTTGAGTGTGGACGCCAGGATGGGGTAAGGTAATGCCAGTCGAGGATTCGTTCTCGACAATCAGTCGGGTAGGAACTAGGCCATTTCGGTGGCCCTTTATCTGCCGGGCTGAGGTATACTGTCCTGGGTTGTCCTAGGAGGTGCACTCTCCCAGGCCTTGTCTTCCCTCTTTGGAGAGGAGTAAGTGTATTGCTTGCTGTCTGAGGCGCCCTTACCGGGGAATGCCGACGGGGTTGCCCAGGCTATTTTTGCCAAGCCAAAGTACTCCTCAATTAGGGGCACTGGCTTGACTTTTCCCCCATCTTCCGACCTTGCGTCACATATTGCTGCGGTGGAAAGCAATTACATGCCTGTAGGTCAACCCCAGTGTTCGGACTTAGTAACACCTATCTTGGATTCGTTCTCGACAGTCGGTCCGGCAGGGACTGGGCATTTTGGTGGCCTTTTATCTGTCGGGCTAAGGGGTTGAGTCCTGGGCAATCCTAGGAGGTCCACTCCCAGGCCTTGCCTCCCCTCTTTGGGATGGAGTAAGTTTATTGCTTACTGCCTGAGGCGCTCTGACAGGGGAATGCCGACGAGACTGCCCAGACAACTTTTATAGGCCAGAGTGATCCTCTTTTAGCGGCGCTGGCTTGACCCTCCCCCACCTTCCGGCCTTGTGCCACATATTCCTGCGATGGGAAAGAATTAAATAAAGTAAATTAACCCCAACACTGTTCTCCTTGTCGGTGTGTGCCTTTTTGCCGTTGTTATTGTTATCCATCATTTTCATTGTTGTTGTTGTTGTTATTCGGTCTCTCTTTTTTAGAGTCGTATTATTTTTGAAGTTGGACTTTTTTCTCTGTTGTTTTTTTTTATTTATTTAACGTTTTGTTTTTTCTTATCGGCCATGGCAGCTCCATGTTCTGGAACAAGGGAAAGTAACGAATTAACAAAGAAAATAGGTTCGTCACCCCCCCCCCCCCCACTAACCTGGAACGTCGGGCTGGACAAAGCCCCCTACAGTCATCATTAATATGGATGAATTCATATCCAATATGGAAAAGTTCAAAACCGAAATAACTGACCATAGACTAATCATCGACCTACCGTAGCTAGAAGAAATCAACAGAAAGACCCTCACCATGTTTGCTGTAGACTAAATAAAAAGCTACAAGAGCCTCTGTTGGCATTATCAATAAACTTTTAGATTCGATGGGTCATATACCACTCAAAATTTTAAAATCCCGCGACTACAATAACAGGTCCGCACTTTTTTCGTCAGAAAACAAATGCATGGAACTGGCCAAGAAAACATCATCACCCAAGACTGCATACTACGCATGGAGTACTTGGGACGTAGAAGAGCAACGATTTCTATTTTTTACGTCCCCTTCTACATCGAAGGTGAGCACTTAGGTGGAAACCTAATGTCTGTGTCTTGCGACCAATATTTATCCATCTGGAATTTCAACATCCTCATTGATTGCAAGACATTTACGGAGATACGATACTATCTGGAGGTAGGAGAAGAGAAGCTGCCGGTAATAGCCGCAGGAAGGAGGCCTGCTTGCTAGACCTGTAGTGCCATATGGCACTTAACATTTTACTGCCCAGAGAGAAGACATAGAGGGACAACAAACAACCCCAAAACTAGAGTGGGGGAGCATCTGAGCTCTAAGGTCGGGTATATAATAGTAGAGCCCCTCTAAAAATCGACAGGAAAGGAAGATCCTGAAACAGAATACCCCCACCTTGTTCAACCAAACAAAAAGGAGGAGAGATGGGCATTAGTGCAGAGCAAGAAAACACCCGGAAGACTCGTCCTTGATCAAATGGGGAAAGAGGAAGAGGAATACAAAATGTCGAAAGATCCGGGGCGAGATAAATATGTTGAAATTGTTCAAATTAAGAATTTAAGTCAGCAAACACATCCCAGCCAAGTGACCCCTAAGCTCAGCCCCAGTTACACTCCCACAACATCACATATTTCCCCAGCTGTCAAATCTAACTCACCCCCAAAAAGATGCCGCCTCCAGTCACCGCTCCCATAAAAGGAAGGGAGTACAAATTAATACCCTTAAGTCTAACTCCCCCAAAAAGAAAAACTGACTCCCCAAGCCCCTCCCCGTTCGTCTCCTCTGAACAGACCACAAGAGACACACAGCGCCTGCTTCCCTCCAAAACGCAAGTGCTCCCTCCCCTTCCCCTTTCTTCAAACACGATAAATATGTTGAAATTGTTCAAATTAAGAATTTAAGACAGCAAACACATCCCAGTCAAGTGGCCCCTAAGCTCAGTCCCAGTTACACTCCCACAACATCACCTGTTTCCCCAGCTGCTAAATCTAACTCACCCCCAAAAAGATGCCGCCTCCAGTCACCGCTCCCATAAAAGGAAGGGAGTACAAATTAATACCCTTAAGTCTAACTCCCCCAAAAACAAAAACTGACTCCCCGTTCGTCTCCTCTCAACAGACCACAAGACACTCACCGCCTGCCCCCCCCCCAAACAAAAGAAAACGCAAGTGCTCCCTTCCCCTTCCCCTTTCCTCAAACACGCTCTAAAACCAACTCCCCCACACCTCAATGAAAACAGATCTGACCATCCCCTCTCTACCGCCCCAAACGAGTCAAATTTAAAAACAACTGCGTCCGCTAAAGAAAATGGAGAGAAACGACAACTTTTCTTCCCTAGGGAAGATATTTGCAAGAATTCGACAGAAGTAGTTACCAGGGCGAAAGGGCATCATTTCACGGAACTAAAGAAGAAGCTAGGATATACTGAAGTGGAAGGCAAATCGGTAGAGGACCCGTACAATTTACCCAATGCCCTCCGAATCTTAACTGTTGTACGGCCTCGAGACGAGGCAAAACCTGTTTGGCGGATGATAGAGGAAGCCAACCTCACTTTTAACATTTCTCCATCAGTAGCCATCTATAAAGACCCCACTTTACGCAGTTAAAAGAAATCATGTCATGGGAGTGTCCTCGTACTATTACACCCCTCCCTGTATAAGACAGCCAAACTAATCTTCCCCCTTGATGCCGGTGGTTTGTCCCATCATGGCCTCATCAACACTAAGATGAGCACTTATTCTATGGGAAAGGCCGTCGCTGACTAGGGATTTTCGTGTCTATTCAGTGTACTTCGATTCTCGCTTCGATTAATTGGGGTTTATGCGCCCAATAGCCACGCTGAGCTCGCTATTTTATTTCAGCGGATCGAGCAGTTCATGAATACTTCTCGAACAGTTATCTTAGCGGGAGACTCGAACGCGGTCCTTGATCCTGATTTAGATCATTTAGGTAATCGTTCTAGGGGTACTAACCAAAATCGAGATTCTCAAGTATTTCGGGAGTTTATCGATAAGTTTGATCTTGTCGATAAATTCCGAAATGAAAAGCCCCGTGATGTAGTATGGATTTTGACAGCTTGCCGTCGCGGCTCCGGTTCGTTACAACTCTCGAGTTATATCGACCAGTTCTTAATTAGGAAAGTCGACATAGGAGCATTAGAGTGTCCAAGTTTTCACAATATAGTTTACTCGAATCACCGACATTCGGGTTCGTATAAACTTAGCTAGACCTAAACCTAGAATGGCTGGTTACTGGAAACTCAACACGTCGTTGTTTGGTGTGAAGGGTTACTGGGAACAGCTAATATTAACCATATTGCGGGAAACGACGGGTACTATAATTGGAAATAAGCGGTGGGTTAAACTTAAGAAAGTTATTAGGTCATTTTCTGCCGACTTTAGCCGACGACTCAATCTAGAAACTAGGTCAGAAAAAGTGGCACTAGAAGCTAGATTAAATCGGGTGGTGGAGGTGGGAGATAGCACTAACGTAATGATAATTAAGGCGAAACTGGCCTCTTTGGCTACCAAGGAGAACTAGGTTTCAATAGTTAGGGCTAGGTTAAGATGAATGCCTCAGAAAGCAACAAATATGGCACCTGAATTGTGTGCAGAGGAGCGTCTACGTGCTACTCACCGACATATCACACGGTCACATTGCCGGATGGACGAACCGTGCCCACAAACGAAGGTATTTTGGAGGCGTTTCGGTCTTATTTTCAAGATTTTTTCAGCAGGGAGCTCGGTCTGTCATTAGCGCATTTCGACTCGTATTTAGCCAACTTTTCTCGCCTTGGGGCGACCAAAGCGGCTAGATGCGAAGGTTGCATAAAAAAAGAAGTATTTGAAGCTTTGGGTCAGGTTGGCTTTGATAGGTCTCCGGGGATTGATGGTTTGCCCTACCAGATGTATTTGAGGCTGTCGCACCTTTTTGTATCCTTGCTG
>OY744517.1:65459426-65749426 GCA_963556195.1 Sepiola atlantica | reverse complement strand
TCCCAAATTGATGGGATTTAGAAAATGATTTCCTAACCATATGTGTACTTACTAGTATAATGCATAAAATAGAGTTTTGCAGCAGCTGTTGTTGGAGACAATATATTTAGTCCACTCTGATTATGTTTTTATGCACTACTTTTTTGTCTATAATCACATCTGTATTTGATTCAAGGGTAAGTGCTTGTTTTCTTTTCACTTGAATGAATTGTTAGATACCTCATTGCCTTCAATGTATTGAAAGAACCTCATAGCCAACACTTTCTGTTTGATCTAAATTTACTAAATCCTATACAACAATACGTGAGATAATGCTGTGGTATCAGATTTACTGAGGGAATTCCTGGCTTTCAAAAAGCTGATATGCTTTTTTGCATCTGTGCAGTTTCTCTTTTGTCGGGTGGCAGTTACTTATTTGTGCTGTTTACTAATATTATAATTGACACCAGGAAACTGCTGCATGACTTGATTTAGTTCAGAACAAATCGGACACATTTAATCCACACGATTCACTTCTTTTCTATATCTTGTGAGTCTGCCAGTGGATTTGATACTTCACATAAACAATAAGATCAGTGGAAAGTTCTGCCCAGTATCACTATGGCAAACAACATGTAAACTATTTTTAAAAACAGAATACAAATCAAGATGATCTCTTGATAAGGTAGCCATTTGTTGAAGTTATAAAAATATTGTCTTAGTATACAAATTGTGACCTGCAGTAACAAAGAATGGTAGCAAGTCATACAATAAAGCAAGATGGAGACTCCAATTTTCTATTTTTTCAGCTCAGAGAAAATGCTTCGAATTACGATTAGTCAAATTTTCCTTTTTTCTGTTCCAACTCTTCATGGATAATCATAGCTGCTATCATAGATTCTTCATCTACTATCGTATCTGGATTAACAATGAGTTTTGCGAATATTTTTTATCTGACATTATTCAACTTTCTGCTAAATTAGTACATCTCACTTGAATTATATTAGATTTCTCTGTTCACGTATGAGTCTTTTCTTCACTTTGAGTTTCAGTGTCAGGTATAAAAGTATGCGTCACAATGAGTTCCAATATGTCTGCAAGAAGTAATATCTATTAATAAATTACCTCTTCATACTTTAGCAAGAGCATTTCTACCAAGCATAATGCTGTACAGTGACTTGTCAGATTTACTGAGGAAATTTCTGTATTTCAAAAAGTTGATAAGCTCTTTTGTATCCGTCCAGTCTCTATTTTGTCGGGTGTCAGTTACTTCTTTGTGCTGTTTACTAATTTTATAATTGACACCAGTAAACTGATGAATAACTTGATTTAGTTTAGAACAAACCGGACAGATTTAATCCACATGATTTACTACTTTTATATCCCTTGTGAGTCTATCAGTGGATTTGATACTTCACATTAACAATAAGATCAGTGGAAAGTCCTTCCTAATATCACTATGGCAAACAACATGTAAACTATTTTTTAAAACAAAATACAAATCAGGATGGTTTCTTGATAAACAAGCCATTTATTGAAGATATAAAAATATTGTCTTAGTATACAAATTGTGACCTTCAGTAACAAAGAATGGTAGCATGTCATACAATGAAGCAAGATGGAGACTCCAATTTCCTGTTCTTTCAGCCTAGAGAAAATGCTTCGAAATCTCTAGCATTTTCATATATTGCAACCACAAGCATCAAGTATGATTAGTCAAATTTTCCTTTTTTCTGTTCCAACTCTTCATGGATAGTCATAGTTGCGATCATAGATTCTTTATCTACCATCGTATTTTGATTAGCAATGAGTTTTGCAAATATTTTTTAGCTGACATTATTCAACTTTCTGCTTAATTAGTACCTCTCACTTGAATTATATTATATTTCTTTGTTCATGTGTGAGTCTTTTCTTCACTTTGAGTTTCAGTATATGTGTCACAATGAGTTCCAATATGTCTGCAAGAAGTAATATGTATTAAGAAATGACCTCTTCATACGTTAACAAGAGCATTTCTACTAACCATATTTGACACTGAGTTGTGGCCATATATCCCTTCCAGAACTTCTGAAAATCTTGTTTTTTCCCATTAGATTGCCTATACACCCAAGAAAACTTATCTCCATGTGTAATCCTCCAATTCTCAGCACTATAAATTACAGACGCCTACTAGATGGCTTATTAACTATAATAGTTTGGGCCTTTCGATACAGTAGATGGTCAAATCTGGTAACACGAAGTGTGTTATAATTTTACTTGTTCAACCAGGAATATCAATGTAGAATAAATACATTACATAGTTGATGGATCTAAGTTTATAAAATGCAAAATCACAACAGTTGCCCTTCCCGGATGATTTCCTTTGTATACCATTTGCATGAATTCTGACAACCCTTGGCATAGACATTGCAGAAACAGGGAAACTGTCCACAGAATATCAAGTAAATATGCATATTTAGGAAAATGATCACAAAGCTTCAGATGGGTAAGTTCTCAAAATTAATATAGATTATCTTTGTGATAATCGTAATTAATTGCTACTTGTCCAGGCCTAGGGATCTCATTAGTCGTTACTTCATTCTGGGAAATCACATGCGTGACAAATTTACCTGGTGTTAATATGGCAACCATACCATCCGATGAAAGGTGGCATATCCATCAAGGGTTTGTATATTGTTGTCAATAGTGTCTGCTGTGTTTAGTATAAATTGACTTTTTGTAACAGTGACATAACAGTTACAGAACCATTTCGTTCAAATGTTTGGACTTCGTCATATGAGCTACAAAACCCATGTTGCTGTAATTAATCTATCAACAACCTATAACCAAAATGGTGATGCATTTTTATGACTAACCATAATTGTAAAAGAGCAATCACTATACTTGGTCGAATAACTTAAATTATAATATGTTCCAGGGATGCCTGCTTCTTCTCTGTATTTTTCCTGTTGCAATAATCTGCATAAAGTAAGCAACACTATCAGGGAGAAATGTTAAGGTTTTCTGTAAAGTAAGTTCATCTGTGGATAATTTGAGTTTAAAGTCATATATTTATTTCATTGTTTGCCTGTTAAAATTTGGTACTGCACCATTGGCGACAGACTGCATCCTTGGCATGTAAATCATTTGCAGAAGATAATCTTTCTAATACTGTATCACTCCACTCAGCATTCCGGGATTTACATATTTTGTCTATAGTGTTATCAAATTTTAATATTTTCACAAGATGATAATACTGACATCTTTGTCTTCCTTGGTATTTGATTGATGTACCACAAAAGAGACAGTGATTTTTTAAACCAAAAGTTCTTGTTCGGGATTGTAACCTACAATTAAATGCTGATATATCGACCCATTCCATGTTTTTCATCTGCTTTTATAATGTAAGGGTTATACTATCGTTTTCTACAGCTCTTATGAACACGTTGACCTGCACATATACGAAAACTACTTTATATTCCCCACATGCTGTGTTGATGCTATCACTTCCTTTTTGGCTAATTGTCACTGTATCCCTAAGAATGTTACCCATAATAATTTCTTTACAAAGTATGTGCATGTTTCTAGTACTTGCATTAGACATTATTTCATTTGTAGCAAAAAAAGAAACTGACAGTAAAACCCAGCAGTGTATAATATACTACAAATTTATTTCACTAAGTTATTCTAAACTTCCAACCTATGATATATTCTAAGGAATTCTTTAAACATCGACCAATATGTGTTGGTTTTAACCTCTTCATATTGTTTTAAACAAGTTAGTTTTTGTGTAAAAAAAATAAAATTTTATTTTGTATCAAAAACTTTGCATGTAATAAAAATTTTACGTCATGGGAAAACAATATGGCCGCCAGCGATTAAAACATTGAATTAAAGTTCGATTCTCAAAACTTTACAAAGTAAATTAGAACTTTATTTCAGGACAAGAAATACATTACAGACCAGCAATCAATTTTATCGAAAATTTTAGAAAAAAAGGCAAAATGAAAACGAGGTTGTTTACATTTCTTTGTCATAAACACAAGCAGATCATTAATTGTAGAATTTTCATATTTCGCATCGGTAGATTTTTCTAGACTTTTAATATGTTCATATAGACACCTCATAGAAATTCATTGTGCAAAAAAACCTTGTGTTGATATTAATTAATCTTCATCTTTTATTAGGTACCTGCAAAATGAACTTAATATAAGCAATCTCGAATATTAATAAATTACCAGATTAATCTCTCTTTCTCTCTCTCTCTCTCTCTCTCTCTCTCTCTATATATATATATATATATATATATATATATATATATATATATATATATATATAATTTAAAGTAAATAAACTCAGTTTATTTCCTTTAAATTTATTCCTGCTCTGTTAACAAGTATATTGAGCTCTCTTACTCGGATTCCCATCGAAACCATTCAATTCTGCACACACACACACACACACTATATATATATATATATATATATATATATATATATATATATATATATATATATATATATATATATAGCAATAGATAAAGTGAAAGAATAGAATAAGGTGCGAATCAAATTTCATTACAGTTCAATGTTCAAGCAAAGTTCTTTAAAATCCTTAACTCTTGAGTTTTCAAAGAAAATCTTCTCCTCAGAGGACCATTACCGCAATGACATTACTGCAGGTAATAAAAATTAAACTTTGAAAATATAAAAAAATATATATAAAAAATACATAAAGGTATATAAAACATCAAATATATCGGCCCACCTATACAATTCATCCACGTCAACAAGTTTAAAATAGCTCCAGGCCAGATATCAAAGAGGTTGATTAAAAAATAATCCAAATTGTTCGTGCTGTTATCAGGGAGAGGTGTTCGTTTTCGGATTTCTTACGCTGTCTACTGGGCTTGCGCGAGCTTAATTACCTTTGAATATAATTTTCTTTGGAGTAATTTTTATCGAACCCGGAAGAAAAAATGGCTGAATACATCAGGTCAGTTTAATTTTATTCGAGCAGAGCTTACATACAACCAAGAACTTATGGTTTGCATTACTCCTATCAGCTCTTAAGAACCCTGAATTTGGACATGATAATATTCAACACCAAGTGAGTTTTCTGAACTTTTCATATGATTTGTTTTCCCTATCGTTTTTTTTATCGTTTTTTCATTTGCATACACCTTAAATACACTTGTCACTGCTATCTACAGCATCGATAGCAAACGAATTTCCCGCCTGGATAATCTGTTTCATTTTTGGACCACCATTCACCATTTGGAGTATTTCTTAATCAACCTCTTTGATGTCTGGCCTGGAACTATTTTAAACTTGTTGACGTGGATGAACTGTATAGGTTTACAAAAAAGTATGTTTTGGATCGATATATTTGATCTTTTATATACCTTTATGTATTTTTATATATATTTTTTTATATATTTTCAAAGTTTAATTTTTATTACCTGCAGTAATGTCATTGCGGTAATGGTCCTCTGAGGAGAAGATTTTCTTTGAAAACTCATGAGTTAAGGACTTTAAAGAACTTTGCTTGAACATCGAACTGTAATAAAATTTGATTCGCACCTTATTCTATTCTTTCACTTTATCTTGCTATTAATGCTCTATCCAGTATATTGAGCTTCAGTTTTATCCGGATGTTCAGTAATTAAAAATATTAGTTTTCTCTGATATCTTTTGTTTTATTAACCTTATATATATATATATATATATATATATATATATATATATATATATATATATATATACATTTAAATATGATACGCGGAAATCTCTCTATGCCCTTTCGACTATCATCTCGTCAGGAGAAAATCGATAGTTTTAATTAATAATATTGTCGAAAGAAAGAGCAAATGGGGATTTGAAAGTGCCCAAATTAACAATAGAGCGATTAAAAGTCAATTTAATGATTTACTTAAAAAACGATTAAAAGGCACTGCGTTAGGGGGAAAAGGTGAGGGTGGGGGGTTCAAAGTTCCCCAAAGAGATTAAGCGATTTAACAAATTCCTTCTGCCGGTATAAGGAAGGTTTTCGCATAGCGATAGAGACAGACTCCAATATTTTCAAATGGTTCTTAGAATCTGCTCTATGCAAGATCTCAAAACGGTCTACTTTATAGCTACTGGCACAGCTTGAGTTTTCCACCAAATTCTGGCCAATAGCAGAGTCCAAAGTATTAGAGGAGGGGTAACCCAAGGATCCTACCCTTCCCTGACGTATTTTTGATGGAATGTGCTGGTTTATGTGGGTCTGCAAATGCAAGGAAGTGCGCCCTATATAGCCAGCATCACACTGGCATTTAAATTGGTATACAATATTACTATAATTTGTATAGGACACACTATCCTTGCGAAAGGAAGGAAAAGCAGGTCTAGTAGCATAAACTAATCGTAAGGCAACAGCACTTTCAAATCCCCATTTGCTCTTTCTTTCGACAATATTATTAATTAAAACTATCGATTTTCTCCTGACGAGATGATAGTCGAAAGGGCATTAGAGAGATTTCCGCGTATCATTTTAAAATGTATTTATAAGTTTTGTACCTCAAAACATATATATATATATATATATTTTTAATTGGTGATTGCAGCGTTCGTTGTTTTTTTGCTTACTATTATTTCGATCGTCTCACTTCCTAAGTGATTAAGATGCAGAAAATTGCATTATTAGTCGCCCTTTATATATTTTTATTTATTTTATACGTACATAAAAGTAATCCATCCATGGATCACAGCCGTCATCAGCATGGCTAACTTACACAGAGATCGAACCTTCGATATTTATGTCTATAGTCCAGCATCTTTACCATAGGACCAAGACGCTCTGTCTAGAAATATGTACAATTTTTATCACCTAAATATTTAATGTAATTTTATGTAATTATTTTTATTGGTGCTTGCAGCGTTCGTTGTTTTTTTTTTGCTTACTATTATTTCGATTGTCTCACTTCCAATTTTCTGCATCTTAATCACTTAGGAAGTGAGACAATCGAAATAATAGTAAGTCTTGGTCCGATGGTAAAACGCTGGACTATAGACATCAATATCGAGGGTTCGATCTCTGTGTAAGTTAGCCCTGCTGATGACGGCTGTGAGCCAAAAACATGTGTCTATGGATTACTTTATGTACGTATAATATATATATATATATATATATATATATATATATATATATATATATATATATATATCATAATTCCCTGCTCAATTTGTTGTAAGGAAGTTGGGGGCAACTCAACTTTTTATGGTACTTGTAAGCATTGTGTACACAAGACGTGCAGTGGAATTACAGATAGGTTGAGAGATGATAACCTGTTTGTGTGCAAGGAGTGTAAGACAGTAAAGGTGGATGATAACTCAGATGTGGAGAAAGTACATTTGGATGGCGAGGCTATTGAGGTTGTCCAGAAGTGTTGTTACCTTGGTGATGCCATTCAGGCACAGGGGTGAGCTAGTGCTGGTGTGATCATAAGAGTAAAAAGTAGATGGAGTGAGTTCATGGCAATTTGCCATTACTAACCAGCAAAGCGTCACCGCTGTCGGTCATCAGACATGTATGCACAGTATAATAATGTATGGCAATTAAACCTGGCCAGTGATGGTTGAAAATATGTATTACACTGATAGAAATGATATGATGGATGTGTAATATGAGTCTTAAAAACAGACTTAGATCTGATGACCTCAGAGGACGATTAAATTTTGACAGTATAGTGAAGTATGTGCAGAACAGAGGACTTCTTTAGTTTGCGCACATTGAAATAATGGGTGATAATGCTTGGGTTTGTAGATGTAGAACAGTTGTGGTAGCAGGGTCTTTGGCACGGGATGGTCAAAGAAAACATGGAAGGTAGTAATGATGATGCATTTGAGAGAAAGAGAGATAAATAAAGACCTAGCCCGAGATAGGTTAGTTTTGAAGTCAATTTCTAAAAGCCAGCATGTAAAACAGACGTTAAACCGCCACCGCCGATAACGCCGCCGCTGATGATGATGATGATGATGATGATGATGATGATGATGATGAAGAAGAAAAAGAAGAAGAAGAAGAAGAAGAAGAAAAAGAATAATAATCATCGAATTATCCGATGTCAACTAAATTCGCAGTATCCGATATTAAAGATCATCTTAATTACTTTCTCATTGCTATTACTCTTTAATATATCTCAAACTATGTACAGGGTGCAGCATCAAAATCAGGAGGTGCTGAGGAGCGTGGTGAAGACCTGGATAGACGAGATCGTTGCCGGACGCCCCTACGTCTTCCAGCAGGACTCCGCTTCTGCACACAAGGCCAAGACGACCCAGGCGTGGCTGCTCAACAATGTTCCTCACCACTGGTCGCCAGACTTGTGGCCGCCCTCTTCACCCGACTGCAACCCTTTTGACTATTTCTTCTGGGGCGTGATCGACACCAAGACCAACAAGCACGTCCACAACACAGTCGACTCTATGAAGGAAGCCATTATGTAGGCGTTCGCCGCTATAAACCAGGACATGTTCGGCAAAGCATGTTACTTATTTCACGCCCGCCTTGAGATGGTCGTCTCTGCTGGTGGTTGTAACATTGAAAAATAATGTTGCGTAAAACTCTACCCGTTGCTTAATAAACTGTCGGGTGGGTCTCTGCATATACGACTTTTGTTTTTATTGTCTATTTCGTTTTCTTTTTGTAAAGTGTCGGCTTTTGCTGCAACTCCCTCTATAGTGAATGGATGGGATTTTGCTGCAACATGCTGTAAATGTGTCATCGGCGCCATTTTGTAAAGTTATCACACTAATAGCTGAATAAAGCTTCAATAAATACAATTTAGTTTTCTCTACAGTATCATTTTTTTGTGAACTAATGAGTCACCACTCATCAAGGTCCAAATCCATTCGAGGATAAGGGTTAATTAGATTGTCAGTTGGATGATAAATAATGCAATGAGATAATCGGAAACGTGTAAAAGTACAGAATGATAAACACTCGAGAACTCGTAAACCAAAAGTAAACAACAATAAATAATTATATAAAACGCATTAGAATAAAATTATCTGCCGAAACCGCATAGTTTTACTGTGTGGAAACGATTCGCAAGAGTTTTTTAACATTAAAAGTACAGAATAGTTAACACTCGAAGAACATGGAAACCAGAAGAAAAAAATGGCGGAAGCCCGCATAGTTTTAACGTGTGTAAACAGTTTGGAAGATTTTTTTAACGATAAATCGTTTCAACATGTTAAAACTATGCGAGTTCAGTAGCGAATTTCATTCTAATGCGTTTAAAATAAATTATGTAGTGATGTTGCTTTTATATACAAGTTATCGAATTTTAACTATTCTGTACTTTTACCTTGGAAACGATGGGTGGAATGGGCAGATTTTGATTATTTCAGAGGACGGTTGTTTGGTCTCCTTTAAGTGGATTTCAACCACTGGAAGGCTGGAACGCAGAGCATCAAATGTTAGAAAAAGAGAACCTGGTAGCAGGGATCTACATTAGGAGTTGAGTGTGTTAGGTTTACTCTCATCTGTTGGGATTGGTAAATATGAGGAAGAGGCATGTAACGGAGTCGAAAGCAGAACGTGGAGAGAATACGTAAGCAGATTATCTTAGTGAAGCATTGAACAAAGAAACACAATACTTGTTTCATGAATTAATTCCTTTTTATAATGAGTAAGTTTTGTATTATTGTATGAATTTCGAGTACAATTTCAGTATCTATAGTTTTGTTTGATTAAAATCAGACAGAACTATTTTTTCGTATCCCTAATAGTTTCATTTTTAATGGAGGACGATCGTCCCTAATGCTGCGACGTTCTCTCTGTCAAAGCATTCGTTTATCGATGATCGATACAGAAACAACACGAATAGAAAGATCTTTAATCGATGTTAGACTCTAAAAGATCTGTATTTTTCTGTTTATACCCATGCACATCAACAGGGTTACTTCGTGCAGGGTGTGACTCTTTATCAAGAGGATAAGTATAGACTATAGCTGCACGAAAGTGTTTTGAGACGAATCAGATAGTGCTGGGTGTATCGGGACAAGACGAGGCCGCCACGGAAGGCCATTTGAGAAAGATACTGAGAACTTGATAAAATGTGATAAAAAGACAGGAAAAATATTAAATTATATAAATAATTTCGGAATTTTGAACGCCTAAAAAGTGCTGTCGTCATACTTAATAGCATCAGAAATTTCTGTTTTCCCTTTCTGTTGGTTCTGTAATACAGTAACAAAAAAATAACGTACTTGCTCAATAGCACCATGTTTCTTACTCTTTTATTCTTCTACAGCAACTGTAAACTTTGATATTACGTAAGCTTCCCATCCTCGGATATTGTGGGAGGGAAGACAGAGCTTCGAAATAGACATCCGAATTAAATCAGTTTACCTTTTTATCCTCATCATTACGTCTCTCTCCGGACTTCCTGTCCATGTATTCATATCATGACACGTAGCCCTAATTCTAACCTTTAACTTCTAATTGAATTTTCCACTTCTCAGCTTACTCTAACTTTATATAGAAAAATACCGTTTTTAACATCATCTTTACACACTTACCCCCAATCTTACTACATATTAAATGTCGGGTATTCCAGTTGGTCGAATATATTTGTCATTTTATTTTCGTAATATATTGAACCTCCCTGAAAGCATGCAATGTCGAGGTCAGAAGGTCAGGTTGGAGAACCGTGTTAACAAGAAGAAGAAAAAGGAAGTGATAAACGTGTCGAATAACGTCAGGACTGACGTCATCCAAGTTAGAAAAAGTTTAGTAACAGACAAAAGCGATTTGGAGCGGGTCGAAAAGGATGTATAACATACAGTCTTGAGATGAGGTTGCCTCTCTCTCTCTTTTCACCCTCCCACTGTGCAACAACGACAAAGATAAAAATAAAAGAACAAGTTGTAATTATTTGTCGGTGTTCATTTAATAGATGAAAGAAGTTTTCTTTAAGGTGAGAGACTTATGTCATCATCATCATCATCATCATCATCATCATCATCATCATCATCATCATCATCATCATCATCATCATCATCATCATCAATCACAGGCCTAAAGTCCAACCCCTCCTGAACGCAGGTGGGCTGTGGAAACGGGTAAAATCAGAGATATGCCGTCTGAGACTTCGGTTCCTGGCAGAGCAACCAAGGCCCGATTTGTTTAACACCCAGCGGTATTACAGTTGCATCCTGGTTAAAGGAGCTCTGGTGAAATTCAAAGGTGTTTGCATCAGGATCCGACGGCTTCTGGTCGTTTTTGTCAGTTCGTCTGTAAACAACCTACGGCAAGCAAGGACGTTCAGTCATTTGTCGCAATGCCTACAGTTGACCACATTCGTTGACGATTTGTAACACTCGCTGGTCCGTGTTTACCTCGGTGTTCAGAGTACCTTAAAATCTTCTCTCTCTCTCTCTCTCTCTCTTTCTCTCTCTCTCTCTCTCTCTCTCTCTCTCTCTCTCTCTATATATATATATATATATATATATATATATATATATTAAAAATGTAATATATTAGCAGATTTCTGGACTGGATAGAGTATTCTTTTAAATAAATCATAGCTAAGCACTTTATGATATTACCAATAACACGGTACAACAATAACAAATAAAAATCAAAAATAATAATTGAAAATTGAGTAGTCAGTGGTTTACATTGATTTGTCAGCTAAAAAGGCTATTTGGGTCTGACTTTGAAAATCCGATAAAATAAGTGAATATGTTACAAATATTAATTTTTCTTATTTATATTCCATTTTTTCTTATAACTCTAGAGTCTCACACAGCCTTTCAAATAGAAGAACAGAAAGTAATTTCTGATTTGAATTAAAGTTTAAACGAAAACATTTATTTATTCATGCGCGCCGCTCCTATGAAATAACCTTGTTATATTTGTAACTATAAATCGGTTAATATTAAAGCAATAAAATTATTCAGATGCGGATGAGTCATAAAAAATTTATGTAAGCAGTAATTGCTAACCAGTGCTGTTCAGATAATATATTAAACCATTAAATCAATGTTGTTGGGATTTTTTTTCTTTAAGATAAGCAAACATTCAAGTGTAATTAAAAAGGAAAAAAAGCAGAGATTTATTACATGTATTGAAAATTATATTAGAAAGGAGAATGCCTTACAATAAAAAGTGAGTGTGTGGCTTAAATTTAAAAGTCCAACTTATCTGATATTGTTCTTTGTTTATGGTCACGCCTTTTCAGTACGACCGTTTCTTGCAAAGATGACGTGATAGAGATTTCGCCTATTCCAGCCAAATTAAGTTTCCAGTGATTAGTCAATAGGCTATTTAAAAAACAAGGAATGTAATGTATTGACATGAAATACAAAAGCGATAAGATTACATAGAAGATGATGGGGTATTATCTTAACATAATATACTGTTTATACTCTCCTAACAAACAGAAAATGTAATAAATTAAATCATTTTGACCTTCTTATTTAAAGCATGGGTTCACAACGTTGTTTTGGTTGTAGATACCCCGAAAGCTATGTTATCATCTGCTACCCCTATATATGCATATATAATTTTTAAATCAAATATTTTTTGTAGGTTAGTAAAAACTAACAATGAATCAATTACTTTAAAATCCAAATATAAATTTTGCAAACGTCAATTAACACACGTACATCCTCTAGTAAATAAAACAAAATAAATAGAAACCTTTTCGAGCCCCCCCCCCTCTCTTAAAGCTACTGTGGACCCACGGGTGTCCATGTGGTCCCCCGGGTGTCCATGTGGACCCCGGTTGGGAAGCCCTGATTAAAGCAATTGAAAATTACAATACCTGTGTTTATTACATCATTTTGTTTTTAAGTGTACAACAGTAAATTGTAGATAATATTTAAAAATAAAATCATGTACAGGTATACTAATGTTACAAGTAATATTTTGGCCAATGAATGTAAGCGTTCGCGACGAACATACCATAGCGTGTGTGTGTGTGTGTATAACCATGCCAACCGCTCGACAACCATCGCCCCTCAAAACGCATGTTCCGTGTCTTTCCTTCTTTTTCATCTTCTTATTCTGGCCGTGTCGATTCTAATGTAGTCGGTAGCCGGAGAGGGAAGCATGACTCACACAATTTGCGTTCATAATAAAAGCAACGCAAACACAGATATATACATAGTGTAAACACGACTTGTTGAAGAACGGTGTGTGTGTGTCTCGTTAAGGCTCCGTCGTTAGTATAATTGCTTGTAAGTTCTATTGCCATGTTCCGGAAATCAGCTAAGACTTAACTGAAGTCTCGTCGATCTGCCCGTCATGATCAGTCACTGCCGTCCACTCGGGCTCATATGCTATCGAGACCAATCACCACTCGCATGCCCGTCGTTCTCCTCGAACCCGTGTGCTTATCTCGTCTGCTCTCGATAATCAGTGTCTCCCAAATATTTTTTCTCAGCTTAAGTCAACCGGAAATAAATACTTCTTTCCGAATTCTCTATCCCAACCCTTCCCCCTGCTAATTATTTATGATGTCATTTCATCTGTACAATATAATTATCATGCCACTTTGATTTTTCATCTACTTTCGCATTGTCATTTACTTCTGCACCACGCCCACATCGTCATTTACTTTTGTATTGAGATTCACTTTGGCATCGCTTTCGTATTGTCATCTACTTCCTAGCTAATATTTTCCTGCTGTCCTGGCTGTGCAGGGTGGAGGTAATTTATAGCATCATATATGCCTATACTAGGGGATTAGATTTGGATTTCTTTATCCGTTCTCATATCCACAGTTATTTTCCTAATTCTATCGTCATCAGTCATAATATTTTTTAAGGTTTTATAATCCAAATTACACGACCTATGATTGAAATGTATTTTCTGTAAATGAGGCACTGTTTTCTTGTAGAGGCTTATTATTTTTTTGGAAGAATGATTTCCCATATGCATGTTGTCGACATGAAATCGCTTTTTCAAAATCTCCCTACATGAATCGTTTGGAAACCAACTCAAATCAGATTTTACTAATTGCTCATCGCTTACCCAGACCCGGAGGCCACTTGAGAATAAGGATGATGAACAATAACATGAGATGATTGTAAGCGATTGGTGGAATGAGCAGAATTTGATTATTTAAGAGGACGGCTCAAAAATTATCTGTTAACATTCGACTTGAAGACATTCATGTTGTATCCAGTTTGGAAGAAGTCCCGTGGTATTTTGTTGCATGGATGGGAAGTTATAGGAAAGAAAATTTGTTCGTGAGAGTTCCGTTTCGTTTTAGGTACACAGAGACAAAGGGGAAATTTCTTTGATGTGGTTTTAGTAATTTGCGTTGCTGTGAATGTTTTACATGGAGGGGCCATATATGGGAGCTCAGTCGAGCGCCAACCATGAAAATAACGATAGGGTAGATAGTGCTGGCATTAGAATCAAATATTAAGGTTAAATAGCAGAAACAAATAAAATTGTACGCATCCTTTACAAAGAAACAAAGTCTACTTTTGTCTTTATCGGATTATAGTCTGATCGTAAGAAAGTATTTCCATCGGTCTCCAAATATAACGTATTTATCAGTGATGAACAGGAGTAAAAAATCAAGCATGTTATTGATCATATTTACTCCAGCATAAGATGCTTCATTGAGGGAGAAACTCTCATCGTCTTCAATGGGCAGTTAAAAATAGGCCTGATGTTCGTAGTTACTTGTTAATCAGACTTGAAGACTGGCCTACGTGCTTGTCGTGCTAACCCTCGTTTTATACTGTTTATGACTCGACACTACTTTAACCCGTGTGACAGAAATAAACACACTTCTTTTCTTTCTGCGCACATCGTCTCTCCAGCCAACCAATCAGACCCCATAAAAGCCTTGTACCAGCTGTAGTCGCCAATACACTATATATAGAGAGTGTGCCTCTTCACTCAGCGGCTCATTCTGGGCCTTTGCCTCTGGCCTCGACGTCGTCTCCTTCATCTTTGCCGACCACACCTCGCTCCACGTACCTTTGTCCGACACGACGGCACCTTTTCTCGACTATAACGGACTGCCTTCTTTAGAACAACAACAACAGCAACTTTCACATACAATGCGATCAAATCTTCACCTTCTGCTGCTGTCTGATTCCTGAGATGTCTACCTCCTTCCAGCTTGCCTCTTCAGTTCCGGCTCCTGTAACACCTGCTCCAGCTCCTTCCAGGGGCTTTTCTCTTGTAGCTCCTTCTCCAGCTCCTCTCCTGCTCCAGCTCTTGCAGCGCTTGCTCCAGCTCCGACTCCTGCCTTTTCAGTACATGTCCTTCCCAGTGTCCGTAGACGTCCTGATTTCTAGTTCTTGTCAACGTCCTACACTTGCATGTTCCTGCCGATCCAACTTTTGGCCACGTCCATACGAACCGGACCTACGTGAGGCACCTCATTATACCTCAAGTACGTCCACATAAACTCCGTGTGACATCATCTCATGCTGTCCAGGTTCTAGAAATGTCCTTCCTGACGATCCAGCTTTCCCGCTATCCAGGTTCAACAGACATCATCCAGTTTTCTTTTTCCCGTTATTACTTTTGTATTTTTAGTGCAAATAAATACAATCTCAATCTTTTTTGCCTGTGTCTCCTTTCTTAGTTGTAAGGCCGATTATCGTCAACGATCGGCCCTGCAGAAAAGTAAATCCAAATACACTTTTAGAATTCTTGCGAACCGATTCAGTTCTTTCTATGATCCGTTCGGACACTTGCTGACGAAAAACTATTAGAGGCTTCATTCAATTTCCTTATTCTATCGAAAACATTTTTCTATCAAGTACGTTTAGAGCCACTTTCTACTTGGAATCGATATTCTCTTCATTCCAAGGTTGCTTTACCAAATATGAATTGTCATTAAACTCAATAAATTCTTTAAACGTATCAATTGTATTCTTGTCATAATAATTAAAAGTCTTTTTTTCTAAGAGAAACAGCGGTCGAATCTAAAGTAAACATTTTTTTATCAAATTTCTTACCACATTGAAAATTTCGAAGATATCTGGGAACAGATGCGAATAAAAAGATTTTGGTTCCAGTATAGTGTTCAGGGCAATAAGCGAGTCCAAAAATAACAGCGTTTCCAATTTCCAAGCACTTTGATGGTTTTAAATCCCTACCGGTGTGATTTGATGAGGATATAGGAAGTGTTGTATATATTCCAAACCTTGCTAGTCACAAGGCGTGCCCCATTCATGCATTTAACAATCCTGGAGTTCTTCATTAATTGAAATATATCAACTCGTAGGATGCACCGAATCTTTATTTGATTGTTTTGTTTATCACTTGAAAATGCCAACTTGTATTTCAGTCTACTTAATTTGGTTTTCATTTCATTTAAGTTACTGAATGTTGAAATTGTTGTCTATCAAGACAGGTATAGAGAGTTGCTTCCCTTTACCTACATTTACTTTCAAGACACTTCATAGAAACATCTTAATAGGGTTCCATCTAGAAATCTTTTGAATATCTCAGATCCTGTAATATTTTCTTAGAGAAATAATAATAAAAAAAACGCTAACTGCCAGTGTCCAGTAGGTAATGAAAAATCTCTCGGCGCCATAATGAAGTAAAATTCCAACAATATGCAACATAACATCATTTACATTGACGTACAGAAATAGAGTTATTACCTTTTTAAGATTATCGCACACCTGAGTAATGTGACGCCGGATGTGACGTCACGGGCGGGACTACAAATAGACCCGAGGAATTAGGTTCAGGGACTCATTTCGTAGACAGTAAACCTGGCGACGAGGATGAGACAACTGGAAAAAAAAAAACCCGAAACTGAACAACAACAACAACTAATATTTAATTTCTCGAAGAAAACAGCAACGAGTAACCGAAACTGAACAACAACTGAAATTTAACTTCTCTAAGCAAAACAGCGACGAGTAACTGAAACTGAACAACAACTGAAATTTAATTTCTCGAAGCAAACAGCGACGAGTAATCGAAACAACAACTGAAATTTAATTTCGCGAAGCAAACAGCGACGAGTAACCGAAACTAAACAACTGGAAAAAAAACCCTGAAACTGAACAACAACAACAACAACAACTGATATTTAATTTCTCGAAGAAAACAGCAACGAGTAACCGAAACTAAACAACAACTGAAATTTAACTTCTCTAAGCAAAACAGCGACGAGTAACTGAAACTGAACAACAACTGAAATTTAATTTCTCGAAGCAAACAGCGACGAGTAATCGAAACAACAACTGAAATTTAATTTCTCGAAGCAAACAGCGACGAGCAACCGAAACTAAACAACTGGAAAAAACCAAAAAAAAAACAAAAAAAAAACCGAAACTGAACAACAACAACTGAAATATAATTTCTCGAAGAAAACTGAACAAAACCCCCTCTGAAGAGAAAATAAATAAATATGTCTCTTTCAATGCCAACAATAGAACCCCTAGACTGGGAGGACTCTAACCAGGAGCAAGCATGGAGGGAATGGAGTGAACACCTTGAGGACGCATTTACGGCGTTCGAAATAAGGGATGACAATCGACAGCGTTCACTTTTACGATTTTATGGGGGACGGAAACTAAAAGAAATCATCAGGACTTTAACCCCGGAGGTACCACAAGACCGATTAGAGCCAACGTACAAAACAATGAAGATAGCTTTGGACGAATACTTCATCCAGAAAACCAATAAGGTTTTCGAACGTCATAAATTCCGAATGCTTATGCAAGATAACGAGGAGTCTACACACGACTACGTCACCCGTTTGCGGATACAAGGGGCAAAATGTAATTTTAACGAATACAGTCTAGACAAGGCTATAGTAGACCAACTAATAGAGAAATGCACCTCCAACAAATTACGTCGAGCGTATTTAAAAGAAACGGATTTGACCGTAGAGGAAGCACTTCGGAGAGCATTCATATTCGAATCCACTGAAACACAGGCCGAGCATATTGAAGGGAACGGGAAAGGGCATTCGGATATCCACCAAGTTAAAACCAGCTACAAACGGCAACAACTTAACAGTGATCATAGACATCTCCCCTCCACAGACAAAAACAGCCCTTTAAGACCTGTCACAAGATGCTACGGCTGTAACAGTTCAGACCATATACATGGTCAAACAAAATGCCCAGCATTTGGAAAAAAATGTAACTACTGTGGATTAAAGAACCACTTCGAGAAAACGTGCTTGAGGAAAAAGAGCGATAGAAAAAAAAAATCAAACCTATCAGGCGAAAACAAACGTGTCCAACCAGTATCAACGAAACTGGAATCAGACAACCAGACATGGGTCTTCCAAATAGATCACATTAGTGCGGCAGGAAGCGAAGTCGTCCACATTGACGACGTACCCGTCACAATATTAATAGACTCTGGAGCAGATATCAATCTCATTGACGGCAAAACTTTTTCGGGAATCCTTAATTTACGACCGAATTTGACATTAAAACAAACCAATTGTAGACCAAAAGCCTATGGGAACACACCGATACCTCTAAAAGGGGAATTTTTTGCTACGCTAACAAAGGGGCCCAGGAGAATAGCCCACAAGATATTTGTTACTAAGGCATATCAAGGGGGTAACATATTGAGCAAACGGGCCAGCATTGAACTAGGGTTCATTACCACCCCACAAGTGAAATCACTCCATACAAACAGTATCCCACAATCAACAAAGGACATTCTCAAACAACATCTACCCTCATTAGAAGGGTTAGGAAGAATGAGAAATTTTCGACTCAAAATCAAAATTGACAATAACATTACGCCAGTAGCCCAACCACCACGACGAACACCATTTCACATCCAAGAAGCGGTGGAGGAAAAAATCGAGGAAATGTTAGAAAATGATATCATTGAACGAGTGGAAGGACCAACTCCGTGGGTCTCACCATTAGTAGCGGTACCAAAGCCAAACGGGGAGATAAGAATATGTGCCGACCTACGCGTAGCGAATAAAGCAGTAAAACGCACTCGCTATCAAATACCAACAGTTGAACAACTATTGAGTGAAATTGGCAACGCAAACACTTTCTCGAAAATCGACCTAAACTCCTATTATCACCAAATAGAACTAGATCCAGAGTCAAGGGACATCACCACTTTCTCTTGCAAGTCTGGGATCTACAGATACAAAGTACTAGTGATGGGAATTACATCTGCAGCCGAGGAAGGGCAGCGATTACTACAACAAATCCTCCAGAAAATCCCAAACTGCTGCAACGGGGCTGACGACATTCTAATCTGGGGAAAGGACACAAAAGAACACAACAAGACCCTAGATGCGGTATTGCGGACGTTGAGAGGAAACAACCTCACAATCGCACAGAAAAAGAGCATATTCCACAGTGAAGAACTCGAGTTCCATGGGTTTATTGTGTCCAGCACAGGGATCAGACCCACCGACTCCAAAATAAAAGCAATAAAAGAATTCAAAAACCCCGAAAATATCCAGGACGTACGTAGTTTCTTGGGGCTGATAAATTACCTCGGGAAATTTATCCCTCGTCTGGCAACACTCAGTGAGCCCTTAAAAAGGTTGACTCGTGCAAACACAGAATGGCGATGGACCAAGGAAGAGGAATCTTGCTTCCTTAAACTGAAAAATATGATAATTCAAAGCAAGCCGCTTATGCACTTCGATCCAAAGCTGGAGACATCAGTCTTGGTAGACGCCAGTCCCGTGGGACTGGGAGCAATACTGTGCCAGAACAAACTAGGAGTACTTACCCCCATCAGCTATGCATCGAGAACTCTGACCGACGGTGAACGTCGCTACTGCCAACTGGAAAAAGAAGCCCTAGCTATTGTGTGGGCTTGCGAAAAATTCCATTTTTATCTGTATGGAAAAAATTTCCTGCTAATGACTGATCATCAAGCCTTGACAACTATTTTTAACCCCTCCGCACGAATATTGCGCTGGATCCTACGCTTACAACAATATGACTATACTATCAAACATATCAACGGTAGGAATAATCCAGCAGACATACTCTCTCGACAACCGATGAAATATCAAAAAACAGTATCACCAGAAGAAGAGATTGCCGAAGGGTTTATCAACGCCATCGTAGCAAACAGCACGCCTAAATCAATCACGTTATCAGAGATAATGGAAGAATCTCAACGGGACTTAACTCTCAAAGCAGTGGAAAAGGCGATACAACAAGGCGACTGGAGTAAAGAGTCAACCCAACCCTACAAACATGTGAAGAATGAGCTGACAGCCAAACGGGGTATAATTACGCGAGGATCCAGAATCATTATACCAAAAAACTTGCAGAAGCGAATCCTGAAGTTGGCACATGACACACACTTGGGTATAGTGAAAACAAAAGCGCTGCTTAGGACTAAGGTATGGTGGCCTAATATAGACAAGGACATAGAGACCACTATAAGCCGATGTATCCCGTGTACGACCCAAGACCCGAAGAGTAACCATCGTCCAGTACATATGGCCGAGATGAAAGGTCCATGGGAAGTCCTCCACGTCGACATATGTGGACCTTTCCCTAGCGGGGATTATGTTATTGGGATGGTTGATGCAGGCTCAAGATGGCCGGAAGCATTCATTACGAAAACCACGAGAGCCAGTACAGTTGTATCAACGATCCAAAACTGCTTTTATACACACGGCATCCCCACCATCATTGTTTCAGATAACGGACCCCAATTCATATCATCCGATTTTAAGCAATTCTGTGAACAATGGGGTATCCAACATCGGAAGATAACACCTTATCATCCCCAAACTAATGGGGAAATTGAGCGGTTCTTTGGAACTATGTTGAAAGCGATTAGAGCAATGAACACTGAAGGAAGGGACTGGAGGAAACATCTAGGAGAATTCCTGATGTATTATCGAAACAGCCCTCATGCCATGACGGGGGAAACACCTGCCTCTCTTCTCTTGGGTCGGGAGGTGAACATCAACCTGCCAGGACTACAAAAAAGACCTGAAAGCCAGGCCTGGAGAGCAGCTCGGCAAAAGGACAAGAAAGAGAAATACAAATTAAAGGATCGCACAGATCAGAAAAATAAAGCCAAACCATCTTACATAGAAACAGGAGAAAGTGTACCCCTAAAACAAAGTAGATATAATAAGCTAACCCCAGCTTATCATCCAACACCATGGACAGTAGGAGAGCGCAAGGGGGAATCCGCGATTATAAGGCAAGGAGATAAACGGGTGCTAAGACACACGTCACAACTAAAAAGAATCCCCCAAAACACGACCCGTCAACAAGGGGAGGATGATGAGTTCCCTTTCAGTGATGAGTTAAGGAAACTGGAAGAAGAGGAACAGACCCAAAGAAGCGACGAAGAAATGGACCTCCCGATCGCACTCAGACGAGCAAGACGACACATAAGAAAACCCCGGAGATATGCAAGCAGCAGTTCAGGGGACGAGGGAAGCGATCCGAATACAGAGGAGGAGGTAGATGTGACGCCGGATGTGACGTCACGGGCGGGACTACAAATAGACCCGAGGAATTAGGTTCAGGGACTCATTTCGTAGACAGTAAAAGTAATATGTGTGATTGAAAAACATTTGTTATATTTTCACTTACCAATGGGTGTATAAATCCTTATACAGCAGTGTCGTCGTCGGGAACCCAGGTTCTTGCTTGACTGCCGACAAAAAAAAAACTCGGACGCCGATATTGATTTATATAAAATTTATTTAAAAGACAGCCAATGAAAATATCAGAGCGACGGGTTACTTGTACGCGTGAAGAGAAAGAAAGAAAGACTGAAAGTTAGGCGGATAGCTCGTTTCGCTACATTCAGTTACATTGTTCGCCCCACCCATTGGGAACAGCACCTAGGACACGTCGTTCTTTCTTGAAATCTCACATGCTTAGAGACAGAAAGTCTTCACCCGGAAATCACGTTGATTCGCAACTTCCGTCTAGGGTCACCTATGACCCTTAAAAGCATCACTCAAATTCTGGGTTCCCGGGTAATTTTCACTTTTATGATAAATGCTGAACTATCCAATAAATAACTTTAATTACTTGCGTCTGTCAATTCTGGCTTCATATTAATAAAAATTCTGCGCGTTTCGACATGAAACACCAGGTGACGTACAACGTTTGCAATATGTCCTGAAAGAGCTTGTAGCAGATTTTGTAAGGCTACTGCCTTACAAAATCTGCTATTTTTTGTTTTTATAAACTTCGATATGGCATTTATCAATTTTAAGTTTTTTTTAAGCACTAAAAGGTGTCTTTTTTTCTAGACAGAGCATGAATCGCTTCAATGCACTTTTTAAATATTCCCTTTAAAGTAAGATAATTCGCACCCATTCTGTGGTTAATTTCCGACCATTCAATTGTAACTTTTTTTTTATATATATCTAACAAAATCCCTGGGGAATTATCTTCGAAAAAATATAGCCAGTACAAAGTTTTTTTTAACTGTGATGAATCCATTTTCGGCAACGTATTATTTTACAGACACCAAACAATAGAGAAAAGTTGAAAAAACTTGTTCGGTGTTCTTATTTATGATTAATAGAACATCAAAGAATTCTTTGATTAATAAATTTACGGCTATGCAGTAAATGTTGTCTTCCAAGATTAAATGGGAAAATAATTGTAAGTCCTAGTCACTTAAATATCCCCTTAATAAGTTTAATTTTGATTTGCTATAATTAATAGAGTCAGTGCAATTAGTAAATTGTTGAATAACATTTTAAAATTCAAATTTGGAAGGATCGATACCACCAAAGATTGCACTCTGAAATGTGGGGAGATAAATCAAAGGGAGAGAGAGCACGCTTCACTATTCTCAGACGTGGCAATATCTCGAGCAGCATATTCGATATCGGCAAGACGATTATTGATACTAGTGTAGCGTGGATCCTGGCTCGGATAGGATATAGACCACGGTCGCGTGTTTGTAAATGCACCGAAACTCACGCTGACAATTAAAAATATTATAAGTGGTTTTGAGTGGCGAATGAGAAAAGTTGATAAAAATAATTGTTGTGAATGAAAGGGTCGAAATATGATAAATTCACCAATACTCTGTTGTGAATGAAAGAAAGGGAAACACGGCTAACGAACAAAACATATGTATATACATATACAAATCTACTATGGTGTGAAAGACATTTTGAGTTATTCTGAGCAATCTATTCTAAGAGTAATCTGTTCCAAGAGCAATGTATTCCAAGAGCAATGCATTACAAAAATATTAATAATTACCCTACCTATAGAATTATATTTGACAATTTTATTCGGCATTAAATAACCCATAGATATGCCGTAAAACAAACCAAACCATACCATATTTTGTGTGAGTAAATTGTTCGTTTAGATAAGTTTAAAATTCTAGTGGTTACAGAATATTCGAAGTGTAAAACAAGACATGAGTGTTAGAAGTGCCTAGTTCTATATGTTTGCTTTATGTTTTCCACACTTTTTAAATTTTTATTTTCATTCATTTGCTGGGGACGGGGCATTCTTCCAAATGCCATAGATCACCCACTATTTACAGACTCCAACCGAGAGCTCTTTTCAGAATGCTAGCTGTTCCCTTGAGTGCAGTTGTTTGGATTTCTCTTGCACTTGGTTCACCGAGTATACTTGCTAAATACTTTTTCAAGTTCTTTTTCATGAGTCCAGTGGCTCCTATGATAACTGGAATGATGGAGATCTCTTTGAGGTTCCAGTTTCTTTTCATATCATACATTAGATCCTGATATTTTGTTATTTTCTCCCTTTCAGCTCTGTTTAGGCCCCCATCATTAGGGACACTGACTTCAACCAAAGTGTGAATAGGCGTGTGTGCGTTCAGTATTTATTTGTGCGTGTGCGACCTTTGTCAGTGTGTGAATATGCGTGTGTGCGGGGGTTCATGACACATTGTGCGTATGTGGACTTTGTCAGTGTATAAATATGTGTGGGCTTCTGTGTGTGTGAGTTGAGTATTCGTTTGCCTCTCCTGATCCCCAAAAGCAGGAGGGATGAACGTAATGTTGTGCGTGCTGAGTGTCTTTTCTCTGGTCCACTAGACTCTCCATTCTTTCTTTGGGGTTTTTAATTGTCACATTGCTGTTTTTATAAGAAATGGATATTTAACCCAGGCTTGTTAAGTTTATCGTTTCGAACGAGCGGGAATCATTTTTATTGGTTGAAAAATGCTGAGTTAACACCTTTATGTGAAAACATTTGTTTTTTTATTTCGAGAACAGCGAAAAATGTAAGAGTAAGCTAAGTGAACGGAAACAGAAAGAGAGTAGCTTATATAAATTAGGAACTGTTTAAGTTTGTTCGCATCGCATCCTCACCTTTTTCGAAAATCTAACTCATTTTTCTGCTCTTCTAGAAAAGTAGTCTTTTAAATTAAATCCAGTCCCTTAATTTTATCAGCTTCTTTTCTTATTCTTTGATGATGGTTTCTTGTTCAAAGTTTCATGATTAGTTTTTGCTATGTTCTAAAGTGTCTCTATTAAGGGTAATATTTTATTTTAAAACATCTATGGACTCTCTTCAAAACATTGAAATTTTACATCTTATATTTCTCTAATTTCTCACACTTCATAGATGTTTTTTAAGCTACAAACTTTTTTGTCTTTTAAAATCAATCTCGGATCGATTAGAGTCAATGACGAAAAGAGGCCTCGCCATAAGAGACGGCCAGATCACACAAAGGTACCTCTAAAAATTTCTGTTGATCATCAACTTGCAAAATAATCCAGATGTGTTCGCGAATAAACGCCATTATTCAGGGAAGATGATTGCCAACGATTTGAAACTAGTATCAAGACAAAGTATCCTCTAAACATTATTTACACTAACATTCGCTCTTTGATGTCCAATATCAGCAAATTCAAAGCATATCTGAAATACAGCCAAACATCGCTGCTTTCTATAGAGAGTTATTGGCTTCACAACGATGTACAATATGCAGAAATCCACGTTGATGATTAAGTAAGCTTTCGATGTAACGAAGAAAATGTTTGACACAGTGGTGTTATCATATACATTAAAAGCAGTCTAACGCTGCCACAGTGTCAACTTCTTCATAATTCTCAACCAATCGTCTACTACAACTCTATTCTATGCTAATCCCGATTCGAAAAAGAGTGGTTTTAACTCATGGATTCAAAACAGGGATCCACAGAAGCTTTCAGAGGGACCAAGAAAAAAAGGTTTCCATTTATTTTATTTACTAGGAAATGTACGCTTGCTTATTGAAACTTTTAAGACTTGTATTTCATATTATGAATATGATTAAATCGATCCATTGTTAATTTCTACCAACCTAGAAACAAATATTTGATTTAAAATATGATATATGCATATATGGGATTCACAGATGATAAAATGATGATAAAATAGCTGTTGGGGGGGGGGTCACAAACAAAATAAGGTTGGGAACCTCTGTTTAAACTGATTGCAATACATGGAAGTCCACAGACAGAGCTGGATGATGATCAGCGGTTGTTAAGTGCAATGGTTGGCGTATTCAAACTTCACTCCTAATGTCCCAGAGTTGATGATGATCTAAATTCTCCATCTGTTCATTAGGAAACCTATTTAATAGCTCATTGCTGAACAGCTGAGGAAACCCTCCCTGTTCAGTATATTTCGGCTGCAACCAGAGTTCTCCAGGGTCATCAACCATCAACCCATGACCTGGTATTCTCGAAGTACTCGTCAACAGTGTTAGAAGTGAAACTGTTATCGCCCATTGGTAAAAGTGATCATCACGCGAATTTAAAATTCAAAGAGTATACAGCAATCCCTTGTCCGAAGCTAGGATTAACACCAAAATAAGATCCCAAACCCTACACCACGAGGTCTTTATCGCTGCTGCTAAAAAGTGCGACTTGGAGAAAATCAAAACACTTCAAACCGTTGAAGACGGGAGACAAACAATAAAAAACTTGATCGCCATAGCAACTGACTGTACCGTCTCTGTTTCAATTCCCGCGCACAACGCCGATAACTATGGGTAACCAGCAGATTCAAGCGAATGTAGAGACTTCGTGATGTTGCATAGTCTGAGTACCTGATTGTTAAACCTGCAGAAGACTTCGGAATTTATAGAAAACAACATAATAGAGCATATGCAGCGAAACAAACGGTTCAACTACCAGGAATGCTGACAACGGTATTATTACCAATCCTCCCTCACCCTAGAGTATCCTCTTCTCATCAATGTTTTCCTAAATCTATTGGAATGATGAAGAGAGGGAGTTACCCCCGATACCTGACTGAGAAATCCTACGAATGATACCGATGAATATCTCTGCAAAAAGAGTGCAAATCGTGCTCTCAAAGCTCAAGCCTGACAGAAGACACGATCCGGACGCCATCGATCCGATTGCGTATTTCCACGTGCACATTGGGGTACAATTGAACATTCAAAAGTATAAGGACTTATGGGATAATGATGCACTTCTGACAATAAGGCATACCGTGAAACTGCAGTAAAGTGTTAAGATAAGTCCCTTTTAATTATTTACTTTTGTTATATATATATATATATATATATATATATATATATATATATATATATATATATATATATATATGAAAGAAGAGAGATAAATATGTACGAATGACAAATCTATTTCAATTTCGATTTTCCACTGCCAACTTATCCATCTATGTAATTCTTCTGATGATAAGATTTTCATCTTTGAAAAGCCTTGGCTTAAGGAAAGAAAAATAAACATGTTTTTACCGAGTACACCTTGCCTTGAACAATCGAAGTTGTAAAAGATTTGTCATTCGTACATCTTCATCTCTCTTCTTTCATTTATCTTTATAATTGCGCTATCTCGTATATTGAGTTTAAACTATTTCACTATAGGTTCTATCCTCTAAAAGTATACTTTTAGTTTAATATATATATATATATATATATATATATATATATATATATATATATATATATATATATATATATATATATATATACTAGTTTAGACTCGCTCTTTAAGCTGTGTTGGTACAATATATGGGTATGTCAATTTACAGCTTCTACCGTTTTATAGCTAGTAGGGAGAAAATATTTCTTGGTATTTGCAAGAGAGAACAAGTAACTACGATGAATGGATTTATGTATTGTTTTTATTGGCAAAAACATTACAAATTATGTTTTTAAGCAAAACTAATTCGCTTTGAATTAATGCCGAATCGCCTTAAAATCTACTGTTTTACAGTTTATCAAAACAAATGGTCAATTAGTTTTTTAAAATATTCATGTAATGTTTTCATGCTATTATGTTATGTTAATTTGTGTGAATTTATAAAACACGTATCTAGTTAAAATCTTTTGGGGTTACGTAAGATTCGAACTCGGGTATTGACATCGCAAAAACAACTGCATTATTAATGTGTACTCTGCTTTTTGCTTTTTTAAACCAATCACATGTTTCTACTCGCGTACGAGCAGAGAAACTCTATAAACACCACAACTTATATATATATATATATATATATATATATATATAATTACAAAATTATATTAAATAATTATATGTATATATAATTAAAAAATTATATTAAATAATTATATATATATAATTGAAAATTTATATTATATATATATATATATGTGTGTAAAGGAGTAAGGCTACCAACATTTGTAAAACGTTTTTTTCAACATTTATTTATTATTTTGTTATTTTATCATTTTATAATTTTATATAACGTGTTTCAAGCGGTGGTCCGCTTTCCTCAGATATGTAAATCCATTTGAATAAAACAACACTCTTTCAAATCGAAAGACATTTCTTCAAATGGATTTACATATCTGATGAAAGCGGACCACCGCTTGAAACGCGTTATATAAAATTATAAAATGATAAAATAACAAAATAACAAAATAACAAAATAATAAATAAATGTTGAAAAAAACATTTTACAAATGTTGGTAGCCTTACTCTTTTACATATATACTTTTCTCTCGTTGGAACTACACTAATACTGCACTACCCACTTTTATATATTTATATATAATACCTGTCATAATAAGTTCGCGTGTTTTCACAGAAATAGCTTTGAAACAATCTTCCTAAAACTGACTTCAACTTGCACTTTTGTTGCTGCTTTTTTATTGATGTTGCTTTAAATTTTATTGGTTGTTTATAAACACATGTGTTATTTTCCTAGTCTTGTTTATTTTCTTGAGGTAAAAAGAAAATAACTTGAGTAAAATAACTTGATTTTCTTGTACAACAGGTTAGGTGTAACATCGAGCTCTGTAAAATGTATCCTTTGTTAATAAGTCATAAGTTAAATATTTCACTATATACCACTCACTAACGTATTTATTATGGCAATCTAATAAAGCGGTGTTTCTTCTTATTTAATGATAGTGTTGCGTGATGTCGTTGGTTTATTTGCCCTTTTCTTCGTTGCTTGTATTTCTTCTAGTCGAAACGTCTTTGTCTGGTGGCGTTTCTTGTTGATGGGATTATCTCTTTGATTTGATCGACAATAGTTAAAATACATGAAGACACTTATATAAAAAAAAAAACTAGCAGGAAGACCCGGCGTTGCTCGGGATTGAATGAGGATCACTACTGTGTACTTTTCACTATGCTCATAACACCATATTACTTTCTTTCTTTTTTTACTGCTCTTCTCCTCCCGTTCCCTTTCTCTAATATAGTCGGAAAAAACTGAAATGTTGAAAAACTCTCTGAATTAATGTCTAATACATACGGTTTAAATTTTATTAAAATCGAATATGTGTATTTAAAGTTTTAATGTGGTGCTGTCCTCATTGGTCACTTAGAGGTAGGGGCACGTAGATATTCGGCACATAGAGGGAAACAGAAATTCAGGACCACTTCCATTGTCTTCCCCGGAGAATTTTATTTTGTCTCTTAAGGTAAATGGGTTATTGAAACAATATATTTTTTATCCTAATGTGAATTTTGACCCATCGAAATCAGTATCTATGAATTTACCCTCAAGAAATTGTTAAAAAAAATTAAATTGTTATTGTTCTTGTACAAAATAGGATGCCAAAAATGTATTTCGTTATTTTTCGGTATTTTCCGTTATATTCGAAAGCAGACGATAAACTAAGATTCAAATAAGTTACATTTTATTTTTTTATAAAACAAAAATGGCTACGCCTGTCACTTCTCTTCCAATAGATGACTCTCTACCCATAGACGTTAGTAATAAACATCACAAACAACTAACAACCCTGGCCCTAAAAGCACTACAAATTCATGTTGACTAAATCCTTAAACAACATTATAAATACTTATAACCAACAAATTGAAAAGAAAATTGTCATGTGGGTTGTGACGTAGAGCTGACGTATTTTTTGTGAAATTCACAACTTACAAAAGAATTCCTAAAAAGAGTGTTAAACTATAAAATAAGTAAAATATTTTTTAAATTTCATATTTTCAGAGTTCGTAATGCTAGTTTCCATATTTTGCTTCCGTATTTGCAAGGATTTTATATAACGGAAAATACAAATAATAACAAAGTTTAACCTCGTACTTTTCTGGGTACTTTTTCGTGTGACGTAGTGTCCCCTATATTCTTTACGTAAGAAACGAAAACATGTAAAAAAAACGTTTTCGAATGGAAATGTCGACCATGTGAGGGGAAAAAGGAGGAAACGACATTGGATTTTGTATAGCTATGAAGACACTAGTCATTTTACAGATCCTTCCAAAAGTGTGGGATATAAGGAACACGTGAGCCCAACGTCACAGCCCACATCAATTTAACGATGTGCCCATTTCACCCTTCTGGCCACTTCTCCCACCCACCCCTCCCACTTTCAAACCACCTTCATTTTTTCAAATCTTTTCTAAAACCATGACATACCAACGCACCAAAATCACAGAGCCTCCCCTCCTCTTTTCCCCACCCCTCCACTTCTTCACTAACAGCCACCAACATTATTTCCGTTCACCGCCACCCCTCCACTTTTTCACTTAGAACCATCCTCATTTATTTCATTCCATGCTACTGACTTCACTAAGCCCGGACCTCGGGTCTGCGCACCCAGTAATGGCTACTACTTTTTCTCATCAACCATTCATGTCAACCCAATATTCTCACGTACTTGCATGACATTTTTTTTTAATTATCATCCTGAGGAAGTCTTACAAATAAAATAAAAAAAACATCCTTTTTGGTTTTTCCTTTTTCATTTCCCATAGGACATATGTGTGTATATATTATGAGGTTATATTCGCAAAATAAAGAACGAATAATTGGGATGAAGGTGTTCGCCATCTTGGTTGCGCGGTGTTGGCGGGCAGCCAGGAGAACAATAAAGAAGCCGAGTCTTTTTCCTTTTTAGAAAAAAACCAACGGACTAATCTCTTATTTTTCTGGTTTTACATTCGATTTTGTTATGTTAAACACTGTAGTTTTTCTCAAATGGTTAAGCCGAACCTTTCTTCTCATAATTATATTGTTAAATAGTAAAGGATACATTCACTAGTATATATCTGATGATTTGGGTTCTCAGGGCGGCGTTCAGACGTACACCAGGAAATCGGGGTCCTGGGGTCAGCAGACATACTTAGATGTCACCTAAAACTGATGTAGGTAGAAACGGACGTGGCGTCACACAGCTCAAAGAGAGAGGGGGCGAGGAAAATGCAGAGTTCGTTGGGAAGCGCTTAGCGGAAAGTAAATGTAAAGAAATGACTTAAGAATCGATTATAAAATAAGCGTCTAGATCGACAATTTTCCCCTCCACCGCTACCAGAAGAGAAAGCGATGTTAGCAATTTAATAAATAGTCAGTTATCAGATTCGAAAATATTCTTCTTTTCTTTGATTGTTGAGAGACTTTAATTCGTGTTGAGAATGAACCCCTCATGGAAATGATCGTGGATCAAATGCCTCAGTCATAGGAAGAGTAGTGTCACGTGATATGATTTAGTTGAGCTTTTATGATTTGTGATTTGCATTCAATAACAAACATGTATTTTGTTTGAGTGTGACTTACGAGACATTAGGGATCCCCTTGAAAGGGGAGGTATATGCAACAATATGTCGCAGAGTCATTAACTTCGCTGGGGATGCCTCGTTACATAAAACTGAAAATCAGCACTTACTATTACGGTTGGTGAACGCGCCTAGAATTTCCAGAAGTATATTCTTCCGCAAGTTTGATCACAAATGAAAACTTTAAACACAGCAAAAAGATTTTACAGTGCTTACTTTATTGTTTAATGTTGCCCACACTCCTGTCTTTATGTACCGTGGGTTCCTCACCGCCTGGCCCCCACCAAAGTAGAAAAGCACAGAACGCCCTCGCGACCCGGTGCCAATCTTTGCTTTCTCGTTTTTTGATTGCTCATCGCAGTTATCAAAGCTGCTTTTTGCACCTTCTTTCATTAATCAACCTAGAACAAATGTTTATTTTTTAAATTCAACTGCCGAGTTTCGTAACTACAAAACTGTCTAAACAACTTCGTTTCAATTCCAAAATCGACTGATAACGACATTTAAATATTACCCTATATTTGAATTGCCATTTCATTACAAAATCATCATCATCATCATCATCATCATCATCATCATCATCATCATCATCATCATCATCATCATCATCATCATCATCATCATCATCATCATCAGTTTAACGTTCGTTTACATGCTGGCATACGTTGGACGCTTTTACGAAATTGACTTCCAAAGAAACATATCTCTGGTCAGGTCTTTACTTATCCCTCTTATCGTCAGATCCATTTTTATTCCTTCTTCCCATCTCTTCCTTGGCCTTCCCCCTGTAGACTAAACCTGCTACCTCTGTGAAACAGTGATTTCAGCCGACGCAATCTGCCCTTTTATGGCGCACCAATATGCATCAGAGAGATCAGGCCCTACGTAGAAACAGGTGGAGATCTAGGAACTAGTACATATTTCGACTGTCCAAACATTGGCCAGAATGAGCGCCGGAGAGTCTGAGAACGGTTCTTAGGTTGTCAGTGGTAATTACCGCTACACAATGAATCACATTTTCCATATGCCTAACAAGCCCTGTTAATCGCGAATACTGGGGGGGATCGAAACCGTGTCGCAGCGACCCTTTTCGATAGGCGTGGACGCGTGAAGACAAGAGAGAGAGAGAGAGGGAGAGAGAGAGTAGGAGTTGGACGTTTTTCGTTTTGTTGTGGAAACGAGAAGACAGAAAACCGGAGTTAGAAATTGGAATTCGAAAAAGACGGACGTACCCAAGACGGACGAACCGGCCAGGGGGAGGGGTCGCGCGAAAGGCCCCCTCGTTTGAATGGCGTTGCCCGTGGTGTTCTCACACACACACCGTTTTCAGTAGACAAGTTAAAGCTTAATTAACCACTTGGAAATCGTAAAGGGAGTTTCACACACACACCGTTTCTCCAAACATAGATTAAGTTACAGCTTGTTTAACAACTGGGGAATCGTAAATAGAGATTCATACACACAGAGAGACAAGATAGTTTAGTAAACAAGCCATTATCGAAAAACAGACTTTGGGTTAAAGTTTAAAACCAACCGTTCATCTTGTTAAATAATTATTGCTTATGAAAAGACCTAACCTAGTTGTTGACTTATTTCTGTTGTCGATTTGTTCTGTTTGTGTGACATTGCCTTTACAGCGAACCAGCGAAGCAATCATCAAACATCCCGACCTAGAGGAGATTCGACCGACACATCTTGGTTTCTACTGCCACTATAGACGACATCACGAGCCAAAAAAAGGGTGTTCACAGTCAGGAAGGATTCCTGCGCCGAGGACGGTTCTCATTACATTTTTCGTTATACCTCAACTGTTCTACATCTACTAACCCCAAGAACTCTCATCCATTCTTACAACTTGGCCATGCAATCGAAGTCTTCTCTTCTGCAGACATCTCCCTATGCTATCCAGATTTAATCTTTCTCTGAGCTCATCAGAACTAGGCCTGTCTGTAAGACTCACATTACACATCCGTCATATCATTCTCATGTCATCTCTCTCCATGCAACACATGTCCTCAACCTGAACAAGTTTCACTTCCATACATCATCGCACTGCGTACACATGCGCTCGTCATCATAATAGGTATTATTATTATTATTATTATTATTATTATTATTATTATTATTATTATTATTATTATTATTATTATTATTATCTATAGTATTATTACTACTACTACTACTACTTTCTCTACTTCCCGATGGGTAATCTCGTAACACAAGTGCACATCCCCATGTTTAGTACCGTAATCTTTTCTTGAAGTCATTTTGACACGATTTCCTATAGGAAAAATAACCTTAATCTCTATTAACCGGATCCACAAATAAAATATACTAAGATATATTCTTTCTTTGAAGTCCAACTATTTGTTTCATTAAGTAAATGTATGGCCGAACCTGCTTACTCGGTGCATACTTGAAGTTATGAATGAACAGATTCATTGCTTAAATCAATGAGTAAGTCATATTTAAAATTACCATGACAGCACGCTATTTAGTTCATTAACCTTTTAACTGGCTACGTTCTAATGTGGAAACATATACAACAATTCAGAAACTGTCCAATATATTACTGCTACAAATCTGTTTTTATGTTTACGACAAAGTATTGATTTTTCAGATGTGAAAACAATGCCACAATCAAATTTGCGGTATTTAGGTATCTTTTTAAATGTCACACGATATACCGCACTCTAAATAGCAATGAATTCTATTTTGAAACAATGTAAATTATAGGATGACTCAAAAAAGTGACCCAAAAATGCTACCCATGAAACGTTTTTTAAAAACTAACAAACCTTTCTGCAATCCAAATCTATTTGGTAAAAATAACTTCAGTCTATGCCTTACTTGTCCACCATGTTTTAGTCATGAAAGTTCTACAGTCTTTATTTTATTGCCGTTCAAATGCTCCAAATGTGCATATCTGCGTTTGAAGCCCATCTGGATATGACGTGCTAAGTTGTCAATAACTCTGACACACCACTCCCCTGGCACTGAATAAGTGACTCTAGTGCACTTAGCGTTCAAGATTAATATTGTTATTGGGCCATGAATAATTGAACACACCTGTAGATACGCTTTTTTTTTCGTCTAGATATTGACAATACCAAAATGTAATCTTGAAGCTGCTGCTGCTGCTGCTGCTGCTGCTGCTGATGATGATGATGATGATGATGATGATGATGATGATGATGATGATGATGATGATGATGATGATGATGATGATGATGATGATGATTCTGTACACTTACAAACGATACATCACATTTTATCGATTTCAAAATGCATTTGTTGTTGGCGTTTAAATTTCTTTTTGCGTTAAACTTCTTCGCTTGCATCAGTGAATGTAACTGAATCATTTGTTTGCATATTGTATGTTTCTAAGTTTAAGTAACAAAAATATTCTGAACTAATTTTTCGTCTAGATATTGACAATACGAACATGTAATCTTGAAGCGAGTTTTCACAGTAACCACTGATTTTGTCTTTTCTTGAACGGACCAAGTAAATTTTGAAACTACTCTACTTTAATCTTCTTTGTAATGAGTCGTCTCCGTAAACCTCAAATATTTAAGCAATTGTCTAATTATTAAAGATTTTACGGACGATTTCATGGGTGGCACTTTTGGAGGTCACCTCGTACTTATTTTATTATGCGGTGTGTTGGTTTTTTTTTGTTGTTTTGGGGTTTTTTTTCATAACTCGGCAAAATTCCAATATGGGAACATGCCTTTACCTCAATATCGGCTTATGAGAAATGCATGCAATTTTCAGAATTTATATTCTAGTACACAAAAACTAAAACTTTAAACTATGATCCAACAAAAATGAGATTTAACAAATAAAAGATTAATAGTCGTTTTTACTTGATTTACTTTGTCCATGATTATTTTGATGCAACAGGACTTTCTATTAAGTCTTTCTATTCTTGTTAAAGAATTGTTTGATTAAACATAATCGAAAACTTTTGCCTATTTATCCTTTTGTTCAATCTTTGTAGTCTTCTTTTATGTTTCTTTATATCTCCAGATTAAGTGTTTAACAAAATAACCAAATTTATTTATACACTGAGTACTTTCGATTCCCTTAAGAACAACGTTCATGATATCCGATTAAACAGGCAAAATACATAACAGTGCAAATCCACAAAAAAAGTTTAGTTGGTGTTTAGTAGTTGTTCCATCGAATTGTTTTTTTTATATGGAAAAATCAGTGTCGGACAAATCTTTCAGGCATAAAATGTATTGTGACTTTTTTGTTTCATTTTACTTCAGTCGAAGTTCTCAGAAATAAACGGGGTCCCTTCCTGCGGCTAACACTTGATCTCTATATAAAATACATAGATATTGGAATATTCTATTAAAGTTCTCCTTTATTTCTCAAACTTTGGGTAAGTAAAGAAGTTAAGAACATTAATTTTCCTCTCCCCAATTGACTAGTTAACTATATTATAGTATATTCTTCTTGTGGTTTCTTGCTCTTACCGGATTCCAGGACAGGAATTCATCTAGTCTGGTGGAGTATCATGCTAAGTGTAACATCACTATGAGAAGGTGCACCATTCCTCGTATGAGCAAGTGTATAGCCGTGCTGAAGGGATCTTATTTGTGCTGTGAATACTATATTATTTTGAATATTTGGTCAGGGTTTACTTGTAGGGTTAAGTATTCTCATGTCAGGTTGTCCTGACAAACCCTTGTACAGAGATACCAAAGCCACTCAAGGATGGTGTCTAGTAGGTAATTCAAACTCTCCATATTGTGACAATATGCATATGTGTGTATGGTGTTGTTGGTGGTTTGGGGGGGGGGGGTTACGTCATCTGAACCATTGTTGGGTCATGTTTTATGCAGAAATCGTACATATTTTTTGTATACGATTGATTTGTAAATTAATTACAAATTTTAAAGAGACTTTTGTTACTTTCCAAATGGTCACACATTTAGTACTGAGCTGGCTTGATGTCGCTTAATTTCGGCAAATTTGCTGGAACCAGTGTGTCAACGTGATTATAATTGTGTGTATTTGTATGTGATGATGTGCACGTTATGCTGTATATGTGTGGTGGCGATGTGGTTTCTTGGTATAGGTCAGAAATAAGTTTGAAGTTGAGAAATGTTGACGTCGTGTTGTGGCACGTTATGTCAAATCTTAGCTAATCATTTTCTGCTTAAAATTGGATACACGGGCGGGGCGAAGAACCATATGTCCAGTCGCAATATCAAGTAAGAAGTTGGAACTACTTAGGAATTGAAAATTCCTTTCTAAGAAAATGAACAAGAAAAAGTGATGATTTGGACACGACAAAAAGAGGATCGAAAAGGTTACTCGATCCTACAACCATCCTTTACTTGCCTCAATTACATTTTGGCTAGGAGATCAAGTGTAGTATATGTTCTGATACTACACTTCATCTGTTCTGTCCTCGCTCAGTGAAGGAGAAATTATTCTAGACTAAGGCAATTTATATTTTTGTCCTAACCAATGGTGCGGTGCCTCTTCTTGAAGAGCTGGATTTTCTTTCACATCAAAAAATCACCTTGTGTCTATCTCTGCCTCATGAGGAGACAATAAAAGTTACATAAAAGTTTTAAATTGTTATAAAGTAAAACATTTATTACAAAAATAACTGATGAAATTAATTGTCTATTTTGGTCGTTTATAGACTTTTAACGATGCCGCAATTGGTATCTAAAAACGGAGTATTTAGAGGGTTTATGTATCGCTGTAATAAAAAATGACTAAAAATTGACCTTAATGATTAATCCTCGTAATTCTACAATTATCTCATTGCTAAAAAAAACGAAATGAGTTTTTAGAAAGCGGAAATTCCTGCGTTGAAGAGTATGACCTTACTTTAACCCTTTTGAAGGCGCAATTTATTAAAAAAACAAAAAAAAGAAGGCCAACCCTTATCCAAAAACAAAGCCACCTATTAACTTCGGACTGCTATTCAAAAATCCCCGCAATGCACAGCGACTGAAACACCTGACTGCCCTTGTAGTAAACACCCTAAAACAGACATGTGATACATGCCGATCACGGGACGCATGCGGCCCTTCGCAAGCACACTTGTGGTCCGCATAAAATATACCCTATTTCAGCATTTAACGACGAAAATTGCAGGTTTTTTTTTTTATATAACTTAAGTTGAATAAACGTGATTTTCTTTATTCAGTACGTTTCTTTACACTTTGGACTTGAGAGGAAGAGGGATAAATAAAGACCTGTCCAGAAATAGGTTAGTTTGAAAGTCAATTTCTAAAAGCCATGCCCACATGTAAAACTGACGTTAAACCGATGATGATGATGATGATGATGATGATGATGATGATGATGATGATGATGATGATGATGATGATGATGATGATTCTGTACACTTACAAACGATACATCACATTTTATCGAATTCAAAATGCATTTGTTGTTGGCGTTTAAATTTTTTTTTTGCGTTAAACTTCTTCGCTTGCATCAGTGAATGTAGCTGAATCATTTGTTTGCATATTGTATGTTTCTAAGTTTAAGTAACAAAAATATTCTGAACTAATTTTTACTAAACGCTTTCAATTAGTCACGTGCGGTTGTCATGTCAACGCAAATGGGCCAATATAGCCATTAATCTGGATATTAAACCTGGACAGTCTATACTGAGATATGGGAAGAGAAATAGACTTCGATGGTATAGCCATGTTGAAAGAATAGATGAAAGTTTGACATCCGTGCACTAAAAGACTAAATGAACGAGGTAATTATAGTTTTGAGGTATATATCTCCCATTAGACTTTTTAAAAACGAAATGAGACACACGCGTTCTTCTAGCTTTGAAAAGGGTTGATCAAACAAAATACACCATGTGTTCTTTATTCTTCATGTTATAGGTAATGTCGTTGTTTAGACAAATATGTGTTAGACAGTGAGGAGAGCTGGGAGATAATATGATATGATTGATAAAAAAGTCACGTGCTAAATGTTATAGTATCTACCTTACAGACTACATGAACTCTTCCGCTTCACTATAAATACCGGAAACACATGCCTCTCGGAGTTAGAACATTATTATTTGTACTCACTAGGAGTTCTCACACAGATCATCGTCAGTGATTGCTCACCGACAACAACCAGTGATATTTCCTGGAGTCTGAGTGACAACAAGCCTCCCCAGATTTCCAGTATTCTTCATCTCTTTTTGATAACGATGCGGTATCACAACAGCCTCTTACTATTGATTTCTCGCTGGTAAGGACAATTAGTCTTCTCTGGGATTTGGGTGGCAATAAGCCTCCCCAAGGTCCCAGCATTCTTAGCACTTTTCCAGTGGAGGTCTGGTTTGTGCTGTCCCTTCTCGGTCTTCTCATCCTCCTCGACCCTCTACAAATATTTTGCCTGGTGTCAGCCTAGGCCTGCACCAGTTAAAAAATAAATAAATAAAATAATTAAAAAAAAAATTAATTTAAAAAAAATGAAATATTATTATTATTATTATTATTATTATTATTATTATTATTATTATTATTATTATTATTATTATTATTATTATCACGGTTGCTGCTATCACCATCATTATATCATGTTAGTAAACTTTAGTAAATCTTTAATTATTTTAATTATTATAATTATTGTATTTCCCAATTGTCAGGTGTCCTCGGCTTCAATAAATTAATAAAATAAATAAATTAATGACAATAATATGAAATCAAAAATAAATCTTCGAATTAAATAAAACAGTAAAAAACTAAAACAAATAAAAAGGATAAAAATCAAAAAATAAAAAAAATAAGAAGATTAGATCTGAATGACTTAACACCTCACCAGAACCGCGCACCTAAATCTAAGCCAGACTTGAAACTGTGTTTTCCTGCCTACCTAAACATCAAGCACGATGTTAACACGTCGATGCTAGTGTAAAGGTACCCTACTCGTCTCTATGCACCGTGGGGATCGTTGGCCACTCACGCACAGGTGTTTGATATCCTGGTCGCGGTGCCAGATATAACAAAGAACCCCACTCGTGTCTCGGTCTCTCTGAACAGATCTTGCCAGACCGTGAACACTATGTCGATCGAAATTCCTCTAGGCCGGGATGACGACGATGGTGATGATGACTTTGTCGATCTCGTCCAACTCTCACGTTGAAACTGTTTATATCAGCGAACGATTACTGGGTGATAGCAATCGGCTTGTTCTGTGGGAGCAAAAGGTTATTCAAAGCAGAACAAGCGAAATGAATAATGTTCAACAACTCGGTCGGGTCTTTTTGTATGGAATAGTAATTATTAATAACAATAAAAAGAAAAGAATTGATTTTATGTTGAATTAATGTCTATCGTATGGTAAATGACTTTAGCAAAAAGGAAAACGCGCGTTGTTCCCAAGTTATTCTCTTGTTCTCTCTGTGCGCGAATTCATTCGCAAATTGTTATTTAAGTCACTAAACTAACTTATCTAAGGAAAACGATGGTGAGAATACTTCAGCCGACGCGTTTCATCCTCGGAACGAGAAAGCCGAACGCCGACCCTCTCGTCCGGTGGTCTACTTCGTTTTGTCGTCTCCTTGTTCTGGCAAAGCGTACCTTCTTTATTGAAAACGTCCATCGCTACACACTCCTCCTCTCCCATCTTTCTATCTGCGTCTCTTCCTCTCTCGGGGTTTGGGGGCGGGCGCGCCTTCCCCCACGACACCAATAAATGAGATTCTCAGTCTTTTAGAGTAATGATAAAACAATTACTCTTTCTCTTTCGCTGTGGGGCAGAGGTCGTCCGCCCTAATTAATGACGACAGCCTAGATGATTATGTTGTCCAGCTCGCGCGAGCCTCCTGCCAACGCTGTCTCTGAAATAAAATGGGGTTTCCGTTATCTCTGAGTTAACATCTGGTCGGCGTATCCCTTGTGTGGCGATGAACCAAAACTGACACCTCAACACGACTTTTCCATACACCCCGGCACCCTAAACCAGTTTGTTTGGATAGCCGATTTCACGTCGAATATCTATACTAGTTTTATATCTCCACTTCATTTCTACGCAGGGCGTAGCATCATCACTAAGATGCATACTAGCACGTAACTAGGGTATCCGATCCCCATAGGCTCCGGATACTTTGTCACACTAGCCACTAAAACGCATCAAGACATTAGCTATGAGTTTTCCTTTTTCTTCACCTCCCCCCTTCCCTGTATTCTCTTCTTTATCCTCAACGAGTATATTTTATTTGATTTTTGATTTTCAATGGTCTCAAATCTAACCACGTGACTTTCCAACTTTTAACTGTTTTTTTTTTCTTTCTTTTTTTTTCTTCCCTATTTCAGTCTTCTCAAATATGATCTGAGTTATGGATCGTATTTTGATTATGCCTGATGAGATCTCAGTTTCTAACAGCGGTTGATCGATAACATCGTCATGCCAATGTCGCAGATCTTGTACATACCTGTAGAAATAAAAATAATCATATATATATATATATTTATTAATTATTTTAATACCTACAGATATCGATGTTTCATGCTAACGCAATCTTCAGTGCAGGAAGCTAATTCTCAACGGTCGGCGGACGCGAACCCTGATCACAAATCGCCACTGATCTGTAGTCAAGAGTCTTAACCCCTCGGCCATAGACAATTAGGTAATCATTATGGAGGAATTTAACTTTGTAAATAGCGAATCGGCGGCTAAATTTACATCAAGCAGTTAGAGTGATCAACGAACGTATTCGGATCGTACATGCAGCTATTAGTACTGCTTGTTATTAAAGTCACTCAGAGTGCCCGGCCTTTGGTGAAGGGAGACTGTGAAGATTTCAAACTAGCTGAACTTAGCGCTGATAACTTTAAATGCTTAATATTCATAAGAGGAATTGTATAAGCCAGAGACGTAGAAATCAGACGTACTGTTCTAAACAAGTTAGAAAGCGAGCCAAATGTAACAGTACAGAAATTAGCCGAAGACTGTCAGAGATTTGTAAGTGTTAAATAAGATTCTAAAGATATTGAAAAGTTGGGCATTGCGCACATCAGAAAGGTACGTCAGACATCATATTTCAACTCTCCTTCGAAAATAATTCAAAACAGAAAGAGAGATTTTTCACGCTCCTAAAATACCAAGCCAGCCGAATAGAAAAGAGGATAAATTACCGCCTAGCCCTGTTTCCGTTGTGGATCCCTTCATTGGGTTATGGATTGCTCATAACGTTTTAAAACCTGTCTAACTTGTAATAAAATCGAACACAAGAGTTCACATTACAGAATGAACAGAGGACATAAAATTCGGGTTCAATCCACAAAAGAACAGGACGGCAGAATAATGAGAAAATATGTACAGGTAAAAATCTCGAATAAAAATGTAAAATTACAATTAGATTCTGGTTCAGACGTGTTGATAATCAACATGCATACATGGAAAAGGTTTGCTAAATCGACCATGCTAAGAACAAATAAAATAGCCAGAACGGTGACTGGTGAAAAAATTAAATTTGAGGGTGAAATTATTACCAACGTTATTTTGAACCGAACTATCAAAAAATTGAAAATATTCGTATTAAAAAATATCAACAATTTATTTAGCATAGACTTGATGCCACAGTTCAACCTATGGGGGTTACCAACCAACACTTTTTGCTAGAAAATAAAAAATTGACGACCGAGTCAGGAAAACAAAAGAAGGAATTTGTTTCAACCATTAAAAATCGTATGAAATGGACTCAAAATAAAGTGTCTGTATAAATTAAAGCACATAAGGACACAAAATTCATGCTGCAAATAGCTAACACCAAACTGAAAGAAATCAAGTACAATTGTTGAGATAACCAGTTGACGGTTAAAGAGAGTAGAACTTATGGCTCAAGTGCTGCAGACTAAAACTGTCTTGGAAAAGCTAAAGAATATGAAAGATAAGGTGACTTGTCTTCAAGATGAATGTCGAAACAAAGAAGACACGCTTTCCTAGTTTAAAGATGTGCTCCAAAATCAGAAGTCTAGAATTAAAGAACTCCGTACACAACTTAAAGAGCTGAAGAATATCGAATCTGATTTTGCGAGAGGCCAGGAAAATCTTGCTGAAATGGAAACAAGTCTACTAGAACAAAACTAATATTTCTGTATGGATTCATTAATTATTTTTCGTAATGTCCGACTGTAATGTCCATTTTTCTACTCGATTGCTAGCCAGCGATGAATATAGCGTCTCTAGCGTTCACCGTAACTTTCAATGTTTTAACCATTTTGAACCGCCTGCTCTTCGCTGTTTGTTTCGCTCTTTGTTACCGTATCCATGCCAACGTCGGGTAACAAACTCTCGTATACATAGCCCACTTTACAACCCCTTATGCCTAGCAGCTGTGTTGCAAAATTCATAACAATTATTTAATTAAAATATAAGTAATTTCTCCGTCTTGAGAATTGTTAATTGACATTTATTTTATTTCAACAACTTTTTAAATATATTTATGAGGAACTTAAACAAATATTTGTTCAGTGCATTATATATAATATAAAGCATTAACGTTGTTTTTGGCTTTATAAAAAAATCTTATATTCAAATACTTCAACGTTTTCAAAGTGTGAATCCTTCATTTATTTAAAAACACGCGCCAGCGTGATGTCGCACAGCAAGACATTTAAGACCTCATCCGTGATACTACCACTTCGCGGAATCTTACTCGCCTGTAACAATGTACCTCGAAGAAGGACGATTAAAAAGAAAAAAAAAGAAAAAAACTAATTAAATGCCTATATACTTTTGAGAAGGGTGTTTCTACGCACCGAAAGTCTCATAACCTTAAAATAAATAAATGTTTATTTTAATAAAACAAATTAACGTTGTTTTTGGCCTTATAAAAAAATCTTATATTCAAATACTTCAACGTTTTCAAAGTGTGAATCCTTCATTTATTCAAAAACATGCGCCAGCGTGATCTCGCACAGCAAGACATTTAAAACATCATCCGTGATACTACCATCTCGCAAAACCCTACTCGCCTGAGACAATATGCCTCGGACAAGGAAGATTAAAAAGAAAAAAAGAAAAAAGGTATAAAATGCCTATATACTTTTGAGAAGGGTGCTTCTCAGCACCGAAAGTCTCAAGACTGTAAAATAAATAAATGTTTATTTTAATAAAATAAATAAATGTTTATTTTAATAAAATAATGTCTTTATCGTAGTTCCAGTCTAGTTTCCAAATGAAGTGGCATGATATAAATAATGACCTGTAAAGTATAAAAAAACATTAATTATACAAACGCCATGCATATATCTATAACATATGTAAGTCATGTTAACAAATATACGATTGGTGGAATCATTTTGAACAATATAGATTTGTGTGTATTTTGACTCACCATATATATATATATATATATATATATATATATATATATATATATATATATATATATATATATATACATACGCTGATTATTTGTTATTGTTTTGTTTTGGCGATACCGACCAGTGTTTTTTTACCGGTGCGTTTTTATTTTTTGCTACCCTGAGCGGTTTATTATTTAAGAATATGCAGAGGGGCGCATTTTTCTTTTAATTTTTAAATTAATTATAAAAATCTGTATACAATAAATTGGTTTATAAATTGATTAATTAATTTAAAACATTTATACATACAAATAAAAATGCGCTCCTCGTGTGTGTTTCCAGAAAATATGCGTTCATTTCGTCTTCTTTCAAAATTTCTTACATTTTCTCCGAGTTAGCTGTTTCTCACAAATCATGTTTTCACAAAGAAGGTTGCAGCCATTTTACTCTCATACTAATATCTACTCCTACCACTTGTTCATGGCATAATAATGCCATGAACACTGATTGTGATTCAGTTTTCAATCTACTCTTCTACTCTGTTATCTATTGTACATTTTCGATCAAAATAATAACTGCTCCCTTCTTTCTTCAACATTCCAGTTTAATGGAATGTACGAATACCGTTTCTTGTATTCTAACATACTCACTTCATTATTGCTACTTATACATATTGACTTCTTTCGTTTTACATTCGTTTCGCATATTTAACATTATGTAATTCAGATTACTTTTTTAGAACTCGGATTTTATTCGAGAATAGCAGATTACGCTTCAGTGTCTATTTCCGAACGGTTAGCATCATGCGATTTACGGAACAACAAAATAATAACATTACCGGGGCACTCAGGATAAGTGTCGGTTTCGGTAAGCTTTTCGATTATTTTTTGTTGGGTTATTTGTAACTACTATTCTAATCTTCGGTGTTTATATTCACAACGTTTGAGATTATATAACCCCCGACCTTTTTCGAAGGTTACATCGGCCAAAACGTTCTGAATATAACACTAAGATGAGTATAGTAGTCCGACACGAATAATACAAATGATCAATCATCATCTAAAGAATTCCTTATTGCGTATTTTTTGTTGTTACTATCCTCTTTTTTTTAGCAAATCTGAGAAATTAATATTTTAACTAATAGAAACCACTACATATTTACTGACTCTAACTAAAGTTTTAAATTGATACAGTTACAAAAAATAAATGTTTAAAACAAAACCATTAAAACGCATTCATATACTTTTTTAGTTTTGATACTATTTTGAAGCGAATTCCTATTTCTATCACGTCAATTATTCCTAGTGAAATGGGTTTCGGCATTGCTCTAGAACGACTTATTTTTACTTACAAAACATGTTTTACTCACAAAAAAAGAAACATTCAATAGACTATGTTATACCACATTTCACGTGTAAACATGGCTTTATTATTTTTTTTACTCAAACATGTTTTTTCTAATTTTTAATTACATTTTTAAACCGTTTTTACCAATAGCCAATGAAAAAGTTATTTACCTTATTTTTTAAAAATTGAACGTATTTTACATAGCTGATAGATAAGTTGTTTATCGAATTTAATTTTTTTTTAAAGTTTTTTATTATTGTTATTGATATTCTTAGTGTTGTAATCATCATCATCATCATCATCATCATCATCATCATCATCATCATCATCATCATCATCATCATCATCATCAAAACCTACCCGCCCTCCGGGCAGCAATTAATCGAGGATAGAGTAGAGGGCTATAGTTAAAATACAAAGTCATGTTTACATTTTTAAATATTAATTTTAAAGTGTTTTTTTTTCATTGTCAGAAAATACTGAATTTAAAACAGAGGTACAGAAATATAATGTTGGAAGCAATATTTAAAAAACAAATGAAGAAAAACATAATTTTGTAGTAAAAAGAATTCCAATTCAATTCCATTCAGGAGGGAGAAATAAGCTAACCTCTGTTCAGATCGAGGGTCGTGTTCCCCGACTATTAGCGTGTACGTTAAATCAAGCAATGTTGCATGCAAAGACAGAGTAATAATTAACAAACAAAAGGAGGTAGTTCAAATAAGGTTCATTGAACGTGTGTGTAATGTGGAATGATGAGGTGTGTGGTGTGTGTATGTGTGTCGATAAGAAACAGTTCTTGAAATGTGTATGTGTAGAAGTGAGTCGTGGGAAAAGTCTTTGAAAGATGTACACAAAGAAAATGAGTTGAGAACTCTTACCGTTGTTTGAAACACGTGTTGACAGAAGAAACATGTGTTGGTTGTTGCTTTGCCGAGGCCAGTTGAAGAGAAAAGAGAGTGAGACGGAGCGCTGGTGTCAGCGTCATTCTGCCGAGGCCAATTGAAAAGACAAGAGGGTGATTTTCCGTTTGCACCGGTTTTTATAATCCGAAGGGCAGATAACTCTGGTGTCACTTTTCAGCGCCACCTGTCGGTGAAAAAGCGACACCTAACGGCCAACCGGTGTAGTTATGTTTGAAAGGAGGAGGTAACTGCTACAAGGACTCCTCCTCCCCAGATTGAAAAATATTGAAAATATTATTCAATATGTAGTTGTAGATGAGAAGCATTCTTTGTGTGTATGTCTGTTTTTGCTGTTGAAGATTAGAAAAAGTAGTGTGCACGCTACTTATTTCTGTTTTCCATCTGTATTGAATGATTGATCGCAAGTGGGTCTGCGGAATTGAGTGTTTGTAACGCATGTGGATCTGCGTGTTTTTTGCATGCAATTGGGTCTTCATCAAGTTTGAGCGCAAGTGAGTCTGTGGTTGAATGATTGAGCGCAAGTGAGTCTGTGGTTGAATGATTGAGCGCAAGTGAGTCTGCGGTTGAATGATTGAGCGCAAGTGAGTGTGCGGTTGAAAAATGTAGAGTGCAAGCGAATTTGCACTTGTTGGTTGCGTTGTTCATGTTGATTAGTCTGCGTGATGTACTCTGTATTGGCATGCAACATTGCTTGATTTAACGTACACGCTAATAGTCGGGGTCACGACCCTCGATCTGAACAGAGCTTATGAACGAACGTTGACTTTTCAAGATCAGTGGTGCATTGTGGTCAAAGACAAGTGTGTAAGTGGTCGGTATTGTTGGTAAGGTCTGTGGTGCACATGAATTTGCACGGTTGGTTGAAGATGATGAGCGAGCGCAAGTGGGTCTGCACGATTATTGATGAATGAGCGCATGTGGGTCTGCGTGGTTGTTGATGAGTGAGCGCAAGTGGGTCTGCGCGGTTATTGATGGATGAGCGCATGTGGGTCTGCGCAGTTGTTGATGAGTGAGCACAAGTGGGTCTGCGCGGTTGTTGATGAGTGAGCGCAAGTGGGTCTGCGCGGTTATTGATGGATGAGCGCATGTGGGTCTGCGCAGTTGTTGATGAGTGAGCACAAGTGGGTCTGCGCAGTTGTTGATGAGTGAGCGCAAGTGGGTCTGCGCGGTTGTTGATGAGTTAGGGTGATGCGTGAGCACAAGTGATTCTGTGCAGTTGTTGATGTTGTTCATGTTAATTAGTCCGTGTTGTGGAGCTGATGAACAAACATCTAGTTGTCAAGATTGGTGGTACACTATGGTCAAAGTTAGATGCTCAAATGTTTGCAAGTGAGTTAGCAGGTCCAGGTACAAGTGGGTCTGTACTGGTGTTGGTGCGCGTCGTTCGAGTTGATGTGTCCTCCTGTAGATCATCGAACGTCCAGTTGTTGAGTAAAATACAAGTCATGCTTGTGCAGTTTGTACTCGTTTTTGAACTGGTGCGATTTATTCCATAGTGTCGTCAGTGATGTCCGGGAATGTTTGGTGCTTGATGAATGTCCGGGAAGATGTGGTTGTTCAAGTTGATGGGTCCTCCTGTTGATCAACGAACGTTCAGTTGTTGAAGAGGGTTGGTAGGCCTTGAAGGATGGTGTTGGTGCTTACTGAGCCTGACATTTTACAACCAGTATTAAGTCATGGGGCTTGGTGATGTTGTTCGTGTTTGTCATCGTGTGTTGTCTGTTTTGTATCAGTTTTGTTTTCTTTTCTATATATATTTCCAACAAAACAGAAAGGAAAAAGAAAAAAATGGAGTCGTAATTTGTGTCACACACGGAAAGAAAAACGAGGAATGACGTTTTTTGTTTTAGTTTGTTTGAATGTTAATTTCCACATGGAGAAAGAATGGTGGCTTCTTTCTTTGCTTGTTGTCGAAACAGAGAAAAGAAATTCGTATTTTCTTTTTTTGTTGTTTGAATTTTCATCTCCACGTAGTCAGAGAAAAAATGTCGTTTTGTTTGTTAATCTCCACGTGGTCACAGAAAAGATGACGGCGTCTTTTGAATTTTTTTATCAACACGTGGTCAGGAAAAAAGATGACGGCGTCTTTTGAATTTTTTTTATCAATACGTGGTCAGGAAAAAGAGTGGCGGCGTGTGAGCGTTTGTTTTCTTTGTTTTCTTTTTATCTCCACGTGTTCAAAACAAAGGAAATGGCGTCTTGTAAGGTCCTTTTGTTCGTCGAAAAAGAAAAAAAAAGAGGATCGGGAAAAGTTCGTCTTTTTTTTGTATATATTTTTCCGACCGGTGGGTGGAGAAAGAGAAGAAGAAAAAATGAAGTTGCAATTTGTTTTACACTCGGAGAGAAAGCCGAGAAATGTTTTTGTTTTTCTTTGTTTGGGTGTTAATTTCCACGTGGCCAGGGGAAAAAATGGCGTTTTTTTTTTTGTTTGTATATTTCTACCACGTGGGTAGAAAAAAAAGAAAACGATGGGTGCGTAAGTCGTTTCACCACGGCAAGAAAAGAACGAGAATTGATATTTATTTTGTTCTTGTACGAAATTAATTACTCTGTCCCATACAACAAAGCTTGCACGTTCGGGTCACCAATTGTTCGGATCGATGGTCGTGTTCCCCGACTATTAGCGTGTACGTTAAATCAAGCAATGTTGCATGCAAAGACAGAGTAATAATTAACAAACAAAAGGAGGTAGTTCAAATAAGGTTTATTGAACGTGTGTGTAATGTGGAATGATGAGGTGTGTGGTATGTGTATGTGTGTCGATAAGAAACAGTTCTTGAAATGCGTATGTGTAGAAGTGAGTCGTGGGAAAAGTCTTTGAAAGATGTACACAAAGAAAATGAGTTGAGAACTCTTACCGTTGTTTGAAACACGTGTTGACAGAAGAAACGTGTGTTGGTTGTTGTTTTGTCGAGGCCAGTTGAAGAGAAAAGAGAGTGAGACGGAGCGCTGGTGTCAGCGTCGTTCTGTGAGGCCAATTGAAAAGAGAAGAGAGTGATTTTCCGTTTGCACTGGTTTTTATAATCCGAAGGGCAGATAACTCTGGTGTCACTTTTCAGCGCCACCTGTCGGTGAAAAAGCGACACCTAACGGCCAACCGGTGTAGTTATGTTTGAAAGGAGGGGTAACTGCTACACCTCATTTCAAATAAAAATTGTGTGTGCGTTTTTTAAAAAATATTTTGCGAAGGAACAAAGTTATTAAGAAACTAAAAGATTGCAAAACGTTTAAAATTAAATCAATTTTAACTTTCCTTTGAAAACTATATTGTGATAATTCAATAACAATATAACTCTTTAGAACAAAGTGTAGTATACATTCCCATGTTACACTTTGTCTATTCTGTACTCTGTCAGTGGATGGGAAGCCCTTCTAGACTGAGACAATTTAAAGTTTTGTTCCAATTCAGAATGCTTCTTTTGGGGTAGCTGGATTACCCCCACATTAAAAATCGACATTGTGTCTAACTTTTCCCTTGTGAGAAGGCAAGTAAATAGGAATATCTGTTTAGGGGCGTTTTTTTTTACATTGTGTACGTTTTTAGCGTGCAAAATTCTCTTTCCAAAAAGCCGACATTTTATACGGTTATTCGATTCGTAGTTTCAAAATTGCATTGCAATTTAAGATGTAGTAACAAATATCAATAAAGATTTAATTTAATATCGATTCTTTCTTTGAGAGAACTTAGTATTTTGCTTATCTATCTTTAATATTAAGGAAAACACTCTTAAAATAACAATTATCTACCTATCTATCTACCGATTTGTCTATCTATCTATCTATCTATCTATCTATTTGTGTCCAAGTACAGAAATTGAATTCTACATATATACATGACTGTTCCCCCTGACCTTAATTTTCCCCCCTCTCTCTATATATATATATGTATGTATATATGTATGTATATATATGTATGTGTGTATGTATATGTACATATATGTATGTGTGTGAGTGTGTGCGTGTGTGTATGTATGTTTGTGTGCGTGTGTATGAGTATATGTATGTATGGACAGAGGTAGCCGCACATGTATATGCGCGGGATCGCCTACGTACACGGACCATAACTAACCACACACAGATACGCAAACATACACAGTGCTGGGAAAGTGATAAAATTTGAAGAATAGCTCTAAGCATGCTGAACAAAATGTACTCAACCACCGCACACGAAGATGACAGGAAAGATTAAAATCAAAATCACACATACTTAAAAAGAACGCATAACTTTGACGCATAGAAGCAAAAACTGTGAAAACACATACACCCCCCACACACACATATGCGCGCACATGCGTAGAAACATCAAACTGTTAAAATAAAAACATTTTTAAATGGAAAATATATCTGAAGAGAGCCGCACGAGCCTTGAACGCGTTATAAAATCACAAAATTATAAAATAATAAAATAATAAAATAAATTGTTGAAAAAAGTTATTTTACAAATGTTGGTAGCCTCACTTCTTTATATATATATATATATATATATATATATATATATATATATATATATATATATATATATATATATATAAAGAAGTGAGGCTACCAACATTTGTAAAATAACTTTTTTCAACAATTTATTTATATATATATATATAAAGTAGACTGTTTTCCCCTGTAACTTTGACGAAAGTAAGAAAATAACCACATGCATCACAGACTAAACTGATCCGCTCGGCAAACTACCCGGTTCCTTCTGTGTGTTCCTAAAAAATATAAAGTTACTACAAATGCATTCTCTAATCATCACATTAAATCCGGGAAAACGTATTCTCATAAAATAACTTACAAAGAGGAGGTAGCTCGCCCTTTTACCCGCTCTAGGTTTTCTACTAATCCTTCTACCAACGACACCGTGTGATTTCTTCACATAGGCAAAACTTTCACAAATCCCCGGTAAATTAAAACATAACAGAATCGTATTCTTTCATTCTTACTCCATTTCATTACTACATTACAATACAATTGCTGAGTCACACTTGTTTTAACAATGTGGCTTTGATAGAATCACGGCACAGCGTCCTGGTCAAGAGTTCCTCTTCTGTACTATCTTCTATTGCAGCATGAACTGTTTTAGCAAATGATCTACTGCAATTTGTTATATTTGTCAAAGCTTTGATGTGGCCATGTGTTTGCAAGTTCAAGTTGCATTCCTTGGCTAAGTTTATCAAATACCTTGAACTCTCTAAGGAGTATTGGTGTGGTGGCATTCTAAGAAGGCATGGCTTAGATCATCTGCTATTGCATCAATAGCAGATGATCTAAGCCATAGAACTGCTATAGACTTCGGCAGGAATTCAGATGGAAGGTTCCATAATTGACCAATGACTTGGAAAGGTGATCAACTTTTCTATGATATCTATTTGGGAATGTTCATCTTTGAGACACTTGAGTACTTTCTGATGAAGGAGATCTCAATGATATCTTAATTGTCGTTCATTAAGCCTACCATAATCCTTCACACTCTCCAATGGTATTTCCACTTCAACTTTAAGGAAGAGCCATATGGGAACAAAGTATCAAGTTCCGCAGTTCATAAATTCCAGACTTACCTGAAGTTGTCTCCTAAGTAGCAGTAACATGTTCATAAGCATCATCAGATACATCATCACAATCCACATCAGCATTAGCTATATCAGCATCATGATCAGCATCCCTATCATCTAGGTAATCTTCATTATCATTGGCATTACTGTCATCATCACTGTCTGCATCATTGTCATCATCACAGTCAGCATCATCTTGATTTCTCCACCGAGCCATGCTACTATTACGTATGATCTGTGATAATCTTTCTTTGTGTCTGTTCTATATTCATTGATCTGATTCGAACCTTGAGGATGTTAGGGGTCATAGCTTTTCCACTAAGGCTAGGCCTGCATTTTCATTGTTTTATGAGAGTACTCTGCAATACTGATGATTTCTGCTGATTGTTGTCCCCTGCAGATGAACCTAGCTTTTCTACATCAATACCCCTGTGTTTTCTGAGAGCATTCAAGTGATATGTTCGTCTCTGCTCCTCACCTAATGAGCTATAGTAAATATACTTTTGGGACAGCCAGTGCGTTTTTTCTTCTTTGAGAGCATTTTGCGTTACACCAGATTGTTGCTAAGAAACTCTTCAATCTTCCTGTAAATAAAACAGAATAGAATATAAAACAAAAGTATTATTAAGAATGGTAAAGTTTAAATAAAAATCTTCAGGGATAATTTTCCAGTAAAATGGACAAATTAGACAAAGTAATTGCATTTGATTCTCATTACACGGCATGAAAATTTGGCAAATATGAGGGAAATCAATGAAAAAATGAATAAAATTTGTTTAAATACAACCTAATTACCATTGTATATACAGTCAAACTCTATATAATATATCCTAAGTATATTCTGGACCAGCCATGACTAATAGAATTGCCTGAAAATGGTTATATTTACCGTTTTTTTACAAAAAAGTGCTTAGGAAATTTTCCCAGATTTCGCCTGTTATGGTGAAAAAACTTAAAAGTGGTATAATGATTAGCAATCTTCATGAAACTAATAGAATATCTTCTCCAACCATAAAGGAAGCGATCCTATTAATGTGTCTATCATGCATTTTAATTGTTTTTCAAGACTCGTTATTTTTTATGAGCCAGAAAATTAAAGGCGTAACAAGTACTGACTAAAATTGACTGAAGCACTTTGGGTTTAAATGACTCAATTTCTTATCCAAATGTAATTAATGACTGAAAACATGAAAAAACCCTGATTCCTATGCTTATTCCAAAGATATTAAGCCAATTGCTTGGAATTTCAGGAAAATGTGGAAAACTAGGCAAAAAAATTTTCACACAAATATTTGGACATTTTACAGGATATTTCAGGTATAAAACAAGTAAATAATATCTGGTGATATTTTTTGAGCTTGTAATACATGAATTCCATCATATTGGTACCTTTTTAAGTATTTCTTGGAAAATTTTGGGCCTGGAAGTTGAAAATCTAAAAAAAAATGTAACCAAAAATGGCTGATTTTCAGCAGATATATTTTATTTGAGGCGAAATATCAAGAAAACTACTGAGCAGAACCGCAACAAACTGTACATATTCTGAAGCAGAAACTTATAGGCTACACATCTTAGCCAAACTGAATACCTAAAACTAAAAGTTTAGACTTATTTTCACGCTGACCGCAAAAAAAATGTAAACAAAAGCTTGAATCCTGTCTTACGTATTCACCGAACAGAAATCATGTACATAAAAGATACAAAGGTTGACCAGCCAAAGAAAACTTGGAAGAAAGTGATTAGGCAAGACTGTACAGAGTAGAATATGGAGACAGTTCATCCACTGAACCATGATAACTGAAGAGTGTACTTGCGTAATATCAGAAAACGTCTGACCATTGAACAAGGGAAAAGTGACGTCAAATGAATAGAAGAAGAGTGTTTAGAAATGTTCCAAATGAAGAAAGAGTTGTTTAGTCAGTCAGAAAAAGTTTAGCAGATATGTTTATTTCGGCTGTCGCCGTATGAGTTTGTAAGTTTGATAGACTTAGCAGGTGGTGTGCGTATATATGTTGACCTTTGTTTAGTCAGTGTATGTGTGAACTCATGTGCGAATGAGTAGTTCGTGAATGAGAGGAGTAGAATTTAGCCAGTATGAGAGTATGTGCAACTTGTGTGAGTTTGTTAATGTTTCTTGTTGTGCCACAGCCATCAGCCATGTGGCTGATGCTATTTTTATGGACGTTCTTAAGTGCGTCGAATCTGAAAGAAAACCGATAAAAAGAGAGAAAGTTTTAGAAAACGATCAGGGCCAACAATCCCCACTCTCCAGTGGCAAGACATTACAACTCAGAAAACCACACGATAGACTACATATAGTGTATATTACTACAGACAGGTTTCCATTCCACACAGCACTGTAGAAAAAAACGAAATAAAATGGATCCATAAATTAAACACACACACCAAGGGGATAAACGTAGATATCAGAATTTTGAGTTCCTACAATTTTTTTTTCACCACACAACAAATAAATATGCCCTTCAAGACACTAAGATATACGCGCCACATCATCAGTTGGATTTAAACGCTGCTAATTTGACTTCTATATCGCGCACTGACACACTCACACGCATGCACGTACCTCCTTAGTTAGCTCGATATTGACAATTGTTCACCGTGCAATTTATAAATAAGTTGACTGATTGGTATACATTTGTATTTGTATGCATGTGTGTATTTATGTATATATGTGTGTGTGTATGTGTGCGCGTGGATGTGTGTGCACATTTTTATTTATATTTATGTTTACAGACACACTGCTAATCACTGAATTTTAGATATAGACCCCTAAAAATATATTGCCTATCAGACAGGCTTCAATCATCAGATAACTGTATTTATCTGTGATCATTAGTTTCTCTCTTCTCTTTTTTCTTTTCTTTTCTTTCCCCTTATACTCTGTCTCTTTCTTTTTCCCTTCCTTCCGGATGTGTGCCAGACAGACCAGCCACCAGCGTTCAAAGAGAACCCCCCCACACACACACGCCGATCAGACAGTTTTAAGTTTTAACTCCCGTCTTTTCTTATTCCCGTTCTTTTTTCTTCCTTCCTGATACACGTGTACCAGAAACAAAGCAGACAACAAGAACCCCCATATATATATATATATATATATATATATATATATATATAAATAAAATAAAAAACAATATTAATTTTAGTTCGCCATTTTCAAGAACTCTGTTCAAACCTCGTAGAAGGCTTGATGAAGGGAATGGTTCCCGAAAATGTCGTACAGATTATACCCAAAAAACAACAAAAACTGAAATTGGGATGTACCTTACTTTGCTTCTAAAATCGTCTAATAGATTCGGCTCGTAATTGTAAGTTGCACGTTTATTTATTTTTTCTTAATTCTCAGTGTTTTATTCACTACTATTATTATACTTCTTTTGCAACTTGTGATCTTATGATTTTTTTTTGACTGATTATTCCTATATACATATAAATATCTAATCATGAAACAAACGTGGACACGATACTCTATATATATATATATATATATATATATATATATATATATATATATATATATATATATATATATATATATATATATATATATATAAGTGACCTCAACTATTGCAACGCCACATTGTGTATTGTCGGCGGTTGAAACCAGTATTCCAGACATTTAATTTCCCTGATGATCTGCCAAGCAAGTAACTGCTTGGTAGTGAAACACGTGTAGGAAAAAACATTTAATTTGAATAAATAATATTTGTAAGAAAAAATATCTTTAATGGTGATCATTGGTGTCCTGAAAGGAATGCTTTGGTAAGCCTTCATAAAATCACATATAAATGCTCTGTACTCTGTAATCGAGTATCATCGAGCTTGTTTTTATTGGAACAACCCCGGTCTTCACTGAATGATCTATTTTATAAGTGAAAAATCTAAATCTATATATATATATATATATATATATATATATATATATATATATATATATATATATATATATATATATATATATATTCCAGATATAAATATATCCCATTAAAAATAGTTTGTATATATACACATGTGTTTGAAGCTGTTTGACATAACATTCCCCGGTAAATACGTTAAATTTTAGAAAATGCATAGTTGTTATGGCGATAAATCAAATTCACAGAAAACAATCCAGTAGTTTTTTTTTTATTATTATTACTATTTAAGATATTCAATTTATCGAAATTCTGTCGCCATATACATTATGCTAAATAGGAATTTACCATTTGCACCAAAAGTGTTTACCCGTGGCCACCGAGAGTTACTACAGGCCTGCTTGCTATAAAATGACGTCACTGCATTGCGTGTCAAACAATGGCCGTCGTAATAACAATAAGAAGGCATTCGACTTCTCCATTCATTAAATAATCCATCAAAATGCAGGAAATCAACCAATTTTAATGAAATTTTCAGTATTTATTAATTAATGATCACGGAATATAATAAATCCATTACTTTATTATGAAGCTTGGTGCAAATGTATTATTTCCTGTAAACAAAAAACACCTTTACTAAAGTTATCCAAAATATCAAAACATGTTGACGATACGATATTGTAAATATTTAAAACAAAGCATTAGAAAACTTTATAAATTGCATGTAAAAAAAGAAAAGAAAGGAACACGAGTCGATTTATCCTGAAACTGATCTTTATTCAATATAAATTTAAAGAAAATAATAATTCACGATCAAATACTGGAAAAAAACTGAATTACGAATTTCGGGAACAAACAATGAAATAAACTAACAAATTAAAAACAAACGATGAATAATGTTAAAAATGTAAACAAACAATAATAAAAACAAACGATAAGTTAGTTTTAAAAATGAAAACAAACGATAAATTAAAAAAATAAAACAAAATAAATTTAAACAAATAATGTAAAAACAAACAAAGTTACTAGTGCAAAAATATTTTTTAGTGCAGAATTATTATTTTTTAAAGTCAACCTTATAGAAAATATTTAGTAGAATGTTTCTAATTTTCTTTTTCTGTTTAGCTTTTTCTTATTGATGTGATCATTTTTCATATCACAAAAATTGTTCAGCATAGAATTGGAGGAACTCCAGATAATCATTCTTAATAATTTAAAATACAAACGATACCATTATTTAAACTTCTAACCCAATCAACCGGAAGTAATTCAGTCTCTGAAACTTGTTTAAAAATTATACAAAAAAAAATTCAATGTTAACCGTTTGTTTGATAATGGAATCACCAACTTCTATATTGCTATTAAGAGATAGGTAGGTGCAAAATCAAAGGCCGATCCACAAAATGTAAAAACATTTTGACCCTCCCTTCACTTAAAAATTCACAAAAATTCAGGAAATCAACTAATTTTAATGAAAGTTTCAATATTTATTAATAAACAAGCACAGGAGATATAGTGAAACCATTTTTTTAAATCTTAGTGAAAATGTATTATTTTTTTTTAACAAAATACACCTTTACTAAACGTATATTTTTATATATATATAAAAAAAAATCCATGATTTTTTTTTTAATGAAAATAAAGATCTGTATATGTTTACAATATTTTTTTTAACTATTTCGTATATATTACGTAAAATGCCCCTACACTGTTAATAAAATAATTATAACTCGAAAAATTAAGGATATTATCTTTGAATAAAACATTGTTTAATCAATATTTTTGTGAAAATATTGATTAAATATGCCGTTATTATTTCATTTATTTAATCTACAAAAGTACAGAGAAAAGATAAAATATACTACACTTAATAAGATATCGAACAAAAAAAAACTGGAAACAATAATTATTGGCTATACACTACTTTTTTTTATCAAATAATGAATAAGTAATTCAGACTTGATTTTTTTATATAATTAAAAAAAAATCAAACTTACTACACTATATTTAGTTGGTGTAAACATATCTCGCTTTATTGCGTGTATCCATATTTGCCGTAATTCTTCTTCGGACCAAGACAACAATAGGGACCCCAGATCATTAACACAAGACGCGGGACATATTTTGGAAGTCACCGGTTGACCTCGCAATACACGTGGTCTCTATTTACAAAACACTTGTAAATAAATCTTTTATTTATTTTACTAAATGCAGTATATTTCGGAATTTTTTTTTCTTTTAACATGTTAATATTTATTTTAAGGCAGAGAGTCCATAAATAAAACAAATAAAATATTAATATGTTTTCTTTTAAAACATGTTTTTGTGTCACTATTTACTTGCCTCCCCACGAGGGCAGAAATGGGGGGGGGGGTATGAAATATTTATAACCGTACTTAAGTAATCTTTCGTTTTGTAGGGAAAAATCAAGCTTCCCAAAAAGGGGCACTCTGGATCTTACCTCAGTTTAGAAGGATTTTTCCATACTACACATTGCTCCTAGCCTGAGGAGGCAAAACGGATGATTACGTAAGTTATTTTAATAAATAAACGAAATATATACGCTTTTAAAAAAATCGGCTGACTTGTAATCTTTCGTTTTGCCTCCCCACGAGGGCGGAGTTAGACTTCAAAAATCAGTTTCTAAACGGAAGCAATTTAAAGTTTATGAAGTTTTTGTCCTTAAAAACTGATTTTTGAAGTAAATAGCGAAGTTTTGTTTTTTAATAACAAATAAGTTATAAAAAGATTTTAAATAAAATTATGTATTTGTTAAATCTTATTTCATTTGTTGCTTACAGAAAAAAAGGACAAAAACTTCATAAACTTTAAATTGCTTCCGTTTAGAAACTGATTTTTGAAGTCTAACTCCGCTCTCGTGGGGAGGCAAAACGAAAGATTACAAGTCAGCCGATTTTTTAAAAAGCGTATATATTTCGTTTATTTATTAAAATAACTTGCGTAATCATCCGTTTTGCCTCCTCAGGCTAGGAGCAATGTGTAGTATGGAAAAATCCTTCTAAACTGAGGTAAGATCCAGAGTGCCCCTTTTTGGGAAGCTTGATTTTTCCCTACAAAACGAAAGATTACTTAAGTACGGTGATAAATATTTCATACCCCCCCCCCATTTCTGCCCTCGTGGGGAGGCAAGTAAATAGTGACACAAAAACATGTTTTAAAAGAAAACATGTTAATATTTTATTTGTTTTATTTATGGACTCTCTGCCTTAAAATAAATATTAACATGTTAAAAGAAAAAAAAAATTCCGAAATATACTGCATTTAGTAAAATAAATAAAAGATTTATTTACAAGTGTTTTGTAAATAGAGACCACGTGTATTGCGAGGTCAACCGGTGACTTCCAAAATATGTCCCGCGTCTTGTGTTAATGATCTGGGGTCCCTATTGTTGTCTTGCTCCTCTTCTTCCTTTGGAAATCCAAACACTGAGACTTTCAGTTTATTTTTATAATTGCCTTGGCAATAAGGAACGGCGCATGCAGTAGGCATCTTAACTTTGTGAATTATGAAATTAAATTTAAAAAGGCGCGAAATTAAGTTAACCAAACACGATGACGTCAGAGGGGGGCAAGAAGTTAGCTGCTTGGCCTTGTTAACTCTCAGTGGCCGTGGTTAACCCCTAGCGACAGAAACGAGTTATCGCCCGTGATAAATAAGAAAATGGCGGTTCTCAAGTCATTTCGTGAATCGATAAAAAAAAATTGAATATCTTAAATGATAAAAAAACTTTTAGCGCTTATGGAGCCGGTGTTGTTAATGCAGGAGGGATAACTAGGATTGACTAAGAAAGTAAGCATGTTTTCAAGAGACAAATTGGGACGCTGAAATAATCAATCGAACAATAAAACAATGCTAAGAAAAAAAATTAAATAAACTTGTTAATTAAAAATATTTTTAATATAAATACGGGTACTTCCGCAGTTTACGGACTGCATTATTTTTTTTAGGTAAGATTAGATTAGGAATTTTTTATAAAAATACAAAAAAAAAATAGGTGGGTTTACTTTTTGAGGCAGTTATGTGTGGTTTTACGACCTGGAACACTACCTATTTTTAACCGTATCTTTATCTTTAATAATTAAACACATAATTTTAGATGTTAATTATTTTAGAAGATTTCAAACTTAGATAATTTTTTAGAGTAGGACCCGTGCTAAAAGTCCTTCGGCGTCGGTACTTTAAACGCCGGAAAGCCCCGAAGCGAGACAAATAAGCAGACGACAGCTAAATTTTCAAACTGAATGAAACGCTGAACTTGCAAACTGATAGAAACGCGATTTCAACATAAATTTTTACATGGTATCACTAGCTGTTGAAACTCTTGAAGGAACGATAAGCCCTGCCCTAACCCTAATTCCTAACCCTACCCTAACCCTAATTCCTAACCTTACTCTAACCCTAATTCCTAACCCTGCCCTAACCTTAATTCCTAATCCTAACCCTAATTCCTAACCCTGTCTTAAAACTAAACCCTAACGAAATCAACAAATATAATCACAAGATGTTTTTATTAATTCGGAAAAATATAAATCTTTATCATAAAAAGATGTGTAATTTTTTTGAAGTAGGTAAACATTTTTCATTGGCTAATTGGAAAATAATCAGGGAGCAATATGTGATATAATTTCTTTTTTCATTAATTAACAAGTTTTTATTTCGTTAATTAACTTGTTCCATTGTTACAATTTATTTCATTTTTATTGTTTTGTGCACGTTAATTAACAAGTTTAATTAATTTTTTTTACCTCACATAGTTTCATTTTTAGTTTGTTAATTAACTTGTTTCATTTTTCGATTGATTAATTGATTATTACTGTTCAGGTATAGTAGTCGCGTAATCTGTTTTTTTTAATTAAAATTCCGGTACCCTTATGCTGATGTGCTAGATTTCTGTGACTCTGCGTCGGCAAGGATCGGGCAGGTCGCAGAAGCGCCCGAGAGCTGCTGAAACGAAAACGAGGCTGAAACTGCCAAGCGATAAATGGAAGATTGGCAGACGATAATATAAGACGTAGAATTTCAAAGAAAAAGTACATAGATAAAAAGAAAAAAAAACGAACAAACCGTAGCTGAAGAACTGTAAATAAATATACTTTTTTTTTGGGGGGGGGGGAATGAACTATTGTCAATGCTTTTTTTTCTGAAATAAATGTTTTTTATTTGTTATTTAGGCAACTTTTTATTTTATTTTATTTTAGCATTTTCGCATTTTTTTCTTCTGTTTTGGGGGCAAATGGTTTCCTTGGTAACTCTTTTTTGTTTTGTTGTTTTTTTTTTGTTTTTTTCTTACGTTTTCTCGGTTAGGGTTTACGGATAATGTTGCGGCCGGTTAAAAAGGTCTTTCTACTGCTTGTTCTGTTGTGCTGAGCGCAGATGCCGACATCGACGAAAGACAGGCAGAAGAGGAGGGGGTTATCGAGGAAGTGGAAGGAAGATGGTTGACAGGGTAGATTTCTGCTATCTGCGCTAAGCTAATATGGCATCAAAGGGGTTGTTTCGAAACCTCTGACGCCACATGAATTCGTGCAGATAGCCGTCTACGAGTTCCTTGCCCGTCCCGCACTCCTTATTTCTATGTTTGGCTTCCTTTCACATCCTCTCGACGTGATTGGTGCAAGCCCTCATTGTTGGGTCGACAAAGTTTCCGCTATGGTTTACCGTCAGGTGTTGATACTCCTCCTCTCTTAACCTGTTGTTCACCTTCCAGCAATTAATCATGTAGAACGAACTGCTTAATTATTGGATAGAGGGTTTCGACGTTCCTGTTAGGCAATATCACCAGGAAATCTTCCTTCTCTGCGGAGTCGTATTCCCTGAAGATTCAGAGCGGCTGGAGAACCCGGCCCACATTGCTTTTTCGGCGGTTGAACAAAGACTCGTTTATTTCGACCGTATGCCCTGGGCCTGCGAGTCGACGAGGGTTGCGAAACATGTTCTTCTCAAACCTCCCGCAGAAAATTCTTCCAATCAATCTGTGTGCTTGGAGACAGTACGCTGCATTCCTGTTGTAGGTTTTTCCCTGTTGCTATATCCTGGGACCACAGGTAGATAAGTTTCAATATCTTCAAAATTTCCATCTTGGATCGGGGAAAAAAGGTTCCCGTTCTTAGCGATAGCCAAGCCCTGCATTCTGTGTTAGGGCATCTCCACGAATACTGGTCTGCAAGTATTCTCCGGGACTTTAAACGACACACTCGCTAACATTTAGGGTATCTCTTTTTGGTCGCTATGAAAGATTTCTGCTGGCAGAACTGAATTAGTCCTTCCGGAGATTCGACGACCTGACAAAGCTGATAAAAATTCATAGATCTGTTTACCAGTTAAGTTTTATTTTGCTCACAGAGTAATATGTTTTTGTAATAAGTTGCCAGATCGGATTAAGAACAGCAATAGCGTGGATCAGTTTAAGATGAGGTTGGATGAATTCAGAGAAAGTGGTAGGAGGGAGAAATTGAGGGGGCACTTTTGGGAGTTATCAAATGAAATATTTAACAGAATTTGATCTGGATATCGATACTGTACTAAGAGTTTGATTTTTTTTGTTTTAGCAGTTTAATTGAGAAGATAGTTAAAGGGGAGATGCCCAAGGAGGCATAACACACAAATAAATAAATAAATGGAACGCGATTATTGTTTTCTTCTAAATATTGTCGGCTGCTTGCTATAGCCTGCTTAGTGAATAAATGCTGCAACCTGATTGGTTAATACTTCGTCAGCTCTCGAGCGCTTCCGAGACTTGCCCAATCGTTGCCAAAGCAAAGTCACGGAAATCTGGCGCGTCAGCTATAAGAGTATCAAATTTCTAATTTGAAATTGCATACATTTTCAGCATCCTAAATTCTCTTTTCATTTTTATGCTTATTTTCTTAATAAAACCTAGTTATTCCCCTTCACCATGCATTAACAACCCTGTCACCATAAGCGCCGATTGTTCTCCGTAGAATTTGGTTTCGTTTTGTTTTTTAAATCATAACAAGTATGTATTTCCTAGGTACGTGCAAAAATGGCGCCTTCTTGTACGGACTATGCTCATTAAAAAGCGCTTATCATTAATTATTTAATTAGTTTCCGTGTAAACTTTGATTGTGTTTGAAAGATAAAAGCCTAAACTTAATCTCTAAACGAAAAAAAATGCATATTTACGTGTGAAAAATAAATTATAATAAAATATGTAATTACGACGGTCAAAAACCCCAAAAATTCAATGAGTTATAGTGATTTTATTTACACGGTATTTACTGGCATTTTTCGTAATATATACGAAATATTTTGAAAAAAACAAATGTAATTGTTAACATCTACGATCCTTTATTTACATAAGTAACAATTAAAAAATCATGTATTTTTTTTTATTAATATATAAAAATATAACTTTAGTAAAGGTGTATTTTCTTTTTAAAAAATAATACATTTTCACTAAGATTTAAAAAAAAATAATGGTTTCATTATATTCCGTGATTGTTGATTAATAAATATTGAAAATTTCAGTAAAATTGGTTGATTTCCTGAATTTTAGTGTATTTTTAAGTAAAGGGGGGGGGGTCAAAATGTTTTTTCATTTTGGGAATCGGCCATTGATTTTGCACGTACCTAGATTTCCTAAAATTAGAATTTTATTTAGCGTATTTATTTGGGAGTGTTATGTCAAGAAGCACCATACTTTTATTTGTAATATTATTTTTTTTAAATACATTCTAAATATAGATATTGTACTAATGTATTTTAAAAGTATTCTAAAAAATAAATATTTGATGGAAAATCTGTTATCGTTGTTAAATTGGTAGAAGGGAGACTACTCTATGATCAATAATAACCCTTGAGTTATTTCCCTTGATAATATGATTTTTTAAATTTTTTTAATTCGAGTGAGAAAAGACCAAGTCTCGTAATTTTTTGACGTTTGTCATACTTATTCAACTTGAAGACATTGGCCATAGTCTTTTATTATTAAAAAAAAAAACATAGTTCACCCCAAACAAGGCAGGTCGCCACTGTAGACATAAGGGGCTACTGAGAAAAAGGGTGACGGTTTTTTTTGGGGGGGGGGGGGGGGGGTCAACTTAAATTGGGAGCTGCGCAGCGAGATGTCTGTTTACATTAGTTTTAAATTTCTGCATGTCAGTACCGTCAGGAAAACAAGGAGCAGGGAGGGGTTCCAGAGTCCAGCAGCACGAGGAAAAAAGCTTTTAAAGTAGAAAGCTGTTCGGCATCTGGGGACCTCCACAGTGAATGGATGGGATTTGGCAGATTGTCCGGTTGGTCTAGTGAATTTACGTCATGGGGCACCAGAGCAGCAAGCTCATCAGAGCACAATCCATTGAAGTACTTGTAAAATAGGCACAAGGAAGCAACATTGCGGCGATGGGACAGAGGCTGGAGCTTGGTGGATAGTGAAGGACCTAGTAAGTTGGCGAGAGGGAGAGACTAGTGGGTGATGCCCCAGCCCAGATGTGGCAACAATACTCCATGCATTGGGCGGATGGTGGCTTTGTAGAGATATAGGATAATGTCAGGTTTGAGAAGTTTACTGGCACGGTAGAGGGAGCCCACCTTCTTTGCAGCAGCCCTGGCAATGTTTTCAATGTATTTATTCCAATTCATGTTATCTGTGAAAGTTAGGCCGAGGAGTTTGAATGATTAACTCTCGGGTAGGGTGTTATTTGCCATGACAATCGGTGGTTGGAGAGTTTTTTTTGTAGTTATTGAAGGAAAGCAGCTTTGCCTTTGGGGCATTAAAAGTTACTATCCATTTCTGACCCCAATCCACTACAGATCGGAGGTAATTTTCTAAGGATTCAGCCATTGCCTCAGATATGTGCGCATCGGTTTTGCCTACATGACAAGAGTAGAGCGTGGTGTCGTGAGCAAATATTCCTATCTCAGTCTCAATGACACCAGGGAAGTCATTTATGAAAATCAGTTCCAGTAGAGGTCCAAGGTTGGATCCCTTGGGCAGAGTGGTCAAGCCCTAAATATCAATAAAACTATATTACTTACTGTCCTCCATAGAAATCATATATTTCCATCTCTTCGTCTGATCAGCATGTTAAACCAAGGCTGAAAGTTAATGCTGATACCGAATTATTTATTAACTTTTGCGCGACCACTAAGATAAATTGGCCTTCTTTTTTTTTTTTAGATTATGTTGTCTAATGGGAAATAACTTATCTAGATTTGAATTTTCCCTTTTGGCCTTTTGGCCAAGATCAAAGTGTAGTATCTGTTCCGATGGATACTGCACGTCGGTCGGTCCTGTGCAATGCTAGGAGGTCCACCCTCCCAGGCTTTGCCTTCTCACCCTTTAAGAAGGGGTTAGTTTATTGCTAATCGCCTGAGGTGCCCCTACCGGGGAATGCCGACGGGGCTGCCCAGGCAATTTTTAATGGGCAGAGTGCTCAAATTCTCAAGCGCTGGTTTATCAAATCCCACTTTCCCGACCTTGTGTCACATTTTACCGCTGTGGGAGGTAGATAAATAACTGGATTTTAAATTTTGTTAGAGTTTTGTCTAACTTTATTCAAAAAAATAATTTTTTCAACAACTGATTGTTTTACAAAAACAAGAAAGAAACCAAGTAGTTTTTATTTTATAAAAGAAAATCAAATTTTATTGATAAACGGGTTATGTTGATATCTCGGTTCCATTATTGGTCATATTTAAGTCTGAGTTAAGGGAGATAACACCTAAAATTTCCGACTTTATATCACTAGTTCGCAAAAGTTTGTATTATCTCCCTTGAATATGACAACAATGCGCCGATATTTCACCCTTATTCGTTTATCGATAACATCTGATTTTCTTTTATCAAATAAGAAACTACTTGATTAATTCATGTGTTTTTTTTTTTGGTATACGATATATTCATTTCGTGACAGGTACGCACATCAAACAGATATTTCTCAGTTTGTTTTTTGTTTTGTTTTGTTTTTTCGAATGTCTCCATAATTCTAGATAAGCACCGAAAGTTGTTTTTTGTGCAATAGGGACCTCCAAACGCAGCCATAGAATCGTTGACGTCATCGTTTTCTTTTTGTTTTCTTTAAGAAATTCATACATTCGCGTTCCATTTAGCGTTTTAAAAAAATCTCCTTAAAATAAAGTTATACTTATAGGAAGTTTTTTGAAAGTAAAATAGTTTATGTAAAGATTGAATTATCTAATTTGGAAAGAAACCTTTCTTTATCTTACGATACCGGTACGAACTTTTCTTTTTCTATGGGTGGATGTATTGTTTACACAAAAAATAGCATTATCATGTGAGACATTGCGAGATGTTATGTACCTATGGATGCCCAAAAGTGATAGAATTACTTTTAATATGTTGTAGATAAAATTAAGGTTACTTTTAAAACTTTTTTTTTACATTTTCCTTGAGTTGCACATTTTTTAGACAGATCATTACTTGTTTTACTAAAAAAAGAATTGCATAAATAACTTACCTGCTTAAACTAGTATTTACTTTTGTTTAAGGAAAGAATATAAAAATGGATAATTTTAGGATTTTGATATTTATAAATACTATATTTATTAATATATATATATATATTATTTAAAAATATATACATATTTATATATATATACAGTCGGTGAAACAGGGGACAAGGAGGGATTTCCAAAGAGTTATAATTCTAGTTCTTTTTTTTTTTTTTTTTTTAAATATAACAATAATAACAATGTCTTGGTTCTTCTCAGAAGAATATGTATTCAATAAAACAATAGTTATCATTTTTGTTCTTTTCCAAAATATAACTTTACTATTGCTTTTACAAATGTTAGGTTTTTTTTTCTCAACTACTAATAAATAATTGTCATCAAATAATTAATATTCTATTTCTTTCAAACTTGACTTGGCAAAATTGTTATATTTTCCATTAACTTTCTGAAGTATTTATAAAGGAAAATTATAGAGATTTAAACATATCTCATTCATATAATTAGAAGTATTTAATGCTAGACTACAATAAAATATTCAACACAGTAAGTCAAAACACAACTTGACTATAGTAAAAGATTCCAAAAAATTCTGAATAGATAAACATTTTAATTGGAAAAAGAAAAAGATATAATAAATATAATAACAACAATAATAATAATAATAATAATAATAATAATAATAATAATAATAATAATAATAATAATAATTATTATTATTATTATTATTATTATTATTATTATTATTATTATTATAAATAAATATATATAATATATATAATACTTACTTTTGTCGGCGTGTAGTACAAAGAGGGCTTTTTAGAATGTAAACACAAGACCACACGTGTGTGCGTTTGCAAAAATGTCACTTTCACTTTAACAAGTGACTCGCTAATCACGGATGTATTAGACTTCCATAGTTTAGTATATCCAGAGAAATGACGAAAAATGCTAACTTACTACTAGCAAAAAAGTATGCCTTTCGAAAGTAAATATTATTAAGTTGATATCAATGTTGGTCTTTCACGATTAATAACAGTTAGGGCTGTATTATATTAAAATATTTTGAAAAATTGGGAAGGCGTATTTTCAAAATAGATGTTTAAACTTCTACTTTGGCTAAATGATGAATTCGTTTAAATGGATTAAAATATCTGACAAATGATTTATTTTGTAGAACAATATATTTTATTGAGAAAAGGTAGTAAAAAATTTCAAAACATAATATTGCATTTATTTCCACTTTTTAGTTGTTAATTTACGGACCAGTTTACCAAATTACGCCCCCTTAAATATAATAAAGTAAATCGGATGTTTTTTTTTTTTAACTCTTTTGCTTTATATAACATTAAAATTTCGACCAACCTGGATATATTTCGTTCAGATTTCATAATATTAAATAGGGGGGGGGGAGGGGGTCACGTAGAAAAAAATATTTCCGTAATATATTTTACGACAACAGCATATTAAAGATAAATTAGTCCAATAATGCATACGTATAGAAAATTTCGTGAAAATCTGACCATTACTTGATTTTTGCTAAATTTATTAAATATGTTAGCGCATACAAATTGGTTAAATAAAGGCGTAAACAAATTACACACGCTTTTAGTTTCTGATTTTCATTATTTTCGTACGCTGCAAATTTTGTTTTAAAATCATTAGCAGTTTATTTTATGTTTTTTCTTTTGAATGGTAAAAAAGTTATGATAATAATATAAACATATATTAAAGTTAAATCGTGTTACATACAGGGGGGGGGGATAACTTCTATGGTTAGCTTTGGAGGTCCCTATTGTGCAACACAGAAATTGTTGTCCATTAAAAAAAATTATTTGTTCATATTTTAGATATATGTCTGCTTTAGGGATAGGGTCAGGAAGTAATAATTTTCAATGTTAATTATTTTTAAACTTTTCAAAAGAGAGCGGGAGCCCAAATCGTTAATCTATTTGTCATACTTAATATTTAAGAATTAAAAACCTTTAAAAAATTATCAAATAAACATTCGATTAACTAGCCAATAAAAATGTTTTCCGTATTTCCATTTCAAAACTAAAAAAACAACAAGAAATCTTAACTACAAAAAAACTAAACCGAAAATCTTTCACGAGTATATAATCGAGATAAGTTATCTCCCTTTAGTTTTTCAACATTAGAAAACAGGAACTAAAAAGGGCGATATATTATTACCCCCCCCCCCCCAAAAAAAAGAGTTTCTTATTTTGTACAAAATCGGTTCCGAATTTAAACAAAATAAAATAGAATAAACATAACAATAACCTGTTAAATATTCGGTGAAGAGCCGCTAGAAGATTTCTTGCGTCTTGATAAAAAATGACATATATTTGCTCTTTAGTCCATTTTCTCAGAAAGGCATTAATATGATAATCATATGACGACGTTCAGTGCACCCTCCGAGGCTTTGCCTTCTCATCCTTTGAGAAGGGGTAAGTTTATTGCTAATCGCCTGAAGCGCCCCTACCAGGGAATGCCGACGGGGCTGCCCAGGCAATTTTTAAATGACCAGAGCGCCCAAATTCTCGGGCGCTGGTTTTTCAAATCCCACTTTCCCGACCTTGTGTCACATCTTACCTTGTGGAAGGAAGATAAATAGATTCAGTAGTTTGGCCTTTTGGCCAAGATCAAAGTGTAGTATCTGTTCCGATGGATACTGCACCCCATAGACCAGTATTGTCTGGGCCTTCGGGTTTTGATTTACGCCGGTCTATTGGTTGTCTGTCCTGTGCAGTTCTAGGAGGTGCACCCTCCCAGGCTTTGCCTTCTCACCCTTTGAGAAGGGGTTAGTTTATTGTTAATCGCCTGAGGCGCCCCTACCGAGCAATGCCAACGGGGCTGCCCAGGCAATTTTTAATCGGCAGAGTTCTCAAATTCTCAAGCGCTGGTTTATCAAATCCCACTTTCCCGACCTTGTGTCACATCTTACCGCTGTGGGAGGTAGATAAATAGCAACTACACACATACTCGGTATTTACTACCTTCCCACCACAGGAAGATGTGGCACAAGAGATGGAAAGAATAAGCCAGCACCTCAGAATTGGGGCACTCTGGCATCTTAAAAATTGCCTGGGCAGCCCCATTGGCATTCCCCGGTAGAGGCGCCTCAACCAGTTAGCAATTAACTAACTCCTTCCCAAAGAAGGTTGGCCAAGATCAAAGTGTAGTATCTGTTCCGATAGATACTGCACTCCATAGACTGGTATCGTCTTGGCCTTTGGGGCTTGATTTACCCCGGTCTATGGAACGGTCCTGTGCCGTTCTAGGAGGTCTACCCTCCCAGGCTTTGCTTCCCCTTTTTGGGGAGGAGTAAGTTTATTGCTTACTGCCTGAGGCGCCCCTACCGGGGAATGCCAACGGGGCTGCCCAGGCAATTTTTAATGGCCAGAGTGTTCACCTTCTCGGGCGCTGGCTTTTCAAGTCCCACTTTCCCGACCCGACCTTGGGTCACATCTTACCTTGTGGGAGTAAGATAAAACTGGCCTTGTGCCTAACCTTCCGGGGAGGTAAATAACCCAAAGAGGGAAGGTAAGACCTGGGAAGGTGGACTTCTGAGGACTACCCAGGACTAATACCACAGCCCAAAAGATAAAATGTCACCAAAATTGCGCAGTCTATGTTGGACTGATTGTCGAGAATGGATCCTCGACTGGTATGTACCGTGTCTGAAATCTTTGTTCGACATATATACTCCTCGCAGTAAATAACCACTACTTGAAAGAAATCGTGGGAGAAAAATATGCACAAGCAGAAATGCTCACACTTATACAATAAGTCCCTCTCCCTCCTAAAGTCCACCCTTTCCTTGCTGTGGTTGAGGTGGTGGCAACGTGGTAGTGTCAGAGCGATGTCATCTGGAACTCCGGTTCCTGGCAGAGCTACCCATGGCTAGCAGGTTTGTCACTAAGTGGTATTAGTGCCGCAATGCAACTAACAGATGAAAATCTGGTTAAAATCCAGAAGTCAGCATCAGGATCCGTCATCCTGTCATCTCTACCTCTGCATGTGACAAGCGCGGAACCGCAAATCAATAAAATGAGAGTGGCAACATTACTTCTACGCTATTCCTTTGTGTGTGTTGGGCCAAACCTTCCCCGACTTTGTATGCAACAGCTGAACATTGCTGCTCTCGATGTTGGGGGTAAAAAAGTGCAATCTTGCAAGCTTAACGAATAGCTGTGAGCAACGAGGAGGACTTCCTGCAGACCAGGGAATTCTGAGACACAACCTTTGTGAGCTATATGCAGAAGTTCGACTCACCTAACAACAATCAGCAGCAACGAAATATTCCAGGCTCAACTCTATCGTCGTATGAACATTTAAATCCTGTACATTATTATTTTCTGATGTTTGTGAATAAATGTTTACAAGGTTTTTGAGACAAATTTCATAATTTATTAACTCATTTCAGAACCATTTGAAGTATTTAATAGTGGTAAAGTGCAATGGATAGCTGTTCTGTGTACTACTGATGGTTTTTAGAGCTGGAGACGATAGACGACTGGAAAGTACTGGAATATTGGAAGTCATTTTATTGCATCATGATGATTCATGCCATATTAAAAAAAATTGGAAATCTTAGCTGCAACTCAGTGCTCCTTGAATATCTTGAAGGCCGTGAGATGTGAGCTGGAGAATTGCGATGGAAGTGTGGGAGCAATGACTAGCAGGAAGGATCATAGCAGACGTTCTGACTGTGTCCGTACAACAAAATTCGGGTAGAAGCTTAAGATAAAGCAAGATCCCGGCGAGGCCATGCGGACTTTGGTCAGAGAGATGAACGTCAGAGTTTCAAAGAAAGTTTTAAGATAGAATTGGATTAATGAGAAATAATGCTAAAAAGGGAATTAAGTAGGTATTTTTGTGAACTATCGGATGAAATATTTAACAGAATTTGATCTGTGTATTGATATATTGTGGATGTTGTGTACAAAGTTTTCTTTTTTATTAGATAAAAAGGGTTTATCGCAAAGAGGCATAAGAGACAACTTATGATAAAGTCGTAGTTCCTGTCCGTTCGTCTGTTAATGAACTCTTCCTCTGGTGTTTAAATATAGATCCTCAAAACGATAAATATTCTGAAGTTACATTACTCAGGATAATTAGATAAATATATTTCATTTTGATCAAAAGCATTATCATGCATCTGCTTACAACGTTTTATTTTAATTTATTTATAATTTTAAAATTATAAAAATGAAAATGATAACATTATAAATGTCAAAGGGTCCAGTCCTTGGAGGAAAACTGCACAGGAGTTCTCATGTATTTCAGCGCCGTATATTAATATTATATTGATAGTGCAAATGTTCTGCGTAATTATTTTTTTAAGGGTTGTGTTGAGAATATCTTAAAAAAGGAATTTTTTCTCTCCCAAATATAGCATTATAAGGACCAATTCTTTGATCCCAGCAGATTATCATGTAGAAAGCTGGAGTCTGGTTGTGTATATGACATGTAGCAGCAGTTCGTTTACTCTTCTTCTTCTTCTTCTTCTTCTTCTTCTTCTTCTTCTTCTTCTTCGTTATTATTCTGTCATAATCTGTGTCGATTAATAGTAGCAGTTTTAAATAATGACAGCAGCACAAAATCATTTGGGGTTCTGAAGGCTCTGTTGCATCCCTCTGTCGTCTGTGCTCTCTGAATTGTTGGCATTGGTTTTCTCGTTCTTTCTCAAATCAGGTGCTTACCAGAGGAACCCAATGAAGGTTGCCAACATCCATAATGAAAGTGATGCTCTGGACCTGACAGAATTTAAAGTTAACACTCCAGGTCGTCAATCTACATCGGTATACAATTCATCACCGTCACCCTCCATCGAATGAAATACACAAATACATAACTGGTACGTAATGTATTTGTGCACAAAATGAAAAAAATGTGAAAAGAAAAAATATTCTGACTAGTCATCTTATGTCATTAGGTTAATTTCTTTAAATTTATAAAACACGTATCCAGTTTAAAAGAAAATCCTTTAGATTTATAAAACATGTATTCAGTTTAAAAGAAAATTCTTTAGATTTATAAAACATGTATTCAGTTTAAAAGAAAATCCTTTAGATTTATAAAACATGTATTCAGTTTAAAAGAAAATCCTTTAGATTTATAAAACATGTATTCAGTTTAAAAGAAAATTCTTTAGATTTATAAAACATGTATTCAGTTTAAAAGAAAATTCTTTAGATTTATAAAACATGTATTCAGTTTAAAAGAAAATTCTTTAGATTTATAAAACATGTATTCAGTTTAAAAGAAAATTCTTTAGATTTATAAAACATGTATTCAGTTTAAAAGAAAATCCTTTAGATTTATAAAACATGTATTCAGTTTAAAAGAAAATTCTTTAGATTTATAAAACATGTATTCAGTTTAAAAGAAAATCCTTTAGATTTACATGAGATTCGAACTCGGCTATTGAGATCGTAAAAACTACTGCCTTAGTAATGTGTACTCTGCCTATTCCTGTTTTTGTAAACTAATCACATGTTTCTATTTACATGCAAATAGACAAACTCACCCAAAACACCATAACATATAGTAGATAGATTTGTAAAAAAGAAAAATATGTATTAATTGTAGCAACGTTTCTATGGAGCTTTTAAAAATATCTTTTATATAATAGAAAAATCTTTGAACTACAAGTTTGGAAGATTCATCCTTTTTCACCAACTTATTTCAAACTAGCTGTCCCTACCCGGCGTTGTCCGGGAGGCTTTCTTTACTTTCATTTTTGTTTCACCGTGTTTTGTTTTGTTAGCAAATGATTATCATTTAAAAAAAAGAAAAAAATGATTTTAAATGTTAAATTTACTTATTCAAGTATCAGTTCGTCATTAAATTACTAATTAGTTTCTTCTCTGGGCCAGTAACATATCATCTGATCTGGTGCCAGTAATCCTATTAAGTTGCTTCTTTTGAGGGAAAAGTTAGACACAAGGTAGGTTTTTAATGTGGGGTAAAACCCAGATCCCTTAAAAGGGGAGAGGGTGCTGGATTAGGGGGAAAATTGCAGCAGTCTAGAAGGGTTTTCCCTCCTCTGACCAAGGACTAAACATATACTACACTTTGAATTATTTATTTGCTAAACAATATAAATACAATTTAACAAATTAGGTACAAGACCCTCAAAAGTGTGTGTGTGTGTGTGTGTGTGAGTTGTTCATTCTCTGTCTATCTTAATCTTAACTAGACACATTCTGATCCATTCGTCCAAGCACGGTCCCTTTCTCAGCTATACTTGCATTTTTAAATAGGGAAGTTATGCCCTAACATCCCTTTAAAATACTTCAAAGAAACTGAAATTTAGGGGAATATTTATTAATTGATGTCTAATACTTATTGTTAAAATTTCACAAAATTCGAAGGCATCAGAATTATTATAAAAGGGCTTCCACTACCTTTTTACCCCCTTTGTATAAAATTAAATCAAACAAAATATAGTCCACATTTGGAGTAGTAGGTGTGTTCCAAAATTCATAATGATCAGTTAATTAGTTTAGGAATGAATCCTGTATATATATATATACAGGGCTTTACGGAGCCCTCCAAATAGGAGCGCGCTCCTTTTTGCTGGAGCGAAGGAGAGGAGGGCTCATTTTATATTCAGTGGGAGTTGAGCGGGAGCAACTCCATTTGCGACTAAAGAGCGGTGGTTTTTATCGCTCTGCGCTCCTCGCTCCAAAATTATTTGATTTTTTTTTAAACATTAGTTTTTTTATTCAGCAATATAAAGGAAAAGTAAAGAAAGTCTCAGAGTTTACTCGGAAATTTAAAAAAAAATTATATCTCTGGTAGAGAGAGGAAAGGGCCTCAGGCGGAAAACGATTTAATTGTAATTTTTTTAACAATCTTTTTTTATTGTTTTATTAGTTAACCCCCCCCCCCTAACCCCGTCGACTTGCTATCAAGCGATGAGACAGATCAAAGGCGTCATTAAAGTTTTTATTGCAGTCAGTGACTTGAGCGGAAATATTAACATTCTATTTCTTTGGAAAGATTAAAGAAAGTTGAAATACATTTGAGTTAGTGTTACGAACGATTTCGACACCATCTGAGTGCAGGTCGGGAGGGGGCGAGAGAGAGAATTCAAAATGTTTACTAGCTGACCTGAGATAATTACTAAGGCCCTTTTAAAAATTACACTGCTATCTTTCTGTTGAATAAAAACTCCGAAAATGAGCACTCTAGATAAGGGAGGTAAGTTGCCCAATCAAGGTTTCAGAGTACAGTCTACCCTACTATTTAATTCATATAACTTTGGGGAGGATATATGTGGATTCATACCGTTTATAAGTCTATTAGTGAAAGTTATGTTGTTTTTCTTCTCTTAGACTAGATAGTGTGCTTGATTGGATAGAAGTATGTATGTATAATACATATAGCATAATTTTCTATTTATACAAACATTATTGGTTACTTATGTTCGTTGTATTTTTTAAATTTATAATCATTACACGAATGCAGATTACTAACCTGTGTATTATTATAGTATTATTCTTTGCTTGAGTATTTTTTAATTTAATATTTATAAATAAAATGGTTACTCGTTCGTTGTATTTTCTTTAATTTAGAGGCATTAAATAAACTGGTGACAGACACACAGACAGACAGACAAACAGAGTCAATCACTCATTCTTTTCCCTTTCTAAACTATTTCTTATGCACGTGTATCTAGATTCTAAAATCTTTGTTATTTTTTTTCATACCAAGGTTTTTCAGAGTGCTAATACTTAATGGCCTAACCCAAACGTTTAATCTAAATTTTTTGGAGAGTGGGCATGATTTAGATGAGGGTCCGTCATCAACAATAATACCAAGAAAAAATCTCTAATAAGTAAAGATTTAACTGTAGAATGTTGCTATTTTCACATGATACTTTTTATTTATTTAATAAACAAATTGTCCAACTTCAATAATCACGCAAATGTATCTTTATGCGCAAAGAAATAGAGGCTTAATCTTAATCACTTTGTTATAACATTTTGTCAGTCTGTCATGATTTACTGAATGTTTTTTTTTTGTTTTTTTGACGTCTTTGCTGTTCGGTGAATTATTTAAAAAAATGTTTATTTAAAGTTTATATTCTTTTGGTGCTTATCCAGTTTAACGGATACTTTCGAAAAAACTAAAAAAACTGAGGAATAAAAGTTCATTTTACGTTTAATTGCAATATTTGTTTCTATTATTAGCCACCCACGATGGTCGGAAAAATGTCTGATTAAAGAAAAAAAATGAAAAGTTTTTTATATTTTTTTAGGTTAGCTTCAAATATTAGGTTTATTTAAAATATTGTTTTATTTAAGCAAAAAAAAAAATGAAAAATTATGTTAGCTGAGTTTTTAACTGTTCACAACATACATATAAATATTGGTATATATATACATATGAATTTAGGAAACTCGTCACAGGAAAAATCAGCAACGGAAAATTCGTCAACGGAAAACTCGGCAATTTTGGCCAAGTAGGAAAATTCGGCAATTATCGAATACATATCGATTAAAAATAGATTTTAGAACCGTTTTTACAGGAGATATACTTGTAAATACGGGCTACCCCCCTCCCAAGTGAAGAACATTTTTTATATTATTTTTTTGGCACTTGTGCAGTTTATGAACCGGGCTATATTTTAGATAAGATTTTCAAGTTAAATCTAATTTTTACGATATCTTTTGTTTGTTAAATTGTTAGGTGAAAGTACAGAATATTTAACAAAGCCCCCCCCCCCCTCACTCCATGTTAAGAACGGCTTTCTAAATAATGTTATTTCAACCCGGTTCGTAATTACGTTATGAAATTAAAGGTTTGGACTGGGTTTTTTTTACATAAGATTTTCAAGTTAAATTCAATTTTTACGATATCTTCTGTTTATTAAATTGTTAGGTGAAAGTACAGAATAGTTAACAAAGCACCCCCCTCATTCTCCCCATGTAAAAAATCGTTGTCTAAATAATGTTATTATTTCAAGCCGGTTCGTAATTAAGTTACGAGATTAAATTCATCATAATTTATTTAATAACAAGAAAACAAATTTCTATGTATTTAAGAAAATACATGGAAATTTTCTAATAATTTAAAGCCAGTTTAAATGACTTTCTAGTCGATAGTTTATAAATTCCTTTCAAGTTTTGCACACACACGAAGTAATTGATGTTTTGTCAATTAAAATGTCTGACTTGTTTACGAAGAAATCTAAATGAATTATGAAAAAATAGGTTGTTAATGTAATAAATATTAAAATTGTTTTAAAATACTTCAGGGATTTTTCTATTTCTATATAAAGGAAACGAAAATTTACGTATAATCCTATACTTCGTCCGACATGTTCTCCTGTAACTCTCAAAATTTTAGCGAGATTTTGTCAAATATTATCTTACGATCTTACACTTAAAGTGACATCTCAACCCATATTGACGAGATCCGTTGACGCCCACCCCTATCCTTCGACCACTCATTGGCAGAATAGAACGTTTATGAAAGAAGGTACATTTTTATTATGGAGCGTTGAAAAAGAGCCGCTCCTTTTTTATAGGAGTTGGAGCAGGAGCGGCTCCTTTTTGAAAATGAGGAGCGTGAGAGGAGCCAGCTCCAATTTTAGGCGTTGGGGCAGGAGCGGGAGCAGCTCCAAAAGTAGTGGAGCGCGTAAAACCCTGTATATATATATATATATATTTATATATATATATATATATATATATATATATATATATATATATATATATATATATATATATGTACATATTACTTTTATGTACATATAAAATTAATAAATAATGTGTGTGTACATACATATATATATATATATATATACATTATTTATATATGTGTGTGTGTGTGTGTAGATTTGAAACACCCACCACTTGACAAAGAGGTCTTCCTCGAAATATATTATGGAACACGGTCACACACATTACATCACAGTGTTGAAGTATTGCCTAATCAAGTAAGATTTGATATATAGGAAAAAGAATTATTAAAAAATTTTTTTTTGAAAAGATATATAAATTAAAATCACTTTTTTTTGTATTACTTCTCAACGCCGACATATTTCCATTTCTTGCATTGTGATAGCCTTCTAATACTCCCCTCTCTCTTTCATATATATATATATATATGTACATATTACTTTTATGTACATATAAAATTAATAAATAATATGTATGTGTTTATATATATATATATAAATATATATATATACACACACACATTATTTATATATGTGTATATATATATATATATATATATATATATATATATAAATAATGTGTGTGTTTATATATATATATATATATATATATATATATATATATATATATACACATACATTATTTATATATGTGTATATATATATATATATATATACACAATTACATTGGAAAAAAAATAAATGAGGAATGAGATAACAAAAAAGACACTAAAAAAAAAGAAAAAGACCCTCCAAACTCTTTCTAAAAAAAATAAATTGCCCATTGTTTTCCAGTTTTTTTAGAATGGAAAACAAGCGACTGGGGAAAGTCGAGCTCTCTGTTTAGTAGTTTGTGCATCGCTCGTTTTTGGGGTCCGAAGCAGGTAATGTTGTGCACAATTGTGTTTTCACTGGAAAAAAATAGGAAAGAGAAAGGAAAACGCTGTGTTTGGGGTTTTATACTCTTTGGAAGTGAATATCTCTAGCGCTATGATGTGTTGAAAGAAACTACTTATTTGAGCTTTTGTCCAATCAAAAGACAATACGTAAAAACAACATTCGCAGCAGCTGTTACTTCCAACATCTTGGATTTTATAGAGCTCAGAATGGCTGAAGTTATTCTAATCAACATGGGTGACAAATTCACTAAGAAGCATTAGGGCTTTTAAATGATTGAAATATTGTGATTATTTTATCTTCAACCACATTGCCTCACTACAAAAGTAAGATGTGGCTCAAAATTGGGCTCATTGTGAAGACTTATACATCATAGTTCTTAACTGTAGGAGATTGCTCATCCCAGGCAACACCATCTCCCATTGCTTCAAAGTAGGATAATCAAATTCAATGCTATGACGTCCCAAAATATGGTGAATGCTGAGGGAGCTTGTACAATTATTTGTATGCCCTCAGCATGTAAACCGATAAGAACTCCCCTGTTAAGCTATGTTATGTGCAATACTTGGCTTCTGTATGAGCAATTAATGATCCGTTTGTCATGAATTCAATATTTAATTCATTCCTGCAGTTTCCTGCATGAGAGATGGGTTTTTACCCCTTTAAAAAGATATTGTTGTTTTACGTCTTGGCCTTTGGCCAAGATCAAAATGTAGTATCAGTTCTCAGTGTGAAACTTTTATCTTCCCAAAAGACCAACAATCCGCTACCGCTAAAAAAATCCCAGTCTCTCGATTTGGGAGTGGCACAGGGGCAGTATAATTCCAAGTTGTTTTTGGGGTGCTTCTCGGGGGGGTTCTTCATCTACAGAGTTAGAGGGAGAGAGCCTTAGTAGGAAGAAGGAGAGGAGAGGAGTGCCCAAAGTCCGGAGCAAGACATCCACCGCAAAGCTCCCAGCCAAGACGACGCCTCAGGCCACTGCATGGGGACCCCAGGCTAAAAAGACCCCGGAAGACTACAGAGAACTCTTCAGGGGAAAATACAAGGAGTACACGGAGGGCAGTACCATTCGACTTGTCCCCGGTACTCTGGAGAACCTGAAGAGGAGAATAGTCTCCCTGGTAACAACAGATGCCAAGCTGAAGGGACTCACTGGGGTCAACAGGGACAAAATGTTCCGGATACTGGTAGACCTTAAAATCCCAGCGACCTACATCACAAAGAGGTTGTATGCGATGTGGAATATCCTACTCCCAACCCAGCAGGAGGCGGAAAAGGTTGCAAAAGGGGACTTTTTCTGGAAGGACCTGCAATTCAAGTCGGAATACCTTGAAAAAAGGAGGACGAATGTCACCATTCTCGGCGTCCCATGCTGTGTCAGCGCTGACCACCTAGGCGCAATAATGTCACAGTATGGAGATGTCGAAGAGGTTATTCCGGTCCGTGGCTCCCACAACATCCTAACGGGGGAATTCAGATTTTGCATGAGGTTGGAGCGTGCAGGATTCCAGAAGATCTCCGCTCAACTGAAGTGCGAGGACTGGACAATGTCCATCATAGTAGAGGCCACATTGTTGGCATTGCCAGACGCCGGGGCATATGTCCAAGGACTGCCCAAAGAAGAACACCTCGAAGACCCCGGCGGCAGTGCCAGCCAAAGCTGCAGCAGCAGTAGTGGCCGGAGAAGTCCAAGGAGGGAGACGCATCAGCATGGAGCACTGTGGCCTCCAAGAAGGGAAAAAAGACTCTCCCCAACCCCATCCTACCAGTGGCAGCCCCAGCCCAAGTTCCCTCACCATCAGTGAAAAGGAAGCTCCCGGACCACTCATCGGAGTCAGAGGAGGAGTCGACGGCTAACGGGGAGAGGATGACGGTGGAAGGCCCGATGGAGCCTAAGGAGAAAGACTCCAAGGCCAAAAAAATCAAGGAAGCCGCAGACTGTGAAACTTCTGGGGCCATCCAAACTCCAACACCCCCGGTTGTACAGGACTCCGCTCCCCTCTCCACAACACCCATAACGGTCGTTGCGGCAAAGGAGCCGAAAAAGGCAGAGACCAAAGAGTCAGCGCCAACACCAACGCCCCCTCCTCCACCAGCTGTAAGGCAGGAAAGAACAAAGAAGTCCCCTTTCCTGCCGGGGAAGAGGATTTGTATAGTTGACACCTCCCAGGTTCAACCAGACCTAAACGGGAGGCAAAGGGGGTACCTCAAGCAGATGGAGGCTTTCACCCATGTGAAAGGGGAGCGGGTGGAGAACCCCCAAAATTTCCGGGATGCTCCCATGATAACCACCTTCCTGAGACAAGACAAGGGGAGCAGAACAAAGGCTCTCTGGAGGATGGTGGAGGAAGGAAAGACAGCATTCCGGGGTTTTAAGCTTATAGATGAGGAGCACCCTTCCCTTAAAAATGTATCATTCAAATGTCCTGAGAGAGTCCCTGTTTACGTTCACCCCTCTTTTTTTCGGGCACTCAAACTAACCTTCCCCTTGGACGTGGGAGGTTTGGCACGAGACGGATGGTTTTCGTCCGAACTGCTGACCGGCAGTCTCGGTCAGGCCTTCGGCATCCTCACTCCCGAGGACTTTAGCCCCGTCTGTGACAGTAACTAATGAGGATCACGAATTTGAACTTGGCTTGTTGGAATGTGAGGGGCATGAGACCCTGAGGCAAAGCTGCTCGCGTGCTAAGGGATCTCGTGGCCAGTGAGGTAGATGTAGCTGCGATTGAAGAGACCCACTTCGGTTCGTACGGGGGATTGTGATGTGCTAACTGACGACTTTGACGTCTACTCAGCATATGGCAATGTTCGTAGTTGTGGCATCTCTTTGTTAGTGCGACGCACCCTGTCTGCGACGGTGAGCATTGTTCATGCGGATGCGGTAGGACGGCTTGTCGTGGTCGATGTTGCCGTTGAAAGCAGCAAGTTTCGGATCGTTGCGGTTTATGCGCCCAACATTGCTGGCGATAGGGTTTCCTTTTTTCGACGATTGGAGGCGTTCCTCAAGGATCCGGAGCGAGTAGTTTTAATGGGGGACTGTAATGCCATCCTAGACCCCAAGATAGATAAGGTCGGTGGGAATAGAGGGTCGGCGTGGTGTGAGAGCAGTCTGTTTGACCTGATGGCCTCATGCGATCTTGTCGACAGATTTCACGTTGATCACCCAGGGCGGGAGATGTGGACGTGGCATACTAGCGCGGCTTTCTGTCTGAGTACTTACTTGGACAGAATGTTAGTTAGAAGAGGCGACATAGATTTCATATCTTGTCCCACGTTCACTTGGTTAGGACATTCGGACCATAAATTGGTTATGGCCCGTGTGAGCTTAAGTGATAGGCCTAGGTTAGCTGGGTACTGGAAGTTGAATACCTCCTTACTGGAGATACCCGACTTCCGGGAACAGCTAATGTTACTACTCCAGCGAGGATTAGTGGGGGTGGTTATCGGGAGTAGATACTGGGTTAAAACTAAGGCTCATGTTAGAAGCTTTTGTGTCCGCTATAGCCAGCGCCTCGCTCAAGATAGGGCTAAGACGCAAAAGCGTGTACAGGATAAGATGACCCGGGCGGTGGCTGGGGGGGGGGATCCCCTAGAGATAGCCTTAATTAAGGGAGAGCTCAATCGCTTGGCTAGCGAGCGCTATGAAGGTCAAGTAGTTAGAGCTAGGTTAAAGAAAGTCTCTAACGAAGCTGTGAACGTTGACGCTGTTGAGCGTAAGGCTGCTTTACGTCGTGGTTCAGATGGGTGCATTCGGAAGGTGAAAAACCTGGAAGGACATACCCTAGTATCGTCTCGTGAGATTTGCGATGAGTTCCGCGAACATCTGGAGGAACGCTTCACCCAACTGCCCAGACTCTGTGGCCAGGAGTTTGACAGCTATTTGGCTGACTCACCCCGCCTCGAGGCGGCTCGAGCAGCTAGCTGTGATGGCATGGTTACAGAAGGTGAGATTATTACTGCGTTGAAGCAGGTCGGCTTGAACAAATCTCCGGGACTCGATGGTCTGCCGTATGAAATGTATTTTAGGCTGTCGCCCATGTTTGTCCCGATTCTGAAGGATGTGTTTAACCACTGGTTTGTTCAGGAGTCAATTCCTGGACAGGTAACCAAAGGAGTGGTCACATTACTGAAGAAGGGGGACCAACCTGGTGGGGGGAATCTAGACGATTACAGGCCCATAACTCTGCTAAACACAGAGTTAAAGATTTTGGCCCGCGTTCTTGCAAACCGCCTGCAGGTTGTTATCGGTGATTTGATCAAGCCTGAGTAGAACTTTGCTGTGAAGGGGAGGTCGATCCAGAACAAACTTGCATTTGATTCGCACGATCATAGAAGGGACAGAAGACGACGCTAAAGCCGCGCTGATCAATTTAGATCAGTCCAAGGCTTTCGATAGGGTCGACCATAGTTTCCTGAGAGCTGTTTTAGCGGCTGCCGGTTTTGGTCCGGACTTCCGCAGGTGGATCTCTATTCTGTATGACTCGCCGACGGCAGTGGTGCAAATCAATGGCAAGCGGTCGGAATCGTTCATGGTTTCTCGGTCAGTACGTCAGGGTTGTCCGCTGTCGCCCATGCTTTACATCCTGGCGTTGGAACCCTTCCTTCGCAAATTAAGGGACGGGGCGGCAACACCAGTCCTGCGCGGAATCGCTATCACTCCTCGCAATGCGCGAGTCAGGGTTTCTACATTTGCCGATGATATCACCGTTTTCGTGTCGAGCCGTACTGACATTTGAACGGTGATTAAGGTGCTCGCTCGGTACGAAGAAGTGACAGGGGCCATAGTCAATCGCAGCAAGTCCAACGGCCTGCGGTTGGGTGCCTGGAGCGGAGAGAACACTCTTCCAGGTGACTTCAGCTGGACGGATGGCCTGGTTCGAATCCTTAGCGTGTGGTTCGGACCGGGTCTCCAGCTGGAAAAAAACTGGTCGGAAGTACAGACAAAGGTCAAATCGTCGGTCCGGGCTTGGATTCGAAGGAAGCTTTCCTTATAGGGCAGAGCGGAGGCGTGCACCACTTACGTCTTTCCTCTCATCCTTTACCGGCTGTCTGTACTACCCCTTCCTGCGGCCCGCCTTCACGCTTTCACGCGCTTGCTCTTCTCGCTTCTTTGGAAGGGCCGGAAAGCGTACGTCCGCAGACAGGTCTGTACTCAAGTTCCGAGTGTGGGAGGCTTGGGGATGCCTCACTTGGCAAGTCATCAACATGCCGAGAGACTGGCTTTCCTGAGTTGGACTTTGATGGAAGACACTCCGTGGGTCCCTGCGGTCGGGAGCGCCTTTCCCAACCTCATACCCGACCTCTCGGTTGAAGGTCGACGTAAACCGAGAGGGGAGCCCTTGTTCTTCGCCGAATGCCGAGCCGCGCTTAGAGCGTTGCCGGGGTCCAGTGACCTTGCCCGGTCTAGGAAGAGACTATATCGGGATCTAGTTGAGGGTACCGCTTCGGACCCACTTGAGGAGCGGCTTGGATTGTCGAGGGAGGAGGCCCGCTCCCAGTGGAATTGGGCGCCGGGTCAGAGTTATCTCAACAATTCTGAGTATTCTCTGACCTGGCGAATGGTTCGGAATGCACTGCCCCTCTATGGCAGATTACGCAGAGATGGTTTAAGGGACGTCCCCTTATGCCCGCGCTGTGAAGACGACGAAGAAGAAACGGCCGAGCACGCCTTCTTCACTTGCAGCAAACTTCGACTTCTCTGGGAATACGTCAGAGAGGTGACGGCTCGCATCGACGCCGAACAGCCGATCGTCCTGGATGTAGCATCTGTCATCAACAATGCAGCACCGCCGTGGTCTGGGGAGAAACGAATGGTGTTTCTAGCTATCCTAGCCGTAGCGAGACTAGTGACGTGGGTTACACGTCTTGATGAGGTTCATGGGGTTGGATCTGTTTCGGATCGTGATCTGGTAGTTTACTTTAAACACCAACTTAAAGTGAAGATCAGATGCGATTGGAAACGATTACATCGCATAGATTTCAATAGGAGATGGGTACATGACACTAGTTTGTGCATCCGACGAGGCGCCAGGTTTGAGTTTGTGTTCCCTCCATAGTTATGGCACACGCGGTACTGGGTTCTACGGAACCCACCCCTTTAGAGTTTTTTGATTTATTTAAAAAAAACTGGATAAACTCTAAACTAGTAGGAATGAGAGATATCCTGTCCCTATTTTATTTTTGCCGGCACTAGAGAACTTCCAAAGATTCTCACTTCCACTGTTTTATTTTGTCCACGGTCTTTTGAAACCCTTGGCATTACTATCTTGGAAGCCGCCATCCACCCCTTGATCCCATTACTGATGAATTTATTTTTTAACACTCCTCTTTTAAGTTCTCACTCCCATTTAGGGACCGACCAGCTTGTTTTCGGTCTTGTGCCGGAAAACAGTGGGCGGTCTAACACTTAGCAATGAGGGAAAGCCGGGCCACACAAACTCCCCATTTTTTATCATTTTATTTGGTTCTTTATTTTCTTTCTTTTTGGGTGTTTTTAATATTTTATCCCACTCCCACGATAATTCATTTTTACATCGATGTTTTTTTTGGATATTTTAAGTAGGGATCCACCCACAGACTGAATGCGGTATTTTAGTGCAAGGATCTAGTTTAGCAAATGTTTTCTGTTTTTTATTTTTATTTTCAATAAAAAATGTCTTGTTGAAAATAAAAAAATGTTTACTATGAAAATTTTTTGAAAATAAAAAATGTCAAAAAACTTGTCTCAATTATCCCCGACCCCCCTCCCCTCTTACATAGCGGGCGTCATGCCTAAGGTAAATACATTCCAAAGGATGTAATTTTTATTTAATATAGAAATAAATGTTCCCACGGAATGTATTTGCCTAAATACATTTTGGCCAAGATCAAAGTGTAGTATCTGTTCCGATGGATACTGCACCCCATAGACTGGTATCGTCTTGGCCTTCGGGACTTGATTCCGCCGGTCTATGGGTTTGTCCTGTGCAGTTCTAGGAGGTCCACCCTCCCAGGCTTTGTCTCCCCTCTTTGGGGAGGAGTAAGTTTATTGCTTACTGCCTGAGGCGCTCCTACCGGGGAATGCCGACGGGGCTGCCCAGGCAATTTTTAATGGCCAGAGTGCTCACCTTCTTGGGCGCTGGCTTTTCAAGTCCCACTTTCCCGACCCGACCTTGGGTCACATCTTACCTTGTGAGAGTAAGATAAAACTGGCCTTGTGCCTAACCTACTGGAGAGGAGGTAAATAAATACTCTCAATTGGACAACATCTTCAATCAGCAGTTTCTTTCAGCCAATCAGAGGAGCGAGAATATTCACTCCGTCAGTGCGTACTATAAAAACCCAAACACACAACTTTCTTTCTCTTTTTCCACTGTTCTTCTGGAGACAACAGAAATGTGCACGACATAGTCCTGTCTATCCCCTTGAGGAGAGGGGGGGGGGGTGCATCGACAAATGCAACAAGAGAACATACATGAATTTCTGTACACCCAGCAAAGCACACACATGATGCTCACTGAATGCATATACACAATTAATACACGCACATAAAAATGGCGACAGAAAAATTGAACACACCTACACTTTCTCATAAACAAAACAGGCACGCTAATACATACACTCACGTATCTTCGTGCCTATTCATTTACACACACGTAAATGCACACGGCACTAGCCGAAACAAACATGTGTACTTAATTTCCTCTTACAGACAAACACCTTCCTGTCTTCAGAACGTTCTCGTACTCTTTGAACTTTCATTCATTACGAACACGTATTGTGTTAATTAAGTTGTCAATAAAAATTAATTATTTTGTATGGATAGACTTTGTCTTTCTTTTGATAATGTCCCATCTCCTGCATTACCATAGTTCTCTCGACGCTCCATCATTTTGGGACAACCATAGACAGCAGGTATTGAATTGAATATTCTGTGGAAAGGCAAGTGGACAGCCTCCACCCACACAAAAAAACAAAAACAGAAAAAAAACTCTTTTCTATTCTGTTGTGCAAGGGTGAGTGATTGGCTGAAGTTCAACTCCTATAGGGTCTATTGTGGTCAGTTACAAACTTATACAGTGCGAACATTATGAACTCGTAATTTACTCCAATCCTTTCCAGCTATGGGTAAAATAGCAACTTATGTTCAGTTAATCGTTTACAAAAAAGTATAGTCTTTCAGCATTTAATAAGACAAAATGGGTTGATTTGCCGTAAAACTGATAAAATGTTTCTATACTTTAGCAGCAGCAGCCAAAAAGTCTGCTTCTGCAAAGCTGAGGAGGGAGAATAGCAGCAGCAGTAAGAGAGAGAAAGAGAGAGAGATGCGGGGGGGGGGTAGTAGTATGAGATGTTTCCAAAGAGGTGGAAGGAGGCCATGTGAACTTCCGTCTTCCGTATTTCAACGAGCGATTACGATTGAACAGAGAAAATGATGAGTCGATGATGACGATGGTGTTTGTCTGGGATGGAGGCCTGACTCCCCGTTAGCCACCCCAGCCAGACACCCGTTTTTTTCCTCTTGCTGCAAGTGACCCTGGTGTGCATGCATGTGCGCCTCTCTTCTGTGTGTGCGTTTGCATATATCTGATATATAAATATATATGCACGTACACAACACATAACGGATTATGTTTATATATGTACTTGCGTGGAATCGTAAAGTCGTGGCGTGTCCGAAGGTTGGACGACGGCCACTGTGTCCATGTCGGTGTGGGTGAGGAGGGCGACAGCAGAACGTGTGTTTTTTTACTTTAATTTTTTTTTTTTTTTTTTTTTTGAAACGCTCTTCTCCCCTGCTGTTTTTTTTTTCGGCGGGGAGAGAAAGAGCGTGTTTAAAACACGCACAGTTGTAAATAAACTAGATAAGTAAAAACCGACATACGGTTTTGTATATAATATATATAAACAACAAAAAAACAACAACAAACAAACAAAAAACAATAATAGAACAATCAATAACATTTACAAAACAGACTCCCCATCCCCCCAAAAAAAATTTTTTTGAAAGAAAGCCACCAAAGAGAAAGCTACATAAAAAAAAGTTAAGACTAACCACTAACCACCCCAAAACAAAAACTAAGGGTCATATACCAAAATGTACCCTTTATTCGACTTGGTAAGACTGCTTTCTGTGAAACAGGATACAGAATCCTTAGCCGAAAGACACCCGTATATCGTCCAGTTTGCTTGGCGCCAGGTTGGGGATACCAGTTTGCTAGCCCTCATATGTTCAAATGGTAAGTCTTATTATTATTCTTATTCTTATTATTATTCTTATTATTACTACTACTACTACTACTACTTTTGGTTAGGATTAAATAACTCCCTAAGGTTGATATGGCATAAAACAAATCCAACCTTTTTTTATTTTTTTATTTTATTCTTCACAGCAGTGCCCGCTGCACTTTTAATTATACACATTTTAAAACCTTGTATTGTTTCAGTATCAATTTTTCATAACAGGACTAGTAGTAGTAAATGATGGTATCTTGTATCTGAATTAAAAAAAATCTTTTTGTTTTAATATCTAGAATCATAATGGATTCATACTGCCTTTTCTTTTTCGTTTTTCTCTTAATTTTTATTTTATTTTAAATCAAGCCCTTGTTTAAATGTTTAATAATTGTAATCATTAACCATATCAATCATCCTCTCTTTCTACTTTCGTTTTCATCTCACGGACCTGCAGGCTTGTCTGAAGTAAACAATAAAAAAAATTTTTTTTTAAAAACAAAAAAACAATCATATGGACTTCGATTAATCTTCTCTGATAAAGGATTGGTCATCATTGTCATACCATTTAAAAAAAAAATTGTTCTTAATGTAATAAATCGCCATAATCAAACGCAGACACAAGAAAAGCACAACACGAATCTATATCTTATTTTTAAGCGCTACCAGTTCCATCAAAAACACTGTCACACTCAATATTCAAAATGAATCAAATTAAAATCATACTTATATAGTCTAAGCATATATACCTACCAGATACCATATTTCTCATTTACCCCATTTTAACCCTATTATTCATTAATATTAAAGGTTTACGAAAAGAAAAAAAATAGATACGGCCAAAATTTTTCTTAAGAGAAAATATTTTAAAAATGAACCGCCCCCTCCCCTCCTTTACTTGTAAGCAGATAATTATTTTCGTTAAAAAATATCCTAGTATTCTATATATATATTTGTATTAATTAATTATGAAAAAATGCTTAATTATTTATAATTAATGTTTCATAGATATGATTATGAATAATTTAACTCGTATACAGATCTTTTTTTTCTTTCACACAACACGTTTTGATAGCAACACTTGTAGTAGGTGTCGTAGTAATAGTAATTTTCATTCATTTATTTTCTGCTTGTAGCAGCTGCTGGTGTCCATGTTTATATTTACAAATAACTCGAGTATTTTGTTTTAATTTCTTTTAGTATTATTATTATTATTATTATTATTTAATTGTTCGTTGCGGTTGTACACACATGTTGAGCACACATCAGTTCTTCGAACATGTTTTGCATTAGAGCGTGTACTCTGACCACTAGTGTCTTTTAGTTAAGGACTTACTACTACTACTGCTACTACTATCGCTTTTTTTGAACCCGGATCTTCTAGTAGCGTAGTGCTTCGATTTACTCGCATTGCGTGACATGACATAAGGTCGTGTCTAACTTTGCCGCCCTCATGGGGAGACGAATCACTAGGAACACACGATCGAGTTTAAAGTGAGAAGTCCAGCACCTTTGCCCACTCCAAAAAGCGGGGAACTCAACGGATATAAAAAAAATAGCCACCTAGTATAGAGACCTCGTTCTTGGATCCGAATGAAGTATCGTTCTGTTCGGCCATAGGAGACAATCCTCCTAAGCATTACCTCCTCCTACTGGCGGGGAGATTTTTTTTATCGCCGGTCTCCTGAGTCGCCCTTAACTAGAAATGTCGACGGGTCCTATCACTGCAAATTTTTGCACTCATCCAAAGTGCCCACCCCCCTCTTATTTGGTACTTCTACAGAATTTGAACCAAACTTTTTCCCTCTTTTTAAGCCTCAACCAACCCTAACCTAAATTTTAGATTTAGTTTGGCAAAAGTCGGTTCAAATTCTGTAGAAGCACCTTTTTTTTTTTTTTTTTTTTTTTTTTTTTTTTTTTTTTAAAAAAGCTTATTTACGAAAAAAAATACAGTATCATATTCAGTTTTATTATTTGAACTTTAATCTTTTATAGATTTGTATTTTTTTTTTCAATTTAAATAGTGGTTCAATATGATGACAATAATAGTTCATCTCTAAATGTTATTTATCCGGCGTTGCCTGAGGGAAAATTAATTAAAAATATAGTCATGTTTACAATTTTTTTTTAAAATAGCATTTTAAGACATTCGGATTAATTCCAATTTCAGTCACCTAAATTATTTAGTTTTGGTAAAAAAATAATACTTAACAGCAATAAAACAAAGTTAAAATGATGGTCCGGAAGTGGATTATTTTATGCTAAATTCATAAAATGAAATTGATCCCTCACTATAAATTCTAAAGCATTTTTTTTTCTTTTCACCAAATGTTTCAAGGTGTGCATACGTAATCACCTAAAAAAAAAAGAAGTAGAATCTAATGTTTGGGGATGGATTTAACTGAAGGTGTTAATCTACAAATCCACTTAAAAAAAAACAAAAAAACTAAAACCATGTTTCAGTTAAAAAAAAAAAAAATTGCTAAGTTATTTCAAGTTTTATCGTACGCGCGAAACGCCGAAATGAAAACTCGACCGAAAAATATATAGTCGTCAACTTTATAAACAAGTCGAGAAAAAGGCTAACTAAAGTTCATAATTTTCTTAGTTAAGGACAGGGAACCGTTTTTTAAAAAAAAATTTTTTTTTTTTAAAGGTGTTGACGTACATACAAAAGCAAAAATATTTAGCATTTTTCTTTTTGGTTGAATTTGTTTATAAAGATGGCGACTATATTTTCCTGGCGAGTTTTCATTTCGGCGTTTCACGGTAAAACTTGCTATAACTTAGTGTTTTTAATGTTTTTTTATTTTATTTTTTACTAAAACATGGTTCAAGTAACAATAAATTATTTGGGAGTAATGCCGACACCTATTTCACTGTAAATAATTTAGGTGACTGAAATAGGATTTAATCCGCTTTTAATAGTGCTATTGAACTTTCTTGATGGGAGGAATTTCGTTTCAGTGCACTTGTGTTTTGAATTGTCTCCTCTTACCGATGTAAGTTAATTTTGTACCTTTTTAAGCACCCATTTGTACGAGATATTTTTAATTCTTTCATAGCCGATATTATATTTTATTCCTATTCATTCATTGTCATCATGCTCGCATTGAATAACCGTGTGAGAGACAAAGCATGAGCTGTTAAATTCCTGCAAAAAAGTGATATTTTTCACAAAGCTCGATTTGGCTATGTTGCTCATCAAATAGTTCTAAAATTGTCGGACAAGGACAATAGATGGAGAGGAAGGACGCAAGATAAGACACTTCCCAATAAATTATTTTTCAAAACATTCGTTACGATATTCTAACCTAATTGTTTACCTAACCCTAACTGGCAACTATTCGGATTTAATTTCTGCCCTAGAACGCGAGAATGGCCAAGAAATGGGGAATCATTTTACGTTCAATTTATATGCGAAACTGATCCCCCCTGTAAAAATTAAAATAATTGTTTAAAAAAAAAAATCGATGATTTAGCGGAAGGTGTTAGTCTATAGATGAACCCCAAAAATATCTTTTGCGTTATGGTCTTATTTCTTAAAGATAAAAACAATAAAGTAGCACCATAATAATAGACTATGAAAAAAAAAAAAATTACCCGAAACGAAATAGCTCCAGCCAAGAAAGTTCAAAAGTAACGGTTGAAACTGCTTGGACGACTAACAGAGAAATTGTGCTGGTTAAAACAACTGGTTTTGTCATGGGGAAAGGCAGGAAAAAGAGACGTCAGTTACTGGTCGAGTGTGAAGAGCAGGATGCAGTTGCGGAGTTGACTGGTGTCTCGGTTGGTCGATTCAACGGCAGGACAAGTGAATTAGTTGAGAGCTGGACAAAGTCGTCAAACCATCAGCATGATCAGAAATGAAGAGTTGTAGGATGTAGTCGAGGCATGGACAAGAGCTAGGGCAGAGTCAATGGCTAGACCAAGCAGAAATGGTCAACAGCCAGACGTGTGTGCTGGTAAAGTTTGTCCACAAACTTCTGTATGGCCAGTGAAGTGCACACACACACACACACACACACACACACACACACACACACACCACTCAATGAACGCACATGTACACAACTTCATAGACACACACAATCTCTCACTAACCAAACGGAAGCATGCTATTTACACACAGGAAAATACACATGGCACCAGCCGAAATGAACACACATTTCCTCATTAACAAAACACGCACACACCTTCATACCTATTTCATTGACACATACGTACACATTTACACAGCGCTAGCCGAAACACACTAAACAACTTCTCTTTCACCAGAATATTCTTGTGACTCTCTGAACTTCCGTATTCGACAAACTCTTTATCTTCCGTTGTCTTGAGTTGTCAATAAAACTGAATCATTTTGTCTGGGTAGACTTTGTCATTCTTTCTTTTGATAATGTCCTCTCTTGAACAAGGTCATTGTCAGTTAAACCGTATCCAGTTTGTTAATAAGAAGTGGCGAGTTGTTAATTTGTGACCCTCAAAATTTAGAAGCATTTAAATTGTCGAATAGAACATCATTTTTTACTTTAAAATTCTTAGCAAATGTCTACATGCTTTAAAACATGGAAAGTTTTGGAAGAAACGTCCAATAATACAGGTTTAGACAACATTACCACCATAAAATTAGGTATAGTTTTATAATAATTTGGTTCAATTAATAATCTAATAATAAAATAATAAATCTAATTTTCAGAATTCTGTATAAAAAAAAAATAATTTGATCAAAGAAAAAAAAAAGTGAAAGAAAAATTAATATAAAAATGACTCCTAGGCAATGCCGGGTCGGTACACCTAGTTTATCATATCATGGTGGATTTTTAACATTTACGAAGAATGAGTGTACCGTACTCCAACACTAACTAAAAAGGAAATAATCTTTGATCGTTCTCCTCAAAAATCCACCATGATCAATTTAAGTAATATTTAGGTTTTCCTCCATAGAGGGAGGGACCAACTGACCTAAACATGAATGCTCTCCTCTGCAGTTCAGAAACAAGATAAAGATTTCATCAGCTTATATGCTACGTGTCACTAGAGACTTCCTGTCTCTGATACAACATCCTAGACACAAATCTCTAATTCTAATCTTTAACTTCTAAAGGAATTTTCCGATTTTCTACGTCATCTAACCTTATATGGAAAATCCAGTTTTTAACACATACACATCTTATATTGTTACATTTATCCGGTGCAAACTCCAACAGTTTCCATGTATGGTCAGTTCTCTTTGCATTCTTTGTCCTCATGGGTTCCAAATCTTGTACTGGGTGTCCTCGCTAGCCTAGTCTCCTCACTTGTACCACATCTTTCTGTGGTGGGAGAAAAGTAAATGCTCTTGAGGCGAAAAAAGCTGTCTCCTTTCTTACACCAATCGTACCAGTCGAGGATCCGTCCTGGATAATTTGTTTGACAGAGACCAGACCATTATGACTGCGGTGACCTGTCGGGTTGTGGTATTTATTCTGTTCAGCTCTAGGAGGTCCACCCTCCCAGCCCTTGTGTTCTCACTTTAGGAAGGAGTTAGTTTTATAGCTAACTGCTTGAGGCTCCATCACCGAGCAATACTGACGGGGCTCCTCAATCAATTTTTAAGGGGCCAGAGTGCACCACCTCTTGTGTGCTGACTTATACTCCCCACCTTCCATCCTTGTGCCACATCTTCTCGCAGTGAGAGGAAGGTTAATACCTCGAAGTGAAGAAAGGAAAAAACGTCCAGTGATTGTGAGCCGCATTATTTTTTTACTGTGACAACAAGTCCATTATTATTTTCATATTCATCAGATCAAATTAGCTTTAAGGTTCCCATTAAAGTCAATGTAAGCAATACTATGATCAATGTTTTGTTTTTTTTGTTTTTCTCCAATCTTTCGAATCAAGGACCAACTTCATGTTAACTGCTGCTGATTGTTGTTAAGCGAATTGGACTTCCACACAGAGCCCACTGTCTGCTAGAAGTCCTCCTCGTTGACTATGTTTACTCACTATACCTACAAAAATGTCGGTTCACCCCTGGTACTAAGAGCAACAAGGCCGAGTGATTGCATATAAATTTGGGAAAGGTTTGGCACAGAATACACAAAGGAATGGGCAGTTGCAACGTTATAATCCTCACTCCATAGATTTGCAGTTCCAAGCCTGACATATCATTCCTCTTCTTTGCGTTTCTTTGAAGCATGTGGTCATACAATAGTTTCCAACTTTTTTACGCAGCCCTTTTCATTATTGTTGTATTCTGCAAGATCTTTACAGCTGCACCGGTTGGGCAGTAGAGGGCAGACAAGGCAGTGTTGCATCGTATGGTTTTCCTCTCCACATTCGCAAATGGTTGGGGCAGTTTTGTAGCCCCATCTAGTCATAGCAATTTTTGATCACCCTATTCCCGTTCTCAGGCGGCTGAGGGCCTCAGAAGGGAGGATTTCTACGTCAGTAGGAGGGGGGCATTCTATAGCTGTCGGGTCCACAGCTGTAGTCTGGTCTCTTCTGAATGGATCAGGTATCAAGAACAGGTTGCGGATTGCCTGACGAAGATGGGAGCTTCTTCCAAAATTCTGAGAGACTTGTTGCAATAATTTGTTTGCCTCGAAGAGTAACTTCACCTTTGGATATTTTCCAATATTACTCATTCTACACACATCAAATGATACATTTGGTCGCGTCTGGGTGGATACCCACATCATTTGACCTGTCAATCTTTTTAACTCATCAAGTGACATGGATGCATCCTGAAAAATGCTCCTCCATGTCTGATCAATACACATTGTCCTTCTTTACCCAAAACTTTAGCCGGACCATGCCATCCTTTATAGTTTTGTCTTCTATAGTAGACATGGTCACCTGTCACAAAACCTTCATCCGCATAAGTCCTTATATTGGATCTCAAAGCTCTCCGAATTCTTTCACTTGATTGAGCTTCCATGAAGCTTTTCCTTGCTGCATGTAGGGCATTTAAATTTATTCTAACCATGTCACCTGTTGTTGCAGTTTCCAGTGCAGGTAATCTATCATTCAAAACTGAGGGAGTGTTAATGTTAGACCCAAATACAAGCTCATTTGGACTATAGCCAGAATGACTCTGAAGTGCATTTTTTGCGCTGACGGCCCATGCCAAAGCTATTTCTGGCTCACATTTTTCATCATCTAATGTTTTTTTCATTGCTTCCGCAATTATTAGATTATGACGTTCCACGGTACCATTGCTGAATGGACTTTCAGCAGCTGTCGTGCATGTTTCAATATTCAGCTTTTCATTCATCTGTCGGTAGCCCTCATTATTAAACTCTCCTCCATTGTCACTTAAAAGTCGCTTGGGAGCTCCAAAATACGATATCCTGGTTCAATAGAATGGGTAGGGTTTTACTAAACGAAGCCATCTTTCTTTGAAATGTGTTTCAACTTTTGAACAAGACAGATAACTTCTTATCACACAAAGAAGACAGCCTCTGCTACCAATGTTAATCTTGGTCACTTGTTGCTTGCAACCGTACACCCATGAACCGCCATCTTGCTCAAGCAACAACAACAAACTAAAAAGGGGAGCTCACTCCCATTGTCCCACATCATATAAGGAGATGACTCAGCCCGAGGAGGACAACTCAAAGACACTTAAACATCTTCCTGTTAGGGATTCAACATGGCTGAGGAAGCTTATCCTTGACTTTGGTGGTTGGACCGTTGCTTCATATCCATGAAGTAGATGGTGTTCATCACTGATAGCCTTTGTGATCTCCTCTCGGCTGGCAACTTCCTGTCTCACATGTCATTGCTTGCCACAGACGTAGAGGCAGAGATGATCAGAGGAGAACAGATTGTAATGTTTTCTTCTAGATTTTCGCCAGATCCCTGTTAGCCAAGTAACACTGATATTATCACATTGCCACCACCCATACCATAGTGAGTGGAAGTTGGACTTGAGGGTGAGCTGCTGCTGCTTGCTATGCTGTCAGTGTTGAACAGATACACATAACAGCATAAACAAATATATTTTACCGCTGCAAATTATGCATGCATATTCAAATGAAGAATTTACTCAAATCTATCTTTTGTAAACATTGTAAAACAAAACAACGGTTATCATCTTGTTTACATTACAACCATTACTAATACTTCAGTCAGCTGCTGATGACGATGGCGTTCAATTGAACATATACTAAATTACTTCCCTTAGTGTTACACACAATGGAATAGCTATAGTTATCGTCCTGTTTACAAACAATACTAATACTTTAAGTTAGTTGCTGCTTAATATCATCTTGCTTCACAAACAGATACAGATAGCAACATAAACATTTTGTCACTACATATGCGTACATATTTAAATAGAGAATTTACTTCCACAAAACCCTATCTTTTGTAAAGATACTAAAACAAAACTCATTGTCTTTACAAATTTTGGTTCCCAACTTAACTACAACTTTTATAATTAAATTCAGTTGAAAAAAAACAGTTTTCATTTTGTTTACATTACAAAACTTACTAATACTTCAAATCGGCTGCAGCTTATGCTTACATTAGCTTGAATATATATACTGAATCAGTATATATTACTTCCCTTAATATTATATGCAAAGAAATATCAGTAAGGGTCTAGGATAGCAACCCGCAACCTAATGCGAGAATAAATTGTGTATAGGCGATGTTTTTTTAATAATATTAAATGAGGAATAAGTCTACTTATTATTACACATGTAATCAGAAGAAAAACACGTTTGAAATGTGTAAATATGTTACAAGATTGGAGTCTGAATGGCTACAAAATGTCCGCCATTGTTTGTTGTTTTGCCGAAAAATGTATTCAAACGTCTTCTTCTTCCCTATCATTATATAATAATACATTGATTTTAAACTCCAAAACGTTCCTCATTTAATAATATTTAAAAAAAAAACAAAACATAAAACCATTTTCATTTTTTTTTTTATCGCATTGTTGCGGGACGCCATCCTAGACCCTTACCGATATATCTATTCATACCTATATAAAGAGTATATCAATAAATTTTATTACTTGAACTAAGAGTTTTGATTGCTCAGTTACTTATGACTTTTTCAGGTACTCCATTATCTCAACTTTTGTAAGTGACACCTCATAAACCTGCATTGGTTATGATAACTTGAGAATTAACCCAAAGTAAATGCACTATAATTTGTCTTTGTTTTGGATGGCACATTCACCAATGGAGCATACTCCATCCTCTAGCATTTTGCTTAGGTCTTGCCAACGATGTCGATCAGTTAGAGGTACAGCGACCAAGACTCTTCACGCTTTTTTTTTGTGGATTTCATTCTCATCGATGGAGAACCTTGTTTCTTTGCACATTCCTTTACTTATGGATAAACTGTGACATTTTGATGGCTTTATTTTCATGGTAGTCCATTTGAAGAACTACTGTAGGTTGGCCACCAGTTTGTTCCTTATGTGATCTAGATTTTTTGACTAGATTTACATCATCCATGAACACCTTCATAGATGGAACGGTTTTCTTTATTGGTGTTGTTTTCGACACTACACAATATCATCTTTATTAACAACACGAACAGTAGTGGAGAGATAACACATCCCATCATAATGTCAATATTCATAATGCCTATATATATGTGTGTGTGTCTGTACATGCAACATTGACTTTCTGGCAACCTTGCTCCTAGAGCTTTGTTGGATTAACCATTTTGCTGAACCATCTGATTTCAGCTTAATAATGATTCATCAGCCCTAACCCCTAACCAACTAATTACGCAGTTACCCTGTCTCTAAACCATCAGGGATTGCTAGAAACTTGAACAAATGTTAAATATAAGTTCAACTTTTGTATTTATCTTTATTTGAATTTGCTTGTGAAACCATAAGTAGGGTTAAATTTAAGCAAATAAGATATAATCTCAAAATAAAGGGAGACTACCACCAACAGGTGTAGTGTAAACAAACAAATTGATAAACACACAGAGCCATCTGTTGGCCTCCCAGTAAACTAATTTAGTGGCAGTGGGATTGTTAAGTTCCCTCATGATTTTCTCCGGATAAAAAGTGCCGAACCATCAGTTGTCAGAAAATTGTGTGTGTGTTGTGTGCTTTTGTTATGTTTGTTGTGTGTGTTTGTTGTTTTTGTTTTTGTTTGTTATACCAATGAGTCACCACTTACCAAGGTCCAAAGACCACTCTGGAATAAGGGGTAATAAGATTGTCGCTCAGAAGATTACTAATACTATGAGAGGATTGGAAATGATTGATTGCATGGTCAGAATTTGATTATTTGATGACGGCTCAACAAGTACTTGCTAACATTGAACTTGAAAAGGACCATGTTGTAGCTAGCTGGGAAGTAGCTTCGTAGTATGTGTCCTGCAGATGTAAGTTCTTGTGTTATATATATATATATATATATATATATATATATGGAAACCTACAGTGCTTATTATTATATTAGAGATGATTTTGATTGAAAATGTATTATTACAACTACAGAAGTCAATATCTCCCTTTTATTCTGTGGAATCTTCTATTATCAGGATGTGAAAAAAAGCTAGAATATTTTTATTGAACCTAAACCTAATTTATCAAAACTCATAATGTGAAAAGTTTGAAATGTAAGAGAGAGTTGTGATATATTAGCAGCTTCTGTTGTGTTAGCCTTAATATCTTTTATAGTGAACAAATTGGGTTGCCTGTATAGGGCTGGTATTATTATTATTATTATTATTATTATTATTATTATTATTATTATTATTATTATTATTATTATTATTATTATTATTATTATTATTATTATTATTATTATCAGCCCTAAGCTAAACTGTTGGGTAAAAAGAAGCACGAGATATAATTACGCCCTACACCCTCTCTCAACCCTAAATAGTTTGCTTTGTCCTTGTTGCTAAATCACGAGACCTTTATTCATTGTAGTTAAGATAAAAAAAAATCATGTGCTCTCTCCTACACCCCTCTCTCTATAAATTCCTCACTCTCTCTCTCTAGCTCCTTCTCTCTCTCTCTCTAGCTCCTTCTCTCTCTTTCTCTAGCTCCTTCTCTCTCTTTCTCTAGCTCCTTCTCTCTCTTTCTTTAGCTCCTTCTCTCTCTTTCTCTCGCTCGTTCTCTCTCGCTCATTCCTCCTCTCTCGCTCGTTCCTCCTCTCTCGCTCCCTTCTCTCTCGCTCCCTCCTCTCCCCATTCTTTTTCTTCCTTCTCCATCCTTCTTTCTCCCTCTCCCCTTCTCTCTCACTCTCTCAGCTCAATATGTAAAATAGATTTGCTGAACACAAAGTATTCACCATTGTTCTTTTAAAGGGAAAAATTATTAGCATTCTACACTTGGTACACTAGTATTCTTGTGCTGCCAATAACGACAGTGTTTATCAACATTCTTAGACTATTTGAAAAGAAACACATCCTCTATAAAGCCACATCTGGGCTGGTGCATCAACCACTAGTCTTTCTCTCTTGGAAATCGTACAGAAGAGTCTATAACCTAATAGGTCGCGCATTGCCTATCAAGCTCCGGCCTTTGTCCCATCGGCACAATGTTCCATCCCTGTGCTTGTTTTACAAGTACTTCCACAGAATTTGCTCCAACGAACTTACTGTATTTGTACCCCACCCCTCAACATAAACACTCCCGAACAACCCAACTAGCAGCAAAACCCCACCCCTTCACTGTAGAGGTCCCAAGATGCAGATAAACTTTCTCTTCAAATAGCTTCTTTCTTTAAAACACTTGCCTTTGGCATTCCTTCCCTGTTTCCCCGACTGTACCAACATGCAAAAATTTAGATGTAAATGTGAACAAACATCTTCCTGCACAACTCCTATCTTAGGATGCCCCCTATAAATCGGGCCCCTAATCACAGTAACCCCTTACGGCTCAATGGCAATGTGCCTTGTTTGGGGTGAAATCAGGTTTAAAAACAATAAAAATAAAAGTATTTAAATCATGCTGATTACACGTTATACAATTACAATATCTAATCAGCATATTCATCATAAAATCTGTTTGACATGCGTTGAACGGCTTTCAAAAATTTCAAACTAACCTATCTCTGGCAAGGCCTTTATTTATTCTCAAATACATCCTTATCACTGCCTCCCGTGTTCCTATTTACCTGCCTCAACACGAGGGCAAAGTTAGACACAAGGTCGGTTTTTAATGTGAGGAAACTCCAGCTTCCCCAAAAGGGGCACAATGGATTGGAACAAAACTTAAAATTGCCTCAGTCTAGAAGGATTTCTCCTTCACTGACCGAGGACAGAATTGTCAAAGTATAGCATCAGAACAGATACTACACTTTGCTACAAGCATGTTTTCCTTTGGCCTTCCCTTGCCAACAGATCCTGCTACCTCAACTGTTCTACATCTACTAACCTAAGTACTCAAGCTCATCCATTGATTGAACCACATCTACCTATACTGTCCAGATTTAATCTTTCTCTGGGATTATCAAATCTCTAAGCTAGTCTTTAAGATTTATATAGCACATTTATCGTATCATTCATATCATTTCTCTCCATAAAACATATCCTCAACCCCTCATGTTGCCCCTGTGTTAATATCTTTTAAATGCCTCTTTTCAGTCCCGGGAGACAATGGATACATCCTGTAAGGGTGCACAGGGTCTCTATAATGAAGCAAGAGTTGTGAAATCCTCAACTGCACTTTTCCTAAACCAGCAAGCAATGCTTGAGTCCAGTGTCAAGGACGACTGAAAATAATGCCGGGATAAACAGAAAGACTGGCGTTATTTCAGAATTTTCCTTCTCCTAGATTAGTTGCACAACCAACGCTTGAGTCTAGTCTAGTCTACTATTTAATCCATGGCTAGAAGGAAGATCTATGTATTCATACCTTTTTCTAGTGTATTAATAAAAGTGATGCAGTATATCTATCTGTATAAATATGTGCATAAAACTAAGGGAGGTAATTCAATCAACTTTGATATAATGTGTCGTATGTTTCAATGTATGAATAGATATTTCTTTGCATGTAACACTAAGGAAGATAATTCAATATATATTCAAGCGAATGTAAGCATCAGCATCAGCTGACTCTAAGTATTAATATTGTTTTTAATCTAAACAAGACAACCGCTCTTTCCAAGTGAAACTTGTAGGTAGGTTGGAAATCAACATTTCTAGGGGAAACAAAAGTTTGGTTTTAATTCAAAATGTGTTTACAAAAGATATGCAGTTGTGTAAGTATAAAAGATTCTCGATTTAAATATGCATGTGTGCATTGGAGTGGCAAAAAATGTTTCTTATGTGTAGCTATCTGTTAATGTTTGTAGCAGTTGAAGTTTACCTTTTTGAAGTACAAAATAAAAAGTGCTTAAAATCGTTTCTATGCATACGGCCCGGCGCAGACTTCCGGTTGGATTAATAAATGTAGACATATATTTTTGAGCCAATCAGAATTGTCTGTGTGAAATTACCAAGTTATTATTTGGGATTCACCTCAGAGACTCTTGAGCATATATAAAAGTGAAAATTTAATTGATCTTCAGTTGAGTAGGGAAGATCTTAGTCACGGCTGTTCTGTCCTGTGAATATTTCATAGCACTTAATTGCTGACTAAACCTTTATCTCTAGCTCAGTTAATTGTCTCCTTCCTTCTATTTGAGTTCCTTTGTATTAAGTTGACAACTCCTGTTCGCATACACTTAGTAAAGCTACTCAACAAAACTCATCCTGACATCTTTTGTATTCACCAAAGCCTTTATTGCCTTTCAGACGCTCCCATAATCCCTTTTGTTGTGCAAATACACTTATCTGCCGAACAAGTATTTTTTTTTGTTTTCAACCTTTGCAAGCCACCTATTTTGATATATATAAAATACTTTTTTGTGAACGCATGCTTTTCTTCCTCCTTATTTCGGTGTATTTTCTGTATAACATTTCTCCCACTCTATCACAACTGTCCTCCAAATGTTCACTAAGCGACATCATGCCAAACAGCATCTAATATGAAACATTAGTATTGTTCCAAACAGGGCGACTTTTTTTTTTTCTAAGAGATTTTAATTATAAAAGTTGTAGGTAAGTTAGGAAACCATGAAAAAAGTATGTCATCATTTTTGATAACATGGGCACACTACTACGATATAACCTACAAGTATTTGCTTATGAAAATCAACATTTTTATTTATGAAAAGCTATAATTAGCTTTAATACTGTACGTTTCACAAGCTATTCAGTCAAATCTAAGAATACTAAACCAGCAGTGACAACGATTTATCCAAGTCTTTTTCACTCGCTCTTTTTCGGATTTTTTTTTCTCTTAATTCCTATTTCTGCTGACTTGTTTGACCCTCACTGTTTTTTAAAATTCTGTTTTCTAACGCATTTATTAACACTTCTCTTCTCTTAGTGTAGCGATATTGGATGAGCTGAGTAAAAATAGTGTTAAGCAGAAGAATGGAAAATTCTATTAGAAGTTGAAAACTAAACTTAGAGGTACATGTCAGAATATAACGTCATGGACAGGAAGGCTGAAATTAGATGAGGCGAAGAGAGAAATATGTTCCTTTTTGGCCTTTAAGTTGACTGTGTTCAGACTATTTTTGGCAAAACTCTGTCTTGATCCACCTCTTCAGGAGTGGTTATGGGGAATCTTACGTAATGTGCAAAAGAATAAAACATCAAAAAGCTTGACGCCATTGAGTAAAAATGTTGGTGGTACTTTTCTTTTACTTTATTACATTATTGAAGCTAGGATAGAAGACACAGATACTTCAGCTGCCACATCACCACTACAACCACCTTTACAACTAGACGTCACTATCCAATGAACCAACTACTTATCTGTCAGAGAGACGAGCAGTCCATGGAGATCGAAGAATCTCCCATGCTGTGCTACATTAGCATTACTTATTTAAATCTATATTTTATGTTCATACTCTCATTGTCACTGTTGGTTTTGTATTTATTAAACTGGGTTAGTGTTTTAAATGAAAGATAAAGATTACAGGTCATTTGGATTATCTTTTAAATCATAATAAAAAATAAATTTGATTAATTAAAAATAAAACATTAACTATATAAACAAACAAATAAATAAATAGAATAAAAAAGTTATAAAATATTAATAATAGATAAGTGATATTAAAAACAAAGTAAAGCAAACAAAATAATTAAAACCGACCATTATTAAATTCAAACGCTCATTTTTTTTTGCATCTTTTAAAAACAGTTAAAACTAGTGTCTGAAGAGGGGAATGTTTCCTGAAATATTATGTTATATGTACCCTACATTAAGATCAACTAAGATTTGTAATTATAATTTTTCTTTTTAAATCATAATAATAATAGAAGAAACCAAAAAACTTATTTTGCTTTCACTGACTTATTTTGCTTACAACCCACTTATATCTGATATGTATTTGCATTGAAATCGCCTCCTATAAATAATCTACAGGGTGGGCCAAAATAAGGGTCCTATCTTTAAATTTGAATAACTTGAATTTGAATAACTTCCACAAAATAAAAGTTAAACTCACCAAACTTTATGTGTGTGTAGACTGACCCTTCCGAGATTTTTTGAAATAAACAAAACAAATTTTAGCCGAAAAACACTTAAAACTTACAAAAACTAAAGTATTGTTTTTTACACTGTTTTGAGTTTTTTAAGCAAAACTAATGTTTTCTAAATGAGGGTACGTTCCTTAGGGCTAATACGGCTCATGCTTGCTTCGGAAGGGGTCCTTTACTTATTCTTAAAAAAAAAAAAAAAAAATCAATAAATAAAAAAGTTATGAATTTTTAAAAATAGGACCCTTATTTTTGCCCACCCTATATAATTAAAAAAAGTTTTAAAATCAGTTTTTTTTATACTATAAAACATGTAAATATTCTATATGAAAACCACTTAGATTATACAATTTATTTACTTGAATAATCTTTCTTACTGTTACTGTTTTCTTAGGTAAACACACGAGTCTCTGAATAAAGAAGAAAAAATAGATAAACAAATTATTTGGAATTTTTTAGATGAGGATTGATAATTTGTATGATTTGGATTATTCGGACTACTGTTCTCATTTTGGATGTTATTCTCACAAGGACTCGTGGCTCAAGGATATAAATGCTAAGTAATAAGCAGTTTAAAGTGACAGTCTTCTGGAGGCTAAAGATTCAATCCTCATTATGGGCGATACTAAGAATATAATTACAAATTACTTAAAACTTCCACCCGGTCATAGCTGAGAAAACTACACGTGGATTAAATAAAAGGTTCTGTTCAAAATTCTGTACAGATTCCTGAGTTCTACAAGATACAAACTCCGACCTTCTTCGGGTGCATCGGCCGAAACCTTGTGAGAATAACATCTAAGATGAGAACAGTAGTCTGAATAATCCAAATAATAAAAAAAGAAGTGTTAGATTTTGTTCACCCAAACAAGGCATATTGCCATTGAAGCATAAGAAGCTACTGTGATAGGTCAAATTTATAGGTGGCCAACCTGGGTAGGGAGTTGGGCAGCAAGATGATTGTTCACATTACATTTAAATTTCTGTATGTTGCTATGGTCGAGGAAAGGGGATTCCAAAGGCAAGCAGTCCGAGGAAAAAGAAACTATTAGAGTAGAAAATCCTCTGGCATCTAGAGACCTTTACAGTGAAGGAGTGGGATTTTGCTACTAGTCTGGTGGGTCAGGGTATTTTGATTGGGGGGGGGGGGTTACAAGTGTAGTTAGTTCATCAGAATTACATATATACATGTTTATTCTCACATAGTTTATTGCAAACAAACGTACTGGGCTATACAAAACATGAGATACACAACAGGAAGACACATAAGTACTTATGAAGAGAATACATTAAGGTCTCAATACAATAGAAAATCATGTGTTACTGGGGTCAGCAGAAAGAGATATGCATGAGTAATGTAGAAACACATTTTACTTACATGGGTGTGTGCTAATCTTGGAATTGCAGTGACTGTTACCAGAAGAGAGTGTATAGGACTGACTGAATAACATCTGATGTGAACAGTGTAAGAGTTATGAAGGCCATGAAAAGTTGGCAGCCAATCGGACATGTGTCAAGGCAGGAAAATGGATAGTATCCGGTTTTATATTCTCCATGTGGGTGGAATTAGACTTTTTTTAGTTCCAGCACAGGAGAGTGCATTTTCTTCGCTGACTAGTATGATTCAGGGGAAATAACTTGGATATAATCCAAGATAGATAATTCTGAATACTTCTGGATTCGACAAGTTAATCCTTGTAGATGGCTGCTGGGGATTTATCTAAGCATTTTAATTAGTCATCTTAATTTTATTACATCCACATTTCAAGGATTCTTTGTCCAATTTTGTATGATTTTACCCAATAGTTTTCAAGACTATAGGTATTTATAATTATTTATAGTAGTATTAGACCAGCCGATTTTGTGTAATGGTTAAAGTGTTCGCTAATGAGCTGGAAGACCTGGATTCAATCATCAAATCCTCAGTCAATTTATACCAAAGACTAAAAAAAAATGATACTTGTTGCCCCCTTGCTAAACACTCAGCACAAGGGTAAGTAACCCTGAGAAAGGAGTGGCACCCTCATTTACAATGAAGGCCGGTAATGAAAAGGGAGCCTTTGGGTCGCCCTAGACTATGGTCGACCACTTCTTTTTTTTTTTTTTTTAGTGGTAGTAAACATGGCACCTAAAGGACTCTTCATGGTATTACATCTAGTACAATTCTGTCACACACCTTTGGAAGCTGTAAATGTTTATTATTATTATTAATAGTAGTTTAAGTAGTATAATTTTGATTACCCATCTAGCATCATAAATGTTTATTTTTATTATTAATAATAGTAATATTAACATTTTAACTCCTTGATAATTCCGGCATCTCAAAGATGCGTTATGCCAATATTTGGTGCAATTTTGACAAATAGTTTGGGAGCCTATAACTGACCAACAAGCAAACACAAAATGCTCAATTATAATTAGTTGCACGATATGATAATTTTAGTTTTGGTATCAGTGTTTTTTTTTTTTCATATTTCCAGTTCAGTTTCATTATTTTCTCTTTCTAAGGAAGCCATTCATTCTCTTGCGTGATAATGATTAGTTATTATTCTACATCGCATTGAATTATGCCATTATTTTAATAAGGACGTTGCCAACTTTGTGACTGAATCATTCTCTTATTTTAGTAGTGAACTTCTATCATTCATTTGTTTCATCTTCAATGATTAACTTAAAACTGTGGCCGCGATGAAAGATTAATGAAGAATAAAATTTTAACTCTTAGTTCTGTTCTAATTTATTACTCCCCCTTATTGTGGCATGTTTTTTGTGGGATCATAACTGAACAGCAGAAAACAATGAAAACAATTAATGCTGTCTGCAGCATGCATCTATGCACTTCACCAAACATGCATCTATGCACTTCACCAAACATGCATCTATGCACTTCACCAAACATGCATCTATGCATGTCGCCAAACATGCATCTATGCACTTCACCAAACATGCATCTATGCACTTCACCAAACATGCATCTATGCACGTCACCAAACATGCATCTATGCACGTCACCAAACATGCATCTATGCCCGTCACCAAACATGCATCTATGCCCCTCACCAAACATGCATCTATGCACTTCACCAAACATGCATCTATGCACCTCACCAAACATGCAGCACTGTGCATGTTTACATCTGCTTTAAATTTTGAGTTTCTTGCTTTTAATTTTTAAGGTTATTTATTTAAATATATTGCACAAAATCACAAGCTTAAATTCATTTATGCTATCTCGTTTTTATCTGTGTTTTATTTAGTACAAATCTTGATAAAATTTAATCTTATTAAAATCTGAATGACATTTTGCACCATATTTTCCTAGATATGGACGTTTGGTAGTAATAGCATTATACTCAACAGTTTCGGTTTTGAAAAATAAAATTATTGCTATTTCTGGTGTACAATTACAATTAATGTACAAGTAAAATGAGATGTGAGTGGTCAAACCGCTGATATCTAGTATATAGCCCATCATCATTATATTTGTTTTAATGTCCGTTTTACATGCTGGCATGTGTTGGACGGCTTTAAGAAATTCACTTCTAAACTATCTCTGGCCAAGTCTTTATTTATCCCTTGTTCTCTCAAATCCATTCTTATTCCTTTATCCCATGCCAACTGACCCTGCAACCTCAGCTGTTCTACATCAACTAACCCAAGAACTATCATCCATTCTTTCAACAAGGCCATAACCATTTAAGCCTACAGTTCTGCACACATCTCTCTATACTGTCCAGATTTAATTTTTCTCATGCTCATATTATTTTTCTCCATGCAACGCATGTTCTCAGCCCGCACTGGCCAAGTTTAACTTCCATACATCATCACATTGTGTATGTATGCATGCCTGATAGACCTTTCTCTTTGTCATCAGTGGTAACACTCTTCTGGTTAGTAATGGCGGAAGTTCCATGAACTTACTCCATCCACTCCTAATTCTTGCAATCACACTAGCACCTGCTTCTCTCTGTGTTCCAATGTAACAAAACTTCTGAATAACCTCAGTTGCTTTGCCATCCAAATATACTTTCTCCACATCTGAATTCTCATCCATCTCCATTGTCTTACATTTCTTGCATATAAACTGGTTATCATTTTTCAACCTACTAGTAGTTCCACTGCTCTTCTTGTGTACCTAATGCTTGAAAATTGAGTTGCACCTGACTCCTTTTCCACAAACAGAGCAGGGGGAATTTCCTCTTTTGGAGAGCTTTCCAACAGTACAACTAATGATAATTACATAACAGTTATTACAAGTAAGATTCTCATCCGAAGTTAATATTCAAATGACATAAACTTCAAATGGGAAAGTGTCTTACATACTGAAAAATATTGTGTGTCACTTTATCTTGATAGGGGATTATGGAGCTGCAGTCGATCACATTTAGTGTAGCAGGTTGCACTCCTTCCAGATCTTGAGGCTTAACATTAAAACTCCATCCTTCAGGTGCTTGGGGATGTTTGGAATTCTTTGGACTTGCTATCTCGTCCTGACCTCGTTTATAGACTTTGTTTTTGTTAACATATATGTCATTAACAAAGGCTTACATGGATCACATTGTTAACTCCTTCTCGCTAACACTGTCATAACTATAGCTCTCATTATTAGCGCTTCTACATTGAGGCCGAAACTCAAGTGGCATTAAGCAATAGTTAATCCATTTAATCATCTGTGAATAGGGCTTCTGTATGTCAAGCAGGGCCACATTACCATGCTGCTTACACCATACCCATAATTTTTGAGCGCATACGCCCGCATCCACAGTGAATAGATCCGTATGTTAATTCAACTCTCTGCAGTCCATTATTGAGCATACCTTGTTTTTACTGGGCTGTATAACATCCATTAACAGGATATAACCCTGTCCCCCTCTCTGTTTTCCTCCATCTGTCTTTTTCTTCCATTTCTTATCACATCTCTCTGCTGTTCAATCACTTTTTTCTTTCTTTGATTATTTTTTTTGTTGTGTTTTTTAAGAAAAAATTAAACATTTTATATTTCAGAAACTTTTATGGAAAATTTTTTTTTTTTAATTAAAAAAACAAACTATTAAAATCTAATTGCAGGCCATGTTCTGATTCGTTGGAGTGTCCATGGTCAGCGATCAGAAATGAAATTGCTGCCATGGCTTGAAGACCGACCAATTGTAGCAAGTTGTTTTGACCCTTCAGCCACATGGCTGTTGGTCATTACCACGCAGGTCGACATGTTCATTGTCCCTGCTCTGGCTTTAATGGTGAGTATCTTTCATCTTCAAAATGTACAGAAGACATTTTGTTTTATTCCTATTTTTACCTTGAACCCATTAAGGAAAAGGGAGAATTATCAAACACTTGTAGGAATTAAAGAGATAGAGGGGGAGGGGTTAATGGCAGAAGCAGAAAGGAGAGTTCAGAATCGTTAGATGGAGGATCACTGTTAATTATGCTTGCCTGAAGTTCATTACATTTATCCCCAGACAGAACAGTTTTGCATCACTTTTATGCCCCCCCCCCCAGAATGAAGATTAAAATCAAGGTATAATGCTACTAAACCTTATGTCTAGAACCCTTATTCTAATTTTGATCAAAATCTATTACATAATTTTTATTCTAGAAAATGTCTAAAACTTAAGTTTAAGGTGACTTGAAAAAAAGAGAAGAAATTAAAATTTAGGCAAGATTGCTTAATTGATGTCTAATGACTATGGTTAAATTTTAATGCAAATTGTAAATAGTTGAATTTTCAAATGGGAGTTTGTCCTCTTGCCAACTAAAAACCATTTAAAATGCTGGAATTTGGGGAATATTTATTAATTGATGTGTAATAGCTATAGTTAAAATTTCCTTAAAATCAGAAGTATCTGAATTTTTAGGAAGGGCATCTACCCACTCATGCCATCTTTTCATAAAACTAAATTAAACTAAATATAGCCCACATTACCTATTCTTACACCTAGCAGCTGTGTTCCAAAATTCATAATGATCAAAGATGATCTCAAGCAATGCCACATTGAAACGAATGTAAATGATAAAATTTAATGGAGAAAATCACTTTGTACTGCTATGGTCAACGTGCAACCCACGTCTGATGTGAAAAAACCACATTAAACAAAGAAGAAAATTTTCTTTGAATTTGAACTCTGTTAAAATTATTCTGTCAATTTATGCAATTTAATTATCTTCTGTAAAATACGTTCAAAAGACATTATCCGTATTCTTCTTTTGTAGCAACGTGTTTGAGTTTCTTTCAAAAACACACATAAGCTATTTTGTGTGTTGCATTTTCTTGAAAACACAATGTCGGAATAATGGTGGAAAAAGGACAATAATGAAGAAACAGTTGACTTTATATATATATATATATATATATATATATATATATATATATATATATTCTTACATAGAAAGGGTGACATGAAGCATGAAAGGTAGTACTTCATGTGACATTATATACAAAGGGAGAACAGACATTAGTACCAAAGAAAGAATACATAAAAATGTTCCAACACAATCGAAATACATGTATTGCCAGGGTCAACAAATAGAGAGAGATATGCATCGACAATGTATAAATACATTCTACTTACATGTATCTGAGCTAGTCTTGGAATCTTGGTGACTGTGATCAAACGGGAGTCTATAAGATTACGATCTTAAAAGATGTCTGATGGGCATGTGAAAGCCATGCAAACATGGAGAGCTGGTCGGACCGTACCTGACGGCTTGGACATTCAAAGCCAGAAAGAGAAAGATATCTGATTCTATATTCCCCCATGTGAGATGAAATAATATATTTTGATTTCTAGAAATAGAAGCGTGTATTTGCACGTTTGCTAGTAATGATTCAAGGAAGATAACTTGAGATCACTCCCTGATAATTCTAAGCCAACCTCTCCAACTTCAAAATAATAGTATAATCTGAAAAAAATAAAGATTTGACAAAGGTAAGTAACCCTTAACATTTGGAACTAAAAATATACAATTTTCTATAGACACAGAAATTAAATATATTTTAAACAATTTCAAAATGAGTTCAACTCAAAAATACTTTTGAACAAGCAGATATTAAAAACACTAAAGAGTATTGATTTACTCCTCTCCAGGAGTTAGGCACAAGGCCAGTTTTTATCTTACTCCCACAAGTAAGATGTGACCCAAGGTCGGGTCGGGAAAGTGGGGTTTAAAAATTGCCTGGGCAGCCCCGTCGGCATTCCCCGGTAGGGGCGCCTCAGGCAGTAAGCAATAAACTTACTCCTCCCCAAAGAGGGGAGGCGAAGCCTAAGAGGGTGGACCTGCTAGAACTGCACAGGACAGACCCATAGACCCTGAAGGCCAAGACAATACCAGTCTATGCGGTGCAGTATCCATCGGAACAGATACTATACTTTGATCTTAACCAAAAGGCCAAGAACAGAAAAACACTAAAGAGTAGAGTAGAAAGTGAACCTTGTTTACTTTCGGCAACTTCGTAACTCTCGCTTCCCTTATTTTGTCCTTTAGTCCTCACATTCCATGGGCGATATTTCTGACAAAGGGGGGAGAATTGCTGTTTTCTGGGTCGGAATCTATCCATCTAACACTTAGTGTTGAGTTTTTTACTTTTTAAGTATTATTTTTTCTTTATTTAGCTCCTTACATCAAATGACTTCATGCCTTGTCTGGAACGATTTCCATTAAAAAAAAAATAATAATGTGAAGTACTAAGATAAATGTTTGTTGTAGCTTATGTTCATGATTCCCGTTGATAAAAGAATTAAATGAGTGAGGTTCTTAAGATTTCTTAATGTTGTTGTTTTGTTTAACAAATTTATTTATTTATTAGCGAAGGTATTCCGCTTTGCGTACGGGATATCTCAGACAATAAGATATCGGTAAACAATCACATTTTGATTATTCGTACTACTGTTCTCATCTTGGACGTTACTCACACAACGTTTTGGCTGATGTAACCTCCAACCTTCTTCATGTGCATCTTGTAGAACTCAGGAATCTGTACAGAATTTCAAACTGAACCCTATATTTAATCGACGGGGGTACCTTGCTCTCATTTTATCGGTCATGACCGGGTATAAGTCTTAAGTAATTCACCATTGTATTCATAGTATCACCCATACTGAGGATTGAACCCTCAACCTCCAGACGACTGTCACTTCGGCAGTAGTAAAAATGTGCTATTGCCAGAGAAATGATTTGGATGATTCAGTAGTAAAAATGTGCCAGAGAACTGATTTGGATGATTCAGTAGTAAAAATGTGCCAGAGAACTGATTTGGATGATTCAGTAGTAAAAATGTGCTATTGCCAGAGAAATGATTTGGATGATTCAGCAGTAAAAATGTGCTATTGCCAGAGAAATGATTTGGATGATTCAGTAGTAAAAATGTGCCAGAGAACTGATTTGAATGATTCAGTAGTAAAAATGTGCCAGAGAACTGATTTGGATGATTCAGTAGTAAAAATGTGCTATTGCCAGAGAAATGATTTGGATGATTCAGCAGTAAAAATGTGCTATTGCCAGAGAAATGATTTGGATGATTCAGTAGTAAAAATGTGCTATTGCCAGAGAAATGATTTGGATGATTCAAGTAGTAAAAATGTGCTATTGCCAGAGAACTGATTTGAATGATTCAGTAGTAAAAATGTGCCAGAGAAATGATTTGGATGATTCAGTAGTAAAAATGTGCTATTGCCAGAGAAATGATTTGGATGATTCAGTAGTAAAAATGTGCTATTGCCAGAGAAATGATTTGGATTATTCAGTAGTAAAAATGTGCTATTGCCAGAGAAATGATTTGGATGATTCAGTAGTAAAAATGTGCTATTGCCAGAGAAATGATTTGGATGATTCAGCAGTAAAAATGTGCTATTGCCAGAGAAATGATTTGGATGATTCAGTAGTAAAAATGTGCTATTGCCAGAGAAATGATTTGGATGATTCAAGTAGTAAAAATGTGCTATTGCCAGAGAACTGATTTGAATGATTCAGTAGTAAAAATGTGCCAGAGAACTGATTTGGATGATTCAGTAGTAAAAATGTGCTATTGCCAGAGAAATGATTTGGATGATTCAGTAGTAAAAATGTGCTATTGCCAGAGAAATGATTTGGATGATTCAGTAGTAAAAATGTGCTATTGCCAGAGAAATGATTTGGATGATTCAGTAGTAAAAATGTGCTATTGCCAGAGAAATGATTTGGATGATTCAGTAGTAAAAATGTGCTATTGCCAGAGAACTGATTTGAATGATTCAGTAGTAAAAATGTGCCAGAGAAATGATTTGGATGATTCAGCAGTAAAAATGTGCTATTGCCAGAGAAATGATTTGGATGATTCAGTAGTAAAAATGTGCTATTGCCAGAGAAATGATTTGGATGATTCAAGTAGTAAAAATGTGCTATTGCCAGAGAACTGATTTGAATGATTCAGTAGTAAAAATGTGCCAGAGAACTGATTTGGATGATTCAGTAGTAAAAATGTGCTATTGCCAGAGAAATGATTTGGATGATTCAGTAGTAAAAATGTGCTATTGCCAGAGAAATGATTTGGATTATTCAGTAGTAAAAATGTGCTATTGCCAGAGAAATGATTTGGATGATTCAGTAGTAAAAATGTGCTATTGCCAGAGAAATGATTTGGATGATTCAGCAGTAAAAATGTGCTATTGCCAGAGAAATGATTTGGATGATTCAGTAGTAAAAATGTGCTATTGTCGGTCAATATTAAAGAAAAGCTAGAGAAATGTTAATTTCATCTGTTTTCATGACAAAAAATGTAATTCAGTAATAACCATTCTCATGAATGGCTTTCTACATCATTTTATTGGCATGTATCCAATAGAATGCAGCAGCAATATTGTAGAGGATAAGACATTATGAAAAAAACATTTTTTTATTGATAACTTTTTAAACAATGAAACATGAATAGTTTGTAGAATAGATATTTTCAGAGAGTGCCAAGAATGTTCTTTTGAAAGAAGTGTATTTTTGTTTGTAAGGAGAATTTGAGTATGCATGTTTGTTTCGGCTGGCGTCGTGTGGGTGCAGGCATGAAGATGTTTGTTTATATTAGAATGTCTGTTTTGTTAGTGAGAGTGTATGTACTAACTTGTGTGTGAGAGTGTTCGGTTAATAGTGTGTAAATGTTGGTGCTGTGTTTAGTAGCCCATGAAAGTCTTGTTGCATCTGTCAAGGCTCTTTACCTCAAGGAGACCTGGGTTGGATTGTGATATGTGCATCAGTGTTGTCTGCGAAAGAAGGAAAGAGAGAAGCACTGTGTTTGGGTTTTTATACTATGCGTGAATTTTGTGACTGAGTATTTCTTGCACTGTGAGTGGTTGAAAGATATTACTGATTTGAACTTTTCTTCACTCAAGAGTCGATACACAAAAACGACATTAACTGCTGCTGCTACTTTGAACAACCTGGCATTCTTCCCTATAATGCCAAGGATTTTGATTGCAATGGGCACGAAATTGTATCGGTCCATCAGTTGGTGATTATTATCTTTTTTTCTTGAGACTGTTGAAGTTGCAGTGAGATTCTTGGGTGTGAGAGGGGTAATAAGTCGTTACAAACTGTTTTAAAACTAGACATTTTTCTGCTACATAGAAAGATGCTCACTCCATCTGGTGGCTTCTCATTTGAAACAAATAATCAGAAAAAAGAATCTGGTTGTTTGAACATGTCAAAGTCTTGTATATTTAACAAACCGAGAAGCATCTGGTCACACTGCTGCCACTCCTTTTTGAAACCCGTTTTTTTTCTTGAACCTTATTATCATGCATGCAATTCAGTGATAGGTTTAGAAAAGCTATAAACACGCATGTACCTGGAATGAATTGCAAATGGCAGCTCCAACCGAGCAAGTCTAAGTTTCTCGATTACCTCTGTCTATCCCAGCAGGTGTTCTAAACTTGACGGAACAATGGCAGCGTTTGTCTATAAATCTGTATTTAGAAGCATTAAGAAAAACTAGCAAATATGTTAATATCATTCACAAGATTTTGTTGTATATATAAATTGAATTGAGTATTAAAATATCATAAATAAATTAGGCCAATAGTGTAAATATTATAAAACATTAACTGTTTCAACCTGGCACTGCCAGGTAGTTTTTTACTTGCAAGTTGTTTTTTTTTAAATATGCCATTAATTGAATATTTTTTAAATATGCCATTAATTGAATATTTTTTAAATATGCCATTAATTTAATATTTTTTAAATATGCCATTAATTTAATATTTTTTTCAATATGCCATTAATTTAATATTTTTAAAAAATATGCCATTAATTTAATATTTTTTTAAATATGCCATTAATTTAATATTTTTTTAAATATGCCATTAATTTAATATTTTTTTAATATGCCATTTATTTAATATTTTTTAAATATGCCATTAATTTAATATTTTTTAAATATGCCATTAATTTAATATTTTTTTAAAAATATGCCATTAATTTAATATTTTTTTAAAATATGCCATTAATTTAATATTTTTTAAAAATATGCCATTAATTTAATATTTTTTAAAAATATGCCATTAATTTAATATTTTTTAAAAATATGCCATTAATTTAATATTTTTAAAAAATATGCCATTAATTTAATATTTTTTAAATATGCCATTAATTTAATATTTTTTAAATATGCCATTAATTTAATATTTAAAAAAATATGCCATTAATTTAATATTTTTTTTAAAATATGCCATTAATTTAATATTTTTTAAAAATATGCTATTAATTTAATATTTTTTTTAAATATGCAGTTTATTTAATATTTTTTTAAATATGCCATTTTTTTTACAAAGAGAAATACTTTGTATTATTTGGATTATTCTACTTTTCTTTTGGATGTTATTCTCACTTGGAAATCTGTATGGAATTTTGAACGAAAGCAAATTACCCCGTAGATTAAATAAGATGCACCTGAAGAAGGTTGGAGATAACACCCTAAATGAGGACGGTAATCTAAATAATATAAAAAAACAACGGTAGCATGGAATTCGATGAATTCAGGAATAATGGTAAAAAAAGGAAATAAAGGGTGCATTTTTGGGAATAATCAGATGAAATATTTAATGGAATTAGATCTGTATATTGGTATTGTAAATAATACTGTAAATATCTGCAAATTTAAAAAAAAAATATTCTTTTAAAGTTTAAATTAAAAAGGGAGGTAACTAAAGAAGCATGAAAATAAATGTGTAAACTATTTCTCTCTCTCTCTCATATATATATATATATATATATATATCTAAATGAATAAATGTGAAAGTTTTTTCCATCTATCCTAACTATATTAACATCAAAACTGACTAAGCTTATTTCATTCTAATGATACAAGAATATTTTCAAATATCATATATATAGGAATCTCCATATCTCTCAAACAAATCTCGATATTGCTCATTTGCATATTTATTTATTTTTAAGTTTCTAATAAATTCATATTCTCTAATATACATTTCTAATTTGTATTGTTAAATTTCTTTCTATACACACAATCGTTTTATCTATAGTATTATTTTAATTATTAATAACATTATTTAAAGAGGTTTTATTAAAAAAGGATAGTTTTAAAAACTTTTAGAATTTCATTTTCAAGGGAGATAATTTACATGAAACTTCCGTCAAATGTCCGAGATGTGGATAACAGATACATTTTGATGTTAGCCAGAAGGCCAAGGAACCATAAAAACGTTTTTATGACAAGACATTTTTCAATAAATTAAATGAAAACAAACTCCATTTAATCAGAATATCTTTTAATGGGGTGGGTAGTGTTGTATCGGTTCTGTTGTCATAAGACCGTTCTCCCAGGAATTACCTCCTCTGTAAGAGCTCAACATTTTTTTCTGAAAAATTATTAATATACATAGTCTGAAATTAAAACCATTTTCACTTAATTCAATTTTATTGGTTTGCATTTTTTCTGTTTAAATTGTAAGTTTTTTATTTAAAGTTTTCTTTCACTTCTGAATATATCCTGTTATAAACATCCCCCCCCCCCCAATAGATAACTAATTGAAAAATATCAGCCAAGCTGGCTTTTTTTTCTTATTTGAGGTTAATTCCTATTTCAGTCACGTAAATTATTTAGAGTGAAATAGGTTTCGGCATTGAACAACTGTTTTTAACAACTTTATTTTTTAACTTTAGCCATGTTTTAGTAAAAACAACCAACTTAATATTTTAATGTTTTTTTTTTTTTTTGTTATGCCAAGTTTCACCGTACACGTGAAAAGGCGGAATAAAAATTCGGTCGGAAAAATATAGTCGCCATCTAAACAAGTCGAGCAAGAGGCTAGCTAAGGAAGAACTATAATTCAAGTTTATAAACATGTTTTTTAATTAGAAAATTATGAAAGGAACTTATTGTTCTTCCTTAGTTAGCATATTTGTTAATAAAGATGGCGACTATATTTTTCAGCCCAATTTTCATTTCAGCGTTTCATGTGGACAATGAAACTTGCCATTGTTTTTAATATCATCTAAATTAATAATATGCGAAAGATTTTTCCACCTAAACTAATTATATTAACATTAAAACGGTTTATACTTCTTTAATTCTGTGTAGTATATTTTCATTTCTCATGATACATTCCTCCCAGGCATCACCTAACTTTTTTTGGGGGGGAGGGGAGAGCAGTATAGTATATGTTCGTTCTTCACAATACCGTCCTCCCAGGATTACCATCTCCTTTTTGTGGGGTGGGGGTAGTGTACTCTCTATTCTGTTGTCATGATATCATGCTACTAGGCATTAACTCCTACTTTTTTTTGGGGGGGGGGGGGGGAGGGGCGTTCGTTCGTCATATCATCTTCTGCCATTACCTCCTCCCTGGGGTCAGTACATGTAGTTCGTTCATCATGATATCATACTCTCAGAATAAAGAACCCCCACCTCCTCTAAGCTTTTTAATTTACAAAAGCTTTATAAATTACAAAAAAAAAAATAGATTCATTTAAAAAAAAAAATTTTTTTTTAAATCGTCATTAAGTTTTTATTTTTATTTTTCTATCTTTAATAATAAAAGCAAAAAAAAAACATTAAGTAACCATTTAACATTTCTCAGGAATTCTTTTATTTGACCAATTGACTTTCCTCTTTTGATGATTGTCAAGAATAATCAATAGAAATAAAGGATGCGATAAACATAAATAGTCAACAAATAACTGTTACCAAAGGCATAAAAGTTATTTTTCTATCTACCTGCATACTTTTTTTTTGTGTTTTAAAATATTTTAAAACGTTTATTTTTTAAAACTTTTAATTAAAATCTTTGGTCAAATAAATTGTGTTAGACTGAAAACTGACATTCGTTCACCGACTGTCTACGAGTACAAAATCTGAGGATTTTTTGTTGTAATTTTCTCCTTTCAGTTAGGTAGAAAAGTAAATTTAAACACGTTGACACAGTTATTTGTTTAGAAAAACAAACTTTGGGAACATCTGCTTACACCATCTTGCAAATGGAACTGTAACGCGATTGGATCTGGGCGAATTATTAAAATGCAATCAAAACGCTTAAAAATACTTTAAAACACAAAAATAGGCAGGTAGGTAGAAAAGTAACTTTATTGCCTTTGGTAACAATTATTTGTTGATTATTTGTTTTGTTTTTTCATCCCCTTTTCCTGTTTGTTATTATTAACAATCGCCCCAAATTTTCCATTGATTTTTTTCATTAATGGCAATTCATTTTTATACTTAAACAAAATCAAATCTCAACATTGGAATATATCAAATAACACCATGACGATAACTTTTTGTTGTTTTTCTTCAAATGACCAAAATTTGAAAAGAAAGTTGTTTCTTTATTTGTCTGTAGATAAGGTTGCAGCTAGATTAATTGCTGCCCAGAGAGTGGGTAAGTTTTGCTAGTATATATATATATATATATATATATAACGCAAAGTTGTATATGTGTTGCAGCATCACAGTTAAATGCTTGATCTAAGAGCCAAACTAGCTGCAGATTTGGAATCAACACCTTTGTTCAGATATTCTTTATCGATGTCAGAAGTTCTTTTACCACTTTAAAAACTCATTATTCAAAATTAAATGATTGGCGTAGGGGAGAATTTTGTTTCATCAAAGAATGATTTCCTGCATTCTTCCCCCCACCCCCACATGAGCACTCAATGTTTTTCTCTTAATTTTGACTGTATTGTTTACAAATGAAACATTTTTCAAATCACTTAAATGTGTTTTTACTACTTATCACTAGCACATCATCTTATTTTGTGACACACACACACAGGAGAGGGGTGTGCCCCCCCCCCCCCCGGGGGTGGGGAAATTCATCTTGATTATGGGCTTTTTTGCCATTGGCTATTCGTATCTCTGATCAATTGAATAATTAATGAGAAATTTATAACCCCCAAATCACATGTGTACCATGGTTTTCTCTTTGTCGTCAATGTCAACTCTAGCATTGACGATTGCTAAGGATGGCAGCACTAGCTTACAATTTGAATTCAAAGCAAGTAATAGCGCAGACCCATACATTGTGTAAGACAACTTGTTGAACACAGGTGTGTATGTGTGTTGTTGAAGCCTGTCACCAGCACCCACATCTGTGTTAGGCCTCCAATCTTCCAAGTCAAGGATATCAACTAAAACCTAACTGAGATCAAATGCCTGTCGAGGCCATTGATTGTCATTCATACAAAGTCATCTGCTCTACCCGACCTGCTGTTCTACTGTGTCAATCGAACTTTGTCTTCTAAATATTTCTAGCCACCCAGAAGCTGACAACTAAGTGCCATGGCGTCATTCTGTCTCTACAACACAATAGATCTGTCCCTCCTATATTGTTATCTACTTCCTCATCATTTTTATATTTCCTAACTAAAATTTTCTGGTGGTCCCGGCTGTGTGTGTGGGGGGGAGCAGTCCATAGTATGACAGAAGTAATTAAAGTTAATTAATTTCTTTTTTCAGGATCCTGAGTCAAAAGTAAATCCATTGTGGAAAATTGATGATGCAACACACATAAAGTTTAAGAAAGCTAAAGGTATGTCTTTTAATCCACTTTTACAATTTTACTTGCTTAAGTAAATAAGAATTTTCCATTAGAAATTAAACTTAGAAAATGCAGCTAACATGTGAGAAAGTTGAGTCCTGACAAGAAGTCAATGTGGCAAAGAAACAAGATGGATAAAGCTTCTATGAAGGAGGGCCAGAGAGAGATTAATACTATGCAACTGTTGAGGTGAACTTATGTGATATGAATTAATGTATTTGTAAAAATAAAAAAATAAATACAGATGGAAACCTCAGAGCATATATATGTGTATTGTTTTCTTTACGAAAACGATTATAACAATGTTAAAGAATGAAGAAGAGAGCAAGCAAGTGATACATTCTGGCGGACATGATTTACCACAACCTGGATCAAGTGAATGAAATAGTCTTGACTTACCTTATTGCCCCAATGAAAGTGCACCCAGGGACAAGAGTATTTATGCGTATTGATTATGTGTGACCGAGGTGCTTTGCCATCCATAAAAGATTAAAGAAAACTGTTTAATAGAAGTTATTAGAAGCGTTTTAGCACTTGAAGGACTAAGATCATTGAGTGATAGAGAACAGTATTGAAACTGGTGTTATTGGAGAAAAGTATACCACGTAACAGTGTTCCAATGGCAAACACATTGTTCCTGAGATCAGTATTAAAAATGGTGTTGTTGACGAAAAGTCTACTACGTGATCAAGATCTAGTGGCAGAGACATTGCATTGAATGCGATGTCACCCGAGAAATGTATACCATGTAACAAAGTTCCAGTGACAAGCATGTTGTACCCATCAACAGAGACCACCTTTCCCTCTTTTTTTTCCTTTTTTATTCCTTTGTAAACTGTGATGGCTATGACGACTATTTCTGCCATTATGATTACCTACGTGTCAACTAACACAGTTGTTTACAAGACTTCTGTCGATCTGACAACGACCGGCAATCTGTTGGAGTCAAAAGAATTCCCTACGAAACATTGCATTACGTCCACTTAAAAATTTAACTCATTTGAATCAACAGTGCATTTGGCTTTCAATTTTTAACTCCCTCGTCTAATGGGTTAGCAGTACAACCTTTTTGAAACCTTTTATCTCCACCAAGGAGGTTATGTTTTCAGATGAATTTGTATATTTGTCATTATGTTTGTTTGTTTACAGACTAGTGTCCACATCGCTTGATCCAATCGTCACTGAATTTGGTCAAAATATATGTCATGGTCTCACTTAGAACTGATTTAATTTTGGACATCTAGGTCAAAGGTCAAGCTCAGGGAAAAGGTGAAACCACACTTTTGGCGATAACTTATGTTCTTTTCATCGTAGAGATTTGCTACTTGATCCATATTGTAGCCAATGTAGTCCCACATCTTATGACATTGAGCTTGAAAGTTTCGGTCAAGGCTGAAATTTTGAAAAACGAAAGATTATAATTAACTTAATACTGAACAAATTAAATATGAAAAATAATATTACGCCTGAAAGTTGATTATGCTAAGACATTCTCCTTATGTAAATAAATTTTGTATTTGTAGAGAGTTAGTGATAGAATAGCAAATAAAATAGGTAATAGAATAATAAAATATTACTTAACCAGTGATCACCCATTCACATTTTTTTGTATTTAATGCTGCTTGTAGCATATCACTAACACAACATTATAAATAATTTTTAGAAATCAAATTATTTAAACTTATATTATGATATCATGATATGCAAGTAATTTTAAGAAATAAATATTACAATATTTAATTCAATATAATAATATAATTGTTTATCTGATAGTTGAAATAGATCAAGAAATGTTGTATTTTTTATTTATGATTTTTCTTTCTAGACCATTATTGAAGAATGTCTCCATTGGCTGAAATAAGTATTTCCTGAAAGAAATTTGAGCATAGTACTTTTTTTCAAGTAACATTGTGCATCAATAATAAATATGAATTGGCTTGTCAAAATCAAATATCAATTTGACATAAGTTTAGCTATATGGCTCTAACTTCAAGAATCTGACCGACTTTTATATATTAAAAAATGTTTGAAATCAAATTATTTAAACTAATATGATGATGTGCAAGTAAGTTTTAAAATACAATTGTAATGTTTAATTTAAACACATCAGAATAAATATTTCTTTTTAAAAACATTAAAGCAAAGTATGCTATTTTATTTCAAAGAATATGGTGCAACAATAATAAATAAAAATTAGCAAGTCAGAATAAAATACCAATTTGTCAATGGCATTACTATATGGGTCTATCTTCAATAATCTGACCGACTTTTATATATTAAAAGAAAATTACAGTAACATTTAGTTTTGTAATAGTTGTAAGATTGCACAAAAATATTTTGGTTGCTTAAGATAGGACCCATATCAACCCAAATGTTTGCGATTTACAGAACAAACCGGAAATTGCTGAAGCAATTTATGATTTGAAAGCTGTGGAAAATGTAAAAATTCAGACAACATTAAAGCATGCAAATACACGACCATCTATGGCAACACTTCGAAAAGCAGCAATAACCAAGATCTTTCTGACTCTCTCTCTTCTGACTTTGAGCACGTGGTGCAATAGAGAAAAAGATAGTTGGTTATTTTTAATGCTTCCAAAACCAAGCTTCTCTCTTTTCATCACCAACGCTCTGATTCAATTCTGGGCCCCAATTGAAATCGATGGCTCTCGTCTTGAGGAAGCCCCCCAGCTTTGACAAGCTTATGGGACTGACCTTCACTCCGGACTTGAAATGTAAAACTTACATCAAATCTGGTGCCAAAGGTCGCTGGAAAAATGGTTGGATCATTTTACCGCTTTAGAAATATTTAAACATTTTCTGACTAAACATTTTTTTTCTTACAATTTCCTTTTTTTAATTTTATTAAAAGATAAAATGAAAGCAATTTTTACCTCTTTATCACAGAAGAGACGTTGCATGTCTTTCTCTACTCTATCGTTATTTTCATGGCAGGTGCTCGACTGAGCTTCAATCTATTTTTCTTTTTACGTTTACAACAAAAACTCATTGAGCTACAACAACTGTAAAAAATTTGCCTTTCTCCCTGCTTAAAACTAAAGGAAACTTCCATGAGCAAAGTTTCTTTCTTAAAACTACCTGTCCCTGGAACTCAATACCGCAAGGCTGCTTCCAAGCTGACTACAACATCGTCATTTTCAAGTTCAATGTAAACAAATTCTTGTTAAGCTGTCCTCATAAATAATCAAATTTTGTCAAACTTCCATCATTACCAATCATCACGGTTTTGCCTCATCGTTTACCAAACACTCATTAACCCTTATCCTCTAGTGGCCTTTGGGCCTTGATAAGTAGTGACTCTTTAGTAAAAAAAACAAAAAAACACTGCAAAAGAGTTAGATTAGGAATTTTTTTCTAATTTAGCCCCCCCCCCCCATTTCTTTTAAAGATAAAAAACCTTCCTAAAAATAATGAAAATAAAAGAAATAAAGTTGATTCACTTACTGAAAATTATTAACCCCATTCTTAACATGGAGAGTGACAGGGCTAATTGACTCTAACCTTAAGTCAGGCACAAAAATGAAAAGGTTGTTTAATTTAATGTTGGTAGTAATTGACTGTTTGGCGATGACTTGGACATTTCAAGTCTGTTTCAGAAATCACAGTAGGAAGCATTCATGCCAATATTGGTCCTCTCCTATAGAAGTATCGTCGTATTATATACTGAATTTTTTTTTTTTTTTTTTTTTGTGGATTTATTACCATTATGCACTCGTGCAGATAATTACTACTTGCCTCGATTTACCATTGCCTCGACTTAAGAAAAAAAAAAAAATTTTTTTTTAATGAAATTATTAACTAGCTAGACCCTGTGGAAATTCCACGGTGCTTTCTACATCAATTTGTATAATTTAATGTAAACAATAATATTCCTTTTGAAATAATCAATTTGTATAATTTAATGTTAACAATAATATTCTTTTTGAAATAATCAATTTGTATAATTTAATTTTAACAATAATATTCCTTTTGAAATAATAGATATCTGTCATGGTCTATTTAAGAAAAAAAAATGAGTCTTTCTTTTTCTGTGAAAATAATTATCATTGTCAGTTAAATATTGTATAAATAAATTGAATATAATAATGAATAAATAAAACGAATATGTCTCTTCCTTATTTATTTATTTATTTATTTAAAATTGTAGCAATTTAATTTTTTTTAAACAGTAAATATTCTATCTTACCATAAAAATTGTCAACTAAATATTCTTCAAATAAATAAAACGAATGTCGCTTTTGGAAATTTATTTAAGATTGTACTGTTTTAGTCAACAAGACTATATAATTTGATTTGGGAACAATTCATTTTAAAATGGGTAAAGTCGTAATTGTTTAACTTGGCGACATTAGATTAATCACCAATCACAATCTTTGCTGATCAGAAGATCTATATTTTTTTAAATGTGTGTGAAAAGTGATAACGTATGTACAAACATGAAATGCCTCAGCATATTATATAGATCCTTTTATTGGCTTTTTTTTTTGTACATTGACTTTTTTTGATTGCATTGCTTTGATTTTTATTATTGCAATTAAATTGTATTATGTTATACTATACTGTCTGTAATCCTGTTGGCTCTTTGAATTAAAAAAAAAAAATGTAAAACTCAAACCATATTGATATACTTTTAAAAATATTTTTGATCAGGTTTTCCTTCAGCTCTTTGCTGGTGGCACACATTCACTGGAATGGAAGTTGCTGTCATTGGAACATCAGTAAGTTTATTATTTGTTTATATCAGGGCGTTTTCCAAGATATTCAATTTCGTTATACATTGGAAATCATCAATCCAGGGATGTGAGTTCTTCACTTTTTTTTAATCCAGAAAAGCAAATTTACGCTTAAATTGCTTTAGCCTCCCATGGATGTGAGTTCTCTGCCTTTTGGTTGAAGTCCGCTTTTTTTTTCTTTTTTTTTTTTAATAAGAAGTAGCTGATTTCTACCAAATTGCTAGAACCTTACCTCCTTATTTTTACGTAGCTATTTGAGTAAATTTTATGTCTCTTTCTCTTTTCTTCTCTTTTTTGTTTTATCTTTCTTTCTCTTTTCCTGTTTTTTTTTTCTCTCTATTCCTCTTCATTTCTCCATCTTGTCTTGCTTTGCCTTACTTTTCCCTCTTATGACAGTTCTCTCTAAAAACTGAAAATGTAAATATTTCGGTGACTGCTAAGAATTCAAACGATTCATGACTTTTGTTTCATCGAAGAATGACTTCCTGTTTCCTTCCCCGCCACATGTGCACTCAGTGTCTTTCTCTTAATTTGAGTTTTTTTAGTTGAAACTAATTGGAGTTGTTTAGGAAAAAAACGTTTTCTTTTTGCACTGTCCTTTCCACACACACACACACACAGTTTTCTACGTTGGCTGTTGCCTTGAGTGCATTGTATGTAGAGATTTTCAATCCTCTCATAATATTCATCATCATTCAACTGAGAATCCATCCATTTCATTATCCTCAAATGTTTTTTTTTAACCTTGATAAGTGATGACTGATTGGTAAAAAAAAAATGTAATTGTGGGGAAGAAAATAATATCTTAACTTGAAAAAGACTGTTCTTTGTGCTGTCTGCAGAAAAAGATAAGTAACATCGAAGATGAGGCAATTCTTATACATGTTGAATATGCTAATTTACATTAGGGTAAAATTAACATTGATAACTCAGAGAGAGAGAAAGATGGGTGACTTCAGTTAATTATAAATTACGGCTATTTAGAATTACAATAGAATTTTTCGTCAAACATTACTCAATGCTAGAACTAAGATATATTTTAGCATGTATTTTATGTTATTTAAGTATTTAGGAAAACGCCTTCAGGAAACAAACGTTAACTCACATTTAGTATAATAATAGTTAAGTAATGAGAATATGTAGCTACTTATTTTATAAAAATGTTAAGCTTACAGAAATATGAATAAAAAAAACTCAGTCTTAACATTGTGTGCACTGTCAGTCTCACTCTCAGGAAGAGGGTGTAAAGCAACTTTGTTAGGAGAATGATGGTGAATGCTGGGTACCCACTCAGTCCTCATTCACTCATGTTCAATGTAAGGACAGAGTAATCTTCAGACGGATATGCAACATCGGGTCAGATCAGATCCAGCATATCAGCTCTGATATCCTCTTGGCAAATTTGAATCCTGATGGGTTAGCCATGTTGAGAGGGCGATTCTTAGATAGAAAAAAAATGCAGATGGAAAACTGGAGGAAAGTGGGGATGATCCAGGAAAACTTGGATACAAGCCATCAAAAAGGATCTTCGACAATGAAATTTGAATGGAATCAATCCTCAAGACTGCCAAGCTTGGAGATAAGGACAGTAAGCTGCCAGAAAATGTCAGACCTCTGCCCAAGCGAAATAAGACGATAAAGTGGATATGATGGTGATGATGATGATGCCCATCCTCTGTCTGTGATAACCAATTATAACTTACTTTTTAATAAACATGGTTACTTCTTGATGAGGTTGTTCCGTGGGAACTCTGTTGATAGACAAGTGAGCTGTCATTGTGAGTTGTTTATGAATTTAGTTGTAATCTGTAAATTTATCTTTCTTGTTGGCTTTTGACATTTGGATTTTGCTCCTTCCCCCCCCTCCTGTTTGTGAATTTATGACTATATTTTTATCAGCTTATGACCTAAAACTAGGGTTTGCAAGTGCATTATTATTTATTACTCACTAGTTCTCACATGAGTCTACCAGTGATCGCTCATTGGCAACAACAGGTAGTATTCCCTGGAGTCCGAGTGACAAGTCTTCCCAGATTTCCAGTACTCTCTGTTTCTTTTGATTCTCATTGAAACTCGTGTTGCGTTCTTACACCAGATGTTTACGATTGTGTTCTTGCTGATAACGGATATCTGCTTTCTCTGAAATTAAAGGGACAATAAGTTTTTAGAACTCTGCATGCCATTCCAGTTGAGGTCTGTATGGTGCTGCTCCTGTCTTTCCATCTTCTTAGACTCTTCATGACCATATTCTCAATTAGCAACTGATGTTGGTGTCTCTACAATTAATGGAGATGGGGAGATCACACAGTAATATATTTCCAATGCAGCACATTGGATTTTATAAAAGATACCTAATTTCATACGTTTTTGATAATTTGTTCAAGCTAATTTTCTAAAGCCTTGTAAGCATTGGGTACACAAGAAGTGCAGTGGAATTACTGGTAGGTTTGGAGATGATAACCAATTTGTGTGCAAGAAGTGTAAGACAATGAAGATGGATCAAAACTTTAATGTGGAGAAAGTATATTTGGTTGCTGAGGCTTTTGAGATTGTTGAAGTTTTGTTACCTTGATAATACCATTGTAGTACAGGGAAGTGCTGGTGTGATAGCAAGAGTTAGGAGTCAATGGAGTAAGTTCAGGGAACTTCTGCCATTACTAACCATCAGTGTTACCACTGATGACCAAGGGAAGAGTTTATCAGGCATATGTACAGTGTGATGTATGGAAGGTAAAGCTGGACAGTGAGAGAGTTGAGAATATGTGTTGCATGGAGAGAAATGATATGAGAATGATAAGATGAATGTGTAATGTGAGTCTTAAAGACCTCAAAGGAAGATTAAATCTGGATGATATAAGGAGATGTGTGCAGAACCGGAAACTTCATTGGTTTGGCCACATTGAAAGAATTGATGAGAGTTCTTGGGTTAGTAGATGTCATGTTTCGTACCCGGCCCTTCTTTCCATCAGGGACAGATTCATCCCTTCACCGCTTTTTCTTTAGTTTGCGTTTCATTCTTCGCTACGACATTCTTCTTTTCGTCTTTCTTTTTCTTCATTCCTTTTTTATTCTGCGTTCTCCTATGAGGATTTTAGCTAGTTTTATCCTGCTTTAATTCTTCATTTTCGATTTATTTATTCTAATAATAATTATCACCCACTCTCGTTAGCGTGACTTGCTAGAGACTTGTTCTTTTGGCGTTTTTTTTCAACCGTCGTCATTTTCCTGCAGTTTGTAAACGAAAAACAAGGCGCTTCGCGCCGCAGATTCTGACACCCCGCTAACATAACTTGGTATGTAAATTAATTCTCTCCTTTCCTTGCTAAGCTAATCCTCCTTATTATGCCTCCCATGTTTTCATTAACAATGTCTCCCCGTCGTAACAATGTTACAACTCATTCCCGGCGTCGCTCAGGTTTCCTACGACGGCGTCCCTTGAGATTTCTACCTCCCTAGTATGGCGACCCCATCTTCGCCTCGCTCCCCCTAATAGTTAAATTAAGTCATCTATCTTATTGTACTGATTTGCTTCATCTTTTTTCCTTTCGTTTATCTATGAATACTTGTTTCTTCTTCTTCGTCGTAGTGAGTTACCTTTTGTTAATTTTTTATTTTCAGATTTTTTACCTGTTTTACAGGGAATAAAGGATTTTTATTTTAAATGGAATTCGTTGTTTTTCATTGCTTCCTTTGTCTCCGTGTGATTCCGAGTTAACTGGCTGTCTAGGCAAGATGATAAATATCATTTTGACGATGGCAGCACAGTAGATATAAAACAGTTGAGGTAGCAGGGTAAGTTGGCAGGGAAAGGCCAAGGAAGACATCTGAGGATGGATTTGAGAAAAAGAGGGATAAAGACCTGGTCAGTGATAGGTTAGCTTGCAAGTCAATTTCTGAAAGCTGTCCAATGCATGCCAACATGTAAAACAGATGTTAAACCAAATATATTATTATTATTATTATTGTAAATATATATTGTTAATAATATTGTTTTTTTGTTTTTTTTCATATTTTATTTCTGCATTATATTTTATATTATAATTTATCTGTTCCGCAAATACTTGCTGATCGGTAAGCATTTAATGTTCTTTTTTTACTTTTTCCAGTTAGGAGAGGTATTTTTCGTTGACCTGTCTACAAAGCACTTATTGACCAGTACAAGTATCCAGTCATATGTGGTCAAGTTTGACCTTGTTTATGATGACCAGCAGTTGCTTACTTACCTCTTGGTATGTAATACTCTACTTTTTTTCCTTTTAATTAATACTAGCCAAATATAAGAACCCTCAGAGTGTGGCCTTAGTATAGCTCTTGTTGATTGGGATTTTATTTAATAGGATTTACCCCATACATTTTGATAGTAGTAGAATTATCTTCATTTTGATCCACTTATGACACTTTTTACGCCATGGATGCATCATACCAAATTTGGTGGGAATTTGACCGCTAGTTTTTAACTAATAAATGTTTATTATTTAGTAGATAGGAGTTTTGACACCAGTCATTATCAGTGATTGTTCACTGGCAATGACAAGTTGTGTCTCCTGAAGTCTGAGTGAGAGTAAATCGCTCCAAATTTCCAGCACTCTCTGCCTCTTTTGATGACCATTGCAAATCACTTGGCATTATCACAACAGCCGTTAACCATTGCTTTCTTATTGATAACGACTGTTGGCCTTCTCTGGAATTTGAGTGCTTTGACCCTTCACAACCATTTTGTGTGCCATTTAAAAAACAAATTATTATTGTTATTATCAGTAGTCAATCATAGTAGCTTTGGTAGTATTAAACATTACCCCATCCTCTCTCTCTCTGACATGCCAAGTGAGCTTCATGCCAAATTTGAAAGTATGCCCTATAATTTTGGAGCTTATAAGTGTTTGTTTTTAATGTTAGCAGGATCAGTAGTAATATTAACATTTTTACCTTCCTATGACACAGCCATAAACAAATATGACTGTCGACTAGTGTCATATATTAGCAGTGATAGCTATACGTGTCACCATGATGTGACGTTCGGTGCTAATCATAGTAGGAGTTGTAGCATAACATTTCTCTTCACTGTAGTCAGCAATGTGTGATAATACATTATGACCTTTCACCCTATATAGAGAGGTCATTCGAGTAACCATCTTTTAAAAAAGGAAATTGCTTTAGCGTATTATTATATAGATAATTAATCTTTATTAATTAAAAGCACCACTACAAAACATGCTCCGATGTTATAGATTAATCTAAGAAAAAAGACAACTATTTATCATAATGTAAGAGTTAAACAATGTATATTTTACAATAAAAATATATTGAAATTAAAAAAAACAAAAGAAATTAATGTTTTCACATGACTACTTTTTTAACATAGCCTCTAAACTTCATAAGGGGGGATCACAGCTTCAAGAAGTCGTCTGGAACACAGTGGACGTATTTTCGCCACACAAACAGATATTGCCAGCACGTGTCATGTAGCGTTGTCTATAGCCAGTTGTAGAGTAGCGTCTCCCTTGCAATAGTCAGTAATGTTTCGTAACAAAAACACATCATCCTTTTGAGTTTTAATGTTTCTTTAAATTCCTCTTGGAGAGTTACACATTAGGAGTCTTTCCCCAAAACGGCTCCCTATAAGTGAGAGAGAATAAGTCTTTCACAAACACATCTGCCTCCTCTCACATACAGAACCACTCTCACTTTATCCACTAAGGGGTCACTGGGATATTTATTTTCTAATTTATTTTCTAATTTATTTATCTTTTGATAATAGTTGCTTTTTTTCTTATTTCAGGTGACTTCCAAAAAAGGTTCTCAATGGAAGTTGCTGCTTGAGAAGAACAATAGGTCAGACTGGTCTGAAGATATCCAACTTTCCACAGGGGTGTCAATTGAAGAGGACCATTTCCATGATGTTGTTAGCATCATTGATCAGGCTGGTATGTAAATATAAAACATATTTTTAATTTTGCAATCTTAATATTCTATTTGTTGTTTTTTTCTGTAGAATTACACATTAACAAAAAAAACGAAAATGGTATCAAATTCGAAAGAACATAAAAATAGTGTAGCACTTTCTTGTAAAAAACTCAAAAGGTGGAAAATTTTTAGAAAGGAAAACAGAAATCTTAAGTAGACTTGTTTCAAACCTGGGATTTATTGCTAGAAATAATGATAGGTTTTATCCAATGCTGAAAATTTCAAAGAAAGTAAAGAACTACAGTGTGTTTGATAGAAGCCTAGGAAGAGGAATTTTGAATGCATTACCAGAGGAAATTATTAGTTGGTCCGCTCATTTCAACTGCCAGTATAATTGAGGTGCTGAAGCTACACTTGGTCCAAAGTAGTATTGGGTTGGTGCATCATTATTGTGGCTTTTCCAAATTTTCAGCAAATTGGTAAAAATTTGGACACATTTGACTTTATTGTTATCGGATAGTTTGTGGAGGATCCACCCAGCCAATTTCTCTATTTTTCCGAGCTTTTTGAGAAGAACGCTGGTCGGACGGTCCACATTGAAGTTTTCAGCTGACATTCTCATTGTCAAGCTTTCATCCTCTTCCATAGCTGCCAAAAATGGCTAGTTGTTAAAATTTGATGATCGACCTCTTCCTTCTCTATCTGCAAGGTTTGTATCGCCTGATTTGACCTTCTTGAACCATGATTTTCGGTACACATTCTGAAAATAGAGGATTATTTTTATAAAACAAGTTAAACAAACTGCCAATTTGTTTTTTGTTTTTAATAAAATTTGTTGAAAAAAAGGTCGCAATAATTCTGCAGTAGCTAATGGAATTCAAAAGGGAAATGATAACCTTGCTTTAATACAAACAAACAAAAAAATCTTTAAAATCTGTTACAGATATTAAAATCAGTGCCAAGTAACTCAATCATTCATGATGCCCAAAGCGCAACTTGAATATTTTTTAAAAGCGGAGGTTCACTTCTTCTTCAAAGCCATTTTCCATTATGAATCTACATAAGGCTGAATCCTAAAGTGAATATTAAATCAATTAAACGTATTAATTTCGTAGCATCCCTCCTATTTCTTTTTTAAGGCCACAAAATGAACATATGTTTACAAATAGAGCTATAAAAAAATACAATTTCATGTTCTTATTTTATTAACAGATTCTATGTAATTCTTTTCACTAAACATTTTGATTATCTGTCAATTAATGATGAAGTATAACATCTGGTTTCAACAAATTACCATCATAGACTATGGAATCGGTTATGCTGCGTTTTAAATCCCATCGGATCTATTGTATGTTATTATGTATTAATATATTAATACCATTAATATGATCTGATCTATGATGGCATTCACTTAGGAAGCCGGCTCAAAGTGAATTTGCAGAATCAAATTTATTGAAGTGTTGTGAGATGATACAAGAATCTACGAAAATAGTTCCCATCTATATTTGTAAACCATTATACATAACCAATGGCGGTTTGAGCCTCCCTAAAATGCTTGCATTAACCAGAGGGGAGCGACATACATCACCTGGTATTCCCAAATGGTCACCCATCTGGTACTGACCAGACTAAACATCACTTAACTTCTGTGATCCAATTAGAATCTGGATAAAATAGTGACTTTTGTGCAAGTAATCATATACAATTAATAGCTGACATTAGGTATTGTGTTTCAGCATTAAATGTTTCAAAAGGGAGTTGATATGCTGTAAAATGGATAAATCTATTTTGAAAATAATTGGAATTATAAAAAAATGATTGAAAAAAAAATATTTATATATAGTTAGATATATGTATGTGTTTATATATTTGTATGTATAGGGTTCAGTTCTAAACTAATTAACTATCATGAATTTTTTAAACACAGCTGCTAGACATACAGCTAGGTAATGTGGGCTGTATTTAGTTTCATGCAAAGGGGGAAAGGGGGATGGAAGCCCTTTGTAAAAATTCAGATACCTTTGATGTTTGTGAAATTTTAACAAGAGGTATTAGACATCAATTAATAAATATTCCCCAAATTTCAGTTTCTGTGGAGTATTTTAGGTTGTAGGGGACATAATATGGGCATGACCTCCCGTTTAGAAATTTCAAATATTTCAGATTGGCATTAAATTTTGATTCATAGTCATTAAACACCAATTTAGCAAGATTCCCTGAATTTCAATTTCTTCTTAAGACCTCTTAAACTTTAAATTTAAAATATTTTCTAGAATAAAAATTATGTAATAGATTTTTATCGAAATTGGAATAAGGATTCTGGACATAAATTGTAATAGCATTATATGCTGATTTTAATCTTCATAAGGTGACATAAAACTGGTTTAAAACTGTTCTGTTTTGGGAATTAATTTTATCCATCCTGGGACGGGTATTTTTCTCGTGTGTGTGTATATATATATATATATATATATATATTGTGTGTATTTAGGCAGCATATTTTCATTTAGGCAAAATATATATATATATATACTGTACAAGTGGTCAGGTCTTGAATCTTAGCTTGAAACACACACAATGGCTAGCAACACTGAGGAGCCATGATATAGTGATAGCTATCTGGGGATGATATATATATATATATAGCCATGGTGTGTGTTTCAAGCTAAGATACAAGACCTGCTCACTAGTACAGTAGTCAGCCATCTTTCTCGTACACCATCTCGCTTAACACAAAAGTAATAGAAATTCTGGTTTTGCATTAGTTTACATTTCCAGTTATTGTGAAAACTCTATTTAAATTATGAAACTATTACTTCTCATACTAGATCAAAGTATATGCTATAAAGAATTAGTGTTCTACATGGCGACCAACATTGCCTCAACAGAGTTGAAACTGATCAGTTGCTTCTTGAAACATATTGTATAGCTTTTTTTCTTTCTGAAATATCCTGTCTTCTGAAAGTTGTTAACACTCTGTCATTCCTGGATTTTTCTCAAACAATGCAGCTGCAGAATTAATAAATTGGAAAAGCATGAAAAGGAACGAGTGAACAAGACTAGAATAGGACTCTCAGAGTATGTTCATTGTCAATGCTTGTATAAAATTTGAACATTCGATATTCTATTTCATTTTCATAACGATGCAAATCTTGGAGCCCCTTCTCCAACACAAGTGGCACCATGTTGAATATGTTGTTTTAGGTTATCGTGGATGACACAAGGTCGGGATACAAAACGAAAAAGACAATGATAAAGGGTTGATGAAATGTATGTTTATTTCTCAAAGAGAAGGTTTGTTAAAAACAAACATAAGAGGAACAAAATAAAACATGATACATAAAAGGGATGAAAATAACAGATGTAGCTACTATGAAAGAATCCAGGTTAAAAATCCTAAATAAACATGAATTGCCAGGGGGAAAAAATTATAGAGAATGCATGGGCAATGTAAATACGACTTGCTTTGATATTATCTGGGAACAAATTTGCGACCAGTAGAAAAGGACCATGCTAAGATAGCTAGCTGTCTGGGAATCTCATCTAAACTGTGACAAATGGCATCTGAGATGCAAAAAAAAACACATAAAAATGTATAGCTTGACCGGACATGTTCAGCTAGCTTTAAGTCCAATGTCAGAAAGAGGAAAAGTCTTGTTTTGAATCTTGCACATGTGTGGTGCAAGTCTTTTTTTGTACTTCTGAATTGAAAAGTTCATTCTCTTGTTGCGCAGTATATTTCAGGTGAGATAACATGAGTATCGTTCAAGTGAAAATAACTCTGAGCACTTGTTTAGTATTATTAAAGTTCAGGAGAATTTGAGAAATGTAAAAGGTTATAGGTTATTAGGGCCTTACTTAACTAAAATTAATATCTGAGTTTCATAAATCAATGCTTATAAGGATATTTATATATTTTTGTAATTTTATTTTCCTCTAATTTTTAATTTCTTTCCTTGTTAAGTTGGCTTTGTGGATCGATAAATCAAGACTTGCATAATTATCACATTGTATCTATTTTTATTTCTTCCCTTTTTCATCTATTCTCTGTTCAGCTTGTTCTATTGTTACGTTAGTCTAAATATCACAGTAATTCAAAACTTACACCCTAACCCTAACATCGTATCTATGCTAACTCCTATCCTCTCTTTGCCTTCATTCAGCTGGCTATCAGGATCTGTTCTGGCCGGTCTATTTCCCTCAGTTTGGCCGTGCTGTACAATTATCTGCCCAGCACGCAAAGGGACGCCAACTGATTGCTGCCCAGTGTTGTCGCACATGTACCTATCAAGTAAGTATTTTTATTATTGTTTTGTCTATGTTTATGTACCCAGATTGTCAGCAACGATGAAACTAGCACAGCAAGTTGTATATCCCTGCAGAGCTAGGATAGGAACATCCTTTTCTTGGGTAGTTTGTGAAACTATTAGTAAGTGTTATATATTGAGAGGTTGAGAGATCGCATTTCTCTTACTTTGGACGTTAAGGACCTGCTAAGTAAGTGGTCACTCCTGACATGTATATAAAAAATATGGGCAATAAATACCACGGTCGATGTGCACTATTTTCTCTGAGTTCTGAAAAATAATAAAATGATCAGAACTATAGAATTTGTTTTGTGATTATTGCATCCAAAACAGAAGCAGGCCACATGAGGGGGGGGGGGGGGGAGATTGCCGTCCAGAGAAGACAAAGACTAGTATACAACATAAGGAGGTTACAATGATTTTATATTAAAATATTTTTTATTTATCTTAACTATATGGATATCCATTTTTCCTTACCTAGGAGTTCCTTCTGGTTGGACTATTGGCACAGTCGTCTAAGCTCCCTTTATTCTCTGTCTTTTTATTACATCTTTTTTTAAACTGTAAAATAAAAGTTCTAATCTTTTCCATGCCACATGATTAAACTAACCAATCAGATCCACTTTCTATATATGCAACACTACGGTCAAATCCTGTCAATCATTTAATGTATAAAGTACAGCCAATCTGTTTCTCACTGTTTTTTCATCGATAGGCTCTTCCTACAAAGTCAATATTTGATTCTGGTTTGTCATTTTTTTTGTGGATCGTTGCTGCATGTTGTTAGGAAGAATAACATGTAATTCGATTTAATTCATTCAAGAAAGTACTTTGTCCGGGATGGAATTGTTTTAGATGTCCAACATCTTTTTAAAAAAATGGGACATAACTTTGTATTCGTCAATACAGAGTTTGATTGGAACAAAAAATATCTTGGAAAATAATGCTGTTTTTTTTCTCCAAAATATTATTTTTTTGTTCCAAGCAAATGAAAGTAACTCTATATGGACCAATACAGAGTTACATTTTTTTTTTAAGATGACGGCCATAATTCCGACCCAGGCAAGGTATTTTCTGAAAGGAATTAATAAAAACAAATTGCAAGTAAATACATTATTGGACAATGCCAAGTATGTACGGCTAATATCTAATAATGGTTTCCATTTGGAAAACCATATCTACACGTAACTTCAAAACATTGCCAAGTTGCTCTTTCATATATCTTTTATAATTATATAGTTAGACGTCTTCAGTTTAAGGCTGAGTAAAGGAGGCAAAGAGGAAGTTATTGTCATGGGTTGAGCAGACTGGATTTGTTCTGGCATTTTCTGGTTGTGTGTTTTCAACCTATAAACTATGAATATTTGATATTCAACTTTATTATTTTTGTTTAGAATGTTTATTCTCTGCAGACGTAGTTGGAAATGTTCATGTGTATTATTGTTGATGATACACACTTTTGTTGGAAAGAAGAGGGAAATAGTGAAATGGTTAGATAACATTTAATTTATTAACAGGTTGTCTGGGACAAACATTAAAATCGGTTAAGAGACATATAATAAATAAAGAGTACACAAGGAAATAACTCAGAAATGAGTCCTGAACAAAGAGTACAATTGTTGCCATTACAATAAGAAAACACATGATGCAGAGGCAAGAATTAGAACAATCTACAAGAGCACGAAATATGAAAATTTTACGTACATTGAATTTCAACAGTGGTGACAAACCACACATAGAATAATTTACGACAACGTTGTCTGGTTCATTGACCATAGTTTGAGAATCAGTTGACTCCATCAGAATAACCTTAACAGACAAAGCTGTTACAGCTTGAAAGGCCTCAAATATCAGAGGTGGGCTAGACACATCTGACCAGCTGCTTCACTTTAAAATTCCGACTTTCTGAGTAGAACATGATTACAAACTCTTACATCAGATGTGCCCTCTCATGTTAAGAACTAAGTATATATCTCCAAGGAAGATGATTCTGGCCCAATAAATCCTTAAACACGCACACACACCTAGCATGATTCATAATGTCTTCTGATGTGTTCCTCATCCTAATTGGTTCAAGATATGTCTCCTGACATATTACTCATCTATAGAATTAGCTGTTTGTTTTTCAATGCATATGACTTCTTCTAAAGTATCCAACATTTAATTTTTTGCATTTGCAATTTCTGTGTATATGTACACAAGCTTAAAAGCTGCACTTGGTGTGCACTTTAAAGTTTTTACTTGCAGCAAGCTACTTTACCCATATAACTAAGTTTTTAGGATAATAAAATAAATAAATGTCAATGAGTAAATAATTTATTAGCATAAACAATAGGTACATGAGAATACCTGCCTAAGCCATTTCAGAGGAGTGTTTTATTTTTCAGGAATATGTAATCCTGTTAGGTTAGTGGGAAGTGGGTAAATAACCCCTATAGCAAGGTTAGACATGAAGTCAGTTTCACATAGGGATAAAATCTAGTTCCTCCAAAGAGGCACTCTGGAAGATTATAAAAATAGCTTGGATTGGACCCGTTAGCATTCCTCAATAGGGGTGCCTGATGCAACCAGTGATAAACCAATACTCCTTCTAAAGGAGGAAGTAATGCCTGAGAGGGTGTTCTCCTGGAGCCAAACAGAACAATACCTCATTCCGCTTCAATGGTAGGACTCCTGAACAAGCCAGATCCTTGTGCCAGAATGTGCTAATGGTTAACCCTACATTATGTGTGAAACTAACAACCTCACCCTGTCAAAAAAAAAACTTTATTAAAGAAATTTTGAAAATATAATATTTGCTAGTTATATTTTATAGCTATAAAACGCTTCTATCTGTCAGGTTATATTTACTGTAACCACAGCCTGACTAGGAAGACCAATGAAGATCTTTTAATTTTCTGATCTTTTTTTTTTTTCTTATCTTTTTTTTTTTGCTGGGGATGGGGCAGACATTCACCCACTATTTCAGAGATGAAAGATCTTTTTAAGATTCTAACCATCCCTTTAAGCACAGTTGTTTATATCTCTCTTGAACTTGGTTCACTGGGTATATTCACTAGGTAGTTTAAAAAAATTCTTTTTCCACGAGCCAGGTTGCTCCTATGTTACCAGAACTATCGACTGCTTATGTTTATATCCATACTTTTTTTTATACAGTTTGTGAACAAACAGTAGAAATAATCATCATGTTATTTGTTTAGGTTTTTTATCCAATTTTCGTTTTTTTGTTTGTTAGATTTTTGATTGTTCCATACAACATTCTCCATTATTCGTCTACAAACTGCCACTCGGAGCTCACAACACAGTTTTCACAGATCGGATCATATTCCTCAACACTTGGCAGAATGGGAAAAAACTATTCCTCCTCTCGAATCAGAAAGCAGAAACATTACTCGAAAGTGACCAGGTTAGGCATTTCTTCTTCCTTTTTCTAATAATATTGACAAATGATTATTTTAATCCTTTAATGGGGAAATGATTTTTCTTAAAACTGTACTTTAAGAACACCACTAAAAGATGATGTCTTTTTCCTTCTAAAGACGAGTAAAACGTCTTACTGGGTAAAACCTCTGATCCTCATCACCTCACTGGGTTGGTGTCAGGAAGGGTATCCGGCCTATAAAAATCTTGTCTCGATTAAGGAAATGACTTCCAACGAAAATTGGTCGCGTTTCAGGCTGTGCCGCTAAGTTCATTTGGAAGTCAATTTCTTAAAGTTGTCCAACACATGCCAGCATGTAAAATGGACATCAAACCAAATATAATCATGATTTTCCTATCTTTAAATTATTTTTTCGAGGCTTCTCTACTTTTGGGAATTATAAACTTCTATTCATTTAACGTCTCTTTTTCCCTTGTTCAGGGGTCAGACGTTTTTTGATATTACGTGAGCTCACTCTCCAGTTCTCATGGTTCAGCAGGTCAGCAGTTCTCATGGTTCAGCAGGTCAGCTGTCTCCAAATTCCACTCTGTACAGTCTCATTTAATCACTTGCTTCCAAGTTTTTCTTGGCTGACCAACCTTCCTGCGATTTAAGACATCCATGCTTTTACAACAGTTCATCCAGAAGGATGAACATTCCACATGACCATACCAGCGTAATTGATTCATCCCTGATGCTGGGTAAATGTAATGCTTTCAGTAAGTCCTCTGACCTGATGCGTTGGATTTAGTCAGATTTCACATTGCAAATGCTTCTAATCATGGATCTGTCATTGCGCTGCAGTTGGGCCAGAGAGGTCTGGGTGAGGGCTCAGCATTCACTGCCATATATCATGACACTTCTGACACAGCTGCTATACAACTTACCCCGGATGTAGAGAGGGATAGCTCACAATGTTATTAGAGGCAACAACAAAATTTTGCCAAAGTTGCCTTCACCCTTTTGGCTGTACTTAGTTCGCATCCACCACCCGCACTTAGCATATCTTCTAGACAGCAGAAAGAATCTACTATCTTCAGAGTATTGTCATCTAGTACCATATTTTTGTGAGAACGACTGTCAATAGGATGTGCCCGTCCCATCCATCTTTGAATAATTTATTTTAAAAATTGAGAAACTGGTCCTAAAAACAAATTAGAGAAATTTAAATAATTTAGTCATTTTTCTCATTTCCCAAATGATCTAATTTCCAAAATTAGAGGAGCCCAGAAATTTATGTTCAGAAAACATTAAAAACATGAGAATAACGAGCGATTTTCTTGTTGCAGTAAACAACATTGCTGACTCCTGTAATACGATTGTCTTATAAACAAAAATGTTGAAATTCAAATGAAAATAAAATACATGTTTGTTGGCGAAATGCACTGAGATTTTGAGAATTGTAACACGTGAAAACAGAAATGCGCCCTTTTGGTTAGAGTATGGTTACGGTTAGGGTTTTAAAATTTTTTCCCCCTCAAAAGAAGAAAAGTTGAAAAAACTTTCTCAAAAAAAAGAAAAGAAAAGAAATAAAGTTGAATCACTGATTTGTAAGAAAATTATTAAACCCATTCTTAACACAGAGGGGAGGAGGTTAATTGACTCTAACCTAAGTGAGAGAAAAAATGAAAGTTATTTCATTTAATGTTAGTATTATTGACCCTTCAGTGACGGCTCGGTCATTTCTGGTCTGTTCCATAAATCATAATTGGAAACAATTGAAAACATTAGTGTCGATATGGGTCCTGTGCTGTAGAGGTAGAAACTTTTCTTTTGGAATTGTTCTATTAGTTTATCTTTCCTTTTCTCCTTTGTAGGTTTTAAATCCAGATGCAATAATACAGACATTTGATTTGCCCTGTGAAGAAAAAGTGCTTGGAATTGTTAAGATCAATTTCCCATTTTATTGGCATGAAAAGCAAGAAGCTTCCCTTGGACTTTCAGAAGCTGAACTTTGTTCCGATCTTAGCCCTCACTCGATACACGTTTCCAGACATACAGTCTTTGATGGCTGTCTTGTGATTACAGATGCAGCTGTCTACGAATGCAGGCCAAGGTAAAATATCCCAAACCTTTATTTAACGAAATCTGTGTTATCATTAAATACTGGTCCATATATATATATATACAGTGTCCTACAAAACAAAAAAATTTAAGATAGTAAATCAGGTTTTAAGCTAACATTTTGTATTCAGACGCATTTTACCATGTACAGATGTTCCAAGACATAACCTGACTAAATCTGGACAGTATAAGGAGATGCGTGCAGAACAGGAGACTTTGTTGGTTTTGTCACATTGAAAGAATGGATGACTGCTTGGGTTAGTAGATATAGAACAGTTGAGATAGCAGGGTCAGTTGACAGGAGAAGGCCAAGGAAATGATAAAGATGGATTTGAGAGAAAGATGGAGAAATAAAGACCTGAGAGGTTAGTTTGGAAGTCAATTTCTAAAAGCTGTCAAACACATGCCAGCATGTACATGATGATAAATCAAGTAATGAGAGTAGATTAATGTACATGGCAATCAGATTGAGCAAACACCCATAAATGTAAGGACACTATTATCTGATTTACAACCAATACTTTTGACTTCATTGAACCAAAGGAATGGCCCCAAAAGTCCTAATCTATTATATAAAGGTGGGTGTGCCCCCCCCCCCCTAAAAAAACAACCTAAAAAACAAAGACCCACAAATTTGATATATTCTTGATCAGCATTGCCTCGAATGAATAATATATCTAACATTTAGAAAAAAATATTCATTCTTTGACCCTACACTGGCACAAGATGGGTCTGTCTTCCAGCCACTAACTTAAGGGAAGTAACTCTGATTTTTTCATCAGGTTACTTCCCTTATGCTGACTCATTCCTCGAATTCTCTTTTTTTTTTTTCTTATCTTTCTGTTTTTGCTGGAGATGGGGCATCCTACTGGATGCCAGACATTCACCGGCTATTTCAGACACTCCAGCCTAGAGATCGTTTTAAGATTCTAAACGTCCCTTTAAGTGCAGTTGTTTGTATTTCTCTTACACTCGGTTCACCGGGTATTCTCACCAGATAGCTCTTGAAATTCTTCATTAGTCCTGTTGCTCCTATAATTACTGGCATGATGGAGATTTTCCTAAGATTCCAGTCTCTTTTCATGTCGCACATAAGACCTTGGTATTTCGTAATCTTTTCCCTTTCTGCTCTGTTCAATCCTGCATCATTAGGGACACTGACTTCAACTAGGGTTGCTACTTTCTCCCTTTTGTCCCATATTATGATGTCAGGTTTAACAGCTCCATTTTCTAGTTGTGTGTGCGTGTGTGTATGTCCAAAGAGAGGAATGGGCTGGGCAGAGAAGAAAGAGGGGATGGGGAGAGGGAAAGAAAGAGCGATAGAAGTTTTAATAGAAATATGTCACATTTTTGCTTATTTTATATCCAGAACAATTGCCTCTACATTTTGGCCAAGTTTCAGAAAAATTGACTGTATGGATCAAACGTTATGGGAGAAAAGGGTCATTTTTTGCCATTTTGGGGGCTTTTGACCCCCTGGGGGCGCGATACTTATTTTCTATTAGGAACAATTGCCTCCATATTTTGGCCAAGTTTCAGAGAAATTGAATGGATGGATGAAAAGTTATGGGGCAAAAAATGTCATTTTTTGCCATTTTGGGGCCTTTTGACCCACTGGGGGGCTAACTAGATTTTTTTTCAAAAATCGGAGAATGTCACTTTCTAACCTGACAAAAGTTACAACTTCATGCAAAATTTCAGAGAAATTCAATAGATGGTTGCGGAGAAAAATCCGGACGGACGGACAGAAATGCCTCAAAACATAGGTCTCCCGATTTTATAAATCGGGGGACCAAAAAAGAAAAAATTAAAGTGGTAATATGGTGTTCAGAGCTAGGAGCAGTACACAGTTCAAATTTTAATGTCTATTAATAGACATGCATATTTTTTTATTTTATTTTTATTCAGAATTTCACCTGAACGTTATTTTCTGGAACTTGCTCTACATCCTTTGGATTCATCAAATGTGGACAATTTGGCTGTCAGCCTCGGGCTCGACTTCAATAATCTATTTGCATTGGCAGCCGACCATTTGTTAACAAGAGGGCATTTCAGTCATGCAGTGCGACTTTTCAAAATGGCCAAGGTCAGTGACATGATTCGTTTTGTTTATAATTTGCAAATGTCTTCCTTTTAAACTTGCTCTTAAATCTTTTTTACTGCCATTAACAATATTTTCCTCCTACAATGTGTGTAAAGATAGAGTAATATCTCTGCTTTAAGTCTGATAAATCCCATTCGATATATATATATATATAGATATATATATATATATATATATAAACAAACATACATAACACACTAAGAGAATAACGTGTCCAAACGAGAGTGACACAGACTTCACATTTCCAAAACAGATGACGACAGAAGCTGAAGAGAGCCGGATGGCTAAGTCCTTCCATGCTTGAAACCGACGGTACGAATGTTGTACTAATTTTTCTGTACCAAAATAAATAAATATATATATATGTTTTGTTTTTAAATTCCCGAAACAGTTTTTCATGGTAAACAACTGATGATCCCTTAAATAATGTTAAGACTAGCGTAAATTCTTGGAAGCAAACTAATATAGTAACTGTTAAAAGTTAATTGACTTATAAAAGTGATTTTCCACCGAATGACTTGGGACTAAAATAGGATTTTTTTTTTTGTTTTTTGTTTTTTTTTCTTTATATAGTTTTAATGGTTAGGAAACTTCTGAGACTATATATATCATGAAAATCAACTTCTCAAAATCGGAACAGAGCCCAATCGAGACAGTAGACCTTGCATGTATAAAAGGCTCAATATGCTTTCAGATAGAGCTTTATAACAATAATAAACCTGGCTTAAGACTTTATTGCATTTTCATGGGGTTTCCGATTGTCAGAAGTGTATTAATAAATCGTGAATGTTCAAATAAAAATAGATGTTAAGGATTTATTAATGCACTTCTTACAATGAAACTGCAGTAAAATGTTATGCCACAATCTGTGAGAAGGTATTCCTTAAAGTGTAATATATTCTTGTAAATAAACAAGAAAATAATAAACCCAAACCATTAATTTCTCATTAATGCAGTTTCATGGTTCATCCAATCACTAGACGTTTGAATCATTGACTAGCCTGATGAATTCCTGTGGGAATTAAACATGAACATTTTTGTGTAGCTTACTTGCCATAAGCATATTTTCATACTACTACTAAGTTCTACTCATGTATTGAGCACTGAAGTAAATACTGAAAATATATACACATAATATATTATATTACCTTATAATATTATGAGTATATCCATAAAATAGTATTATATATATATATAAATATATATATATATATATATACTCAGCCTACATGTGCAGTTTTTTCTTGGTTTATTTGGAATTCAGTTGAAGTCTAAGCATTTTACTTTACTTCTCTCTTTCTCTCTCTCTCTCTCTCTCTCTCTCTCTCTCTCTCTCTTATATATATATATATATATATATATAATATATTTCTAGTTCCGAGATAAACAAATTTATGATATATATATACACTAGTAACAAATGCTATCCTTTGGGTCACTCATTTAGCTTGGGTTAGATTGTTTAAATCAGGAAAAGGTGAGTTTTCAAAACGAGTTAAATATAATAAAGATAAAGACAAAATCCCAAATTAGTCAATTCGTGTTTGCTACATCTCCCATTCTTTCTGTCTTTCACTCTAGGGGTTAAATAGTATTACTACTTGTCATCATATTCCATCATAATGAATTATGTCAATCTTTTTTATTATGTCCTTTCTTTATTACTGTTTACTTTTAATAAACAGAGAGAGAGAGAGTGATGGAAGCAAGAGTGATAGATACCACATAAAATAAAAGTAAAGGGTCAAACAACATACAGTGAGAGAGGGTGAAAGTGATAGATAGAAACTTAGTAAGAGATGAGTTAATTGCAAATTGCAGCTAATTAGAAGAATTAAAATGAAAGTTCTTTTCAAACATAACCTAATCCCAAAACTGAGGAATATTTTAACATGTATTTTGTGATTAAAATATATAGGTAAAACGCCTTAGGGAAACAAACGCTGATTAACTCAGCTTTAGTATAATAATAGATAAATAAAAAATGCCTGTCTATTTCTTTTTCGAAAATTGCATTGGGTTTGTATATAACAGAAAACTTCATAGAGTTTGTAAGTTCTTACATTGAGTAAATACAATTATTATCTGCTCCTTTTTTATTTCTTGTAGTATCCTTACGTGAAACGCGTGGCCGCTTTTGCATCATATGGCCGTATCTCTGAGGTGATGACTTTCATCCAGTACATCATGAAACGGAACAACCAGAACCTCAACACACCCGAAGCCAAGCAACTTGCAGACATTGCTTTCCACGGCTTTGTCTATCAAATTCAGAAAGATGGTATGCAAGATAAGGAACTTATTTCTTCATTCAGGTAGGCGCAACATTTGGTATTCCTATATCTCTCCTATTCTAAAACTATTATTGGCCTTGTTGACTTAGAATCATCTCCCTTATATTATTCTGGCCAACGTTAGAGGAATACTCTGTCCTATCCAGAAGTTAAGAAAACTTGTTCTACACATGTGCGAAATTCAGAACAAGGCTCTCTTTCTTTTTCTGGCTGGGCTTTCAAAGCCATCGGACATTTGTTTGACCAGCTATCTATCAATGCATGGCTTTCAAAATCCATGATGTCATGTTAGTCAGATATCTTTACTGGTAGCAGTCACATAGCCTCCCAGAAGAGCTTAACACAAATCTAAGTAATATTTTCTTATACATTGGTGACACATATTCTCTATCACTAATGCCGGCAACATGTGTCTTTAGTGATTGTATTAGGACAACAGTGTATTCTTTCTTTAGTACTAATGTCTGTTGTTCTACCTTTTTATGTTGCTAGACATACCCATGAGATGTTGGGTCACGACCACTACTATTATTTATTCTACTTTGATTTCATTTAAAAATACATCAGCTGTGGAATATATCTTTTAAGACATTTTTCTTGCATAACTAAAAATAATAAATCTCTTTACTTCTATATTTTGTTTATTATTATATGGAAACATTATTATTCGTTATTATTTTCATATCAAAGTAAAGAGACTTATTATTGCAGCATATAATTTACATACATGTTTATGTTGTGTAGACACACCTATGTAAATTAGATGATTACACTGAAGCAAAAAGAGTCACCCTTTCTCTAAATACTCACAACCACATTAAGAAATATTAGAGAGTGCTTGAATCCACATAGTGAGAGAGGGTAAGAAAAATACATAGATAACTAAGAGTGAAATGGATGACTTGTTCAGTTAATTATAAATTATATTATATATTATTATTAGAATAATTGAATTGAAACAGAATTTTTTCAAACATAACTCAATCCCAGATCTAAAATATATTTTAGCATGTATTTTGTGTGATTAAAGTATATAGGAAAAAAACCTTAGTGAAAAAAACGTTGATTAACTCACATTTAGTATAATAATAGATTTTTAGTATAATAATAGATATTGTGTACTACCTTAAATGTTTCGTTACCCTTTTTACGTTTGTTTTCGGCAAACTTATAGGAGCTTATCTTGACATAAACTATTTAAAAAATATTCTCTCTCTAACTTATCACGTTATCTTGTTTGGACAACCAGTTTCGTATTGATCAGCTCATTTTTGCACTCTAACATTATATCGTACAACATAATGTTACAAGTGAGCTGATAAATACAAAAAGCTTAAAGTCCAGATTTGCGTCGGGGACAGATTGCGTTAAAAAAACTGTCAATAAAAATGTTTTTGTTTTTTTAGATTATGACATGATGAAACTTTTGGAGTTAAAATCTATTTAGTATTACACATGGAATCTGAAGAAAGACACTTTTTAAATGAGTTAATAGGCTAGTATAATCGATGGATTTACAAGATGACGGCATGCTTGATGATTGTTTTTTTTTGTATCACACATGATGCTAAAACTGTTAGAATGTGTTTTTTCTTTTTTCCTATTACTACGTAATATTAACTTGATTTAAACTCCAAAAGGTTCATCATATAATCTTTAAAACAAAAAGAAAAAAACAATTATTATCGCCTATACACAATTTCCAAAGAATCTGTCCCCGACGCAGATCTGGACTTCGACCAAAATCAATTATTGAAAAAAAATCTAAAAATATGTTGATATAAGTTATTTCCCTTACCACCTTAACATCTTGCTGCACAACTCCTCACTTTACAACTCCTCACTTTACAACTCCCCACTTTACAACTCCCCACTTTACAACTCCTCACTTTACAACTCCTCACTTTACAACTCCCCACTTTACAACTCCTCACTTTACAACTCCTCACTTTACAACTCCTCACTTTACAACTCCTCACTTTACAACTCCTCACTTTACAACTCCTCACTTTACAACTCCTCACTTTACAACTCCTCACTTTACAACTCCTCACTTTACAACTCCTCACTTTACAACTCCTCACTTTACAACTCCTCACTTTACAACTCCTCACTTTACAACTCCTCACTTTACAACTCCTCACTTTACAACTCCTCACTTTACAACTCCTCACTTTACAACTCCTCACTTTACAACTCCTCACTTTACAACTCCTCACTTTACAACTCCTCACTTTACAACTCCTCACTTTACAACTCCTCACTTTACAACTCCTCACTTTACAACTCCTCACTTTACAACTCCTCACTTTAAGTCCGGCCCCTAATTCACAGTAGCCCCTTGTTTGGGGTGAATATCGTCAAATACATTGTTGTACATGGGAAGTAACTCTAGATTTTGTCAATGCAGTTTATTGCAATTATCTCCCTTTCGTCTGGTTAATGATTGATATACATGACTATTTTCCTGTCTCACCACGAGGACTGGATGTGTCACAATGGTTGCTTAATGTGTTTATATGGCTTAAATAGAACACCTCTTGAACGTTCAAGGACAGTAACGAATTACATGTAACAATTTCATCAGTCCTGTTGGCATTCCTTCACAAGTGAGGGCACCTTAGGCAATGACCCCCCTCCCACTTGATGTAATGGTGGAGATACTGCAGGAAGGAATGTCTCCCAGCAAAAAACATGCAATTTACTGTGGTATTTGTACCACAGTAAATTTCAATTTTATATTCCACATTTTAAAACTTTTTCATTGTATTTGTAGGGAATTTTTGCAGTCAAACTTTTTTTACAACGAAATTGAAGCGCTAAAGATTTTGGCTGAGTGGAGATGGACAAATCTATTGCTGGAAGTTGCTAAGGTCAGTTTTATATTCTTTTACTTACGTTGATGATATACGCATATGTGTGAATACCTATATGTGTCTATGTGCATATGCTTAATGTGTGTATAAGATATATGCTTAATGTGGAATGCTCGAGTGGTGCCATCAAAATTTGGAAGTCCCTAGTAGGCGGGAGAGATGCAGACATGAGTTGCCTTGGGAAAAAATTGCTACAGAGAGATCGCATGATGTAGAAGCTCTCTGCAGTTGATCCTCATGATAGTGTTTTAATTTTTAATTTTTTTTTTATAGAAATCGCTCCAGAAAAATCATGAAGCCACTTTATGTAAGGAGCTAAAAAATACTACTACTTCAAGGTTAAAAAGTAGTCAACAATAAATGGTAGATGGATAGATTCCGACCCAGAAGACAGCAATTCTTCTCCCTTTGTCAGAAACATCGCTCATGGAATGTGAGAACTAAACGACATAATAAGAGAAGCGAGAGTTGAGAGGCTGCCTAAAGTAAACCCAAGGTCCACTTTATACTCTGTTTCTTGGAGGTGTGGAGTGAGATCTGCCATTTGAAGCAGCTATCCAGATACCTGGACATAGGCCCATCAGTGTGGATGATGCCTTTCAACCTGTATGCTAATAAAAACAGAACTGATGATTAAATGTTTGTGTGTGTGTCATATGTGCTTGTAAAATGTGCTTCATATGTGTTTGTAAAATGTGCTTAATCTCAGTAAGAGATATGCTTAATGTTTGTGTGTGTGAGAGATATGCTTAATGTGTGTGTGTGAGAGATATGCTTAATGTTTGTGTGTGTGTGTGAGAGATATGCTTAATGTTTGTGTGTGTGTGTGAGAGATATGCTTAATGTTTGTGTGTGTGTGTGTGTGTGTGAGAGATATGCTTAATGTTTGTGTGTGTGTGTGAGAGATATGCTTAATGTTTGTGTGTGTGTGTGAGAGATATGCTTAATGTTTGTGTGTGTGTGTGTGAGAGATATGCTTAATGTTTGTGTGTGTGTGTGTGTGAGAGATATGCTTAATGTTTGTGTGTGTGTGTGAGAGATATGCTTAATGTTTGTGTGTGTGTGTGTGAGAGATATGCTTAATGTTTGTGTGTGTGTGTGTGTGAGAGATATGCTTAATGTTTGTGTGTGTGTGTGAGAGATATGCTTAATGTTTGTGTGTGTGTGTGAGAGATATGCTTAATGTTTGTGTGTGTATGTGTGAGAGATATGCTTAATGTTTGTGTGTGTGTGTGAGAGATATGCTTAATGTTTGTGTGTGTGTGTGTGAGAGATATGCTTAATGTTTGTGTGTGTGTGTGTGAGAGATATGCTTAATGTTTGTGTGTGTGTGTGAGAGATATGCTTAATGTTTGTGTGTGTGTGTGAGAGATATGCTTAATGTTTGTGTGTGTGTGAGAGATATGCTTAATGTTTGTGTGTGTGTGTGAGAGATATGCTTAATGTTTGTGTGTGTGAGAGATATGCTTAATGTTTGTGTGTGAGAGATATGCTTTATGTTTGTGTGTGTGTGTGTGTGAGAGATATGCTTAATGTTTGTGTGTGTGTGTGTGTGAGAGATATGCTTAATGTTTGTGTGTGTGAGAGATATGCTTAATGTTTGTGTGTGAGAGATATGCTTTATGTTTGTGTGTGTGTGTGAGAGATATGCTTAATGTTTGTGTGTGTGTGTGTGTGAGAGATATGCTTATTGTTTGTGTGTGTGTGTGAGAGATATGCTTAATGTTTGTGTGTGTGAGAGATATGCTTAATGTTTGTGTGTGTGTGTGAGAGATATGCTTAATGTTTGTGTGTGTGTGTGAGAGATATGCTTAATGTTTGTGTGTGTGTGTGAGAGATATGCTTAATGTTTGTGTGTGTGTGAGAGAGATATGCTTAATGTTTGTGTGTGTGAGAGATATGCTTAATGTGTATGTGTGTGTGAGAGATATGCTTAATGTGTATGTGTGTGTGAGAGATATGCTGAATGTGTATGTGTGTATGAGAGATATGCTGAATGTGTGTGTGTGATATATTTAGTGTGTGGTGTGTTTATGTGATATACACACATATCAGCACTTTTGAAATGCTTTTTTCTTTATTGGATTCATTTTCCTCCTCCCCTTTCTATTTCTTCTCCTCCAATTGTTATGCTTTTTAGGCTCGTGGTCTTGTGGTCGAAGGTCTTGAACTCATGATGCAACGTGGCATTTACAATGTGGACGTCAGCTTCTGGAAAGATCTTGTACAGAAAGGATTTGGTGCTTACCTTTCTCACATTGGTCAAGGTAACCATTTTTTAAAACCTCTTTTCTAGTTTTATTCATCAACCAAAATTTTTGTGAAAATGGTTACTGTTAAGAAAAAAAAAATGATTTGAATAATTTTTGGTTAAACACCATTATTTTTTAAACAGTTTTGAAGATGCAACTTTTTTTTTTCATGGGTAAAAAAATGGTTGACATGTTGACCATCATATGTGATATTTTATTATTCAAAAGTAATTTTTAAACCTCTAAACTTCCGAATTGAAAGTAATTTCTGACTTGAATTAAAGTTTAAAAGTAAAAGTGAAGTATTAGCTCGTTCTTGGCCTTTTGGTTAAGATCAAAGTGTAGTATCTGTTCCGATAGATACTGCACCCTATAGACTGGTATTGTTTTGGCCTTCGGAGCTTGATTTACGCCGGTCTATGGGTCTGTCCTATCCAGTTCTATGAGGTCCACCCTCCCAGGCTTTGCCTCCCCTCTTTGGGGAGGAGTAAGTTTATTGCTTACTGCTTGAGGCGCCCCTACCGGGGAATGCCGATGGGGCTGCCCAGGCAAGTTTTAATGACCAGAGTGCTTACCTTTTCGAGCGCTGGCTTTTCAAACCCCACTTTCCCGACCCGACCTTGGGTCACATCTTACTTGTGAGAGTAAGATAAAACTGGCCTTGTGCCTAACCTACTGGAGAGGAGTAAATAAATACTCCTAAACCAAATCAAAATATATTTTTCATGCAAAAGAACCAAATTGACTTGAAATTGGTAGGGTTTTTATAAGTTTCAATGTGTCTGATAGTATCAATTTTGTTTTGTATCCTTGTATGATTTGCATCTATGAGATACAATTTGATTTTGAGACAATTTTTCTAAGCTGCCAATGGATAGCATTACAAACTATGTGATCAGTTATGCTGAGTTCAAATCCCGTTGGATCTAAACTTATTGGCTTTTTTTTTATTTATCTATTATTATACTAAAGCTGAGTTAATCAGCATTTGTTTCCCTAAGACTTTTTACATATATATTTTATTAACACAAAATACATGCTAAAATATTCCTCAGTGTTAGAATTGAGTTATGTTTGAAAAAATAAAACTTTCATTCTAATTATCCGCAATTTGCAATTAACTCACCAAGTGACCCATCTCTTACTAAGTTTCTATCTATCACTCTCACCCTCTCTCACTGCATGTTGTTTGATCACCCCCTCCCCTCTTTTATTTTATATGGTATCTGTTACTCTCTCCCGCTCTGTGTTTATTAATAGTTGAAGGTAATAAAGAAAGGAAAGAATAAAAAGATTCGAATAATCCATTCTAAACAAAAGGGAATATCATCACAATTAGTAATAATATTTAACCCGTAGCTGTATAGGGACAGAGAGAAAGAGATATAACAAACAAAAAGAGACTGATTTTTTATTTTTATTTTAACTTGCTTTGAAAACTCACTTTTTCTTGATCCAAACAATATAAGCCGAGCTGAATGGGTGACTGAACGGGTCACTTTTTTTTCTTTTAGTATTTATGAAAAGTAAAAGTAAAAATTTATTTAAGGTTTTAGGTAATGGAATAGAAAGAAAACTGTCTTAGGTTTCTAAAAAGAAATAACTAATTACAATCACTTTGGATGAGTATATATGTAGTATGGAGATTTATAATTACGAGTCAGCAGTTTGAAATACATTCACTTGATTTAACCTAGAAAGGCCAGGTTCAGTCAGTTGCCCTAATTCTGTTGATACCTCCAATATATAAAATACACTAGCCGACATGTGATTCATTGGGTCAATGTTGGAACATTGTACATTAATGTATACGTTTATTGCCCTTAACCAATTGTGAGTGTAAATAGATATTTTAAAAGTACATTTATTTATTGGTAGTTTAAGGAACACATTAGATTTGAAGAAATTGTATAACTATTTATGAAACTTTCTTATCATTTATATAAAATAGAGCCAGTCTATTCACTGTTTCTTTAATTTTAATAGCTTTTCTAATACAAGGTACATATGTAAATTCTGTTTCGATATAAGCCTATGTTTTTCATCTGAGTATATTTTTAAAAAGAATTTGCATCGATTTTAATATTTAATCTTATCAATATTTTATTTAAGAGTAGTATAATTATAGTGGCAGAGGGAGGAGCCTCACTCTCAGACTGAGATCTACTTTTACTACCGCTCATTAAAAATCGGATTTTATTTAATAAGAAACATCTTTGTATGCACCAGTGCCAGATTTGTTTTGATTGGCTAATTATTTTTCATATGGATGCAATCTTGTTTATTCACAAAAAATGGTTAAAAAATACAATACATTATAATGTATAATTTATATTTATTTTTAATAAATATAATATAATAATATTTATTAATATGGAACTTGCCAAAAATAGTACACATTATCAGTACACATTTATCATAAGCCTTTATATTTGGCTGCACAGCTATTTTTAACAAAATTCATACTTTTACTTGATTGTCTTAAATATTATTAGAGTCAACGTAACTTTTAATTTGTCATAATACATTACAATTTTTATTTGATTAATTTAAAGTTTTAGTAATGTAACCTGCAATTATTAGTTTTTTTTGTATCTATATACGATTTAACAAATTAAATTGTAGCAAAATGTAAACAAACGAGTGCGTGCGTCAAACGTTAAATCCAAAGAAATATATTCTCTTCTCTCATCTAACGACTATTTTCTTAAAACAAAAGATTTATAATACTTTAAGGTTTTTATTATCAGTTAATTTCAAAATCCTATTTAAAAAAAAATAATTTGCTCAAAGAAAAAAAAATGAAAGTAAAAAATCTCCGGGCAACACCAGGTAGGGACAGCACGTTTACAATATTTTTACTATAATCAACAAAAAAACATTTTGCTGCATTTTGCCATAACTCAGTCTATATAAGAGTGAAATTTGTTTTGGGGTATGAATGAAGATAAAGGGAAAATTTTCTACCTGTACAAATTATGAGAGTTTTGTTTTTAATACATTCTCCTCCCCTATTCCTCTCCTCTTACCATTTCTCATTTCATTTGCACGTTTTCCTATCTAATACATTCAATGTGCAAACAGTCAAGCAAGATTATCTGAGTTAGAGTATTATATATATATATATATATATATATATAATAAAATTGTGTGGCCACTGTCTGCATGTGTGTATTTCTCGTGTCTACATAACTTAACAATTTTTTTTTTTTTTTTTTTTTTTTACTATTAATCGATTTTTTACTGAAATGAAAAATGCAATAGTGTAAAATATCAAACATAATTTCGTTAAAAATCCTATTAAAAAAAAAATTAATTACGAAATCCACCATTTCAGTTTCTTTGTAAAAAAGTCAGCCATTTAATATTTTTTGTTCATGGTAGAAAAAGAAAAGAATGACTTCTTGAAATTTGAAAGGAATTTTGAAGCATTTAATTAAACTGGTTTTAAAATTCTTAGCAAATTTTCATTTATTAACCTTCTGAGCACTAAATTCTTTTTTGTAGAAAAATGATTTTTTACACCTATCTTTAAAATGATTTTGTAAGCTTAACCTTCTATTATATACCAGACAATATGTATGACACTTGTAGCATATAAGTAGTACTATCAAAATAAATTGTAAAATTTGATTAATTTGCATATTGTGATGGCGGCCATCTTGAATTTATGAGGTTGACCATCCGCTCATGGAAAATTGTCACTTGTTGAATTTATTGTGTATATTTGTGCTGTTGTGTCTTATATTGCAAATAAAACCAGTTTGCATGTATCATTTGCTATAAGAGGTAGTAGACTTGTTGCAATTTTGTGACAGTTGCGCTAGGAGGGTTAAAAGATTGAAAGTTTTGGAAGCTATTTTACATTCAGTTATTTTATTAACAGATTAAAACAACATAACCGTAACAAAATTAGTTATACTTTTGTAACAATTTGTTTCAATTAATTTAAGGACTGTAATAGTTAACTTTAGCATTCAAAATCCTATTTAAAAAAAATATATATAGTAATACTAATTTTGTAAACAAAAACAAAACAAACGGCATATTCAAAAAAAAAAAAATGAAAATTAAAGTGTGATGGAAAAGTAATGACAAAGACTAATCTATATATAATATATTAACTTTAGTAACCCATTTCGATTATTTGTTGAACGAAGATAAGTAATAAAAAAAGAGGTTAAATGTTCATGTGTCTTGACGAAGAAGGTGTTATGATGAAAGTCCTTAGGTCAAGACAAAGAAAATGTTATAAGTCTGGAAGAGGTTATAAGTTCGTATATATGCAGGTAGGAGTTAGTTCCTGAGACTGGCAGAGTTTGCATTATTATTATTAGGAAGTGAGTCCATGTGCCGATGCGCCAATGGCTATAGCGGGTTTTGTTTGCGCACCAAGAAAGAAATGTTAGTGATGTTCAGAGTGACAAAGGTTCATTAGGCAACTTGATCCTCTTGCCGGCTAACTATGCCAAAAGTGTGAACGCGACCATTTAAACAATATTCATGAAAAGTGCTCGGGTCTTGGAGAAATTATTTCTGATTGGTTAAAGTCAAATATAAGGAACGAATCGAAATTGAGTATTTGACTCAATCAGTACCAAGCATTTAAGTCAAGCAAATATCAAATAATTTAGCGATCGTTTCTCTGTGTTGTTGTTGTAAGGACTAACTGAAACAAGACTCTCACAATGCTTGGTAGGTACAGCTAATGTGTATGTGTGTGTAAATGGAATAAAATAGAAAAATCATAAAGAAATGCAACATGAAAGACTGCCACTAAAGCTTTTTGAATAAAAATAAGCGAAATATCAGTGCTTGACATGGCTTGTTGATGTGATCTTGTTATTTATATTGTATTTGTTGATTTATTTTTCCATTTTATTTAATCTACATATTCTGTTAGATGCTTACTGTATCACGCACACATATGATCAGGTATATACAGAGCTAAAGGAATTTATCAAGTAGGAAGTAAAGATACTGGAGGAGTAAGTGAGCAAAGAACAACTGTCATATTTTCTTGAATTTTTATATGCACTTCATAAATTTGCTTTTGAAGATACAGAAGTTACATCTTTTTAAATATATGTTGCAAGGGAGGTAACTTTCATAAGTAGTTATCTCCCTTGGTTTTTGTTACCTGTTTTCCAAAGAAGTTGGAAAACAGGTAACAAATGTGGATTTTATCGCACATCTCGAATTTTATAGAAACATAGATGAATTCTGGTAGAAGGACAGGAGTCGTCCTATGGCACCAGCTCCTTGTCTTCATCTTTGCATGCGTCCAGTGACGACAGCAGCCTTATAGTTGAATTTGATTTCTTGGTCAATCCAGAATTTATCCAACCGCTTCTCAAATATCTTTACAGTTACAAACAAAAGGAGACCCAAAACGGATCCTTGAGGGATACCACTTGTCACATCTATGACCACAGAGCTCTCGTTGTTCACTACCACTGTCTGTTTTCTGTCTGAGAGAAATGCCTTGATTCAATTGATGTATACTGGTTAAAAATGTATGGATTGCCATACATTTTTAACTTATGTATTAACAGGCGGTGACTCACTTTGTCAAACGCCTTCATAAAATCACAATATGCAGTGTGTATGCAATATCCAGCATCTATAGAATCGGTCCACATATCAAGTACAGTCAGTAGCTGTAACACAGTTGATCTCCTTGGTATGAATCCAAATTGCTTATCTGTAAATAGTTCATTTACTGTCACGTTTTATCATCTGGTCACGAACGATTGACTCCAATACCTTGCATATTATACATGTCAGACTCACCGGCCTATAATTACTAGGATTTTTCTTGTCCCCTTATGTATAGCAGTGACTTTAGCAGATTTCCACTCAGTCGAAAGTTTAGCTTCAGACAGAGATGTGTTAAATATTATCGACAGAGGTATGCTTAGCACAGTACTCAGTTCTTTCAATATTCTTGGGCTAATGTTATCAGGTCCAGGTGACTTGTCTATTTTAAGCTTGTCTAATTTTTGTTTTACAGTATCTGGAGTTATTACTATACTGCTTGCGTAATCTGTACTTTCAATCACTTTGTAATCCAGAGACGGCAATTCTTTATCTCCATCCACCGTGAATACGGAAGCGAAGAACTCTGCTAGTATATCTGCTTTTTCACGATCGCCATCTGATATTTTAGATTCATCATTATCAGCATATAAGTCTGGAATTGATGTTTGTCTTAGATTTCGACTGAACATATGTCCAAAATTTCTTCAGATTTGACTGAATGCCCATAACAATGTCAACAAAGTAATACAATTGCAAATATTATCTTCTATTTCTGGTCATGATAAAGAGTGTAAGTTAGGATTTATTTAGATGTATAACAACATGAATTTTATGAAAATAATTTATTGAAGAAGCGAATATGATTGGGTACCGTCCTAATGTAAGGTCGGTATAGTGAAATGGTTTCGCCGAGTTTGACATTGCTCCCAACTTATTTTTACTTAAAACTATGTTTGAGTAAAAAAAAATAAGATGATGATAATAATGATGATGATAATGACTATGATGATGCAGCATTAAACATTAATAAAAATGTTTATGTAAAACGCTGGACATTGCCGAATGAAAAATCTGTTAACTTACCTGCGTCCAAAAAAGAACAACCAGGGGGAAAAACAAGCAAAAATTTACAGCAAACATTTTTGTATGAAATAAATATTTATTTTTTTTTACCAAGAAATAAGTGATTCAAATAAGTGTTTAAATTAAAAAGTTAATCAAGTAAGTGTTTCTTTTTTAAAAATTTTCAAAAATTATTATTATTTTTTACTGGTTTTGTTTTCGTTAAGGTTTGGACAGGATTAGGGTTAGGGTTTGGGCATGCTCGTTTGAAGACGTCAACAATTCAATTATCAAGTTTAGATGTTGTTTGCTTATTCATCTCAATCAGTTATTCATTTTCTCGTCGAGGGACTTTTAGCACAGGTCCCAATCTAACAAAGTACCCAAATTCTAAATGAGGAAATAGACCCGGTCGACCTTCCACTTCTCATACATAACGTCACAACCATACAAGATTTATTTGCTAAACATCCTTCAGATGCATGGACAGTGGCACCAGGGGGGGAGGGGGGGAAGGGATTATTATTGATTTCTGATTGTAAATTTTTTTTGTTTTAAAACTTTGTTCAACTTTTAGTGGGGTGATTTGGTTTGCTATGTAAGTTTTTGTAAGTACTTGAACAAATAATTTAAAAAAAAATTCTTTCCTAATCTGAACATTTCAAGCGATTCAGCTTGAAATGTTCAGATTAGGAAATAATTTTTTTTTAAATAAATTGATTTTTGACAGACATATACAATGCAACATCTCCCCCTCTAAAATTTTTATTATTCAATTTTATTTGTTCTCATAATTGATTCAAATTATGAGAACAAATAAAATTGAATAATAAAAATTTAGAGGGGGAGATGTTGCATTGTATATGTCTGTCAAAAATCAATTTATTGTATACCTAAAATGTCATTGCGAATGTTTCTATCGTTTTAAAATATGTTGATTTGAACAAACAGAAAGTCATTGTTTCATTTTTTTATTTTTTGTTATCTTTTGTCAAAGGTGTATTTTTGCACTGCCTGTCAGCGGAAGATTTGGTGGATCTTATGTGTCTCCGGCCACCGTTAGCTGTTCTACAAGTTGACATTCTCCATCAACATCTCCGAAAACTCGACATTGAGCGACTTGTAAAGCTGGCCGAAACATTTGACCCCTCAAAACCTGCAGTGAAAGGACATTTGGCATGTCATCAAGTGGCACGCGAAAGGTGAAACTGTTAATAAAATTTCAACCATTTTATAAAAGCGTGAAACATTCTGGAAGTGAGTTTTAGAAAATCCACTAAGCCAGTAACATTAAGTCATAATATCATAAATATATAACAATATTAAAAATATGTACAATTTAAAACATATATATGATTTTTTAAAAATCAATTTGAACAGACCCTATCTCTTTCTGGACACAATAGTGGCAAATTACAACATAAAATAGCCAGTGAGACATGTATCAGCCATTGCAAAGCTCATTATTGAAATCTGAAGTGGAATCTTCAAATTATCTCCATTTGTGTGTGTGTGTAAAAAAAATTATTAAAAACGGTATTTTTCATATAAGGTTAGATGAACTAGAGAAGTGGAAAATTCTATTAGAAGTTAAAGATTTCAATTAGGATTACGTGTAAAAATATAACGTCATGGCTAGGAAATCCGAAGTAAGACATGAACAAGAGTGAAAAGTGTGCAGCTGACTGGGTTTAGATGCCTTTTTCAAAGCTCTATCTTTGATCTCGGCCTCTCACCTCTGGGGAGCAGGCAATGGGAAGCTTATGTAATGTGTAACTTTACAGTACTGTAAAATAATAAAACATAAAAAAACATGACGTCATAAAGCAAAGAATGTTGTTCCTATTAAGTTACCTCTCCACGAGGGCAGAGTTAGACACAAGGTCCGTTTTTAATGTTGGAGAAAATCCAACTCCCCAAAAAGGGGCACTCTAGATTGGAACAAAAATAAAAAAAATTCTCAGACAGACAGAAAAGACTAAATGCAGCATCTGAACAGATACTACACTTTTCTCCTAGCCAAAAGGCTAAGAAGCAAAATGTTTTTGTTTTTTATTTGTTGCATTATTACAGCCACAGAAAGATATAACGAAAAATATGAACATCTCTAAAACGACTATGACTGCAACTACTACAGAGAGATGTCATTATCCATTGAGCTGTCTGCTTATGACATGTTAATGGAAAGACTGCTGTTTTTTTTTCAACACGAAGATAACAGGCCAGTTACTGTATGCTTACAATCCACGTTTTCATATGCTTGATGTCGATATTGTGTGTTGTTGGCCTTTTGGCCAAGATCAAAGTCTAGTATCTGTTCCGATGGATACTGCACCCCATAGACCGGTATTATCTTGACCTTCGGGCCTTGATTACGCCGGTCTATGGGACTGTCCTGTGCAGTTCTAGGAGGTCCACCCTCCCAGGCTTTGCCTCCCCTCTTTGGGGAGGAGTAAGTTTATTGCTTACTGCCTGAGGCGCCCCTACCGGGGAATGTCGATGGGGCTGCCCAGACAATTTTTAAATGGCCGGAGTGTTCACCTTCTCGGGCGTTGGCTTTTCAAATCCCACTTTCCCGACCTTGTGTCACATCTTACCTTGTGGGAGGAAGATAAATAAAAAATAAATAAATAAATAACACTTAATTTTTTTTTTAATAAAGTAATATTCTAATTATCTCCCTTGCTGACTAACTCTCTATAAAGGGGAATAATTATTGCAGTCAAGATATCGATTAAATAATACAAAGTTGTTTAACGTAGCAGTTTTGACTAATCAGAAATATATTTTGGGAATTTGTTCTTGTAATCTATATAATTAATCTAACAAAATAACTTACTTCACCTGTGGCATAGAGAGAGAGAGAAGGGTATCCAGAATTTTCCATAAATACTAAAGTTATTATATTTGCTGATAAAACTTTTATGAAATGAACTCTGCAGTGGATATATGTTATGTATCTGTAGCATGAGTCCTGGTATGGATAAGATTCTATGTATGAATTGTTCATTCTGCGTGCATGAGTTCAGACAGTTAAATTGTTTTTCTTTGTAGAGTGGAGAAAGGGGAGTCGATGTAAGAAGTGTGTGTGTGTGTGTGCATATGTTTGCCTTATTTTCTCAGTGTGCTAGTATGTGCAGCATTGAAGTTCGTAGCAGATACATCTTTCCTTCCTTTCCTCCAGCAACTAGCTGGGAGAGGCCTTTGTCGAAAGTGTGCTGCATCCTCTTTTTTTAACAAGCTTCTGTGATGACTGCTTCTGGCCGAAAATGATGGACTCCGTGGGGCTGTTAGTTTTCGATAGGTAAAAAGAATTTTAGTCTGCAAATGTAATTGTAGACAAGTCACATGACTTGTTACTTTATAATTTTGTCTTTTTCTTTCATGAACTGCTTTTTGTATAAATGATAGCATTTTAGCTGTAACTTTGAGGCGTGTCTTGTTTGTTGACATGCTATTGATTCATAAATGTACGATTTTAACAATATGTTAATCCTATTCATCTATATGTCTATATATTTAATTGAATAGTTTTTTTTTCTTGTAAATCATTCTTCTTTTTATATTTCAGAACTTTCAGTCAAGGTTCAATGAGTTCATTATTGTCTCTCAATTTCGGTGAAAATCCAAATTTGGTGTGTATAATTTGATGAATTTTTGAAATTTTTATCTTTTTGTTTATTTAAAAGCAATTTGTTGACTTGGTAACAAATTGATAGAAAAATCCAGTGATAACCTTTTTCGGTGCAAGTTCATAATTCGACCAACATAAAAAAAATTCAGAAATATCTTTATGATGTAGGTACCTGTGACTGAAAGCATATATCGTACACCAAATAATCACGTAAATTGATCAAGTAGTTTTTTTTTTTTTTTTTTTTTCACAAAAGAAAATAAAATTTTATGAATAAATGAGGATGGATATATCGACACCATATTAGGCATTGTGTTTGCCGGACAAGTTGGAGTTATCTCCCTTGGCCGGCAAACACAATGTCCAATATGATGTCGATATATCGACGATCCTCATTTACTCATAAAAAAAAAAAAAAACAATTTGATCAATTTACGTGATTTTTTTTGGTGTACAATATCTGCTTTCCATCACCGGTACGTACATCATAAACACATTTCTGAATGTTTAAATTTTTTTTATGTCGATCGAATTCTAAACTTGCAACCCTTTATCCGCCATTTTAATTCATTGAAAATTTAGATTTCTGCCCAACTTGATCTCTTTTACAAATATATTTCAATTTTAATACTGCAGAAAGGGACTGCATGGATTTACATGAAACCTTTTTGTTTTTTTAATAACATTTCTTTTTTTTTTTTAGAGAGTGATCTCGTTTCCAATTGTAATCTAATGTATAAAATTATGCCAGACGGATTTTAAAAGTTGGACCTAAATAGCATTTAAGCTGACAAATTAAACTTTCATTCTAACTAGCCAGTTTTAATTTATTATTGTTATTCAGTAGTTTACTAACATGGAGACATTCGTACATAAACACCTAAAAAGAAAAATCAGCTAAGGGAAATAACTCTTAAACTTTTTGTAAGAGTGTTTCTTATTTGCTTTTTTAGCTGAACCTAACAAAAAAGGTGAGTTTATAGAACATAGAAATATTTACAAAATAAATTTGAACGTAATGGATCCCTGGCAATGCCAGGTCGCAACTGCTTGTTCATTATAGAATGAGCTGTATTTACACGCAGTGACGACTTTCAAACTTAATTCATTATTGAAGTGAACTTGCTACTTGTTCTTGTGAGCAAAATGTGGGAAAGATCAGAAAAAGACACAAGACAGAGAATAATGATATATGTATTGAAACAGTAATACAATAAATGTCTTTCAAAAAAGTGTTTGTGGCTTAATTAAAAGACCAACGTATCTAATACTGTCCATTTAGGATGACAGCATTTGTGGAAGAGGATTCTTTTTAATGTCACAATGGATGCCTCAGTAAATTGATCTTGTCCAAACGAAGGCATTCAAAGGAGGAGGAAAATGAGTTTTTCATCTTTATTCTGCCAAAATGATATACATAGTGATTGGTCAAAGAGAAAGAATTGTTTTGCCCAATCAAATGGAGCTATTTTAAAAGACAAGGCATGTAACCTATTAATATATTCTTTTTTTATATTATATAATTGCACAGAATAACTTTTTAATCTGTTTTGGTAAGTAAGGAAAATATCTCCAATCTAAGTATTTTCAGAAAAAACAAGCGAAATAAAATATAGTAACGCCATTTAAATAGTCTAGTTCGAATTAAGTATCGATAGGGCAGACGGACTGTTATTTGCAGGGATGTGAGTTCTTTGCGTTTTAGTGGAATTCCGTTATTTTTTTTTTAATCCAGAAAAAGACGATTTTCACTTAAATCGCTCTTTGGTCGAAATCCACCTTTTTTTTTTTTTTTTTTTTTTTTAAATAAGGAAAAGCTAATTTCTACCAAATCATTAAAGCCTTACGTTATTTTTTTTGTCACTATTTGGCTGGATGTTATTTCTCTTTCCCTCTCTCTTTTGCTTTATCTTTCTTTCTCTTTTTCTCTTTTCCTCTCTCTGTCTTCTCTTGCCTTGCCTTCCTTTTCTCTCTTGTGGCAGTTCTCTATGAAAACTGAAAATGTTAATTTTGCTCTGAAAGCTAAGACTTCAAACGATAGAGTTAGGGAATTAGATGACTTTTGTTTCTTCAAAGAATGACTTCATGTCTCCTCCCCCCCCCCCCCCCCCCACATATGCATACAGTATCTTTCTCTTAATTTTGACTTTCTCAGTAGAAACTGATTAGAATTGTTTTTTAGCCAGGGGCAAAGTGTAGTATCTGTTCTGATACAACACTTCACCTTTTCTGTTCTTGATTGATGAGGGAGAGAGCCTTCTAAACTGAGGTCATTTTTGTTTATGTCCCAATCCAGAATGCCCTTTTTTGGGAATCAGGATTTTACCTACACTAATAACCGATCTTGTGTGGGATTGAAAAGCCAGCACCTGAGAAGGTGAGCACTCTGGCCATTAAAAATTGCCTGGGCAGCCCTGTCAGCATTCCCGGTAGGGGCGCCTCAGGCAGTAAGCAATAAACTTACTCCTCCCCAAAGAGGGGAGGCAAAGCCTGGGAGGGTGGACCTCCTAGAACTGCACAGGACAGACCCATAGACAGGCGTAAATCAAGCCCGAAGGCCAAGACAATACCAGTCTATGGGGTGCAGTATCCATCGGAACAGATACTACACTTTGATCTTCAGAGTAGGTGTTATTGTACTTACAGTTACTGTTATACTTACCTGGCACAGTTGAGTAGGTGTTCGTACATGTCTGGGATACGTCCTCGACAATCAGTCCGACAGTGACTTTGTTGCTGTTGGGCTGAGGTATGGTTCAATTTTAGGAGATCCATCTTCCCAGGCTTTGCCTTCTCTTTTTGAGAAGGGGTTAGTTTATTGCTAATCGCCTATCGGGGAATGTCGACAGGGCTGCTCAGGCATATTTTGAAGGCCAGAGTGCATTCATCCTAGTGCGCTCGCTTTTCACACCTGACCTTGTGTCTAACCTCCTACAGAGGAGGTAAATAAAATACAGAGTAGGTGTTATGACAAAAACGTAACACTTCTGTTCACGGTTTTAAGATAATGGATCATTTTATGATCAGTCAGAAATGAGACCACTCTCTAAAAATTGAAATTATTAAAAATAATTTTTTTTTTTTTGATAATTGTTAATTTTAGTGCCTAATTGATAAATAGAAGAAACATTGAAAAAAAGGATGACAAAAAGTTTAACAGCGGGTTTATTGGCCCATGGTGAAACATTACACAAATATTTCATAAAAGTGGAATTAAATACAAATTTTTAACCTCTTCTTCAATAATGCCGTTTTAGATGTATTGATTAAGATTCTCCATTAAGTGACTGTGACAATAAAGAGGAACACTCACCATCAGGAAAGAGAAGGAGGTGCTTTGCATGTCGTATGCAAATTTAAAAGGGGCTTCTCATATGTGGAGATCAGAGGAGATAAATGAAGAGGACAGCTGGGAAAGATGTGAAGCGATTTTAGGATTGGAGAAAGAAAGGCAGAAAGTGGGTTGCACGATTTTTTTCGTTGGAAATCAAAAGACAGTAAAAACGTTTTGGAGAAAAAGCCAGAAAGTGAGTTGCACGATTTTTTCATTGGAAATCAAAAGACAGTAAAAACGTTTTGGAGAAAAAGGCAGAAAGTGAGTTGCACGAAATTCGGTTCGGTTGAATTACAGTCAAAACTTTTTTTATTTGATTTTTCTGGCACAGTTATTTAACAAGCTATCTCGGCTTAAAATGGACAGCCGTTTTGACCTAAAGATAATTCTTGAGTTTGATGGGACTGGAGCAGTCGTTGAATGGATTGAGAAGGTGGAATTAGTGTGTGACTTATCTGGAGTGAAGCGGCTTGAAAATGTCATTCCACTTCGGCTTACTGGGGGAGCATTCGCAGTTTACCAGCAACTAACTCAATAAGAAAAATCCGATGCAACACGAATTAAGGGAGCTCTATTTACTGCCTTTGCCGATGACAGATTTACAGCGTATGAGAAGTTCGAGGCATGTGTATTGCGTCCGGGTGAGACTGTAGACGTATATTTGGCAGATCTGTGGAAACTGTCAGTGCTATTTGGAGGAATACCAGATAATGTGCTGGTGCGTGTATTTGTACGGGGGCTTCCCAACCCTGTGAAAAGGCTGTTGCGGTCCTCCTCTAGGGTGGACGATATGACTTTAGAAGAGCTGTTGGCTCGAGCTCTAGCATTGATGAAAGACAATGCTGAAGTGGGGGAACCAGTTGTGGCTGCGACACAGCCTACCCGAATCACTCAACCACCTGTGAGCATGGGGCAATCTGATTATACATGTTACAAATGCAACGACCCTAATCATTTTGCAAGAGACTGCATGCAAAGGAGGCAGACTACCCGTCAACGATGTTATCGGTGCAACAAGACTAGTCATTTGGTAAGAGATTGTCCGGGAAACGAAGTTGGGGAAAAGACATCAGCGCCAGTCTATTCCCCAGTCAGAATGTGAACTCGGCGTTACCTGTCATTACCATTTATGTTGATGATGCACCATGCTTGGTCTCTCCTTGACACTGGATGCTCACGTTCTATCTTGAGTGCAAAGCTATGTCGGTCTTGGTCAAAGCAGAAGATAATGGTAACTACATTAACCGGCGCTACGCAGGCCTGCTGCGGAAATGGCACTATTAGGATTAATACAGAGACTGGTAATGTTGCCACGATCAAGGTGCTGATTATGCAAGGTAAACCTCTTGATTTCGATATGTTACTTGGCATTGACGCTATTAAAGCATTCGGTGGCGTTCGCATCACACAGTCTGGAAGTGTGGAGTTTGGGGAGGCACAACCCATCTGCGCAGCACTTTGTATTAACGAAGCTGATTTTGTTGCCAAATTTGACGAACGGAAGAAAGTGTGGGTTGCAGCATGGAAATGGTCAGCAGGTTATGCACCAGAGAAACTGGAAACTCGGATTTCTGAATATGCAATGTCTAATGAATTAAGGGAAGATTATGAATGAGAGTTGCAAACCTGGATAAACAACGGTTGGTTGTTGCCATATATTCAGGAGGAGTTTGGCCCCCCCCCCCCCCCAAGGGACTAATACCACTGATGGCTCTACTACAGGCCAACAAAAATAAGGTGCGTCCTGTGATGGACTATTGTGAATTAAACACCTATGTTGATGCATTCACTGGCGATGCAGATGTTTGCACAGAGAAAATGCGAGAATGGAGACAGCTAGGAACGAATGTATCCATTCTGGACCTCAGGAAGGCATACCTACAGATCCATGTTGAGAGATCTCTCTGGCCGTACCAGACAGTCATATTTAAAGGACAAAGATATTGTCTAACTAGGTTGGGATTTGGCTTAAATGTGGCACCTCTTATAATGCGGGCTGTTCTCGAGGCTGTGTTAGCCAAGGATGAGAAGATAAGGAGAGCAACGTTGGCGTATATTGATGACATATATATTAATGAGGATGTGGCGTCGGCAGAATCCGTAAGGAAGCATCTGGACCTGTACGGACTTACTAGTAAGGACCCAGAAAAACTGAAAGATGGTGCACGAGTGCTGGGATTAGAAATTTGGGCAGAGCATGGCCAATTGCGATGGCGGCGAGGAACCAGTGCTGTGGATGCGCCGAGAACTATGACACGAAGATGTATCTTCTCCATGTGTGGCAAACTGGTGAGGCACTTTCCTTTGTGTGGATGGCTTCGAGTGGCAACAGGCTTTATTAAACGTTATGCTACAACTGTTACACAGAACTGGGATGACAAGGTTAGTGATACTCCATTGGAGTGTATGATAGCAGATACACTTGCCCGTGTACAGCAATCAGATCCCGTCCGAGGAAAATGGTGCGTGGCCACAAAGGAACTGAATGTGTGGGTGGACGCAAGCTCGCTTGCTGTGGGAGTAGCTCTTGACGCCAGTGGAGCCATCATCGAGAATGCAAGCTGGTTGCGACCAACAAGGGATACCCAACATATAAACGTGGCAGAGCTGGATGCCGTGCTAAAAGGACTAAACCTTGCACTCAAATGGAATGCCAATGTGTTACATATAAAAGCAGACTCCGTGTGTGTGTACCACTGGGTGACCAATGCGCTCACGGGAAAGTCTCGATTGAGCACCAAGGCTGCAAGTGAGATGCTCATAAGGTGGAGACTGGGCACGATAATTTCACTTGTGAAAGAGTACGACATTTCAGTTGATATAGCACTAGTGAGATCTGACCAGAACCGAGCAGACTCCCTGACGAGAGTTCCACAGCGGTGGCTCAATGATGTAAAGAGAGAGATTGAACCAACACAGCCAGTGTGTGCTTTTGCCACAGAAACCTGAACCCAACACAGCTGAACGAAATTCATCGACATAGTGGACATCCTGGAATCAGGCGAACATTATATTTTGTGCGCAGAATCGATCCGTCTGTCTAAAGCGGCAGTAAAGGCAGTTATTCGGAATTGTGAGGAATGCCAGACAATAGACCCAGCTCCAGTTCAATGGAAAAAGGGAGGACTCAGTGTGCAGGACGTATGGAATCGGCTAGGCATGGACATCACACGCTACAATGGTTGCCATTTTTTGACACTGATCGATTGTGGACTCACACGGTTTTCAATCTGGCGGCCACTACAACGGCAAGACACTGCACATGTGATCCGGCAATTAGAATCAGTGTTTCTTGAACGTGGCCCCCCAGCCGAGATTCTGGCTGATAATGACACTGCCTTCTGCAGTCAACAGTTCAGGCAGTTCATGAACGAGTGGGATGTAAACTTCCGACCACGCTGTGCATACCGGCCATCAGGAAATGGTATTATAGAGAGGTGTTATAGAACAGTGAAAAAGAATTGCTGCACGAAAGAGCTGCCCTGTTATGGAGGCTGTGTATTGGTACAATGTTACCCCCAAGGATGATGTGTCCGCATCATCAGCACCTGCCAATTTGTTGTACTCATACCAGATCAGAGTGAAAGGAGTTAATGTTGTGCCTCATCCGAATCACCATATGGTCTCTGCACGTTATAAAGAGGGGGACACAGTTTGGGTGAAAAATCCACAAGGACGTTGCACGTTGAAATTCAGACCAGGTCGTGTCACTGGAGTAATAAGTCCACAGTCGGTGGTAGTTAATGGCACGCCTCGACATGTAGGAGATATGCGCCCACGTCTCGGTTTAGCACCGGTAGTGGACGACAATGATGATACATCATCAGAGAGTACTGAATGGAGAGAACCAGATTCCGATACAAGTAGTAGTAGTAGTAGTAGTTCTGCATCTGAAAGTGAGGAAGAGGACAGACGTTCCTTGGTTGAGCTGTCTTATTCCATTGCCAATTCAGGTCCTGGTACATCTGATGTAAGAGAGGAAGAAACAACTGTCCCACTACGGAGAAGTACTAGGATAAAGCGACCAGCCACCATCTGTCACTTGTGTGATCATACGATCAGGGAGGAGTGTGACAATAAAGAGGAACACTCACCATCAGGAAAAAGAAGGAGGTGCTTTGCATGTCATATGCAAATTTAAAAGGGGCTTCTCTTAGGTGCAGGTGTTTATGTGATTTACATATGTGGAGATCAGAGGAGATAAATGAAGAGGACAGCTGGGAAAGGTGTGAAGCGATTTTAGGATTGGAGAAAGAAAGACAGAAAGTGGGATGCACGATTTTTTTTTTCGTGGGAAATCAAAAAACAGTAAAAAAGTTTTGGAGAAAAAGGCAGAAAGTGAGTTGCACGAAATTCGGTTCGGTTGAATTACAGTCAAAACTTTTTTAATTTTTTTTATTTGATTTTTCTGGCACAGTTATTTAACGGTGACTCTTCCAACATTTTTTTTTTACACCTGTTTCCTGAGCTTCCCCGACCAAATCCTTGATTCTAGCCTCCTACCGCATGCACCTCTAAGTAATGGCATTTCTGCCTACCACTTTTATTCCATATTCACTTAATCCCCCTTTTCTTCACTGCCACCTCACCATGATCCCACGAATAATACACCAAAAATATCTCTTCACTTGTAGAAAGCTGATCAAAAATTATGTACTTTGAAAAAGGTTTTTGAATAAAAAAGATGAAATATTAATTATCTAAAAGAGTTTTTTGATTTGATTTTGTCTTTTGTGTATTTGCAATTATCAACTTTTCCATTTATTTTTCTCCACATTTAACCTAACATAAAAGTTATCTTAGCCATACCTATCCGGCATTGTAGTAGATATGTTTCGGAATTTGTATTATTTAGATTAATAATTTTCATTTCTTTCTCTGTGTACCTGAAGCTAAACGGAACTTCCATGAGCAGAGTTTCTTTCCAAGAACTACTCATCTGTGAAATTCAGTACCACGTGACTGCTTCCCAGATGACTACAACATGGTCGTTTTCAAGTCCAATGTTAACAAATCCTTGTTGAACCGTCCTCTTAAATAATCAAATTCCGCCCAGTTTCAACTATTGTCAAGGTGTTTGTTGGCCTCACCGTCCATCTGAGAAACTAATTAACCCTTATCCTCGAGTGGTCTTTGGGCCTTAATAAGTGCTGACTCATTAGTAAAAAAAAAAATAAATTAAAAAAAAATTAAAAATTTGTTGAAATTGTTTATTCATCCTAATTACTAAACTAGAACCATGTTTTATTTCTTTTTCATTGCAGGATGTTTCATACGCATCAACGCAACGGATGGTTGACTTTTTTTTCGATATTCTTCTCATTTTGAATAAGAAGCGTGATAAACTAATCAAACTGTCTGAACTTTATAAAGATTTACAGCCAAGACCTCTCATACCAGAACCGGTGTCGGTAAGGATCGTTTTTATTTTATTATATTGATTTCCAATGTTAATTGGAAAGGACCAATATTTGTGTTATTGTTTGTTAGGGTTTTGATTTTTCTTGAATTGGTTCAGTATGTTTTTCACAGAAATTTTGCATGAAAATACTCCATCAAATTAACCATTTAAAAAAATTTTTTTTTTTTCAAATACATGAAATTTTTCACAAAATACACCAAAATTCTAAATTTCTGATCCAACTAAATCATATACAAGCCATCGTAATAAGATAAGGGAGTGCCGCTTTGGTTTGTTATCTATGTATCATGAATCTACTTTGGTATGGTATCTACACTTACATTGCAATCTACATCTCATTAATCTACTTTGTTATATGATCCACACCTCATATTGCAATCAACACTGTACAAGAGCAAGGAAAACCCTTCTCCTAATTAGTTTTGAAAGAATGTGTGGTTAAAGATCCTGGAACCCTAACCCCAACCCTCAAAGAAGCGACTGTGCGACACTTCAGCCAATTATTCAACGAGAAGTCGCTGAAGGCTCAGTAATCTATTCCAACGAATAGAAAGCTTATGCTAAATTAGACCAACTCAATTTTCGTTATTTTTCTATAAATCATCATCAAAATTTAGTTGATCTCAACACTGAAGCACATACACAAGGAATTGAATGATCATGGCTTGATGCCGAGATTTGTATACTGAAAAAGATAAGAGACGTATAGTGTAGATATTTTTTCCTTGTAGATATCAAGCCAAAGTAGCACCAGTAAGAGGATGAACAGCTTAGGCCAAAGGCATCTCGACTCAAAACCATGTAATGGGAAATAATAGTAAAAAGAAAAGTCAGAAAGATTATTTGAAACTTCTTTTATATGATGTTAGTCCTTGGATAATGGAATGCACAAATTAATAAGATAGTTCTGAAAGTGGGTCAAATAACTTAAATTAAAATATTGTATCAAAGTTGAAAACTAAGGAACATTTACACACAGCTGACATAAAATGATTGTTTTATAAACACGGGGAAAACGATGAGAGACTGGATCCTCAAGACAAAAAGATGTATACGGCTTGCATGGGTTTATGGAAAATTAGCCAGAATAACACTGAAACCCTGTAACATACACTACATGACTGCTGTAATTGATTCGAGGTTGAAAACATTGAACAATTTGTCATCTAAATAGAATAAATAACCTATAGATGGTTGATATGCCGTTAAACAAATCAAACCAAACCAGAAGCAGTTGGTAATTCATTTTGTGTGTCAATTTCACTACACTAAAAAAAAAATGAGTTTTTACTCATTCTTCTTAAAAAAACATTTTTTGAAAGAATTTCTTTCTTTTTTTTTTTTGTTTGGATTTTTAAGATGGAAATGTGATACGTTATTATTTGGACTATTTTGACTACTACTCATCTTTGCAAAGCTTTGGTTGTTAATTTCACAATGTTTCGGCCAACGTAATCTCTGACTCACAAGCACATCTTATTGTGCTGGGGTATCTACAGAATTTTTTTGTATTAATTTAATACATACATGTTGATTGTTCTCTTTCTATCAGCCATGAGCGGATAGAAGTGTTAAATAATTATTATTTCATTCTTAGTTAGTATCGCCTGTAGTAAGGATTGAACCTTTAACCTCTAGAAGACTCGCTGAACACCTTTATCCATTGCGCCATGGGTCCATGTGAATAATTCTAGTATGAATTTTGGGAGCTTTAAACCTAATCTGTTTTTTAGATTTGCAGTATTACTACTTGTGGAATTATCGTTATTTACATTTGTGTTTTGTTTACAATATCGACGTTAATGAGATGTCCTGTGAATGACATTAAACTGCACCCAGTGGTGAAGACCCTTATGAGAACTTTGGAAAGTGTGGAGCCGCCTTTTATTTACTACTGCTCCTAGGTTGTACCTGTCCGCGTCCCATCTATTGATTAAATAGAATCTTCCCCGAGAATAGCATGAAATTGTAATCAGCAATATAACTTTTATCCTAAATGAATAATAAAAGCAAACTCCATGTAAAACATGAATATTGGTCATTTGGCTAGGAACAAAGTGTAGTATCTGTTCTGATGCTGCACTTCGACTATTCTGTCCTTGGTCAGTGAAGGAGAAGCCTTTCTAGACTGAGGTAATTTTTATTTTTGCTGCAAGCCAGTGTGCCCTTTTTGGGCAGTTTGATTTTACTCACATTAAAAAACTGACCCTGTGTCTAACTCTGCCCTCATGGGGAGGCAAGTAAATAGGAAGTCCATGAATGAATTGAAAATAAATAAAAAAGCATAAAATTATTGCAATGACTGAATCCGGCATTAAATAGATCTAAATGGGTTGATAAGCCGGTTTTAAAAAAATCATTAACTCTAACAAAACTTCATTAAAGAAATAGGACTCTTAAATAAAATTTAACTTGAACTATCTTAAAAGAATATAAAACTTGAAAGATAAACAAAAAAATATCCCACCTATACAATCTTATCCAACAAGTGTATTTGGCAGTAAATAATCCATTCATGGTTGATATGCCATAAAACAAACATTGAGGACAATAGTTTGAAGAAAAACATTTTAAACATTGTTTATTGTATTTATTTGTTTGCAGTTTGTCGAAGACAAATCTAAGAAGAGCGAGAAGAAGTTATTATGTCAATCAACTTTGGTCGGATGTGGCACTCACCATGTTGCACTTGTACGTAACGGAGATCTTTATGTATGGGGTCGAGCTCGTGCAGGCTGGTGAGTACTAGAATTTCAAGACTTTTTACAAACAAAAAAACTCTTCAATATTTACTTTGAGAAAATGTATTACTAGTGTGATTCTATAGTTATTTATCTGCATTCGATCCCCCAATAAACGTAACTACCCACAACTAACCCGACTAGCAGCAAAATCCCACCCCTCTACTGTAGAGGTCCCAAAATGCTGAAAAACTTTCTATTCAAATAGCTTCTTTTCTCAGACTGCTTGTCATTGGAATTTCCTCCCTGTTTTCTCGACTGTACCAATATGTTAAAATTTAAATGTAATGTGTACAAACATCTTGCTGCACCATCCCCCACTTAGGATGCTCACTATAAATCTGGCTGCTAATCACAATAACCCCTTACATCTCAGTGGAAATATACTTCGTTTGGGGTAAAATAAAGTTTTTCAAACATTTTTTTAAAATATGTATATACTTTTTGCAAGTGAGCTATGCAGAAACGTTTGTTTCATTCCTAAAATAATTCGTCAGGCTAAATGACATTTTTACCTGACGAATTCCTTCAGGAATGAAACATAAACGTTTCTGCATAGCTCACTTGCCATGAATATATTTTTATACTACTATTAAGCTCTACTCATATATCGAGCACTTGAAGTAAATACTGAAAAAAATATATACATAATATATTATCTTATAAGTATATATATATATATATGAAATAGTAATATATATATATATATATATACTATATAAAGTGGACGCTTTTTTTCCCTGTATCTTTGGCGAGAGTAAGAAAATAACCACATGCATCATACACTACTAAAATACCCACTGCAATACTCGTATTCACTCAAGCGGGTTTGCAGAAAATTTCGCATAATTTCATCAACATATATTAATTATGTTTATTCCTTGATCATTCACTCTCTCACCTACATCTACAGAGACAGTGGTCACTATACTTACTCACTGCAAATTATCTACTGTACCCACCACTCATAACACCGCCAGACTTTTATTTCATTTTGAACTGTTAAACAAAATTACTGCCGAGTATAGATTACGAGAATATTATTCAGCTATTCAGAACACAGCATTATTACGTTACAGAATAACGGATTACATTAAAACAAACACATGACGCACAGCATAACAAAATTATTTTCAACCTTAGTAAGTACACTTCTTAATTATATAATATTTCGTTTTCATTACGGTTTCAAGATCGCTAAAATTATAAATGAACATGTTACCACATTACACAGACCATTCTTTCAACCGTAAGTACTTTTGATGTTTACAATGATTGATAGTTGCATATTTCTCACACATTTTTCCATTAACAAACAGTACATTTGTAGTTGTGACTTACTGTATGTACTTGAAGCATCCTTTTTAGGGTTCCAGTTTCGGGGGTAAGATTTTGGGAAGAACCAGTTTTATAGAAACATTTTTAAAGAAAAACAGTTTTAAATAATATTCAAGTGCGTGAGAGAGCAAGAGAAATGTTATATGATAAACAAACAAAATAAAGAGTAAAAAAAGCATAAGTTCACAAAATAGATATTTTGTATATGTTTAAGAATGGAAGTCTATATAGATAGGAAAACATAGAATAATTGTTCATATTTTGAGTGTCCTTACAGAACAAGGAAGATTCATTAGTTGAGAAATCAGGGAAGCCTGAGTCGATAATTTAAGAGCTGTAAATTATCCACGGATCTGAAAAATCGTAATCAAAACTTTCTCACTCAATTACATAAATTACATTTCATTGAAAGTTATTAAATAGTCAATAATTATTTGTTAACATATTAGAAAATCAGTGAGAAATTTATGAAGTATTAAAGTGGTTAAGTTTATACATTTGCTTTACATCAGAAGACGACATTGAAAGGGCATTCAAGCTGTGGGTGTGTGTGTGTGTCACCTTCAGTATGTGTATGCGTAAGACAGTGAAAAAGTTAATGCATTGTGTCTGTGTGTGCGTGAGTTTAGAAAAAGCATGAATAGATAACAGATCGAACAAATATCCTGTCCCAAAAGAAGTACTCTTTTCCATAATCGGTCAGTGAAGAAGATATCTTTCTACACTGTGGCAATTTCTATTTTTGTTCCACTCCAAAGTAATCCTTTTCATGGGTACATAGATTTTCGCAAATTCTAAACCGACATTTCTTTTAAACATAAAAACTATCCGATGTGACCTATTTGTGTTCTGTAGGCTGTTTACAAATTTTAATTTATTCTTTTATGTTTCTTCTGGGCAACGCCGGGCGACGAGTCCTGCTAGTATTATATAAAGTTATCTTGTCAGATTTTAAGTCAGACCCTAGTAGTATTTAAGCTGACAAAAAAGATTTTGTTTCTGACTAGCCAAATTTCATTTGTTATTGTTATGCCATCTTATTGGCAAGATAATAACCTACTTTGCTACAGTTTATTTTAAAAATTACTTAATCCAGCCAAGACGACTGATAATATGGAACATTTTTAAATAATAAACTAAAACTAAAAATCAACAAGAGGGATAACTCATTTTTTTTAATTGAAGAGTATAATAGGTGTTGTCTATCTAGTTTTATTTCTTTTTCTTTATAAGTTTAAAAATGTGCCAAAAAATAAAAATGAATGACTTCATTGCATCCTAGGCAACAACAGATAATGACAACTAGTATATATATATATATAATCTATCTATTTTAATCCTTTGTTTTTCTTTTCTTCTGTAGTCTTGGCCACGGGGACATCACTGTCGAAGACAGTATCTTGCCAGTAAACAGAGTGGAAACATTGCATATGTTGAAAATCCGGGTATTAGCAGTGGCGTGTGGAGGAGAACACGTCCTTGCCCTCAGTTCACAAGGAGTAAGTGACTGTTAACCTCTCTTGGTTTGCTATAAGGTGTTGGTGATGGGCCTATTATAGAAAGAATCAGTATTCATATGTGCTCTTTGCATGCAAATATTGAATAGTTTTATAAATGAACTAAAAGAACACCCATCCCAAGACGGGTACAATTAATTCCCCGTACAGACCAGTTTTGCACCACTTTTATATCCTCTTACGAAGATTAAAATCAAGATATAATATGAGTAAACCTTACATCTAGAATCCTTATTCCAATTATGATCAAAATCCATTACAAGAAAATGTCTAAAATTTAAGGCTTTAGCTTAAGGAGTTTTAAGAAGAAATTAAAATTCAGGGAATCTTGCTTAATTAGTGTCTTATGACTATGGATCAAATTTAATGCAAATCTGAAATATTTGAATTTCACATGGGAAGTTGTGCCCATATTATGCCCCTTAAAAACCCTTTTAAACACTCCAAAGAAACTGAAAATTGAGAAGTATTTATTAATTGATGTCTAATAGCTATTGTTAAAATTTCACAGAAATCAGAGGTATCTAGATTTTCACAAACGGCTTTCACGCCCTCTTTGCCCCATTTGTATAAAACTAAATTAAACTAAATATAGCCCACATTACCGACCCTTATACTTAATAGCTTAGCCAATTTCCTTACTTTTCTGAGACGGATGATGGTTGAATGGGCCACATTTAAGTCTTAAGCCAACATTCTCACTTTCAAGCTTTCATTCTCTTCCATGACAGCATAAAGTGTGCGGCTGTTGAAATTTGATGGTCGACCTCTTCTTTATCTGCGAGTTTGGTATCGCCCAATTTGAACTTCTTGAACGACCTTCCACCTTGGCTTTTGCTGATTGTTCCTTTACTAAAACGTTCGTTGAGATCGCTAAATGACTGTACCGCATTATAATCTTGCTCAAAGTGGTAAACCATAATATGACGAATGTGTATATGATTTTTGATATGCATTCTGAAATAAATTAAATTTCTTATTATTTTTGTTGAATAAAACTTGTTGAAAAAAATCCGCAGTAATTATGTACCAACCCAATATAATTTAGGTTTATCTTGAATAACAATTAGTTTAAAAACTACTTTTTGTACTTGCATTTCAGGTGTACAGCTGGGGTTCTTCCAAATACGGACAGGTTGGAGTGGGGACACACCATCGTTACAGTCGACCCATGCTGGTTGAAGGCTTGGCCAACGATATTTGTGTCAAAGTAGATTGCGGCCAATATCACTCCATGGTTCTCACAGATGAGGGAAAGTGAGTAAAGGCGGTAGAAATTAAAACATTTTACAGGTGTTCGATTTTCCTTTGATTAATTAGCTTATTTGGAGAGGAAAGAAGACATTTTGTTTCATGAAAATGACGACTTTTTTAAGTATTTATTGACAAATTTGTTTCTGAAGACAAATAGAAAAAAAATGTGCTGATTAGCTTTATTTCTCAAGGAATAAAGGATAGCATGAAAAGAGGTTCAGGACAAGATGACTTGGAAAACGATTATTTGCCTTTACAGTCTTATAAGTTTGTTAGAATTTTGGAAATAAATTCTCAAAAAATGCCTGTCATGAATGAAATGCTTGAATGAACAAATACTGCCTAATCACTATCTATCTATCTATCTATCTATCTATCTATCTATCTATCTATCTATCTATCTATCTAGTAAGCTATGAAAATATATTTATGGCAATTAAGTTACACAGAGGCTCCCGTGTTTCATCCCCGGGAGGAATCTTCAGGCTAAGTAACACTTCAGGAAGTAACACTAACAAGACCTTTGTTCGCGGGAAGCCCAACGATTGGCCGAGAGAACAACAAAGAATCTGATTGGTTAACTAGCTAGCCGTGTATATAAAAACACCCGGCAAAATTAACTCCATGCATTTTAGCCTGAAGATTCTTCCCGGGGATGAAACGCGGGAGCCTCTGTATAGCTTAATTGCCATAAATATATTTTCATAGCTTACTACCTAGCTCTACTTACGTATCGAGCACTGTTGAAGTAAATACTGAAAATTGATGCATAAAAAATTATATCTCCTTGTAAAATTTTATGTGAATACATGAAATACTAATATATATATATATATATATATATATATAATGTCATTCTGACGCTTTTGATCATTGATAGCTTTTGTCCAACAATTGTCTGATTCCGTTTTTTTTTTTTAGTCTTTTTATGCAACGTTAGTACATGTTGTAAGCAAGAGAAAAATGTAATTTGATTTAATTCCTTTGAAAAATTGTTTTATCCGACCGGAATAATATTCAAAATTACAGCATTTTAAGAAAAAAGGAAAATAACTGTATTCGTCGATACGGAGTTACTTCCCTTGCTTTGGTTGATTTTTTTTTTACTCTTTTAAAAAGGGAAAGTAACTCTGTATTAACAAATACAGTTACTTCCCTTTGTTTGGTATACTTTTCATCTTTTAAGCGAGGGGTGCAAAATCTTTTTTGCCTTTCAGTCACATTACTTATTAATGAAAGTAAAAATAATCTTGGGTAACATCGGTTTAGGACAGCTAATATATATATATATATATATATATATGTGTATCGAGGCAGCATTTTTTTCTCTAAGGCATGTATTATTACAAATAACCGACAACTCATGTCTGGATATTTTTGTATGGATCCCTTCCATTTTCCGGATTAAAGTCCTAATCTCATTAACGAACATTCCTTTCCTTGCTCGCAAATCCGAAAACTTCTTGTAGACAAGACTAAAATCCTAGAACACAATACTAATATACAAAAACTACATATACTAGAAGCTTTACACATTAAAACAAAAAAAACGGTTATTAACAGGATTAATTTTAACACTAGTACTAATATACTTAAATGTTTATAATACTAAATAAATATAGTTTCGTATTTAAATTTTCCCGCTATAAATAACTATAAACTCACTCCAGGTCTTTACCTGATTGACATTATTCTACTGAAGATGGACCCAGATGGGTCAGAAAGTACTTTGGACAAAAAAGAAAATTATGGCAGTTTCATCAGCCAATTCTCATCCGAGATTAGGACTTTAATCCGGAAAATGGAAGGGATCCATACTAAAATATCCAGATATGAGTTGTCGGTTATTTTTAATAATATATATATATATATATATATATATATAAAAATTGTCTGTATGTGCCAAAATATATCAATTATAAATCACTGTAGAGTAAGGATTGTTTATAGCAACAAAAAAAAAATGGGACTTACATGCTGTCCATCGTGACATTGATAGATTATAAATCTGGATGCTGAAAATGAAATGAAAAAATTCTCTTTTAAAACTGTACACTGGAAATAGCATTTATTTTTATTTAACAAATAGTTTATTTTTCGTATTAAAATTTGTTAATTTTCTTTACAGTTCAAGTTGATAGTGAAAAAAGTATAATTTAAAAAAAAGATAAATAATACACACCATCTCTGTTGCTGATTTGAAAAACCTGCACTTAATGATTAAAGATCTTTCATAATCTTTAAACTTCAGAACAATTTTAAAAACTTGGTGTAGAGAGGTACCTCAGGTAGTATATATATATATATATATATATATATATATATATATATATATATATATTAGTCTAAAGAACCTTTGAGTCATTTTAAACAAGAAAAAAAAAGGAAAAAAAAGAAAAATGCAGTTTAAATTCCCAGAGAAACTAACTAAATCCAAGATATCGCAGACTTAACATTCGTGGGAAAATTCACAAATAATAAATATATATATGTATATATATATATATATATATATATATATATAATTACACTAGGGTAAACTCTGAATTTTCATCTCATTTTCTCTAATTAGTATCATGTGGTTTCGTATCTTTTATACTTTAAAATGATTCTCTTTTCAATTTAACTCTAAATATCATATCTTCTATATTGATAAAAGTTTTCATAAATTTTTGTTAACTTTCAACCAATTAACTACTAAATATTCTGGCAGTTTTTCCTGAGTAATATTGTACGTATTTTTTCTTGGCTTTACTTCATAAAATAAGATGGCTGCTCTTTCTGGGTAGCAATTTCTATGTCTTTCCTCAAGTGAAAATGTAATCAATGTGAGTTGGGTTTTTTTATGATTTTTGTTTACTGTCTCACTGTGTATTTTTTCTGAAGGAGAACTTTCTGAGGAGTTCATAGGTAAAAGATCCGGGATTGACATACTAATTGTCGGATGTTCTTCTGTGAACGAAACGGTCTGTAAAAATGTACCAAAGTCTTTGTCTTGAAAAGATGATCAGTAAAATGAATAAAATCTTGGTCACTGGAATTTATCCTAATATTGTCTGTTTATTTATATATATATATATATATGTATATATAAAGAAATTAGTCACATCTTATGATACATGTGTATGAATATTCCATGATAAATGCCAGTATACTGAAATCATATGCCCTTAATAGGGTTAAGATGAAAATTCATATACACTAAATGTACAAAAGCAAGGAAATTCCCAAATGTTTACACTTTTATTGTCATTAATTAAGGGTATGACTACATATCAACCAAACCATTTCATTATCACATCACTACAGTATAAATCTATGCATGAGTGGAAGAAATGTGTGAGGTGTGCTGAAGAAAAATTCCTACCAGTAAAATACATAGCCCTGTTGTGCTCGCATACCCTTAATGACAATAAAAGTGTAAAAATTTGGGAATTTCCTTGCTTTTGTACATTTAGTGTATATGAATTTTCATCTTAACCCTATTAAGAGCATATGATTTCAGTATACTGGCATTTCTCATGGAATGTCACTACTTTTGTAAAGGCTATGCCTCAATACAATGGTCATTTTAAAGTTTTTTTGGAATTTTCTGGAAAACTAAGGTATATGGTAAACTGAAATTAAAATGCCATCAACTAGACCCTAGAACCTCTACCTCTGCCAAAAATCAGCTGAATCCATCAAATAGTTGATGAGATACAGGGTGGCACATACGTACGTACGTACACACGGATAACACAAAATCATGCCTGACCTTTCGGGATCTCTGGGTTGCCTTGACTAATGATGCTGAAATTCTACACACTTATAGAACCTATCAAATGAAAATTTTGTGCAAAGTTTTAACTAATTTGGTTTATTGGTTTTTGAGTTATGATTGATCAAAGAAATGAGATTTCTAGCATAGGCCGATTTATATTATTTATATTATATTGATTTATATTAGAAATTGAAAATCAAAACAATGATGCAATTTTGAAATGAATAAAATCATTTATTTATTTATTTTGAGCTTCAAGTTTCGATAAAATACATCCTTTTCAAAGCAAGACTTTTTCTTTTTTTTCTTCTCCATTTGGTTGGTAATAACCGGGGGGGGGGGTAGTCTCCTGTGGAAAGAGAAAAATGTACGTCAAGGTGTTAAAGACGACAGTTTAAAGTCAAGTCCAGGTCATGTGTTTCAATAAAGAAATTGGTTACATCTTATGAAGCATCATGTATTGACTTTACTTTAAACTGTTCTCTTTAACACCTTCACATGAATTTTTCTGTCCCCACAAGAGGTTTGCCTCTCCCCTGGGGTTAATATAAACAAAATGAAGAAAAAAAAGAAAGAAAAAAAGTCTTGCTTTAAAAAGGATATATTTTATCGAAAGTCTTAGCCTAAAAAAATAAATAAATGATTTTATTCATATTGAAATTGCATCATTGTTTTTGTTTTTAATTTCTAATATATATATATATATATATGTATATTTCGGCAGCAAGTCGTTTATTATACATGAGTCATTGAAGACTACAGAGTTTTCTTTCTTTGCTATCTTTCTGGTTAATTTCTCGACTCGGCGAGCAATTCGTCGGTTTTCCGGTGTCAATTGGTGGATTATGGCGCCTAACGTTGTATCTTAGGCCATTTCTCTAGCGGTTTCGGTATATATATATGTGTGTGTGTATATATATATATATATATAATGTCCAGTCTTTATGTTATTGCATGTGATTTGTTTATTGTAACTTGTGAATGCATCCATTGAAAATTTCTTTCCTTCCTTCCACGTTTTTAAAATTGTTATTTCTTTGTCCAAATCAATTGTAGGGTCTATACGTGGGGCTGGGGCATCCATGGTCAATTAGGACATGGGGATGCTGAAAGTTTACTTGTACCCACTGCTGTCACATCACTCTCAACTGTTAAAGAGATCCGGTCTGTTCAAATAGCAGCGGGTTATGCCCATTCTCTTGTGCTTAACCAACAGGTAATTATTTTATTTTATTTGTATAAATAATCAGCATTTACTCAATACTCCTCTTTACATTGATTGCTACACAGATGATTGCTTTAAAATCTTGAGTTATTCTTTCCATGATAAAAGTTTGGGAGGCGATTTACATTTCCTGTCAACAATTTTTGTTTTGTTGATAGAAAAAAATAGTTTATTTTCTAGATTGCTTTATTATAAGGAATTCATTATTATTTGTTTGTTTATATTGCTTTGAGCTTATATATATCGTAAAATTATAGTTATCCATAGACATGTTTCCTCATCTTTGACTCATCATTGTGGTAAGATATAGCGAGATTCGAAACGGAGACTCCAATGGTAAGCGTCTGTTGCTCTATGATTGAGCAAACAAAACTACTACTAGAAAGTGATAGAAATGATATATTTTAAATGGAACTATTTATTTATTTACATTTTTTACGATACTGGTAACCAAGACTATTTCTTTTACACTAAGTTTCTAGAATCATTTCCTCCACCATAGTATTTATATATATATATATATATATATATTGCAAGCATGAAAGGGAAGACGAATTCTGTCGTTCATGATTAAAAGTTAATCAAGAGAAAAAGAAATATGTATGCCAGCCGACCGGTTTCGCCCTCTCTTAACAAAGGCTGTATCGAGGGATTTAAAAAAGGGGGTGAAAAGAGAGAGTACAGAAAATAAAATAGCGTTATGTTATATGTACAATGGAGGATGAATCTTAGAGACTAATCACATCTAGTCCCAATAGACATTCCCTTTTTTCTTAAATCCTTCGATACAGCCTTTGTTAAGAGAGGGCGAAACCGGTCGGCTGGCATGTATATATATTTTGTTTTTCTCTTGATTAACTTTTAATCATGAACGATAGAATTCGTCTTCCCTTCATGCTTGCAATAATAAAATTTTGTACTCCCCCAAAAATCATGAAATATATAAATATTTATTATCCAGACATATGTTTCATTTTCACTAACAATCATCAGTGTGGCTTATAACTTTACTGCCGGTTGAACGATCTGAACTTTGTTCCCAATAACCATTCTTAACCATTTGACCACCGTGATCGTTATATTTAAATGTGAGAGAAATAAACTCAATATTTTATTCATTAAATATAGTAAGTCTCAGAAGTTGTTTGATTTGATAAGAGATAAAACTTTCACAATATTGCCGAATTAGAAACTTTTCATATTTCTTTAAAAGTGCTCGGCTTGAAGAGAGTTTTAATAATTAGTTTTTTTATAAATAAATATTTATTATCCACAGGCATATTCATGTTTCATATAATTGTACCGCCGGTCAAACAATCTGAATCCTGAAACCGAGTAACTCCAATCCAGCATATATATATATATATATATATATATGTTTAGTTTGAAAAGTCACACATTGAAACGTTGCTGAAATGGCAATAATAAGAATATTTAAAAAAAAATATTTTGAAAACCTGGACAACGCAAATTATTTATGTTTGTTCAAATAAATTATTTATTTACTTAAAAAACTTGACTACTTTCGGTGATATACACCCTTGTCAGAAGTATAAGCATATTTTTTCTCTTTTTTCGTTTAATCCTCCTTGATTGATATATATGTATATATATATGTATATATATTACCATTTAATTGTTTTTTTTGGTCCTCTTCTCCCCAGTCTGTTTGACATTCATCTAAATTTTATTTTCATTTTTTTGTTATTCTCTCCCAATTCTCTCTACACATGTGAATATGTTTTTTCAGGGAGATGTCTATGCCTTTGGCTGTGGCTATTTTGGTCAGTTAGGACTTGGACATGTACAGAAAAGATCGCTTCCCACACATGTCCCACTCCCGGAAAAGATATCAGCTGTAGCCACTAAGTCTTTCCATTCAGTAAGTATTTTAGTTATTTACCAATTTATCTATGTTCAATTTATATGAGAGGCTGAAGCATTATCGTGCAGTTTTTCTCATCTCCTTTTGGTTTCTTCAGGGTATGACTCGGTGTATATATACTAACATCAGATACGTATGTGCGTTTCTGTCAATGCCTTTCAATGCCTGGGGAATTTACGCCAGTTGACACGAGATAGAGAACCTAAGATTAAGTTCTCTGATTTACCAACTAAACCCTCTGTCGCATAACAGGGCGACCTACATTTTGACTAGAATTACCAAAACTCCTCAGAGAGGCCCGTCCAAAAGAACAGTGAAGAATTAATTTTAAAAGATAAAGTTGATATTTATTCATGTACAGCCGAATTATTTTACCGATAATATATATATATATTTCATTTTCTACTAAAAGAGACTTACTTGTTTTGACTTTGTATCCGTATGAAGTGTGCTTCCATTACATAGATTGATGCCAAAATCTGCTGATTTTAATCGCAATGTGGGAAGAATTCAGGGTGGACCAGCGAAGACGATTCAACATCACCTGTCTTTGTCAATAGAGAAATGACATACCACTCAACGGTACGATGTTCTGAGACACTACAGCAGTCGTGAAATTTGTTTGATTGGTTGTTTACTTTAAAGTCAAATGTCCATTTGGTCAGATATGTTTTGCGAAATGTCCATTGGTGAAATGTCTCTTCGGCAAATATCCATCAGTCATCGCTCTGCTTACAGAATAGATAAAAGATCCTGAAAAAAAAGAGATAATATATCACAAAAAAATATCTAGTAAATCTTGATAGCTTAAAAAATGTTTGTTTTTTTTCATCCCTACAGTTGGCAGTTACCCAGGACAGTAATGTCTACATATGGGGTGTCCACCCTAATGTTGTGCGATACACAGCCCAGATGAATCGAAGGTCTCACCAGGGTCCAGAAAGCTCAGATGAAATCGGTGGAGATCATCTTAATCCTATTATGGTAGATACATCTAATGTGGCCGGTAAAATTATTGAGGTAAATATGATAAGGCATGAAAATCGTATGTATGTATGTATATATATATATATATATATATAAGTAGATTTCGCGTACAACAAAATCGTAGGATAAATTTCAGAGGAAACATTCTTATAATCAATGAAATGGGCGGGTGGAAAAAAAAAGAAAGTTGCTAAAATTTTCCTTAAGGCCTTATCGTCTGACCCTCTAAGAGGAAACGTCAGAATGATAAATTAAAAACTAAGAAAATCGAATGAGATATGAGGGGGAAATTTTTTAAGTTGGAGAAAACGATTGAGAAAAAATAAACGTACATCTCTCAATGTTTTTCGTTCAAAGCTAGTACATCCTAAAAGTTGTGTGGACATTTATAAATTTTAATTCAGTAACATTTCTTAAAATAGTTTAAGTTCAACAGTTTAGAGCCAGTTTCATAGACTCAGCCATCCATTCAAGCAACTATTCAGATTGTTATGCTTCGGTGTTTTTGTCGAAGATGTTTAGTACTTATCTATAAACTATTTAAAGAAGTGACTATTTAAAAGAAAATATTGCCATATCAAAAAATATGGCATATACCTTTTCAAAGATATATCGATGCATTACAAATTCGGTCAGCAATTCTTCAACGGTTTGTGCAGATCTCTGTATAACTTGTGTAATGCCTTACCAAGATGTTAAACAACACCCAGCTGTAAAAAAGCTCTTTTCTTGAGCACTGTTTTACTGTAACTATAAGATTAGTGTTTGGGATAAAATTGACAATTGGTACCATCCTAAATCTATTAACTTTCTGCTATAAATTTAACCCAAACTGTTGGATTGCTGCTTACCTCAAACTGTGGATATTCGGGTTTCGTCTTTGTTGTTTGGTGTATCTCGGGCTTCGTCACTGCTGGCTCCTGTTCTTCGGCTTTGATCGACAAACACATGAACTTCGGGTGTGGTTTTTTAAGTTTTATTTAACGTAAAACAAAAATACGGAAATTACTGCATGTGCACGAGGGAGAGAGAGAGAGAGTGAAAATGAAAATGAATGAAGGAATTAGAGATATCGTCAGACCATTTTAGGCTATGCGCCTCACCTCCTCTGGCCCTCTGCCTACTGGCAATGGACCGGCCGTTTTTTAGGTCTACCTTCGTTAGTGGTCAGGAACAAGAGGCAGAATCAGCCCCAAGTCACTTCCGCTTTCACTCTCCCCATCTTTCAGGGCATCCTTCCACCTTTTGGTGTGCTCTCTCTCTCTCACTCTCTTGAACCTCCAACTATCTAACAAAAATTGTTTACAATAAATATGTTTCTTCTTCTTTCGTGTGAATCAGATGATTCTGTTGTTGGCATTAGTTTCCCTGATGTTTTTCTAGTTAGAAATCTTTCTGGAAATGCATCGGGTACTTACGGGAAGGACCACGAGAAGGTTGCCAACATCCTTAAGTGGTACTGTGGAACCGACTGGATTCGAACTTGAAACACCCAGGTCATCAGTCCATGTCTTTATCCACTTAACCACCGTCACCTCCAAATAAATATGTTTAATAACTAAAGAATTAGAATATTTGATAGTCTATTTCATAAAGTTTAGCAACACATGAGTAGAGGAATTAAATTAATTCTCAGGACATGTGGAGTCTGCTAAAAATCGGCATGACAATACGGCACATGTCGGAAAGTAACAAAATAGTTAAAACAGTAGTGGGAGACAAAAACATTTCATTTATTTATAGTTTGTCTACAACAAAGTATAAAGACAGTAAATGAGCCATTATTCATCGATTAAACATACAAAATACATTGTTTCCATACCACAGAAGAATGCACAAAGCTATTCTTATGAAAGTTAAAAAGAAGAGATGTGGCACCTTTTCTGTTAGGGGACGTGCTCAAGCCAGTCCTCATTGTAGGGCGTCCGGTCGGCCAGCAACTAAGAACAAAATCTTGTCTTATTTTTCAACCATAAGTGGTGCGAGAGTTACCAAAAAAATTTCATGTTTACCATGTCTGATGCTTTTTTACCAAGGGGGATCACTGTGGCATAGAAATCAGTTTTTTTCCCAATGGTGATATCTGGTCCTGACAAAACTAATTTTTTAAACTAAAAATTAAAAGTTTTTATAAAGTGAAGATAACTAATTTCCTCTGCTGATCATGTACATTTTTGTAGCTTTGTGGCCGAATGTGATCGCCTATGTTCACGTTAAAATAAAACAGCACAAGACAAATGTTCATATACTTCGATTGAGTCTGGGAGGCGTGCTTTTTCTCCGTCCGCGCGAAAATAGGTACCCCAGTCATGGTCGTCGATATCTCTCTGGTCAGTTGTCGGTCCAATCCGCTCTGATCGAAAACTAACCCCGAACTCGCCGTCTTTTCTCTCAGTCTATAATTCGTCAGTTGTCAGTTGTCGGTCCAATCTGTCCCGATCCGCTCTCTGTCCAGGTCCAATCCAAACTGCTCGGCTTCTCTCCGAAACCCAAACTCGTTAACTTTTTGCCATAAACCTTACTGTCGTCAAACTGTCGTAAAACATTGTCACTCCTAAATGTTGTGTCCGTTATTCTTTTCTGAGTCACCTGTCCTGAACAATGGAAACTGACCACTCCCGCATTTACTTTTGTCTCTGTCGATGAGTCACTTCCTATCCTCGCGGCCTTCATTGTATCACAGCTTGCTACCAGATCACAAGATAGACAACAATACCAGCTGGGTCACTTGAGTGAAGCAGCGTGATGTTGAGAACACAAAACCCTAAGTACATACAGCATCACTGATGATGTGACCCAGTGCAACTGTTAGCGTATTAATATTAAAAGACGAGTAACAAACAATTCTTTATCCAATGAAGTTGGATGCAGCTTTAAAAAAGTTACTCAATTTAAAAAAATAGCCATGTGAAAAGCTAATGAATATTTTACATTCTAGCTTTTACAAATTTTGTGACCATGTGTACGAGCATGTTTTCCCCATACATACACGGTCACCATTTTGGGTGTTGCGTTATCATGAATAGTGTCTGAAGAAGAAGAAAGGCCAATAGAGAAGATATTGTTTAATTTACATACACATGCATTTATTCTCAAACATTAAAAGGATTAGGGAGCATGTAATATACAAGGTGAGAACAACAATACATTAGTGTCTCTAATATAATCAGCAAAGAACATGTGTGGCCGGGGTCAAAGATAGAGAACTTTGCATGAGTAATGAGAGTAAACTTCCTTTGTGTTGTATGTTTCTCAATATCTCTCTGATTGCTATCAGAAGATGTAACCTAGAGACCAGGATTGAGAAAGCATGCTCTAAGGAAAAGCTGAACGAAATGTCTGTCTGCTTTGAAGGGCAAGGCAGAAAGGTAACAGTCTTATTCAGAATTTTCTTAACTTCCAAACAGGAGAGCGCATTCTCTAACGTTAGCCAGAATAAATCCAAGGCAGATAACTCAGATAAATTTAAGCATTCTTTTGCTCAGTGGTTGTATTTTAAATAAATAAATATTAAAAAAACAACTTTACAACTATCGCAAAGCTTATTATAAAATGATTACTTCTATTGTTATTAAACCTTAACAGTTGATGACTTTAACACAAAAGAGGATTTCTTTGTATAAGTAGTAATAGGCCTCTGTCGGTCAGGGTCGACCATGGGTAATGGAGTCTTAGCCTAGTTGTCTTGTCTGTCTGCTCATCTGGAGCAGCGCCGCTTGTGGCTAAAGAGACCAATGTGGGAGTGCCGGTCTCCATCGCAAGGGTTACTGGTGAAGCTGGGTGTCCTCTCCAGGTTTTAGGCTGTAGGTTTGTTTGAGTGTCTGAGTCACCTGTCCTGAACAATGGAAACTGACCACTCCCGCATTTACTTTTGTCTCTGTCGATGAGTCACTTCCTCTCCTCGCGGCCTTCATTGTATCACAGCTTGCTACCAGATCACAAGATAGACAACAATACCAGCTTGGGCGGTGTGATATGGAGGACAGGCTGTACCCCCATCTCCATGTCACTGATGGATACAAAGGAAAAGCAAGGCTGTTACAGTTTGGCAATGTTGAACTGCCTTAGAGGCTATACTCCAGACTTTTCCTCGAGGTTTTCTCCTGAACCCTTTCCCCATGGGTGAGTATTCCATAAGACAGTGGAGATTTGAAATTAGGGGTTTACCTTCCTGGGCTGAACTGCTTTCCAAGGCTGACGAGCTCTACCTATCCAAAGCAACTAGTTATGGCACCATCCTATTTCCTGTCAAAAGCAGCAGGTCTGCCAGGATTATATCTAAGCCATGCGAGAAGGCCAGGAGCTGGACTTAGATGTCAGAGGCTATTTGAGATGCACAACATATGGGAGCATTTTATGGATAGTGGGAGTTATCCACACTGCCATCCCCGGCTGTGACAACTTGACAACTTTTAAAAGGCTTCGAATTTAGTCTGCCAATTTAGCGACGTTCTCAAAACATGACTTGCTTGATATTGATAGTGATTTGCAAGTGAAAACTGACCGCCTTTTAGTGAACTTAAAAAAAATATATATTTCTGTTTTTATTGTTTTTGTATACGATATTTAATAATATTCATGATTAATGGATGCTCTATAAATTTCTTTTGACGCTAGGTGAGTTGTGGAAACTACCATTCTATTCTCTTAACCTCGGACGGCACTGTCTATTCTTGGGGACGAAACACAGATGGACAGCTTGGTTTTGTATCTTATCAAAATGTCGTAAGTACCCTATAAATATTTTTGCTTCTTATCTTTGGTAAACTTGTTCTTGTTAATAATGAAAATATTGCAATTTTGTTAATGTGAAATAAGAATTTATGATATTTTGTTTCTGCCACTTCTAACAAATGTTTGTCTGCCTACCCCCATTATTTTACCTCATCAACTTGTTTGATAATCAATATTTTTAATATTTTAACTAAAAAAATTCTGTAAGTGCTAGTAGTGCTAAAAACCAATCTCAAAATAGTTAGGATCTAAATTATGACAAAGGGACCACCTCTTATGTCTTTTTAGTCTTAAATTATAAAACCAAAGTCACAATTGTAAACCCTTTTCTCTCTGATCACAACGCAGTGTTAATAGTGTCACTAGTTCTGTAAAAAAATGATCTAAAACACAACCAGCATTTTAAAAAAAATGAAAAACGACAATGTCATCAATTAGTGTAAGGTACAGAATTTATTTCTGAGTAAAAAAAGTGTTGGGAAATGTTCTTTGCAGGTGCGGGTGTAGTGGTATGTTTATTTACCTCCTCTGCAGTTTTGAAAAGCCAGCGCACAAGGTGAAGTGCACTTTGGCCTACAAAAACTACCTAGGCAGCCTTGTTGACATTTCCCGGTAGGGACACTTCAGGCAATTAGCAATAAACTAACCCCTTCTTAGAGGGAGGGTCAACCCTGAGAGGGTCAACCTCCTAGGACTGAACTGAACCATACCTCAACTCGACTGCAACAAAGCCACTGTCAGACTGATTGTCAAGGACATATCCCTGTCTGGTATGAACAACACCTACTCAAGTTTGTTTACAAACGAGTCACCACTTATCAAGGCCCAAAGGATATGTATTTACAAAAAAAGTTCTATTAAAGGGAAATGGTTTAGTAGGCGGTTAACTAAATTATTATCTACGTTGGTAGAAGTTTTTTTTAGTGTTATACGCACTTGAATAAAACGTGGCAATTCTGTTCATTGTGCTGCTGGTAATTTGTTGCTACCTTGTAGTTGCATGACGAAAGATTTATATAGTGATGTCATTGCTGTTGTTGTTATTAAAAAGAGTGAACAGAACTGGTTGCTTTCGTAGTTGGTAGTACATCCTTTTGGCTGATAGAAGAAAAGTTGGGCGTTTTTGTTGGTGCAAAAATATCAGTCAAGCATGTTATAGATGCATGTGACAGTGTACAATCTTGGATCAAACTGATTCTTTTTCTTTTCGAACCAGTGCTTTTATAGACAACTTCATAGAAGGTTCTAGATTGGAAAACTTTTTGGTGTGCATACCTTTGGTTGATCAATCTGCCTGGGTGGTTAAGGCGTGTATACATACTTCATTTGATTTTCCATTCTCTAGGTTAGAGCAACTCGGCTAGTAATATTATTTAGAAAATAAGTGAATACAAACCATCTATTATTATACTGAAGCTGAGTGTATCAACGTTTGTTTCCCTAAGGCTTTTTTCCTATATACTTTAATGACACAAAATACATGTTAAAATATTCTTTAGTTCTGGGATTGAGTTGTGGTTGAAAAAACATCCACATTAATTCTTCTAATTAGCTATAAATTGTAATTTACTGAACAAGGCACTCATCGATCTGTTAGCTATCTATGTATTCCCCTCACTCTCTCTCACTCTACATTAATTAAACCGCTCTCTAATAGGAGTAACTTTCTTTTTCTTTTCAGTTAATATGCATAGTATGTTCATACACACCATGAACACATATGTAAATTAGATAGCAAAATAATAAGACTCTTTACTTCCATATTGTTCATCATGATAATGTAGAAGTTAAGAGACTTATTATTTTTAGTTATGCAAGAATAATTTCTCAACAGATATATCACAGATTAATTACATTTCGAATGAAATCAGCGGAACAAATAATGGTAGTTGTGGTCTTGTCTCTTTATATATAAAGTAAAGACATTTTCCCCTCTACCAGCAAACATTATAGAAGACCACACACATGCGCTACATATAATTTCAACATCATCAGATTTCATGCCGATAACTGATTAGTGTTTCCGGAACATCCCAATCAGTTTCAACCAGTCACATAATTTCCTACATTACATCCTACTGAAGTTACTATCACAATGAAAATATACTTAGAGAAGGTAGGAGTTACTTTTACTCACACACAAAAATCATTCATGAAAATGAGACTTTATTCTAATGACATAATGTTCTTCCCTTTCTATCATTGTACTAAAGTAGACTTTGTCAACGTTTATTTCTCTAAAGCTTTTTTCCTATATAATTTAATCAGTTTCTTTAATCTATTTTAATTCTAATTAGCCATAATTTGCAAATAACTCATCAAGTGATCCATCTCTCATGTAGCTAGCTATGTATTTCTCTCGCCCTCTCTCACTGCCTGTCGATTCAACCACTCTCTAATACTTCTGATGTCTCTCTCTGTGGTCATTTAGAGAAGGAGTGACTCTCTCTTTTCAGCTAATTTACATAGTGTGTTCATACACACCGTAAACACGTATATAAACTAGTATAAATTGTAATTAACTGAACAAGTCATCCATCGATCTATTAGCTATCTATGTATTTCCATCGCTCTCTCTCACTCTACATTGATTCAACCGCTCTCTAATAGGAGTAACTTTCTTTTCAGTTAATTTACATAGTGTGTTCATACAAACCATAAACACATATGTAAATTAGATAACAACATAATAAGACTCTTTACTTCTATATTATCCAAAAGTGATAATTATAGAAGTAAAGAGACTTAACATTTTTAGTTATGCAAGAAGAATTTCTCAACAAATATATCACAGTTTATGAATTTTCAAATGAAATCAAGATTGAACAAATAATGGTTGTGGTTGAGACCCAAGGGGTCGCAGGTAGTCTAGGAGTGTTACAAAATTCACCAAACTTTTTATAAAAAAGATTGGTAATTTCATTGTGCAGTATCTTAGATATTGCCATAATGAGTTAACTAGTAATTTACATATTTTCTTATAGAATAATCCAAGGATGGATAAGATGTGACTCTCATAACAAAGATGGGGATACCAGTCCGATTGGAAATAAAAATCATTATTGTCATCATTTTTTATGGCATGTGTAAATCGCTGATTTGTATTAATTCTTGACCCCTTTTTATTTTATTTCTCTTTTTGTTATTTGCAGCCTTGTCCAACTCAGGTAACGGCAATCAGTGATACGAATATTGGCCACATCCATAGCGGCTCCGATTACAACATTGCAGTTAATAACAATGGAGAGCTCTGGGGATGGGGTAAAAATGATTGTGGACAGGTAAGTTAGAAGTTCTTCATTAGTTCATGCAGGTAATTATTTACCTACTGCTAATGATGTTTCTCTTTTTGTTCCATTCTACAGGATGCCCATAAAGTCTGGACACAGGATAATTAGATATTTGCCAGTTGTCATACCAGCCGAGATTCACCTTGGCATCATTCTGGCAACATAGGGACTAACTTGAACCATCCGGCCTTTCTTTGTTGGATTACGGTATGGGGTGGCTCTGTCCTAAGTGTACCATCTCAGTTATTACCCCCTCTTTTAGGAGGGGGTATCCATGATTGCCTGAGGCGTCCCTACTGAAGAATGCTGACAAGTAAATTCTTGGATATTTTTGCACCTGACTAAGAGTGACTCTTGGGGAGCTGGTTTTCCCCACCTTCCGGCCTTGTCACATCTTTCTTCAGTGGGAAGCAAATAAATCCGAACAGGTTTTTTTGTTTGCCTATGTGTCCAGACTTTACAGACACCCTGTATTATTGAGGCATTTTCTTTCCAAACATATTTACATAGTAATAATTTTAAAAAAATAGTAATTGATCATATGTAAATATTAATTATTTATCTGACTAGATCGACTTTAGTTGTTATCCACAATTCTAAATATAATCATTTCTACTGTATTTTCTTGCAAATATTTTTTTAAATGTGTGCGTGTGTGTGTGTGTGTGTGTGTGTATTCAAAAAAGACAGAATACTCTTTTACTTGCTTTTGTTTTTTTACGTAATTCACTACCAAAGGAATTAATGAGAGAAGCCGTCATTTGCCCGCTGTAATAAGATGAAGCAGGTGATGGACAGCTTAGGTTATAAACACGGACGAAGGCATCTTGACCTAAAATCATGTAATGGGATATTAAATAATAATAATAATATCAGAAGGATTATTTAATGGAGAAATTTGGAAATCGCACTATTCCTTCATATAAGATCTGTCCTCTAGCAATGAAATGAACAAATTAATCAAATAGTTCTGAAAGTTGGTCAGAAACTTTAAATGAAAAATATTCAGAAATTGGAGACGAAGGAGAATGGCATAAGTTTGACATAGGCCATTGTTTTATAAACACAGACACACAGAGAGAGTGAGACACCGGGGTACCAGAAACAGAAGGGCAAAAACGACTTGCACAAAGTTTACACAAAAATAAGCTAGAAAAATACGGACATCCATAACACATGCTGTTGTAATTGACTTGAGGTTCGAAACATGAAAAAAATAAAAATAAACTGCCAGCACTACGGTTTGTTTGCTCTTCTGTACGCCTTGAAATTTGACATCGACAGGGACTAATGAAAGGGAAATAACTTGTCAAATCGTAAGAACTACAGACGTATTTCAGGACTGATTGATCTCCCTTTCATCCGTTTAATTTGATGTATAAAGTAATTAGATCATCATCCGTCGTGACGCGCCATAAAATGAATTTGTGTATTATGTGTAGCCCTAGAAAAAATGATGCCGATGAAATAAGAACCCGAGGTTGATTTACCTGAACAGCATAGGCACACAATTGAAAATTATTGGGAAAGTGATGCAATTGGCATAGGTATATGCAAATTTAATGCAAACACCGGAATTTTTTTTATACTGATGAGACCACTTACAAGGCCAAAAAGCCACTCGAGGCTAAGAGTTAATAAGATTGCCAGTTGAATGATGAACAACACTATGAGAGGATTGGGAACAATTAGTGGAAAAGGGCAAAATTTGATTACTTAGGAGGATTGATTGACAAGTATTTGTTAATATTGGACTTGAAGGCGACTATGTTTTAGTCATCAGGGAAACAGTCCTGTGGTATTGTACTTCACAGATAGGAAGTTCCTAGAAAGAAACTCTTTTCATGGAAGTTCCGTTCCGATTCAGGTACACAGAAGAAGAAAGGAAAATTCTTTGCAGTGATAGTAGCTAGACGAGTTCTTGCTGTGAATGTTTTACAAGGTAAACTAGAGACGGGAGCTCAGTCGAGCATCTACCATAAAAATAACAATAGAATAGAGAAAGACTACCGATGTCTCTTCTGTGAGAAAGAGACTGTAGGGAAAAGAAAAGATCATCCTCCACTAGATTGCAAAGTTGGTTTTTAACTCTGTCAAGGCAAGAAAGAATACCCTGAGTGCCACTTCCCCAGATGTGGTAGTAGTACTCCATCTGAGGAAATATCGAAATTTGATACAGATAGAGGATTGCACTAGGAATTAAACAAATAAAAACTCATTCTATTTCATAGACGCAGTGCACATATTAAATTCTAATGGCTATGTTTTGTTCCAAAACAGAACAAAAACATTCTTTTCACGTCACAAACGAACCAAACTGTTTCAAATATTCGTACTTGTGTGTTATTTCTTCAAATTAGTCATACAGAGGAAGTCTTGACATAAAGACGAAACGTTGATGAATACATAAATAATATTTTTGGTTTTCCTTTTTCATTTTCCATATATATATATATATATATATATATAACGTGCACACACGCATGTGTGGGTGGTTTAAACTTTTTATTGTATCTTTCAGATAATCCATCCAACAGACAAAGAAAATACAGCTCGAAAGAAACCAAAGTCTATATTAAATCGCGATGATGCAGAGAAAGGCAGTGCTACGAGTGTGCGTGTCCCCATTTCACTCCAAGGAATACCTTCAAGAAAAGGAGCCAATTTTAATGTGTCCGGCAGCCCAGATTCAGTGTTTGTATGTACATTTTATGTATAAGTAAAAGTAAAAAAAACTACACAAGGCACACCCACAAAGTTGATATATTCTTTTTCGGTATTGCCTTTTTCGAGGTTCATATTTTGGGGGATCGCCAGGAATAGAATTAGTCATGGGGTGGTAACATTTACAATAATATTTTAATGTTATTATGTAGTACTTCGTCAACGATTTTTTTTCCAGTTGCCGCAGAAAGCGAGAAGGGGAGTGATAGAGAGAGGTAGGGGGTGATATAAAGAGGGAGATGAGAAGGGAGAGAGAAGTTTGAAAAGAAAGATTTTACACACACTTTATAACTGTATTTTATTGTCCAGGCTGTCTGAAGATATCGACTTCTTGACCCAAAATGCACGATACATTGATGTTTTATTGTTTCTTTTTCTCTTTGCCAAACTCAATCATATTCTGCAAAATCCAAAATAAAAAACAACAATTTTCCTCCTTTCCCTTCCCCTACCCTCTCTCCTTCCTTTCCCTCAACCAAACGCCATGAATAAATACTTGAACATATACAGAACTTGAAACATAAAAACTTTAACCAAAATGACCGGATTTGGCATTAAATAACCCGAAAAGGGTTGATATGCCATGAATCAAAATGACCTTCCACCATTAGTTTTCAAACATTTCTAACCTCCGACTAACTTCCACCTATATAGCATTGGAGACGGAGCCTAGCGGATAAAGGAGTTAGTTATAATATATTCTATAAAGAAATTTTACCTAGAGGTTAAGAGTTCAATCTTTGAGAGCAGTGTACCTCTGTGGATTAAATAAATGGTTCAGTTCAAAATTTCACAAAGGTTACAAATTGATAAAAAGACACCTGAAGAAGGCTGAAGGACATAAAACTACCTTATAAGGTTCGAAGTGGTAGTGGGAGGGAGGCAGGAAATCCGAGGTGTGGTGAATTCACTCAAGTGTTCCTTTTGGGGACAGTACAGAGTTTACAGGGGAGGTCCATATGACTGTATGGGCCCTAATCGTAATTTAGTATTATTTAGAAATAATTTAATTGTACGCTACATACCATCACCCCTAAATATGAATACGCTATAGAAACAGACAAACATACAGCATCCGTAATCAACAATTAAATTATTTTTAAATAATACTAATACAGACGTTAAAACAAAGATGATGATGATCCCGTTGCCACTGTTGGTTTCGTATTATTAGACTAGGCGAGACAGAAATATTGAACACTATTTTGGCCATCTGTAACTATAAAAGTCCGATTTTCATAAATGCTTGTTGGGATAAACCAAAATAGTATACAAATTAGTTAGTGTTATCAATACGAATTGATGTTTATATTTCAACTGTTCTTCTAAATTGTTTGTGTTTATCTTCTTTTCAATTAGGGTTCTGATGATTCCAGCCAGATTGGACGACTTAATATCATTATTCCTGATTTAGCCTCTGTGGGGCACACAAAGTATGGTCGGCAAGTTGTTCCAGTTTTACTCAGGGTAAGACATATATGATTTTTTTTCCTTTTCAGAATAAACTTTTTAAAAATAGCATTCTCTTTATTGCTTCTTTATCATCAATAGCTTTCTTCTTACAGAATCAATATTTAATTCTGGTTCATCAGTTTTACTTGTGGATTGTTTCAACATGTTGTTAAGAATAAAATGTAATTTGATTAAATGCTTTCCAGGAAATACTTTGTCCAGGTCAGAATTATTTTCAAATGGCCGACATCTTTTTTTAAAAAAGAGACATATCACTGCATTCGTCTATACAGAGTTACTTTTCTTTGAGTGGAACAGAAAATATTTTGGAAAAAAACCCCGGAATAATTTGAAAAAATAAAAAAGCAAATTGCAAGTAGATACATCGAGTAGGTACAGCTAGTGATTCTGAAATCACTGAATAAAATAACAAATGTAATGTTTTTCAATACAGAAGCGAATTATTGTCTGACTTTCACCTCAGACCTGAAATAGAAGTACGGTTGCTGGAAAAATGGTTGGATCATTCTACCACTCCAGAAAGTACCTCACTCTTGACGCAACCCTCTACCTGCATAAGAGCCAGATACCCCTAAGATGGAGTATTGCTGTCATATCTGGGAAAGTGCTGCTCGGAGTATTTTTTCTTGCCTTGACAGAGTACAAAATCGCCTTCGCAATCTAGTGGGGTATTATCTCTTCTCATCCCTACAACCTCTTTCAGCCTGGTTGTTCCAACACATCTCTCTGGCTATCGTTCGTGGCAACGCTATGTCAGTAACGGCGGCGTCACTTCCGTTCTAATCGTCATCTGTTGACTCTCTCTTTTTCTCTCTGACAATTGTTTCAAGCCTTATTGTTTTGTTGTTTTTTTTTCTTTATGGAATAATTGTACGTGAGTAAACAACCTAAAGTAGTATCTTATTACTACTTGCTTCAATGATACCATTTTTCACATCACCTCTTTCACACAAAAGAGATGTTGCTAGCCTCTCTCTGCTGTATTGTGATGTTCATGGTAAGTGCTTGACTGAGCTCAAATCCCGGGTCCCTCCATAATTGAATTATTTATATTTTATCTTTGAAGAGATCTGCATTATTGTCAGATTCGTTTTCCTTGTCCTTTTTTTCTTCATTTTTAGAGTTATATATTATCTTTACTAGTTCTATGTGTTTTCTACTTAGCTCAAATATTACTTTTGTAGTATACATTTAAGCTGTCATGCAATTGTTTCTGTGTTTAGCCTAATATTTGTACAGCTAAACTAAAACTGAACCACTACAATTTACATTTTTTTAACTTTTCATATATTTATAAAGTTGAGCCATTTGCTGCACTGACTGTGAGATTAAAAGGCCAATTTCTCATCCATGATAAAAGAGCAGCTTTCTAATATACTAGTGATGTCCGGAAGTTAACTGATTTGCATATTGCTTTACAAAACAAACTCTCATTTTATTATTTCATTTTTCCCTTCAATATTTTTTATTTTAATTTTACTATTACCCACATTAATCTACTTCTATATTTTCGTGGATAAATGCTTAGCATTTTTAGGTGAAAAGAGTTTTTCCAATTCTTTTCTAGTCAAGTTACTTCAGGGGCTGAGGTTCTTGCTTTTCTCAATTTTCCCATGACATGCTGAGACATGGGTTCCATTAATTTATTATAAATTGACATTGATTTAATAGTAAGTCATTCAATAATTCGTTTTCAGTCACCATATTGGATCTTGTATCCGTAAACAAAGATGGAACTTTTTTATTCTGAAATTTCACTTAGTTACAACCAGTGCCGGTGTTAAAGACTCATGCTTTTTTTTCCTCACATTCTATGATATGGAGACCTCACGAGGAGACTGTATTACGTAAACAAACTAGTTTTGGGATAATGGGAATCCGGAATCATAAAAATCAGAATTTTTTGAGGTATCGGAATCGGTATCAAAATCAGAAAAATTTGAGCCTAATTTCTAGTTCCAAAAATCATTCTTTTAAGGTTTTTTTTTTTCGAACTTAATTTTCTGTTGTTGATACTAATTATAAAATGATAAATGTTTATTGATTTTAAGCTACCAGTAAAACTAAAATCTATTGATCATGATAACTAATTTAGATAAAAATGGCACCTCTTCTCCTCATCTAAATATTAAACAGGTAAGCTTTTCAATTTGTTTTTTCATAATCATAACATTTGTGGTGTTTCAAAAATTTTGTACTTTTGAAAGGTAGGATATGTTCGAATTCGGTAACTATGAATTGAAGGATCACAATTGAATCATGCAAAAGATTTACAGTGAAGCTGTAAATACAATTCTAATTTTATGTTATAAATTAATAAAAAAAGTAAGATACATGTAAAAATATCAAAAATACAGTCACTCACTGAGAAGCTGTACTAATACTTTCTTTGAACTTCTGTGTAAAGTGGTTAAAGTGTCCACAACAGAAAGGTGTTTGCGCATCATTCTCTCTAGAAGTACACTAAATATAGCCCTCATTACCCACTCGTATGCCGAGCAGCTGTTCCAAAATTCATAATGATCGGTTAATTAGTTTAGAAGTGAATCCTGTACATACATATATAAATAGAGATCCACATTTTCTAAATTTTACACTTGTGACAATAGAGATGCACACTCAACAGATTCGAAGCACTTGCTCATGAAACAGCCTTTTGCCAAAATAGAAAACCGTGCATACTCACAGTTGTGGGTCTTTGTAAATGCTATTAATTTGCATGTGTGGACATTGGCCTTTTGTAAAATAAAAGATACAGTGCCAGTAAGGCAGAAAGAAAAACGAAGTGGATGTGAACAGATGAGAGATTCATGTAGATCAGAGAGCGTTTTGATAGTTTTGTTGGTTTTATTTTCGTTTTTTTCTGAATAAGAGTTCCTTCCGAGTTTGTACGGTTACTGATACCTTATTTAACCATGAATAGAGATGCGAGTTCTTCGCTTTTTTGTAATTCAGAAAAAGTGGAATTTCGCTTTATTTTTATAAGAAAAGGCCAAATCGCTAGAGCTTTATGTCCTTATTTTTTCCTTATTAGGCTCGCTTTTATTTCTTTTTCTTCCTCTCTCTCGCTTTATCTTTCTCTTTTCCTGTTTTTTCTCTGTTCCTCTTCCTGTCACGGTTTCAAGTGTCTTCCTTCGCCTCCCTTTCCCATCACTCTGAAAATGTTAATTTTTCCATACTTCAAAGGATTCATGGATAGGGGAGTCAGTAGACTTTTGTTTCATCAATGAATGTCTTCCTGTCTCCTTTAAAACATGTCAGTCTTTATAAAAAAGGGTATATTGTAGATAATTACCCTTCGCTGAAATTGGTGGGGGCCATGACAACCCAGATTGAGAAATTCATCTCGATTTCAGATTTTTTTGTTATTGACCACTCACTGTATAAAGGATTGTTTTCAGTTTGTTACAGCACTGTAGCATTTTCTTTTTCTTTTAAATGAGTGAATGCTTGATGTTTTAGTTTTTACCTGATTTATGCACCATAACGTTTTTGTGTTTTTTTTTTTATTAATTTGCTGTGACTGTTAAAAAGTGACTCTACTTTTTTCTGACAACATTTTTAGTAATTAGACCAAAACTAAGACTAAGGAGTCATCCAGCCTCTGCTGAAATCATCTCTCTGTGGGCCTGTCTCTCTCCAGGGGGTAGATAGCACCAACACTGGTTGCAACTTTAAGAAATTATTTAAAAAAATAATTTGAGGAAAATAGTCTGAAAAAAAACAATGTACATAATCATTTTTTCTTTCTCTTTTTCCATGTACTCCAGTATATTCCTGAATGGTGTCAGTCTATCAACTTGCTGCAAAAGTGCATACACCATAAAGACTGGAAAATGGCCATTGATATCACACTTCATATGAAGCAATATTCTCAGGTTCGTAGTTTTTGTATTTCACTCTTACAGATTTATTGCTTTCCATAAATGTTGTTACATAATACCTAATGAGTACTATAGTTTCTTAGCACTTCTGGAGGTGAAAATATGTCTTGATCCTTTTTCTTATATTCTTTGAAGAAGAAAACAACCACTATTTTAACTTTACACTAGATCTTAACTATTTCTGTTCAAATCCTGGTCATGGCACCAAATGAACAAATGTTATATTTTTCAATTACATATGAGTACTATGTTTTATGCTCTATTAGCACCAATTTGACTAGAGGTGAAGATTTTCTCAATCCTTTTCGTATACTCATGAAAACCATGACGATTTTACTTAAAATTATGTTTTAATTACTTAGCTATTTATCTGTAAATCCTGGTCATGGCACCTAATAGACAATGTTATATTTTATGCAATGAGTACTGTTTTATATTCTACTAGCATCCGGCATTTTTCAGGAAGTAATGAGAATCCTGTATGCTTCTGCTATCAACCTTGAATCTCATATCATTTTTATTTTATTTTTTAATTTCTAAATATAAGACATCATCTTTATTGTTTATGGATACCTAGTGTGAATGTTGGCCCCATAATATTTAAAAAAAACCTAATACAAAATCATTGACACCATTGTATTTTTTGTAAAATTTTATTCATGAAAACTTGTGTTTGATCTTGTGTATTAGTCTTTGTTTTTAATTGCATTCCTGGTAAGCGATAAAGGAATCGGTAATTTTTTTTTCTTAAGGAAGTGATGCACAATTCAACTGTTTTTCACAAAGAAATTATTTGGTTGTTATCGTCATCATAACGTCCATTTTACATGCTGGCATACATTGGACGGCTTTTAGAAATTGACTATCTCTGGCCATGTCTTTATTTATCACTCTTTCTTTCAAGTCCATTTTTATCATTTCCTCCCATGTTTTCCTTGCTCAATAACTTTCATCCATTCTTTCAATGTGGCCATACTGTCAAAGTCTCCTGTTCTGCACACACCTCCCTATACTGCCCAGATTTAATCGTCCTATGAGATCATCAGAATGAAGCCTGTCTTTAAGACTCACACTACACATCGATCGTACCATTCTCATATCATTTCTCTCCATGCAAAGCATGTCCTCAACCGTCACTGACCAGGTTTCACTTTTATACAACAACAAACTGCATACATGCCTGATAGATTCTTCCCTTGGTCGACAGTGGTAACGCTCTGCTGGTTAGTAATGGCAGAAGTTTCTTAATGCATGCTTATAAAAGCAACATCAAAAACACGATATAAGGGAGATTACATACAACTTGAAAACCAAATCAATTTCAGTGAAAATCCTGGTCATAGAATGAATTAAGAAATCCTGGTCGTAGACACGTAGCACAATGGATAAAGGTGTTAATTAACAATCAGTTCGAAGTGGCAGTCTTCTGGAGGTTGATGATTTAATCATCACTACAGACGATACTAACTTAGAATAGAATAAAAATTACTTAAAACTTCTATCCAGTCATGGCTGACAGAATGAGAACAATCTGTCCTCATGGATTAAATAAAGGGTTTAGTTCGAAATTTCGTATAGATTCCTGAGTTTGACAAGATGAACCTGAAACAGATCAGCGGTTACATCGGACAAAATGCTGTGAGGATAACATTCAAGATTAGAATAGAAATCTGAATAATCCAAATTATCAATCCTCATCTAAAAGAATTCCCAAATATGACTTTTAATAATCTTTTCAGGCATTGGCATTTCACCTGATGATGATTGGTGATGCTATTGATGACTTAATGAAAGAAGTGGCTGTCCAGCTGAGTGTCCAAGTTTTGGAATTTTATATAAGGTAAGTCTCTAATTACTTGCGGTATCTCATTCTTTTACACCCCCACCCATTAATGATTATTGTGTGTATATATTTTAATATTGTTAGCTTTTTCAGAACATCCTGCATTAAATAACATGGATCGATAGTAGTCGAGGAAGTAGTTGAGGGCTCTTTTTTTCGTTGGCTACTACACCCAGATGTAGGGGAGGGCATCACACCTTTCCCTGGATTGCTCCATTTACCCTAGATTCTCACCTTTTAATGGTGAGAATTTAGCAAGGAGGCATCAAGTACTTTTGTTTTAGTTTTTGTTATGACTCGACTGAGGATTGAACCCTCTAACTTGAACACTCTAACTATTGTGCAACATGTGCTGCAGAATTAACATGTGTTATGGGATGTGAAAGTTTGAACAAGATTCTGCTCCTATTCTGATTTCCACAATAATCCAAACTAAAATATAATAGCCGAATGGACCAAGAGCTGCACGCCTTCAACCGATTCCACCTTGAACAAACGCTTTTTATCGCAAATAAAAATCTGGCAACAAATGATGTGGACAATAGAGATATTCAGAGTTAACTCACAAATAGGCGAATCATCAACTTTTATATGGAGCTCAAAATGACAAATCATTTGTAAACTGAAGGTCACCAGTTCGAATCAGCTTAACTGCATCTCACTTTTTAATACTTAAAACTAGTACATTATATCTCTAGCTGTTCAAGGCTTTTATGTATAGCACAGGCGATTCTTTGTCATGTGGTAGATCAGCTTTACCAATTACATATTAACATGGGTAAACATCTTGAAATGAAACAATTCATTCTTATAAAAACAAAACCGAATATTCTTAAAACATGTCCATTTAATCTGAGCATTGAAAGATGAAAATTTCAAACTTTAGCGTGACACTGACAGATGGACAGAGCCTCTTATAGAGATGCTTGGACGAATATCTGATATATATAAAGTAAAGTCGGTCTCTTTATTGTTTCTTTGTCATCAATAGTTTACTTTATTATTACAAAATGAATATTTGATTCTGATCCATCAGTTTTTCTTGTCAGTCGTTGCAGTATGTTAAGAATAAAATACAATGCGAGTAATTTCTTCTAAAAAATAGTTTGTCTGGATCCGAATTATTTTCAAACAACCAACATCTTAGAAAAAGGGGCGTAATTCAGTATTTGTCCATACAAAGTTACTTCCCATTGATTAAAACAAAAATTATTTTAATAAAAAAAACTGGCGTAATTTTAAAAAGAAAATCAAAACAAATTGTAAATACACTATCGAGCAATGTCGGGTAGGTACATCGACTCTAAAATAAGATGCGTCAATTTAATCTGCATTTAGAGATGAAAATGTTTTTTCAAGCAGAAGATTGATCGACTGACCAGCAGACGAAGCCTCTCATAGAGATTCAAAGAAGTATTTAACAAAATATATATTCTGAAGAGTTTCTTTAATGCAGCTTCTTCCTACAAAATAAATATTAGTAACATCCAATTTTCTTCAGGTAATTCTTGTTAAACTCTGGCATCTATACGGAATTTCGAACTGAACGCTTTATTTAATTCAAATAATGCAAATTATCAATCCTCATCTCAAAAGTTCCAAAGCATAATATTTTTTATTCATTTATTTTTTTATTATCATTACTTTTTATTTCACATTACATGGCTTTGAGTTGAGATGCCTTCATCCTAAGCTCTTTGTCCCCTTGCCTCATCTTATTGCATATTTTTTATTCATTTATTTTTTTATTATTATTACTTTTTATTTCACATTACATGGCTTTGAGTTGAGGCGCCTTCATCCTAAGCTCTTTGTCCCCTTGCCTCATCTTATTGCACATTTTTTATTCATTTATTTTTTATTATTATTATTACTTTTTATTTCACATTACATGGCTTTGAGTTGAGATGCCTTCATCCTAAGCTCTTTGTCCCCTTGCCTCATCTTATTGCATATTTTTTATTCATTTATTTTTTTATTATTATTACTTTTTATTTCACATTACATGGCTTTGAGTTGAGATGCCTTCATCCTAAGCTCTTTGTCCCCTTGCCTCATCTTATTGCACGTTTTTTATTCATTTATTTTTTATTATCATTACTTTTTATTTCACATTACATGGCTTTGTGTTGAGATGCCTTCATCCTAAGCTCTTTGTCCCTTGCCTCATCTTATTGCATATTTTTTATTCGTTTATTTTTTTAAACTGAAAATCTGCTTAGTTTTTCTACAGACAACTGCTGTCTTTCTGTTTTTCTTTTCTTTTATTTTTTCCTCCTCATTCTCGACCCCCCCCCCCATCATAATATTCCTCCTTACTTTCTTCTTTTAGCCACCACCTATACGACCCCCCCCCTTCATCTGCACACTCACTATTTAAACTTTCACTAGTCATTTTCAATGCACCAAAGTATTGAATATTTTCTTATTGACATTATGAGATCAAGTTTCTTAAAAGATTATAATGAATTGGTATACACTTTTGGAATAAAAATAAACAATTATTTTTACAGCATTGTATTTAATCTGACTTATTCTTTTATTATTTCTATTTGACATTAGTCGTCTGGTCAATCAAGATATGCCTGCCTCTTCGAAAGATGGATGTGTCCATTTTGCCTTACTTCAGGTATGGTTTATATTTTCTATTTGTTTATTATTTATATATCTCTGACATTTGGATTGCAAATAAGATATGTCTAAAGCAAACAGGTTAAAAACCAACTCCATGAAATCTGGTATATATTTTTGCGTCAATGATAACAAAACTAGTGGAGTCTTATGGGCTTCAATACCATGCCGTATATCTTTTCAGAAAAAGACTAAGGATGTGAACCATGAAAGCTAAGTTCAAAAACTCAAAATATTTACGAGTGAGAATGATAAATTTGCTGTTTATTTTAAATTTCACTCACTATTCTATATATCTCTATTTATATAAAGTTAGGTATGTGTATATTTATATATATTTGCATGTACAGGATTCATTCCTCAACTAATTAACCGATCATTATGAATTTTTAAACACAGCTGCTAGGCATAACAGTGGGTAATGTAGGCTATATTTGGTTTTAATTTAATATTTTGCCAATAGGGGTAAAAAGGGAGTAGAAGCTCTTCGTGAAAATTCAGATACCTCACATTTTTGTGAAATTTAAACAATAGGTATTAGACATTAATAAATATTCCCCAAATTTAAGTCTCTTTGGAGTATTTTAAAGGGTTTGTAGGTGACATAATATGAGCAAAACTTACAATTTGAAAAATCAAATATTTCAGATTTGCATTGAATTTGATCCATAAACATTAGACACCAATTAAGCAAGATTCCCATAATTTCAATTTCTTAAGACCTTTTAAGCTTAAGTCTTAAATTTTAGACATTTTCTAGAATCAAAATCATGTAATGGATTTTGATCAAAATTGGAATAAGAATTCTAGATATAAGGGTTACTAGTGTTGGGCCGATTAATTGGAATAAGTAATCGTAAAAATCAGAACTTTTTGGGGTATCAGAATTGGTATTGGAATCGAAAAAATTGGAGCCTATTTTCCGATTCCAAAAAAGATTCTTTTAATATTTTTTTGTTTAAAAAAAAAACTTAATTTTCTATTGTTAAAATGATAAATATCTATTGATTTTAAACTACCAGTAAAACTAAACTCTATAGATCATGATAACGAATTTAGGTAAAAATGGCACAAGTAAAAATGGCATGAGTGGATGAATAGGAAAAATGGCACAAGTGAAAAATATAGATGAAAATCTCACAATGAGTGTATCAAAATATAAATGGAAAACATTAAGAAATTTCTCAAATTAAAAAGAAAATTATATTTCCGTCTAAAAGTAGATGAGGACGCTTGGCTACCCCTCCCCCCTAAAATGAGATAAGAGTAAATACTTATTTAAAATATTTATTTTAAAATATTAGCTATAAGGGAGGAAAACTAGTCCCCGCCCCCCCCCCCAAAAAAAAACAAACTTAGAAAATTTAGAAGTAGTTATAAATTATTGGGGAGGGCTTAGCCCTTATTTAAAACAACAATTGAAGAAGCCTGCCCCTCCCAAAACTTAGAGAAATCGATTTTATTTTCTTGAAAACAACAGACTAAATACTTGTATCATTTGGATCATTCAAACTACTGTTCTCATCAAATGTTATTCTTACGACATTTTGGTCGATGTAACCTCTGACCTCTTTCTGTTGCGCGTGTCGAACTTGGGATTCTTTATGTCAAACTTTTTCCTTATTTATTCACTTGTGCTATTCACACCCTAAACATTTGCCAGGCGGAAGTAAGTGGTTTTCATTTTCGTTGTATTTAAGATAATTTCACTTAGATTTCATTAACCGAGTAAATGTAACAGTTTAGTTTAGTGAGACATGAAATTCTAATATTTTTGAAGAAGGTATGACACTGGATGTAGGGGTTAGATGTGTCCGTAATCTGGACGCCACCTCATCTCCACAAGTTGTTAGAAATTAACATCAAAGCGTAATGTAATTTTCGAAGAGAAAAGAGAAAAAGGGGACAGTTTTCTGTCCCCTGTTCCTTTCTTTTTTCTTTACAGTATTTTCATTTTTAAAATAAGTTACTTGCTAGTTTATTTTAAAAAAAATACTAAAGAAGGTCCAGTTCGACTATGTTCAATTGTTTATGAAAAAATTCAAATAACATTTTGTTAACTTACGACGAACTAATGCAAATTGCCTTTGCTTCAGTATTTTCAATGAATCGCAGGGGAAAAATTGGATAAAAAAATAGTTAGAAAGATCTACTCGTGTAATGTACGCCTCCTCCCCTTCAGTGTATTTTTTACTTTAGCGAAAATATATGCAAAAAAAAAAAACAACTCTCCAACTAAAAATTCACAAATTTTAAAAGAATCAGAATCAGTAATTGTATTTTAATCTTCGTAAGGAGATATAAAATTGGTGCAAAACTTTTCTGTTCATGAAATAGGAAAGCTATTCTTCTAGTATACTAATTAATTTGTTTTTTGTTGGTAGGCTTTTGTCTGTGTTTTAATTATTTTAGTGAGTTTTTGTCCGGTTATCGCTACCTCGCCTCCCTCCCTAAAAATGAGATTCTACTTGTTTTTGTGAACACCCTGAAAAAAAAAGCAACAATTATTTAAGAATTTAGTGTGGGGGATCAGTTTCACACACAAATTTGACATAAAATGAGCTATTTCCGAGAAATTCTAGCGTTTTAGAGCAGTTAATCAAAACATGTTTTTCTCTGTGAGATAAATTCTATGCAATTATTTTTGGGGTGGGTGGGTTCTACTTTTTTTAAGCGATTACGCATGGTTTTAGGACCTTGCCAGTCGGACTTATTGTTAGTGGTAAAAAAATTTAGTAAACATCCCTAAAAAGTTAGAATGGCCCAGAAATGATCATTTTACGTTAAATTTATATACGAAACTGATCTCAAATTCTAAAATAATTGTTTTTTTTTTCTTTCCGGCAAGTTCATGAAGGTGTTCACACGTAATCACCTAAAAAAAGTAGAATCTAATTTTTTTTTTTGGGGGGGGGGGGGGGTAGGTTAGGGTTGCCTCCTGGCGCATATTTTTGCTAGTTGTTTTATTTAATTGCTCAGTAAAATGTGTTTTTTTTTATTTTTTACAACTACTACCATCAATGACTCTTTAATTCTATTTATAATTTTTATTAAGATTATTATCGAGGAAAATATTTTAAATACATCTGGAAATATAAAAAAACAATCATGAGTGTATATTTGCGAATATTAATTTATTAGAAGCTTTAAAACAAATTATGTAAATTTGAAAGACGCATGATATTTGGGAAAGTTTTGGAATGGGTATAAAAGAGCTAAGTAGATATAAAAAGAGAGCGATCAAAACTAATAATATAGTTTCAGCTTCAAGTAGATATAAAAAGAGTGATCAAAACTAATAATATAGTTTCAGCTTCAGACAGACAGATACATAATCTCCATTATAATTAGATTATTATTATTATTATTATTATTATTATTATTATTATATGTATCTTGTTTTTTTATTTTATTGTAAAACAAATCAATCTAATAACCGACCAAATCTTTATAATTAGGATAAAAAATATAAACATTCTTTGATAGAGGGGAGGCACAGAATAGTTAAAAAAAAAAAATAAATAAAAAATAAATAAAAAAGCCCTTGACCCGCCATACTCTTTTCTAAATAGTAACATTATTATTTAGAAACCCATTCTTAACATGGAGAGGGGGCTTTGTTAATTATTCTGTTGCTACACATCTTATTTTGCATACAAATCGTCGACTATTTTCAATTGTTTATGAAAAAATTCAAATAGCATTAATGACGAACTAATGCAAATTGGCTTTGTTTTAAAAGAAAAATAAATTTTTAGTTGTCTCACAATTTTCAATCAATTACAAGGAAAACATTTGAGAAAAAATATTCAGAAAGATCTACTCGTGTAATATACGCCCACAAGTGTATTTTTTACGTTTTGCAAAAGATATATGCAGACATTACATGGGGGTTTTACAGTAATTTGAGCATTTTTAAAAAGCAACAAATCTCTAATAAAATATTTAGATATTAAAAAAGAATTGGAATCTGGAATTTAGAACAGAATCGGTAATTGTATCGGAATCGGGGGGGGGGGGATTTGGAATCGTCCCATCACTAATTTATACTAAACCACTACTATTTATTCCACTTTGGTTTCATTCAAAAATTCATAAACTGTGATATATCTGTTGAGAAATTCTTATTGATAACTAAAAAATATTAAGTCTCTTTACTTCTATAATTATCAGTTTTGGATAATATAGAAGTAAAGAGACTTATTATTTTGCTATCTAATTTACATACCTGTTTATTGTGTGTAAAAACACACTATGTAAATTAGATGGCAGAATAAAGTAATTAAGAAGCAACATTGAAAAAGTCACTCTTTCTCTAAATGCTCACAGAAACAAAGTATTAGAGAGTAGTTGAATCAAAATACAGTGAGTGGGAGTGAGAGAACTATACAGAAAACTGAAAGATGGGTGACTTGTTCAGTTAATTACAAATTACGACTGAGTAGAAGAATGAAAATGGGATTTGTTTTCAAACATAATTCAATCCCAGAACTAAAGAATATTTTAGCATGTATTTTGTGTCATTGAAGTATATATAAAAAAAAAAAGTCTTTAGGAAACAAACGTTGATTCCCTCAGCTTTTAGTATAACAATATAGTTTTTTTTTGTTTTTTCTTCTTCAGATTATCAATCATTGGAATAAATATAGTCTACCATCTGCCAATTTAGAAAAGTTTTTTGACCAATATTTTGATTCCCTTGCACCCTGTCTTGGATCAATTCTTCTTAGGTGAGTCTCTTTCAAAAGCCTTACTTTTTCTCTTTTTTTTTCTTCTTTTCTATTGGTGTCACCACTTATCAAGGCCAAGAGGCACTTGAGAATAAGGCTTAATGAGACTGGAATGATTGCCAGCCGCAAAAATGAGGAATACTATGGGAGTACTACCATCAATCAATGCTATGAATTACATTTGATTGCTTATGAATGACTTTGTTGACATTGGATTTGAAGACAATCAAGCGGTAATCAGCAGGGAAGTAGTACCACAGTAATGTGTTCCACAAACGGAAGTCATTGCAAAGAAGCTCTGTCCATGGAAATTCTGCCTGATGCTAGGCACATGGATGGAGAAAGGAAAGACTTTTTCGTTGTGGTAGAAAGATGAGTTCTTGCTGTGAATGTCTTACAAGGAGGAACCAGACATTTGAGCTCCATCGAGCACCTTCCATGAAAATAACGATAGAGTAGAGAAAGACTAGTAACGTCTCTTCTATAAGATCATCCCCCCCTCCCCACTAGATTTCGAAGTTGATTTTGTACTTTGTTAAGGTAGGAAAGGTAGCTCTGTGCGGCATCTCCCAAGATATGGCAGCAGTATTCCGTATTCAGACATATCTGTCTCTTATATAGGTAGAGGATTTTCATCTGTAGTCGGGTACTTTCTGGAGCGGTAGAATGATCCAATCATTTTTCCAGCGACGTTAGAAACAGACTGGATATGCAACTTCCATTTTAGATCTGGGATAGAAGTCAGTACTAAGAGCTTATCAAAACAGAATTATTTGATTAATTCGTTTTACCATTGTCCATTGTCCGATAATTGATGTCAAAGAAAATAATCTACATATAAATAATTGTTTCTCCAACCCATTCTGTTTCAAATAATCTTTCAAATTCATCATTTTTTTTTCATTACATGGTTGCAAGTTGAGATGGCTTTGTTCATGTTTTTTATCCTAAGCTGTCTGTTCTCTTGCTTCATCTTATTACATATTTTCCCAATTTTATAAATGATTCAGATCTATTAGTACTATATCTTGTGATAATGTTTCAACAAGTAATTGAACATCATCAGTAAATGATTACACTATTGACCTATCAGGTAAATCATTTATAAATATAAAAAACTAATAACCGTCCCAATACCGAACTGTGAGGGACATCAATCCTCCACTCTATAATGATATGTATTTATTTGTAAATATATATCCGTCCCGTCACACAAAAGTTATGAGTACAAAACTGCCCAACAAATCTGAGAATTTGCAAATCTGTTTCCATTATATATTTTTTTCTGCTTTCTATACTGATTTATGCATTTTTTTTCTTTCCTTTTTACTTTTTTTAAACTTTGGAGTTTGGGACATTTTCTTTTTTCTTATTTCTTTATGTGAGCGACGATTGTTTTCTTTCATTTTTTAAAAACATCAAAGACGTTAGGTCTTGGATGTTTTTAAAATCTGGCATCTATTTTTTAATGTTTATTCGTCCCCACTACCTCCGATCTGGCATCATTTTTTTTCAATGTCTAGCTGCCCCCCCCCCCCCCATACGTACCAATAATCAAAGGAAGAAAATTTTAAAAAAAGAAGCAAAGTCAAGGTTTGTGGGGTTTTTTCAACTCGCAATAGTTTATTGAAATAATAAAAAGCTTTAGAAAAACTTACATTGGAAAGCAAATAGCAAGTCAGACCACCTCCACCGTCTGAAATGAATGCAGAAATAAATCCTTACTCTAAATAAAAAGTCGATGGTAGATGTTCTTTTTCTTTAAGTCATCAGAAATGATAATACGTAATTCTATGATTTTTATATGAATATTAGTGCAAACACTATCAAAGCATACTTTATTTTTCGTCACTTTTGACGGAGGGTGAACACTAGTATCAAAATAAGTCTTCATTTGTCAATATTGTTGGTTTTGCCGGCTTGCTGTCGCTTCACAAAGTTCACTACCTGAAATACATGAAACATTAATTTAAAATAATAAACATTTCATTCATAACTTTGTTGTAAACATGAAACAAAATATTTCTCATTCATTCATATAGATAAACATTAACATTTTTATCATTTTGATACAAATTCATTTATCTTTTAAATGTGACCATAATGAAAAGAAAGAAAAAAATCAATTTACCTTTCCACTTGCAATTTAGAAATAGATCACAATTTGTTGAAAATCAAGTCGGTCCCTCTAAAGAAAGGAACATTTGAACACAAATGCTAAATATTTGTCTAGGAAATAAAACAATATTGCAAAACAAAATTATTATATTAAAATCAAAACAATCATTGAATTGAAAAAAGAATAACAAATAATAATTAATAAAATATCCTTTTTCAAAACTAATATGCAAATTAGTTAACCTTGCAACACCATCTGTAAAAAAATAAATATATAGTGTAGCAGTTCTAGGAGGTCCACCCTCCCAGGCTTCGCCTCCCCTCTTTGGGGAGGAGTAAGTTTATTGCTTACTGTCTGAGGCGCCTCTACCGGGGAATGCCGACGGGGCTGCCCAGGCAATTTTTAAATGGCCAGAGTGCTCACCTCTCGAGCGCTGGCTTTTAACCCCACTTGCTCGACCCGATCTTGGGTCACATCTTACTTGTGGGAGTAAGATAAAACTGGCCTTGTGCCTAACTCCGCGAGGAGTAAATAAACACCCTCCCAGGCTTCGCCTCCCCTCTTTGGGGAGGAGTAAGTTTATTGCTTACTGTCTGAGGCGCCCCTACCAAGGAATGCCGACGGGGCTGCCCAGGCAATTTTTAAATGGCCAGAGTGCTCACCTCTCGAGCGCTGGCTTTTAACCCCACTTTCTCGACCCAAGCTGTGGTCACATCTTACTTGTGGGAGTAAGATAAAACTGGCCTTGTGCCTAACTCCGGGAGGAGTAAATAAACATCTGTTCCGATGGAAATAATTGGTCTCGGCCTTTTGGCTAAGATCAAAGTGTAGTATCTGTTCCGATGGATACTGCACGCTTGTTCTGTGCAGTTCTAGGAGGTCCACCCTCCCAGGCTTCGCCTCCCCTCTTTGGGGAGGAGTAAGTTTATTGCTTACTGTCTGAGGCGCCCCTACCGGGGAATGCCGACGGGGCTGCCCAGGCAATTTTTAAATGGCCAGAGTGCTCACCTCTCGAGCGCTGGCTTTTAACCCCACTTTCTCGACCCAAGCTGTGGTCACATCTTACTTGTGGGAGTAAGATAAAACTGGCCTTGTGCCTAACTCCGGGAGGAGTAAATAAACATATACAAGAAAGAACTGTTGGAAATGAGTCATACACCATCCACTATGACTATGTAATTCCTACAGCTACATACTTAGAAAATAGAGCTGTTAAACCTGACATAGTGATATGGGACAAGAAGGAGAGAGTATCAACTCTGTTAAATTCAGCATCATTAGGGACACTGACTTCAACTAGAGCTGAGAGAGAGACAATAACGAAATACCAAGGTTTTATGTAAGACATGTAAAGAAATTGGAATCTTAGGAAGATCTCCGTCATTCCAGTAATTATAGGAGCAACCGGACTCATGGAAAACGCTTTCAAAAACTACCTGGCGAATATACCCGATGAACCAAGTGCAAGAGAGATCCAAACAATTGCACTTAAAGGAACAGTTATAATCTTAAAAAGAACTCTCAGTTGGAGTCTCTGAAATAGCGGGTGAATATCTGGCATCTGATAGGATGCCTGATCATCAGTAAAAACAAAAAGATAAGAAAATTGAAAAAAAGATTAAAAAAAAAAGATTCTGCATCTCTTGTGTAAAGTTGAATTAACTTGAAATAGATCGCAATTTGTTGAAACTCAAGTCGGTCCCTCTAAAGAAAGGAACATTTAAACACAAAAAGTCTAAATATTTGTCCAGGAAATAAAACAATATTGCAAAAACAGAACAATTTGGTATATTAAAATCAAAATAATCATTGAATTAAAAAAAAACAATAAAAAATAATACTTAATGAAATGTCCTTTTTCAAAACCAATATGCAAATTACTTAACCTTACGACTGACATCTCATATAAATAAGAAGTATATAAAAAAAGATTGTTTGTCGGTTGTATAAAGTTGAATTAACTTGAAATAGGGGGTTTTGACTTTACTGTTAGTGCAAGAAATGGGTCCAACTTTCGCATTTATTCATTTAGATTGAATGTTGTAACATTTGAAGACAAAACTTACCCATTAAACTACAGTAAAAAAAATCTGTTTTTTATTTTTCAGAGATGATTCTTTAATGGAAGAGTTCTACGCCAGCTTGATGAGTTCAGATCAGCCATTAGCCGCAAGCCTCCAGTACGAACTAACATTTTCTACCACATTCCTCCTAAAACTCGTGTCAAACATCATCCACAAGATCCGCATAGAAGTGAACAAGCCCTCCCCTAAAACCTCACTCGTTGTGAAGAAAATGTTACAGGCGTTCAGCGAACGTGCCATGTCAGGAATCATGCCGAGTGACAAACTGATACCACACTTTCAGCTGTGGAACGATATCGTCCAGAATATCCGCAAGTTGTCCGATGCCCATCCAAGCATCGGCATCTCTTATCCTGAGCTTCAGCATCTACAACTTACCCCGCTGGTGGCCGAGACCGACTTCGGCTCGGCAAGGTCGTATTACCGGTCAGAAAATGGCATACCTTCCACATCGTCCACTATAGAGAGGCAGCCTGTGATCACTTCGAAGATCGTGGCCTTTACGTGTGGACACCATTTCCTGGAGCAGTCATTTCGGAATGACATCTTGGTTAATATGAACAATCAGCTGGCTAAAGACCAGCGTCTTCCTCAGGCAGCTGTTCTGCTAACAGAGTGCTACAGCAAATTCGGTCTTCTGCCACTGGCATGTCCTCGCTGTGTGATGCAAACTATTAGCACGATGTGAGCAAAATGTTCTTAGTCTTGAAGTAAACTCCCCCACCTCCGTCTACCAAGAACTTGGGAAGTTGAGCAGCCATTTTGGTTATGGTTTACCAAAAGTATGAATCATGGTAGAAGGCAGTAATAGATGCTGGTTAACCTCATTAGTGTTAAGCTGTCTCAAATCAAACTGTAAATGTAACTGTTTCAGGGTTTTTTCTCCCCAAAATGAAATATGATTAATTTATTGTGTGACCTTGAAAGGCTGATAATAAATAAGACAACACGGTGGTATATTTACAAAAGTGTATATTTAAAGAAGTACAGAATGGTATGTTACAGAAAGACTGCCTGTCCTTCGTCGTAGGCTCTTCTATGCATAATGTCTAAAAGAGTCCATATAGTCACAAAATTGGGTAGATCACCATCCCACCATAACATAGCTTAGATTTATTATTATTTTTATAAAAGAAAAATAAATATAACCGTTTAAGTTAGTTTTTTATTTTCCGAAAGATAAAGTAATATAATGCTCAGAAAATAGATGCAACCACTTCTGTTAAATTTTTTTTTCTAAAAGAACTTAACATGTGTTGTGGCAATCAAAAGGGAGATAAATGCAATTACTTCAATCTGTTTTTCGTAAATGTAATATAACTCTAAGGAAATTTATGTAACCATTATTTTCCTAGAAAAAAAATTGACATACATCGCATTGGCAAATGTTTCTATTTTAGTTCATTTTTTTTGTCTTGGTGATACATTGAAGCACAGGGACGAGCAGGTGCTTGTGTAATTGCAAGAGTTAGGAGTGGATGGATAAAGTTCAGGGAACTTTTGCCATTACTAACCAGCAGAGCATTACCACTGTCTACCAAGGAAAGAGTCTATCAGGCATGCGTATGCAGTGTGATGAGGTATGGGAGTGAAATCTGGCCAGTGAGTGTTAAGGACATGTGTTGCATGGAAAGAAATGATATGAGAATGATACAATTGATGTGTAATGTGAGTCTTAAAGGCAGGCTTAGATCTGTTGCCATCAAAAAAAGATTAAATCTGGTCAGTATAGGGAGCTGTGTACAGAATAGGAGACTTCGATTGTATGGCTATGTTGAAAGAATGGATGAGAGTTCTTGGGTTAGTAGATGTAGAACAGTGGTGGTAGCAGGGTCAGTTCACAGGGAGAGGTCAAGGAAAACATAGGAAGAAGTGATAAGGATGGACTTAAAAAGAGAATAAATAAAGACCTAGCCAGAGATATGTTAGTTTGGAAGTCAGTTTCTAAAAGCCGTTCAGCACATGCCAGCATGTAAAATGGATGTTAAACTGAAGATAATGATGTTTTGTAAAAGAAATGAATCTAGTACGAAGAGGTTATGGTTCGATTTAGTATTTGAAATTAAGCAGGACTCTTGACCGCAAATTCTTGAAATGTGATTTTTCTATTGGCCACTATAAGTATTTTACCACAGACTTTTGTAAAAACATATTTTCACAAACTTCCTACTTGCTGTGTGCGAGCCTCAGAGTATTGGATATCTCCTCAGTGGAGGTTACATTTTCTCTGCCTTCCATGGCCAGGTGTGACAAGGTTTTCTTGATACTTTTTTCAGGTAGGCTGGTGCACTCATGAAGAAGGAGGCATCTACGTTTTTTAACTTTAAATATACTTTTATTTATCTGAACTATGAATATGCAATTTCGTTAAATGAAAATTGCTTTTGACTATCTTCAGAGTGAGAGGGGTAGGCATGAGGTGTTTGCGCTTTCTTAGCGACCACAATCTTGCATTGCATGTTTCCTCACTTAAATTCAGACTGAATAGCTCAAATCGCCAACTTAAAAATCGTTTCTATGTCACATGATCAAATTAACCAATCAGATCCACAGTTTATTTCATATATGAGGTCATAGCTGACCTTAACGATCATAAAAAAGTCTATCATACCTAATGACTCAATGCACCTCGCAGATCCTGTTTACACTCAACTTTAAAAACATATTACTCCTAGTAATGCGTGTATAACTTTGCTTTCTGATTTATTTGAAATATAACTCCATCATAGTATGTGTATGTACACACACGCACACATATATACAAATGAGCATCACCTACAAGTTTTCCGAGAGAGGAAGGGAGGGGGCAAATATTCCCTGGAATATTTTTAAACTAGACCAAATGACTATAATAATTGTAATAAGAATAAAACGTCTTTGTTTAATATTTTTCCAAATACAAAAAATACAAATGTTAACAGAAGAGGGGACTTATAAGTTACGCATCCGCCCAATTTTCCAATTTATTTATTCTTCATAAGGAAAAAAATACAAAATATAAAAACAGACAACAGTAACGTAATAGCAAGTTGATAATCAATTTATGGACATTGTGCGCTTCTCACCAAATACAAAAATACACACTAAACAGATACATGCATATACACATACATGCACATGTACACATATATATATGCACATATATCTATTTATATTCATTTTGAAAAAAAGTTATAAATAGCATTTAGAGGACATATCTAATCTGTACTTGGACTCCTCTTTCTTCCCAATGTCAATACCTAGTACTAAAATAACTGACAATGACCTTTAATATAATGATAAACATTGTGTCTCTGTTTCAATATATATATATATATATATATATATATGCATAAATAGCAATTTCTTTGCATGTAGCACTAAGGGAGGTAATTCAGTATATATCCAAGCAAATGCAAGTACCAATAGCTGAGTAAATTCTTAGTATTGTTTGTAATGTAAATAAGACTCTGTTTTGTAATGTAAACAAATATAAAAACATTACTTTCTTGATGAGTGTGATCGTGCACAGGTAAGATTGCTGACCGCTGTCGAAGTGATCAGGTTTTGAATCTCAGCTGGAAACACTCACCATATCTAGCCACACTGAAGAGCTATGATGCAGCAAAACAGCTGACTATATATTAATAACATGAAAAATCAGAACATAGCTCATTCAAAATAGTAAATCTTGCACACAGAAAGGGCTCGATATCCTTTCAGGTAGTGCTTTATAACAATAAGTAAAACAATTTAGTTTATCTTAATAATTTACTGCAGGTTTATGGTACACCCGATTGTCAAATGTATTAATAAAATCCTTATGGTCTTTATACATTTGAATACCGTTATATATATATTACTTATTCTTATACATATCAATTTGAAGAGTATTGACATATGAGTGGCAATTGATTCTATGATTACTTCCCTCAAACTTAGATATTACTGAGTGCACACACACACACACATATATGTCTGGTATCCAGTAGGATGCCCCATCCCCAGCAAAAATCAAAAAATAAGAAAATTGTAAAAGAATTAATATATGGAATAATGGATAAGCATGAAACAGACTAGTCTGTTTACATGCTTATCTGATATTCCATATATTAAATATTCCATCTTGTCTGAAATTTAATTTAATTTTTTAAACTCCCTCATATATGTGTGTGTGTGTGTGTGTGATTTAATGTTCGTATTTGGATACAAACATTTAGTTAACAGCGACAATATATAAGTATTCGACTTTTGGCCAAGATCAAAGTGTAGTATCTGTTCCGATGGATATTACACCCTATAGACTGGTATCGTCTTGGCCTTCGGGTCTTGATTACGCCAGTCTGTGGGTTTGTCCTGTGCAGTTCTAGGAGGTCCACCCTCCCAGGCTCTGCCTCCCCTCTTTGGGTTGAAGTAAGTTTATCGCTTACTGCCTGAGGCATTTTTTGTAGGCCAGAGTGCTCACCTTCTCGTACGCCGGCTTTTCAAATCCCACTTTCTCCGACCTTGTGTCACATCTTACCGCTGTGGGAAGAAGATAAATAGCTTCTACTTAAAAAAAACTGTACATTGCAGTGTCTTTTGAATGTACCCGAGTTACATCGATCTGGTCATGCCGGATCTGGGGTAGAAACCGGCTGGTAGTAGTAGATCGACTCTTAATATTGTCTAGGCAAAGACCCAAAGAAATGAGGGGAAAAGGCACTCATGACAAGATCGTTGAAACCCGGGTACATTCAACAGACACTGTAATGTATAGTTTTGAAATAAAATACTTTATATTAGTTCTTGTAGCACCCTATGATCGTGCACTTTGTTTTTTATTTCAATTAACTTGTGATAGATGTTATATATATATATATATATATATATATCGCATCTTAAATATGCTTTGAAGGTATTTTGCCTCTTTTCTTATTCTTAATTCCTAATAGATGCTTACAAAAAAACAATATGAACTCTATATTTGATATATATATATATATATGTAGGCAGGCACAGGTATAAAATTCCTGACACTGCTGATCACATATAGGAGTAATCTGGCATTTGGTTTTCGAAACTCAGTGTGAAAACACTTAACATATTTCGCAACACTGAAGAGCAGTGATACGACGAAACAGCTGTCTGTGGATGACTCATATACATATAAAGTTGATTAATAATCAATTAGCATCGTGTTTAGCTTTTTAGTTTCTTCAGAGTGGTAAAAATGTTATAGAAATGGTGTAAATTCTCTATCAGCAGAATCATAATGATATTGATACCATTATTACTACTGCTGCTTCTACTGATGACTCCAGAAATGGACAAGGAAAAAACGGGTAATACCTTCATCAAACGTTTGTCAATCATAACGATTTCTTCTGTTTTAAATGCAGACATAACATCACAAAATAACCATTTCATTTACAAATTTTCGTAATTTTCTCTTATTCAGTTTTACTACTGAAACAAAAATATACATAGAGCAATATGCACACACACACATATATATATATATATATATATATATATATAAAGGTAGTTTTTAGGAAAATTAACCAGAGTGCACAATTTCCAAAGTCAGTCCAACATTTTTATTTAATAAAGTTTGCACTACATTTCTTCTTTTTTGTACCTTTATTATTAAATAATCATATAATATATAAAGTAAAGTCAGTCTCTTTCTCTGTTTTGTCACTGATAGCTTTCTTGTTACAAAATCAATATTTGATTCTGGTTCGTCATTTATTTTGGTGGATCACTGCAGCCTGTTTTCAAGTACAATAAGATATACTTCAATTTAATTCCTTCCAGAAAATACTTTGACCGGGTCGGAATTATTTTCATATGGACGCCATCTTTAGAAAAAGGACGTCATCAATCCAGAATTACTTTAAAAAAAAAAACCCCCAAAAAAACCCCAAAACAGATTCCAAGTAAAACAGCGAGTACATACATATAGATATATATATGCATGTATGCATATAATTTTACATCTGATTTTAATAATAGGTAAAACGCAGAAAATTATACAGATTCCAAAAATGTGATCAAATTTTGATCATTTTAAGTTTCTTCTATGCCCATAACTTCAGTCGTGTAAGTTCTATTTTCATACAGTTTTCACCATTGAAATAATTTGGGATCTGATCTCTTGCACATATTAAAAGGATCACGGGTGTCTCAGTATTACAAACCTGTCCTCGGACAGATATTCCAGCTTGTTAAAAGATAGAGGGTAAGACTAGGGATTATATCACCGATGTACTTCCATACATCCTTCTAGTATGTTATTACCATATAAAACATTTTGTGACCGAAAGTGTCTTAAAGCACGAAATAACCATGAACATATTTTGCTTAGAATATAAAAAAAAGAATAATGGTGAATAATTAATTTTTTTTCGCTTCAGTTATTCTTAATCCTTTTTCACTATTAGGAACCCCCACACTGTCTCCAACGTTTTTCTTTTATTATGCAGAACGTGTGTGGAAAAGTATAGCCTGCCAGAGCCAATCACTTGCCAGACTAAATTGCTGGTGTTATTTTAGAGTGTTTCCTTCTAGCGTAGATGACCTACCAAGGCTTTGAGGGTCCGGTTTACCCTACTATTTCATTGTATAGCAGGGGAGTAAAATGAGAAGAGGGATGGATTCATACCTTTACGAAATGATATTAGTGCAAAGTGAACTCAACAGCTTTGACAGGATTTGAACTTGGTTTGACGTTTTCAGAATTCCTGTTTGTTAACCATTTTACGTGTACAATATTGACCTCTTGGTAACCAACTCTCAACTTTAAAAGATATCGGATCATTTCTATGCTCACCGGTTATCTCCAACATGACTATTTTCCCGCCCTTTTCTTCGAGACCAAACATTTCTGCTCAGTCGTGCTGGTATTGCATTCCACTCTGTAGAAATCATTTCCTGCTTGAAATTTTAATCCAAGAGACAAAACCAATAATTGCTATGCCAAATTTTATTTATTTATTTTTTGCAATCGTAGTCTGTTGCTAATGCATATGTTTTTAAGAAAAAAAATCATTTTTTTTTTTTTTCATTTGTGAGTCCATAAAACTTGTCAATATCTAATTAAATACCCCCCCCCCCCTTTTTAACCCTTTAAACAAAAGTGGTCATTTTGGTGGACTGCTAATTCCCAGTGGCTGATTTTGGAGCCACTACATGTTTATAAATTTATCACCTTGCAGCAGAGCAGCCAACAAAAAAAAAAGAAGCTTAATTCATTGACCATTGGCCCATGTTATGTTATGTGTGTGTGTGTTTTTTCTTCCTTGAGTTTTGTCAAATGTTTTGGTGTTATTTATTAGTATCGGCTAAATGGTTTTCAGGAGCTCATGTGTGTAAAGGGTTGAAACCAAGCATTGTCTATTATTATTTTTTTACAATTTTCTTTTTGAATTTAAAGAATTACTTGAAGAACCAACAAGAACGGGTATTCTTATGATGCGTTCATTTCCATCTTCACATTTAGCAATGAAAATGCTATTTCAAATTTGACAGACCGACAAAAAATCACATTTTTAAAAAATGACTTAAAAACTCTTTAGTCAATCAAACCCAAATTTAGGCTCATATTCAGGAATATTGTCACAATCGATAACCAATTTTCATAAAGAATGACCTTGCAGTTTTTTTTTTTTTAAATATATTAAGATTTATTTAAAACAAAAAAAAATGTGAACATGACAGATCAACCAACAGAAAATCGGCCTCTCATAGAAATGAAATTGAAGAAAAAAAAAAAGAAAAAACTAATTCTAAATTGGCAACTCTGTTTGTGGTATATGGACTTAGACATGGTTACTTGCCATTTTAGGCCATTTTGGGCTATTTTGGGCCTTTTTCAGAACTTGCAGAGGTTTCATTTATTCTTTATTTATTTCTTTTCTGTTCTTACATAAACAACAAACAAAGTGATCATTCTGTTGTTCGTATACTTTTGCATATTCTTTGCGCATCCATATTTTCTTGAATAATCATCTGGTTAGTAATACAATTTCCCGAAAACCAAAATCTGACACATATAGACAAAAAATACTGGACTATAAGTAATGAAATAATTTAAAACTCCCCCCCCCCCCCAAAAAAAAAAAAAAAAAAATAAAAATAACATACAAACTATGACCTTATGCACAAAAGAACTGGGTGTATACGAAAAAAAAATATTTTAGCGTGCTCATAAAATAATTTATTTAAAACTTATGTGTATTGATAAATGACAATTTTGAATGGAAAAATATAAAGATAGCCCCAAATTATCAAATGCGTTATTATAAATTGTATCTAGTAAAGCAGTGGCAGTGAGTTTTATTCCTGAGTGGTTTTATGTCGTAAAAGCAAACGAACAGACCAACACTAAAAATAGCATTTATCAAATGAAGACTGCATCTATTGGAAGTTCCCACCGTTTTTTTTAAATTTAAATTTAAAAGGTTTAATAAAAAAAAATAACAACTAATTAATTAATCAATATATTCTCCCGTGTTGTTTACAACTTCTTTCCAATGTTCAACAAGATTTCTAATACTTTGTTGGTAGAAAACAAAAAAGCAAACAAAAAAATAAAAACAGATAGGTGTCGAAAATGTTCATTTTTCTTACCATGACATTCTATTTTAATGATCTTAAAATAAACAGAAATTAACTTAAATTAAGTAAAAAAAAAAATAGATTACAAAATTATTCAAAATAGAATTCTAAAAAAAAAAAGAAAAGAGATTCCAAAATTTGAAAACATGATAGATTCCAAAATAAAAAATAAAACGTTGGGAACTTAGTTACCAACCCAATATACCCAGTATATACTCAATAGTTCAACACCTGAAAAGAACATTCCTGTTTCTTCTCTAAATTCTAAAAATTCTCGTTGATAACACCACACTAATAGAACACGAAAACAACAAATTAAAACTACAAATACTTGAAGCACTACATATAAATACAAACTTTTTATAAGTTATTCCATAAATCTTGCTCTTTCGGCCTCAAACAACTCGATGAGGTCGATATGATGTAAACCAATCAACCAACTGACTGATTCACACAAACAAATAAGAAATAACTATCCCAAAAAACTATTATAATTGAGCCTTGGTGTCTGTAACCAAAAGATGTTGCATCATATTCTCAAAGATGTTCTTTTTATTCTGAAACATTGGAAGGTATTGTTCTATTTTAATATTGCTTCTATTATTTACATATACTGAAATACATTAGAATATGAAACACTGTCATTAATGCATATTAAGATACATTTTTTATCTCTATCTATATAAAGTTAGGTATGTATATATGTTCATATATTTGTATGTACAGGATTCACCTCTAAATTAATTAACCGATCATCATGAAGTTTAGAACACAGCCGCTAGGCATAAGAATAGGTAATGTGGGCTATATTTAATTTTAAATTAAACTAGATATAGCCCACATTACCCATTTTTACTTTTATTTTATTTTTTCATGCAAAGGGGTTAAAAGGAGATGGAAGGTCTTTGTGAATATTCAGATACCTTCGGTTTGTTTATGAAATTTTAACAATAATTTAAAATATTTCCCAAATTTCAGTTTCCTTGGAGTATTTTAAAGGGTTTTTAAGAAGTGTAATATGGACACAATCTCCCATTTGAAAATATTAAATGTATCAGATTTATATTGAATTTGATGCATAGTCATTAGACACTACTTAAGAAAGATTCCCTGAATTTCAATTTCTTCTCAAGATCCCTTAAGCTCAAGTTGTAAATTTTAGACATTTTCTAGAATCCAAACCATCTAATGGATTTTAATCAAATTTGAGCTAAGGATTATAGACATAATCCTTAGTATCATTATATCTTGATTTTAATCTTTGCAGGGGGATAGAAAAGTGGTGTAAAACTTTTCTATTTGGAGAATTATTTTTGCCCATCCTGGGAGGGACGGGTATTTTTCTAGTTATATATATACTTGGCCTTTTAGCTGGGATCACAGTGTAGTATCTGTTTCAATGGATACTACACCCCATAGACCGGTACTGTCTTGGTCTTCTGGCTTGACGCCAGTCTGTGGGTTTGTCGTGTGCAGTTCTAGGAGGTCCACCCTCCCAGGCTTTGCCTCCCCTCTTTGGGGAGGAGTAAGTTTATTGCTTACTGCCTGAGGCGCCCCTACCAGGGAATGCTGACGGAGCTGCCCAGGCATTTTTTGTAGGCCAGAGTGCTCACCTTCTCTTGCGCTGGTTTTTCAAATCCCACTTTCCAACCTTGTGTCACATCTTACCGCCATGGGAGGAAGATAAATAGAAATATAGAAATAAATGGCACTCACCAAATTAAATTAGACATTTAATTTACGCAATTATTTAAAAAAAAAAAAACCGATTTTAATAAATAATTATCTGTTATTATTGATTTCTAATTTCATTGTTTTCCTTTCATATATATAACCAACAGATTTGTGTATAAATTATGAGAAATACATTATATTAAAAAATAATTAATCTTTTTATATAAATATAAATATAAATTGTACCTATAGTACAAGATAAATAAGTTCACGATTTATATATTAAAAGTAAATTATTTATGTGTATTCTTTGAATTATTTAGACTGCTATTGTCATCTTGGTTGGTATTTTCACACCGTTTCGGTCGATGCAACCCTTCCAACCTACTTCAGGTGCATCTTCTCAAACTCGAATGTTTATGTTGAACTTCGGAAAATTCTGAAACATAAATTATTTATATTAAAATTTATATATTAAAACAAAACTAACCAGTTTTTTTTTTTTATAAGTGTTAAAAGGTACAAAATTGATATAAAATACAACATTTATATATATATATATATATATATATATATATATAAACATAAAGATATATAAATAATTTCATTATTTTATATCAAAATTATAGATTAAAAAAATACCTAATCATTTTGTGTATTTATAGGTACAGAATTTATACAGGTACACAACTTATATATATGATGTTTATATATTAGAAAAATAACTTTTATGTTTATAGATACAGAATTTATATATTTGTCTATTTATTTAACGTCACTTTTCCTTTGTCCAGGGGGTCAGACATTTTTTTATATTTCGCAAGCTTAATCTTCAGTCCTCATTGTTCAGTGGGTCAACTGTCTCCAAATTCCACTCTGTATGGTCTTGTCTAATCACTTGCTTCCAAGTTTTATTTGGCCGGCCAACTTTCCCGCAATTCAAGACGTCCATGCGTCTCCAAGAGGATGAACACTCCACATGACCGTACCATATATACATATGCATAATGATAAACATGTAATAATAATAAAAATTTATAATAATAATATTTATAAAAAAACCCTAACCTTTTCATATAAGTGTTCCTTAGGTAAAAAATGTTAAAATGATATTAAATAAGGACAGCATTTAAAAAAAATATTTATGAACGTATTTAATGTCATTTCTAATCATTCACAAAATACTGTTAGTATATTTGTTATTTTATTAATTTATGTTATGATTAAGATTAAATTCAACTAATTTAATGTTTCCTTTTTTCCTTCCATCACTTAGCACAAAATGCTGCCAATATGCATGTGCTAAATCAAAGGGAGATAATTCACCCAAATTCACTTTACACAGGAGTAACATTAATACAACTTTTTTTGTATGTGTGAACAAAAAGCAGATGATAACTGATTTTTTTCAAAGCTAATTTAATTACAAATGTTTTAAGTTATTTAAAATTTGTAGGAGAAAAAAATGTAAAACAAACAAAACACGGCTGTACAAATTACACAAATTATTGTGACTGTTAGGGTATTTAATAAGGCTGTTTGCAATGCAGGAAAAAAACGGAACTGTGGAAAATAATTTCTTTTTATAATTTTGATATTTCGAGAAAAACACCCGCCTTCTCAAAAAGGACAAACGTTCTTTCCGTTTTTAGAAATGAAACGTTTTCTGTTATATTTGGATGCTTTTTTTGTTGTTTTTTTTTTGTTTTGAAAAGGAGTGTTTTTCCTGATATATTAAAAAAAAATGTTTCCACCATCCCGGACTCTATTAACAGTAAGTGAAGGATTTACTGAAATCTCGAAGAAAAATATCACATATATTATCTGCAATTATGTGTTTTTGTTCATCTTTTTCGCCGTTCTGTTTTATTTTTTTGTTTTTTTTTTCAGTGCAAACAGTGTTATTAAATATCTATATACTAATTTACTAGCAATGATTTAAGCAAACTACCATACCTTTTTGTAAGGAAATAGATAGATTCGAAATAACTTGATTCAAAATAAAGCTAAAAATTAATATTTTATTAGTTCGTTTTATAGTAAAAGTAGAATCATCTACATTTTTACATCTTATAGTATTTTGCTTTGTACTAATGCGTCACTGCTTATCAAGGCCCAAAGACCACTCGAGGGTAAGGGTTAATGATTTTGTCAGGTGGACAGTGAGGCAACACCTTGAGGGTTGAAGACGATGGTTGAAACTGAGCAGAGTTTTACTATTTAGAGGACAGCTCGACAATAATTTAACATTTGACTTGAAAACGACCATGTTGTAGTCAGCTAGGAAGCAGCCTCGCGGTATTGTGTTCTACAGACGCATAGTTGTTTGAAGGAAACTTTGCTCATGGAAGTTCCGTTTAGGTTTAGGTACACAGAGGAAGAAAATAAAATTATTTACAGTGGTTGTAGATAGACGAGTTTTTTGGTGTAAATGTTTCACTGGGGAGGGGGGCCATAGATTGGAGCTCATTCGATTACTTACCATGAAAATAACGATAGAGTAGAGAAAGACTAGCAACCTCTCTTCTGTGAGTAATAGGCTGTAGGGAAGAGAACATCTTCCACTAGATTTCGAAGTCGGTTTTGTACCTTTTGAACTTTTCACAAACTTTCATTTCAATGAAGAAATCAACTGTGAAATTTCTAGGGGGTGGGGGTGGGTTCTGCTCGTTATCATTTTATTTTGTGTAAACTTGAACTGAACATGGTTGCATATATTCATGGTGGCACCATAGCACGGGTTACCAAGGTTCAATAGCATTTCTGGTGCCCCCCCCCCGTCACTTCTCCGAAGCTCGTATACCTTCTTAATGTTTTCATCCTTGTATTTCATGGCAGAAAAATGTTCCTCTACTTCACTCGGGCGTTTGACCCCCCCCCTTATCCCCATCATATGCATTTCTTCCCGCTCGCTATGCTTCTTTATAGAAATTTTGATTCCAGACTTCTAAAAAGTGCTGCGTAATATATTACCATCACACATAAGTAAAACAGTTACGATTCGATAATCAAGAACGATCTCTTCACACTGCCAACGTAAATTCTATGTCAATTTCTAAGACTGGCTTTTATGGTGAACTCAACTTAAACTGGAGGAGAAAGAAGGAAAAAAGTAAAGAAAAAAAAATGATATACCCCTGCAAAAGAAGTTCCTGCATTTATATAATATATATATAATACTTATTATAAGATAACGTCATCAGTTACCTCCCTTGTTTCAGATTATCTCCCTTGAATAAGAAATCTCGTCTATAAATAATTATCTATCGTTGCCCCAAACCTTTTCGGTAGAAGTAAAGATCGACAGTGTAAACATAATGCGATAAAAACGTTGTATATAGACGATATAAAAGGTTTTACGTTATTTGTTTTTTTTTAATATTATTAAATGAGGAACCATTTCTAGTTAAAATCTATTTAGTATTGTGCATGTAATCGGAAAATAAATACGTTATTTTCACAAAATGAAGTCTTACGGGATGCCTCCAGGTTCTTTTTTGTGTCGCTCAAGACGGAAAAAAGTATTAAAATAACTCCCTCCCCTATTACTATGTAATAATACATTGATTTTAATTTAAAAACTTTCTTAGTGTCATAATCTTTTAATTTAATATATACATATATATATATATATATATATATATAAATCATCGCATATACACTAATTTTATTTGAATTTTTGAAGAAACTGTTTAACTCGTCGTCTTTACCATTACCACCTTTTCTCGGCTGAATAAATTGTAATAGCAAAAAAGCGATATAGCTTACGAAGCTTTATTCAGCTTAGAATAGTTTTGTACAAACATAGATGACTATTTATAATGATATGGATAGTTATTATTCAAGTGAGGTAATTTCTAACAAAGAGAGATAACTGACCGTGTTTGCTTATTGCAATTATTTCCAACGAAAATGGAGCGAAAGGGTATAATAACAAGTAAATAAATATTAATAAAAAATATCAATTTGAAATAAAGGGAGGTAATTGTATTTTTACTTATTTCCATTTTTAATTCATACATTAAAAAAAAAACTATTCTGAGCGATGAACAATACAAAAACAATGACAACACAAGAGCTAGTCTCTCTTTCTCTCTCTCTCCACCTTCTCATTTTGTTTGTCATTTTCTGTCCTCTTTTTTTCATCCCCATTCATGTTTCTACATCTTTGTCTGCATCTTCTCTTCTTCATTCCCATTTATTCTTTCTCTTTCATCTTTTTATCTCTCTTTCGTTCTCTTTCTCGCTCTAACTCCCCCCCTTCTCTCTCCCTCTTTCTCAATATATCTCCCTCTGTCTTCTCCCTATCTCTCTCCCTCTTCCCTTTTATTGAAAATTTTCTTCTTCCTTTTTCTTTCGTTTGCCTCTTTTCTTATTTCCTCCTTGTTTTTTTTTTCTCAGAACTTTTCTGTTTTTCTATAAGTTTCTCCATATTCCCTTTTCTTCCTCTTCCTTCTATTTTTTTTCTTTCTCTTTCTTTTTCTCCAATTTTACTTAGGTTTTCAACTCTTTGACAAATATAAATCTCTTGCCACTTCCGATTCTTCACATGCAGCCCCTCCCCCTTATTGCATAAAAGGATCAAGGATCAATTCATGATGCCTTTAGGGGAAATATGGTCAACAGAATTGAGATCAATTTTCGTCACTCTTCTCTGATATGTCAAAACGTCCCTGCACACTTTACATTAAATCATCCGGTTCTGATACTTGCCATCATAGGTAGGCAAGTTAACTTCATTTTCATCTCTCTCTCTTTCTCTCTTTCTTTCTCTATACCTCATCTATTCTTTTTTCTCTTTTCCTTTCTTCTCTTCTCTTCTCTCTCCACGTTTTTTTCTCACCCCTCCCTCTCACTTTCTCCCCCATTCTCTTCCCCATTATCTCTCTTTCCCCTTTCTTTCTTTTTATGAAACAAGGGAGATAATCCAAATAAAAAAAGGCCTCTACAACTTTCCCATCCTAAATCTATTTGGTCATCTTTCTTTTTGAGAGAAAAGAAAAAAATGAAGTCAAATTTTATTTTTCTATATCTTTTTTTAAATTATTATTTGTGTTTCTTGTTTGCCTCGATCGATTTTGAAACAAATCAAAACTGTTAATGACTATTTTGTAAGCCTTCTCTTCTTTCTGCAATTCTGATTTTCTTTTGTAAAATAAAAAAAACAAAAATTATTTCTTCTTTGAAATATTTGTTTCTTCTGTTTTTCTTGATAAAAACGACAAAAAAATATTTCCCAATTTATATTTCCATTTTGTTTTATCTTTAGAAGTGTGAGATGAATACATAAGCTACTTGTAAAACTTTAAAAAAATTGTTGTGAAGTGGTTTATGTGAGTGGTAAGACACAAATATGAAGAAATAAATGGATGAAAACGATTCTAGGAAGCTCAACAATATAAAATGATTTATTAATTTAACAACTGGAAGAATTACTATGTAATGAAGAGGATTTAATTGTCTTCATTTTTAATTGTTTTCTCTTGCCATCTAGTCAAGGGGGGGGGCATATAACCATGGGCAGATCAATCACGATTCAAAATGTGTCCTTGATAACTTTAGGATACCAAGAGTTTTCTCTCTTTAGGTAGCTTATGTATTCACCTAACAATCTCGTCTGGATGCTGTTCCGATGGATACTGCACCCTATAGACTGGTATTGTCTTGGCCTTCGGGGCTTGATTTACGCCGGTCTATGGGATTGTCCTGTGCAGTTCTAGGAGGTCCACCCTCCCAGGCTTTGCCTCCCCTCTTTGGGGAGGAGTAAGTTAATTGCTTACTGCTTGAGGCGCCTCTACCGGGGAATGCCGACGGGGCTGCTCAGGCAATTTTTGATGGTCAGAGTGCTCACCTCTCGGGCGCTGGCTTTTCAACCCCCACTTTCCGACCCGAGCTTGGGTCACATCTTACTTGTGGGAGTAGGATAAAAACTGGCCTTGTGCCTAACTCCTGGAGAGGAGTAAATTACGCTATTGAAATTGGCTTTTGAAGTGTTACAGACAACTCTGTAGTGTAGTATTTATTCTGATACTAACTTTCATCTTTTCTGTTCTCGGTCAATGAAGAAGAAATCCTTCTCGACTAAGGCAAAAAAAATTTTTTCTTAATTCAGAGTGCCCCTTTTTTGCGGAGCTGGATTTTCTCCACATTTAAAACCAACCTTGTTGCTAACTCTGCGCTCTGGAAAGGTAAATAAATATTGACATGCCGTAGACAACTGCCTTTTCGATTATATTTGTTGTTAATGTTAAATATCCAGGTCGGGTGTACTGAAATGGTCAATTGACAGAAGTAGATGCACTTGGCATAGACACGCACTTAGCGGGTGAGACTTGAACTCTCAGGCGAAGAGCGACTGATGTAGTGAAAACTATTCATCCCATCTCATGTCTCTCTCTCTCACACACACACGCATGCACGTTCCTGGTCTGTCGTTTGAATAAAACCTGTTAGAAACTAACCAACAAGCACCAGCGTGTTGTTGTGTCCAACTTTAATTCCAGCGAAAATTCACACTTAAAGACGATTGTGTAATGGTTGCTTCAGTCACGCAGGATTGCTGCAGTCGAACGCTGAAGATACAAAGTATATGTTTAACCGTCCACGTTTTTTTATTTGGTTGTGACTTATGGACATTAGACCCCCCCCCCTGAGAGGGGAGGTAATGTAACAGTAATACGAAAATAATAGTGTTAATACATAACAGAAAGAATGTTCATACATAAATAACGGACTTCGATAACGTATGCAGAGAGAATATTTTATTCGTGCTTCTCTACACACTAAAGTGTAAACAATAATGGCGAACTCACAACTTCCGTCAGGGGCACTTGCATGGATTAACAGTTGCTCCTCTCTTTTCTTTTCTAGTCAGTTAAGCATCATAGTTTTGTCCCAATTAAGAGTGCCCAGTTTTAGAGAGCTGGATTTTCCCCACATTAAAAACCGACCTTGTGCCTAACTCTGCCCTCGTGGAGAAGCAAGTAAATATGGACATGCGGTAGACTGCTTTTTTGAATAGTCTTTATTCTTTACACTTCAGTTTCTCGACTATCTTGATGTGCTCCTTCCATTAGTAGTTGCTTGTCCCTTCTGCCGTTAACACAATTCGACTGGTTTATGTAAGGAAGAGTTAATAAACTGAAATGAAATGTATTTGGTTCACTACTCAGAGTTGAAAGAATGCTCTACTACTGAGTTCAAATGTGACGCCGAATTATTCTTTCTGTTCTTTTCACCAACAACAGTCCAACACGCATGTGAACGACACGGCATTCACAACCAAACATCTAGTCGAAAATTGAATACCTTTTCTTCTTCTTCTTCTGCTTCTCTCTCTCAGCACTCGACATAGTCACAACGTCAACCTTTCTCTGCCCCTCTTTCAGAGCAAAGTGTCTACTCTTTTTATGACAACGAGAATTAGCCCATGCAAAGCAAGGCTTATTTGCATACATGAACTCTCGTCGCATGACAAAAGTTACAAGTTTCCATTTTGTAACCGGAACACTCTGAGTTCAATCCCCGATGGACAATACATGGCGCAAACCTCACTTGTTTTCCCTGTGGACCTGCATGATGACTGCTACACTGCTCCCTGATCTCTTGATCACACATGATGCAGGGCGGCAGTAGCCTTTTGATTCGTGCGCTTCTTGTTTGATGTTTTTTGTGATTTTCTAAATGGTTTTATCTGGTCTCTACATGCTGAACCGAGTCTGAGTCTTCATTTTGTTCTCTATTAACTTAAATCTTCCTTGAGATGATTAGATGACCACAAACTATGTAGAATACTTATATTTCTTATTTAGTTCTGAATTGGAAATATACTTATATATATATATATATATTTTCACCAGACAACATAAAGAAAGAGTAACATACAGTGGGATGAAGAGAATAACAGATCGAGTAACAAGCAACACACAACATAGTAACAGACACTGAGGTATCAAACCACGAGTAAATCAGTGCTAACATCCAGTGAAATCGTCGACATACAGTAGAACTTCAGACTGTGATGATTGGTTGTTGTGGAGTGTGATGTGTGGGAAATTTTTATTCATATTACCGGAACGATTATTTTCCATTTAGCAATGGTGAACGTTTATTCTTCACAAATTCCACAGGAATCATCATTACCGGTTGGTTAGTTGTGTCATAATTCCTACCTATTTACATCGTTCATTTCCCTTTCCATATGTCTATGAGGAGCATGTCCTCACAGCCAACCTTCTGCTAATGTTATATATTGTGGCCTTAGAAAAAACCAAGACCAGAAATAATTGACAAAAGTTGTAATTTGACACATAGGAATTGAAGAGAACAAAACGGAAGTGACGATGGGTGACACACTTTGAGAGTAAGCGAGGAAAAAGCAGGCCAATAAAGACTTGGAATGACTCAGTCAAAGACGATCTCAAGCAATCGGACTTTGAAACCAATGTAAATGAGTTTCGTGGATAAAGTCAATTTGTGCTGTCATGGCTAACGTGCAATTCATATCTGATATAGTAGAGACACATTACACGAAGAAGAAGGAGAAGAAGAAGGAAAATAAGAAGATGCATTCGTTTTCACTAGTAAATGAATTATATCACAACATGTTCTTCTTCGGCCTACCTTTTCCTCACTTACTCTCATTTGAGATGTGTGTACATCTGTTTATCCAATCAGAGCTTCGTTCAACATGTCCATACAACCCTAGCCTGTTGCAACAGAGCTAAATCAGCCCATTGTACTAGCTTCATTTTGTTCCTGTGTTCCCGTAAATAAAACTTCATATCTATTTAGTTGTGGAGCCATTACTTATTTCATGGAAGAATGGTGATTCCTTTTTGCTTATTTCTATTTCAGTCAGATTCGGACAGATGTATTACTCTTTCAAGTAATTCGCCATTATGATTTTCTTCCCGATTTAAATCACAAGCTTTAAACTGGCCTCTCCAACTCTCTCTCTCTCTCTCTCTCTCTCTCTCTCTCTCTCTCTCTCTCTCTCTCTATATATATATATATATATATATATATATATATATATATATGAAGACAATCGTTGTATTATATATATATATATATATATATATATAATCCAGGTAGGGTAAAAATCCACAGGATAGAAATCCAAAGGGAATCAAACCGGGCTTATAAAAGAGTGCTCAATAAACATATAGAGCTGTATTGTGAATGTTTTTTTAAACATGTACAAAGTCTGCTACACTGGCATGTCGATGTTATCGATCTACAGCTATCAAGAGCTGAGGTCACATCAGGCAGAAGGTTTTTTTGTGATCCAACCCGGTCGATGAAATCCAGGAAGAAGGTTCTGATGAGACCTCAGCTCTTGATAGCTGTAAATCGATAACATCGACATGCCAGTGTAGCAGACTTTGTACATGTTTAAAAAAACATTCACAATACAGCTCTATATGTTTATTGAGCACTCTTTTATAAGCCCGGTTTGATTCCCTTTGGATTTCTATCCTGTGGATTTTTACCCTACCTGGATTATATATATATATATATATATATATAATACAACGATTGTCTTCATCCAATGTAGACCTAAAACCCAAATCAATTATAAATCATTGTAATCCGGGGATTATTTATAGCAAAAAAAAAAAAAAAAAAAAAAAATTGAGACTAATATGCCTCTCGTAGAAGTATTCGTCGATTTTTCAATCTAAATACTTGACCATGATTTTAGGACCAATCAAGATTAAGGGGGATAATTCTCTTTTAGATTACGGACGAGAAATATTTGTTTCTTTTTATTTAACAAATACTTAGTTTTTCTTATTAAAATTTGAAAAAAATTACGGTACAATTTGATTGCGTTCAAAATATTAACAAATAATACGCACCATCTTTTTTCCTGAGAAACAAAAAGTTGTTTATTTTTACAACCTGAACTCTACTGACTGGATGACTTTTTTTTTTTTTTTTTTTTAACTCGGCTTTAAAATTGAGGGAGGTTTGAGAAACGTGCTTCAGCTACTTCTCAATATCATAGGTAGTGAAGAAGGGGAGACAACTTTATATTCTTAGGTATTTTTTTCTTTCGTCTTTAGGTTAAAAAAAAGTGATAAAAAATTAAACGCTCGAATCATAAAAAAACAAATAAAAGTACGAATCCAGCGTTACGCTAAAAAGGCAACGTAATAAAAAGAGACATATTTATTAAAGTAAGCATTAATTTAATAATAATAATAATAAATCGTCTAAGAAATTTGGCCACTTGTGTTAAAAAAGTGGATGATGCAGGGGAGATAACTAGGGATCACTAAGAAAATAAGCATCAAATGAAAACAATTTAGGATGCTTATTACACGGGAGTTGTCGAGTCTGTTGAGTTTGTTTCAATAGTAATTAAAAAAAAAACTAAGACATATCTTACATGTTAATTAAAGATATTTTTAAATACAATTAAAAGACATTTAAATTGTTCTAACTGAATCTATTATTATCATTATTATTATTATTATTATTATTATTATTATTATTATTATTATTATTATTATTATTATTATTATTTTTTTAAATAAATCATGATCGTCGCAATTATTTTAATTAACAAATAAAAAGTACGTTAATTAACGTGCCAATGATTACGTACGCAACGTATTAGATGGTAGTTGTCGATTTTATTTAACATAATTAACATATTTTTTTAATAATAAATAAGGTACTCTTATAGAGAATGCACCATATTTCCGTGACTTCGCGTCGTCAAGGTTCGGGCAGGTATCGGAAGAGTCCAAGAGTTGACGAAACTATTAACCAACCAGATTGCAGCAGGAATAAGACAATCAGGTTACAACAAGCAGCCGATAACTTTTGGAAGAAATTAATCGCGTTCAATAACAAAAAAATGAATTTCTATAATCTCTGTCAGCTCGTTGAATCTCCCGAAGGACTAATTCAGTTCTGCCAGCAAAGGTCTCTTTTATCGAAAAAAAAAAAAAAAAAATGCGATAAATGTCAACGTATTTGTTGGTTGAAGTTCCGGAAAAGTCTTGCAGACCAATATTCCTGGAAATGCCCCCACAATGAATGTAGGTCTTGTATATCCATAAGAACTAAAAAATAAAAATAAATAAAAAAAAAAATTGAAAAAGAGTGAAAAAAGTTACTCTTTTTAATTCGCTGGTTCGATTGATTAATTGTTAGAAATCGTTTCATTGTTCAAGTATTCTTGTATTTCTTATACGTTTTCAGCATCCCAATTCAATGTTAATTAGTTTCAACCAAATATTTATCTTTAATAATTAAAAAAACATAAAATTTACGATGCTTATGCTTTTATGCTTATTTGATTAGTAAAACTCAGTTATCTAAAAAAATGTTATCACTAACTCAAGTCAGAAAACTTTAAAAATGATGTTTTTATTATTAAATATAAAGATATGTTCAATTCATTCGTCTAATAAATTGCGTACGTTTTCAGCCTCCTATATTCTCTTTTCATTTTTTGCTTATTTTCTTAGTGACACCTAGTTATCAACCATGCCGGGACCGGCGGCACAGTTATAAAAGTAGGGGGGGGGGGCTTTCCTAAAAAGTGGGGGGGGGGCCGTTTAAACACATGCATATATAACTTCATTATTGATGACTGTAAAGTGGGGGGGGGGCAAGTCAAAAAGTGGGGGGGCTTGCGCCCCTTCTGACCCCCCGGTGCCGCCGTCCATGCATGCATTATCCACCTTTTTGACACAGGCGCCGAAATTTGAACAATTATTGTTAAAAAATCTAACTTAATTATTTCCGTTTACCAAAGGGAAGTAACTCGTGTTAACTATCCAACATTTATTATTTAAGTTTTCCCTATGATTCTCCACCCAGAAGTAAATGGGTACCTGACTAAAACTCAGGGAAGGTTCAAGGCAGCGGAAGGAGAGGGATGGGCTCCGCCTTCCATATGCTGTGCCCTAGACACGGTGATTCTTAACAAATCACCGCCGCTACGGCCATGGGCAGTGTGCGATGTCGGCAACGACACTCGTGCGCGTCCAGGCTATGCGATCTTTACCTTTACCTTTTTACCTATGATTCTCACGTATAATATCTATCCGTTTTTTCGCCGATATCATAATATCATAATAACGAATGTCACGTCTGATAATTCTTGTTACCATATTTTTTAGACATAGTTTTTTTTATGTAGTAATAAGTCACAGCTCATCACGACTCAAAGGCCACTCGAGGAGAAGGGTTAATAAGTTTGTCAGATAGATGGCGAGATAACACCATGAGGATTAGTAACTATGATTGAAACTGGGCAGAATTTGATTATTTAAGAGGACGGCTTAACAAAAATTTGTTAAGATTTGACTTGAAAACGACCATGTGGTAGTCAGCTGGGAAGCAGCCCTGTGATATTGTGTTCTTTGAAAGAGACTTTGCTCATGGAAGTTCCGTTTAGTATACAGAGGAAGAAGGGAAAATTCATTACAGTGGTTGTAGCTAGACGAGTTTTTTGTTGTGAATGTTTTACAGGGGGAAACCAGAGATATGAGTACAGTCGAGTAGCTACCATGAAAATAACGATAGAGTAGAGAAAAAGTAGCAACGTCTCTTCTGTAATAAAGAGGCTGTAGAGAAGAGGAGGACATCCTCCACTAGATTTCGAAGTCGGTTTTGTACTCTGTCAAGGCAGAAAAGGGTGCTCTGAGTAGCCCCATCCCTCAGATGTGGCAACAGTACTCCATCTTAGGATGTATTTGACTTATACAGGTAGAAGATAGCGTTTGGAGTGAGAATCCTTTCTGACCTCGTAGGACAAACTATTTAAATGTACATTCACATTTTTTATGATTATTCATATTTTTAAATTGATTTTGTTTTACCGTTACGATTGGACTTTCTTCATACATTAGATCTTATATTCTAAAGCAACAATAGATAACTAGACATACCCATGACCCGTTGGGTCACAGCCTCTAACACTATTCCATTTTGATTTCATTTGAAAATTCTTAAACTGTGACATAACTCAATATTATAAGTTTCTTTACGTCTGTGTTATCCTTGTGGATTTTTACATATGTCAATTAGACGGCAAAATAACGCAATTAAAAAGGAAAAATGTCACTCTTACTCTAAATGCTTACAGAGACATTAAAAATTATTAGTGATTGGATCAACATACAGTGAGAGAAGACGAGAGAAACACATAAGTGTGAGATGAGTGACCTGTTCAGTTAATTGCAAATTACGATCAATTAGAAGAATTAAAGTGGATTTTTGTTTCAAACATAACTCAATCCCAGAAGTAAGGCATATCTTAGCATGTATTTTGTGTCATGAAAGTATATAGGAACATGAAAATAGCATTTAAGAAAAGAAACTCAGCTTTAGAATAATGATACATATATTATATATACATATATTAGTATCTAATAATTCATAGAGGGAATCGCGTGGTTATATTGTCACTAATGTTTAAACACCTTGTTGTTGAAGCGATCTCACACTTTTTGGGCTGAATAGAATACACAAAGATGAGCTGGACTTTTAAATACACTTTCTTTATTCGTCTGGTTTCCTTATTCCCTCTGTATCTTGACACTCCGAGAGAGAGAGAGAGAGAGAGAGAGAGAGAGAGAGAGGGGGGATTTGAACTTTTCACATCTTTTGCTGCTTCGCTATAAACAGTGGTAGTAACTCTTTTTCTTGTGTGACGTCACAGGTTCACAATTATCTTGGATTAATTTCTCGGAAACATTAGAGAACGGGCACTCCTATGTGTAAGTCTGGAATCTTATTCCACGCACGTGCTGAGTTTAAGACGAGATCTTATCCTCTTTGTGGCATGTGCTTCAAAGCGGACGAACGGCTTCTCCAGTTCCACCTAAGAGCATGCCTTCCAAAAACGCTAACATCTGATAGTAGTCGCATAGATTCCCAGAAACAGAAAATAGCTAACTTGTATTTTTTGGATTATTCAGGCTATCGTCTTGGATATTATTCTAACAACGTTTCGGCCGATGTAACCACCAACCTTCTTAGTACGGGCGATACTAAGAATACAATTACGAATTACTTAAGACCTGGTCATGGCTGACAGAACGAGAACAAGCCCCCCCCCCCTCTGGATTGAATAAAAGGTTCGATTCGAAATTTCGTACAGATTCCCGAGTTTGACATAAAAATTCCCGAGTTCGACAAGACGCACCTGAAGCAGGTTAAGGATTACATCGATCAAAACGTTGTGAGAATAACATCCAAGATGAGAACTGTAGTCCGAATAATCCAAATAATACAAATTATCAATCCTCGTCTAAAAATTTCCGAAACAAAATAAGTAACATTTACTTATTCACTGCTCTAATATATTACATAGCATGCAAAATAATGACCTCATGTACAGGGAAGATATACCTGATCAAGTTTGTCGCTAAAAAAATGTAATAATTAGAATATAAAATATTTGTAGCTTTGCTAAAATTATATATTATTTTTATTTCTAGAGCTGACTTTTAATAGATGCTAGGGAGGTGACGGTAGCTAACTAGTTAACGATACGGAATGACAACCTGAGTGTGCCAAGTTCGAATTCAGTTCGTTCCTTTCACTTAGGACCCAATGTCTTTCTAGAAAGAATTCTAATTAGGAAGATATCGAGGAAACCAATGCCGACACTAGAATAATCTGATTCACACGAAATGACTGAATGAATGAATAAATATATGCTAAGACTCGAACAGCCAAAATATTTCTACTTAAATGACTTATTAAGTTATGGGATTAAAACTGTTTCAATGAGGAAGAGAGCGTTAGGATGTTTTAATGGTATAAAGGCGGTCAAAGATTTTAATTGTGTACAGGGTTTCAAAATGTTTTAATGGTGTAGAAGGTTTCAAAATGTTTTAATGGCACAGAGTGGTTTAAAATGTTTTAATGGGTGTAGAGTGTTTTAAAATGCTTTAATAATATAGATGGTTTTAAAATGTTTTAATGGTGTAAAGGTTTTTAAAATGTGTTAATAGAGAGTATGAAAATGTTTTAATAGTATAGAGGTTTTTAACATGTGTTAATAATATAGAGGGTTTTAAAATGTTTTAATGTCATAGATGTTTTTTATAATGTTTTAATAGTTAGAAGGTATTAAAATGTTTTAATCGTGTAGAGGTTTTTAACATGTGTTAATAGTGTAGAGGATTTAAAATGTTTTAATTGTGTAGAAGTTTAAAAAAATTTTAATAGTGCAGATAATTTTTAAATGTGTTAATAGTGCAGATGTTTTAAAATGTTTTAATAGTGTAGATAGAGGGTTTTAAAATGTTTTAATGATGTAGAGAATTTTTAAATGTGTTAATAGTGTAGAGGTTTGAAAATGTTTTAATAGTGTAGATAGAGGGTTTTAAAATGTTTTATTGATGTACAGATTTTTAATATGTTTTAATAGTGTAGAAGGTTTTACATTTTTTAATAGAGTAGAGGGGTTTTGAATCGGGTTTAAAATGTTTAATGCTGTAGAGGATTTTAAAATGTTTTAATAGTGTAGAGAGTTTTAAAATGTTTTAATTGTGTACAGTGTTTTAATATGCGTTAATGGTGTAAAATGTTTTAATGGTGTAGAGGGGTTTTAAATCACGTTTTAAATCACGTTTTAAATGTTTTAATTGTGTAGATGGGCTTTAAAATTGTTTAATCATGCAGAGGTTAAAAAAAAATGTTTAATGGTGTACAGCGTTTTCAAATGTTTTAATGGTTTAAAGGTTTTAATATGTGTTAATGGCGTAAATGGTTTTAAAATGTTTTAATGCTGTAGGTTTAAAAATATTTTGATGGCGTAGAGAGTTTTAAACTATGATTTTAAAATATTTTAATGGTGTAGAGGGTTTTAACATATTTTAATGGTGTAGAGGGTTTTAACATATTTTAATGGTGTAGAGGGTTTTAACATATTTTAATGGTGTAGAGGGTTTTAGCATATTTTAATGGTGTAACATTTAAATAAACAGTCGTCACAGTTATCTTTTCTTTTCTTTTTTATTTATTTATTTATTTTCTTCTTATTCACCCCAAAAGGGCCTATTATTAGGGACCCTGCCTACAGGGACACTCTAAGTAGGGAGTTGAGCAGCGAGATGGCTGTTCGCATGAAATTTAAAAATCTGCATATTAGCACAGTCAGGGAAGCAGGGAGAGAATTCCACAGTCTAGCATTTCGATAGAAGTAACTATTAGAGTAAAAAGCTTTCTGGCATCTGGGGACTTCTACAGTGAAGGGGTGGGATTTTGCTGCTTGTTGGGTTAGTCGGGGGTATTTACATCGAGGGGTGAAAGTGTTACGAGTTCGTCGGAGCACATTCTATTAAAGTACTTGTAAAACAAACACAGGGATGCAACATTGCAGCGATGGGACAAGGGTTGGAGCTTGGTTGACAGTGCAGGACCTATTAGATTGGAATCTCTTTTTTGGACCCTGAGATGGGCGAATGGTGGCTTTGTTGAGATATAGAATACTGGCAGGTGTGAGTAGTTTTCTAGCACGGTAGAGGGATCCCACCTTCTTTGCAGCAGCCTTGGCAATGTCTTCTATGTATCTGTTCCAATTCATGTTGCCTGTGAATGTCAAGCCGAGGAGTTTGAAGGATGAACTCTCAGGCAGGGTTTTATTGACCATGGAAATCGGTGGTTTTAATGTTAAAGACTTTAACATTTTTTTTTATTAATATGTTATAAACTTGGTTACATTAAAAAAAATAAATTAATAAAAAGTACAATTCGTCTAAGTTGCGTTGGTTTCAGCGTCCCAATTTATTTTCTGAAAAAAAATGATGAATCTCTTAGTCAAACAGTATTATTTCCCTTACATCGGTGACTTTCTAGACAAAGGCGCCCTTCTTTTTAGTTTAAGGTGGCAATTTGTCATATTAAGGGAGATAACTTTTCTTACCTTTTTGGTCAACTTCCTGGGTATTTCGCAGGCTACAATTATTTAGTAAACATAGGGAAACTGCGATATGAACTTTAGGGATAAAAGAGAAATCGAAAATAGACCAGCGGTGTTTATCACAAAAACGGTTCCTTATCATTTTCGCACAGTAATCTATAGGAATTTCTCTGGCGCCGTTGAATAAAAGACAATTTCTTCGGGAATATTCTCTATTTGATAGGTTATTACTATGATGTTCAATATATCAAAATGTTGTTAAAATTCTATTAATAAAAACTATTACACTATTTAAAAAATAAAAGGCACTTCTGTAGTATATATGAAGCAGCTGCCGATTAAGAAATCGAAATTGAAGAGTTCCGTTTTTTTTCTCAAAGTACCATTCATTCAGAATTCACCGGAAGTTGAATTTAGTATTTAGAAAATGGAGTTAAATGAGATTAATCTTCGAGACATTGGTAATTTAATGAACCAGCCGCAAAAAAGCAATAGATTTTTTACAGGCACACCGCCTGATTTCTTAGGGTTAGGGTTTAGGGTTAGGGTTAGGGTTAGGGTTTAGGGTTAGGGTTTTTTATTTAAATTTTTTTACTTCATATAATAAAAAAAAGAAATTGTTAATTGTTACCCCAAAACAAATCAGTCTTGCATTTTTTTTATGTTGTAAAAAAATCACTTCCGGTTGAATTACCTCCCTTTATTTTCAGTAAAAGGACAGAAAATCTGCTGCTTCATATATACTACAGAAGTGCCAAATAAAATAAAGTATTGAAAATATTTTCAATATAAACTATTTAAAAAGTACTTTAAAACAAACAACAAAGACACTCCAATTATAAAAAATAGTAAAAAAAAACATTTAAAACTATTTTCAAAATAAACTATTTTAAAATATATTCAAACAAAAAAGCATTCCAATTATAAAAAAAAAAATTGATTATTCATAAGAGAAAAATTACCAATTATAAAAGCCAGTTTCATTTTCTTTAGTTGTTAATAATTAAAAGTTATGGTGAAAACAAATTATTACCCCCCCCCCCCCAATAAACAACAACAACATCCGACCTTTTGGCTAAGAAGAAAGTGTAGTATCTGTTCCGATGGATACCACACCCAGAGACCGATATTGTCTTGGCCTTCGGGGCTTGATTTCCGCCGGTCTATGGGTTTGTCCTGTGCAGTTCTAGGAGGTCCACCCTCACAGGCTTTGCCTTCTCCACCTTTGAGAAGCGGGTTAGTTTATTGCTAATCGTCTGAGACGCCCTTACCGGGTAATGCCGACGGGCTGCCCAGGCATTTTCTGTAAGCCAGAGTGCTCAAATTCTCGGGCACTGGCTTTTCAAATCCCACTTTCCGACCTTGTGTCACATCTTACCGCTGTGGGAGGTAGATAAATAAATATTAGGTACGTGCAAAAATGGCGTCTTCTTGTACGGACTATGCTTATTAAAAAGGGCTTATCATTAATTATTTAATTAGTTTCCGTGTAAACTTTGATTGTGTTTGAAAGATAAAAGCCTAAACTTAATCTCTAAACGAAAAAAACTAAAAAATTCAGCGAATTTTGAACTTTGAAAAAATTACTTGTAAAAATCCCTTAAAAGATGAATATAAGTTTTTGGGAACTATTTCAAAGATAATTATTAAATTAAAGTCATAAGATACTGAATTAAACCCCCAAAATTCCCACGTTTTACTAAAAATTAGCAAAATTATCCCCCAAAAGGCATAAATTCGTAAAATCCGCTTAACCAGTAAAGGACTTTGTTTACCAATTGACTATCGCTATGCAAAATATATGGAAAACAAAAATGTCATAATTTATCAGTTTTAACTTTATATATAAAAATGGCTTTGTAATAGTTTATAGAAGTTGAACAATTATTATCCATTAATTTCTTTATTCTTTTAAGGTTATAAACAAATTTAAGTACCCTTATTTTGTTATAATAAAAAAGGAAATGCTTATTTAATTAAAATATTTGTGAGTGTACGCAATTTAAGATCTTATTTTATTTTTAACTAAAAAGGTTCATATTTAACTTGGTATTAGTTTTTAATTTCGTAATACTCTGAAATTATTGATGACGTCTGTTTACCAATCTTTTTCCTACGAATTTGAAATAAAAGTTTTTTAAATGTTAAAAATTATTTTTACGTTACGAACTGCGTCAATTTTATCATTTTTTTTTTACATTTAAAACTTTTGTTACTCGATTTATTCTTAATGTGTCGTAACGATAAATTACATTGATTCTTTTTAAAATAAAGTGTTTTTTTAAAAATAATTATAAGTGTGAAACAGTAAATTAAAGTCAATGACTACACTGACAATTTATTCATTGAAAAAAAAAAGTTAAAACAGTTATTTATTGATAAACAGAATTCAATTTTGAAAGAAAATGTCATGTTTGAATTCTCTTTATTTATTAATAAATAATCGTTTGTAACTTAAATATTTATTAATGAAAAACATACAAAACAAATACAAATCTTTCCAAATAATTGACGATGAATTGTGAAATTAATGAAATTGTTGAATCTCTAAAAATAAAAATTTGAGGCCGGTGTAAAAGTGAAGGCTAATTCCCAGCTGGTTATTACAGAACGGGGCTACCATACCAATCAAAGTGAATCGTTAGTAGAAATTATCCAATTTTTAAAATTCTTTTTTTTAGTTAAGTTCCTGGGTCTCAAATTTGTCAATTTTTGGTTTATTTTCAAGATTATAAAAAAAAATTCTTGCGCTGATGATGCCACGTTTATGTATGAAAGGGAAATATAATTATGTCGCATTTTTTATTTTTCCAGAAACTCTAATCATTAAAATCACATAAAATATTTTTTGCAATTATATTATTTTTTTAGTAAAAATATTGATTAAACAAGGCTTTATTCAATAATAATATCGCTAATTCAAAAAATTAATTTTTCTTCGAGTTATAGTGATTTTGTTAACACGGTATTTAGGGGCCTTTTTCGTAATATATAAAAAATATAAACATTTTTTTTTTTTAATTTTTAACATCTACAATGCTTTATTTTCATAAAAAACAAACAAAAAAATTAATGCATTTTTTTTTATTCATATATAAAAATATAACTTTAGTAAAGGTGTATTTTGTTTTAAAAAAATAATACATTTTCACTAAGATTTAAAAAAAAAATGGTTTCATTATATTCCGTGATTGTTGATTAATAAATATTGAGCATTTCATTAAAATTGGTTGATTTCCTGAATTTTAGTGAATTTTTAAGTGAGGGGGGGGGGGGTCAAAATGTTTTTACATTTTTGGAAACGGCCATTGATTTTGCACGTACCTAATAAATATAATGGGTAACAGTTTTTTTTTTTTTAAATAAACACGACGTGTCTATTTCCAATTTTAAAACCGGAAACCGTCATTAAGTAGACTGTTTCCCTTTTTTACCATTTTTGGTACAGTCGAAAAAAGAAAAAGAAAAAACAAAAACGATAAACAAACAAACAAACAAACAAGCAAAAACGTACGCTCAAAATCTTTAATTTCGACAGGAGTGGACCCCGGTAGAGGCGTCCCAGGCGACTGGCAATAAATCAATCCCTCATTTTAAAAGATGAAGGTAATGCCTGAGAGGATAACCTACTAAGATCGAGCATAACCACCATTCTTATCTAAGGATCAAACTCAACAAGCTAGAGCCCTGTGCAAGAACGGGCCAGGCAGGAAAAGATACTATACTTTGAATTATTTGACCCCCCCCCTAAAAAAAAACAAACAAATTTTACAAGTAAGGCACAAATCCCTCAAAAGTGTAAGTCGTCCTCTGTTTCTCCTACTCTTAAGTAGATTCATTTTGACCCATTCGTCCTAATACTTTTCCTTTCATTCTTTCCACTATTAGTCCATCACTTGCACTTCAGCTGTCACCACAATACCACATTTACTCTATGGACTACTCTACTTAAAATATCACCAATTGTTTGAAATTAATTTTATTTACAAGAAATGAACTTATTACTATAAATGACATAAATTATTTAAAGGAAATACAATGGGGAAATTAATAGTTTTAAGCTAATTTACCTTACCGTTAATAGTGATTGAGTACAATAATTCATGATAGCCATTTTGAATCTTGACAGGAATTAAGTAAAATGAATTGACTTTAAACTTCTTTTAAATATTAATTTTTTTACGCAAATAGGTCACACATGAGTAGATTAAGCGAAATTAATAGTTTTTTGACTAATTTTCCAACTTCATTTTCTTTAAAACTTACAAATACTTTACGTCGGTATTAGTAAGCATTACCATTTCTTGTGAATAAAAATAATTTTAAACCATTGGTTATATTTTAAGTAGAGTAGCCAATAGAGTAAACGTGGTATTTTGGTGATTACTCAAAAAATATTTACAATTAAATTTGAAAATGATGGGGACAACAATCACACACAGAAAGAAAAAAAATAACAAACAAACCAAATAAAATCAGGGGCAGGTTAGTAAGACCCTCCAAGCCTTTTCTAAGAGGAGACAACCCACCATTTTTCAGATTTGTTGAGAAGTAAAAACAATCAGGGCAATCTCTAAGTGGAAGTATGACTTAAGTGGAAGCAAAAGAAATAGGGATGGAGTGGATGTTGTTAGTCAAAGATGAACACACATTTTTAGGGAGGCCAAAGCATAAAATAAAAATGCGAAGTGAGCACCTTGGAGGAATTCTATTGCCAAAAAGTAAAAAGAAGGACAGATGTCACTCACTTAACTAGCTAAGAGGCTACCTTAACGGAAGTAAGTTCCAAAAGGACCGAGAACCACGTATGCCATGCTCGTGCAAGGAAGATACAGTCATACATAATCCCTTTTCTTACGTACAAGACCGCAACTTGTACCCTCATTTTGTTGAATTCTATGATATTTAATCTCTTTCTATCACATCTAATTTTAACCTTATGCTCATTCTTAAAGAATAAAATACTTTGATCGTTATGATAACTATTATTTACCTCCACTGTAAGAGGTTAGACACAAGGTCAGGTTGGTTTTAGAACTCAAGCGAATTAGATGAAGTGCACTCTGGCTTACAAAATATGCCTTATCAGCCCCGTCGCATTCCCAGTAGGGGCGCTTCAGAGGGTTAGCAATAAAGTAACCACATCTCAGAGAGAAGATAAAGCTTGGGAAGTGGACCTTCTAGAACCGAACAGAATCATATCTCAGTCCGACAGCAATAAAGCTACTGTCAGACTGAACATGTAGTATCAGAACAGATACTACATTTGACTCCTAGCAGCGATATTGAATTATCTGACCTAGACGCCACTATTTCGAACTTACAACAGCAAGCCACCACCAATAGACTGCCTCCCCTGCACCAAACGGTCATGATTAAAAAAAATGTCACATAAAATCTTTTTCAGGTAAAATTTTGTAATTAAAATTTATTAAAATTTGCTGAAATAATTTTTTAAACGAAAATTAAATATCAATTAAAAATGGAATTTTACTTATAAATGAAAACTATAAAATAATTACGTTTAAACAAAATCATTACAAATAAAAAAAATAAGAAACAAGAATTTAAATTACACTGATCCATTCGATGAAAAAGTAAACTATAAGATTAATAATTCAATAAATAATTAATAAATCCCTTATTCGTCACTTGGACATTGTTTAGTTTAATATCAAGAAATCCCGATTCCTTATATATAAAATAATTCGAATAAAAACATCGATTTTTTAAAAAATGTAATTATTTTTAGTGTGCAAGTATATCGGTTTGAAATCGTCTAAATTAAACATAAAACGTTGTTTATGATCGTTTGGTCCACTGATGGAGGCCCACGGCCACGAATTCGGAATAGCTGCATATAGGTTAGATAATTCAATATCACCTCCTAGCCAAAAGATCAAGAAGAAAGTAAGATAAGTTCCGAGCAACTGGCCTATAACGACGAGTAAAAGTCAATGACGTAGCGCAGAGGAGAATTGGGTGGCAGAGAGTCTGCGTTCATATTTGTTTAATTAAATAATTATAAAAATATACATCTGAACTTTGGCGGAGATATGCGCTCTACGGTGTGACATTCTAGTTTGCATTAAACTCTAATTACGAAGCGCTTTTTTTTTGCCTCACCTATACAGTTGGGATAAAGTATATAGACGCTGACTCATTCCGTTGAAATAAAATCGTTTCATAAATTCGTGTGATCAGTTTCCTAAGCCGCAAACATTATTAACTACGCTTTTGAGGTAAAACAAAAAGACAAAAAGAAACAAAAAGAGAAAAAAAGAAGAACGGAAAAAGAAAAAAAAAGAAAGAAACATAAACAAGCAAAAAAAAATCATCACAAAAAGAAACGAAAAAGAAAACAAACAAAGGATATAAGAAGAATTCTTAGGTAGAATCTGAAGTCCCAGAAATAAGCAAATGAAATTTGCTAATCGCTTAAGGTTCCCCTACCGGGAAATACCGATAGGGCGGCTCAAATATTTTTTGTAGGTAAGAGCGCGATTACCCTAGTAAAAACAAAACAAAATCCACACCTGACCTTGTGTCTCACCTCCTGACAAGAAGGTAAATAATATCTGAAGTTCCAGGTAGATGAACATAATTTATTGAAATAAAAAAGTACAAAAAAACTATTTTTTGAGTGGCTTCTGACATTATATCACTCTCCTCTCATGTGTATGCGGTGTACCTTATTGCCTTTTGCTTATAGACCACCACTTATCAAGGCCAGCATCCACTCGAGGATAAGGGTTAATTAGATGGAATGATTGTCAGTTGAGAGATGAATAAACTTATGATAGGATTGAGAATGATTGAGTTCGAATACTTGAGGGGACGGTTTATAACAGGAAGCTGTTGACATTGGAATTGAAGACAGCCATGTTGCAATATGCAGAGAAGCAGTCCCGTAGTAATGTGTTCCACAGACGAAAATCCCTTGTGAAGAAACTCTGTTTGTGGAAATATTATTATTTTTTATTTCAGACAAAAATCTAACTCTGTATTGACGAATACAAAATTACGTCCCTTGTTAAAGATGAGTGGATCTTGACACTGTAGCGCTCTCCTCTCATGCGTATTTCCTAAGCCGCCAACATTATTAAAGGCAAACAAGAAGAACGCCCGATGAGAAGTCCGCAGTAAACGGTGTACGGTCAAAATTGGTTCCTCAGATTAAAGATTTCCTGTTTTGGTTAAAAAATAAGTAATCAAATAGGTGTTAAAGAAAATCAGGAAAAGTTTTTATTTCAAATAATTTTTTTCGCAAAAATAAGCATTCACATAGGTGGGTTTTTCGGAAAATATAATGAAATGTTTTTGTTTTTTTGATTTGGGTGGAGGTGAAATAATCAAATAGGTGGTTTTATTTTCTATCAGAAATATAATAAAATGTTTTTGTTTTTTTGATTTGGGTGGGGAGTGAAATAAACAAATAGGTGGTTTTATTTTCTATCGGAAATATAATAAAATGTTTTTGTTTTTTGATTTGGGTGGGGAGTGAAATAATCAAATAGGTGGTTTTATTTTCTATCGGAAATATAATAAAATGTTTTTGTTTTTTTGATTTGGGTGGGGAGTGAAATAATCAAATAGGTGGTTTTATTTTCTATCGGAAATATAATAAAATGTTTTTGTTTTTTGATTTGGGTGGGGAGTGAAATAATCAAATAGGTGGTTTTATTTTCTATCGGAAATATAATAAAATGTTTTTGTTTTTTTGATTTGGGTGGGGAGTGAAATAATCAAATAGGTGGTTTTATTTTCTATCGGAAATATAATAAAATGTTTTTGTTTTTTGATTTGGGTGGGGGGTGAAATAATCAAATAAGTGGTTTTATTTTCTATCGGAAATATAATAAAATGTTTTTGTTTTTTTGATTTGGGTGGGGGGTGAAATAATCAAATAGGTGGTTTTATTTTCTATCGGAAATATAATAAAATGTTTTTGTTTTTTTGATTTGGGTGTGGGGTGAAATAATCAAATAAGTGGTTTTATTTTCTATCGGAAATATAATAAAATGTTTTTGTTTTTTTGATTGTGGTGGGGGTGAAATAATCAAATAGGTGGTTTTATTTTCTATCGGAAATATAATAAAATGTTTTTGTTTTTTTGATTTGGGTGGGGGGTGAAATAATCAAATAGGTGGTTTTATTTTCTATCGGAAATATAATAAAATGTTTTTGTTTTTTTGATTTGGGTGGGGGGTGGAATAATCAAATAGGTGGTTTTATTTTCTATCGGAAATATAATAAAATGTTTTTGTTTTTTGATTTGACATATATTATTTTAGAAAAATAATCAAAAATGTGATTTGAATTTTTGGAGGAATTTATAAAACTTGAAATATAAATTTTTCAACCAATCATAGTACTCGAGGATAAGGTTTAATGAGACGGAATGATTAAAACTATGTGACTACTAACATTGATCAATGCTATGAACCGTTTTTAATTACTTATGGCGTGGCTAATGACAAGAATTTGTTGACATTGGATTTAAAGACGACCTAGGTGTAAACAGCAAGGAATCAGTTCCGGGGTATGTGTTTTCTTATGAACTACTAGCTGTCCCGACCCGGTGTTGCCCGGTAGCGTTTTTACTTGCAATTCGTATTTTATCAAAAATATTTTATTTGTTCCAGACAACGGGAAGTAAATTTGTATTGACGAATACAGAGTTACGTCCCTTTTTTAATATGGCGTCCGTATGCAAATAATTTCGACCCGGTCAAAGTATTTTTTCGAAAGAATTAAATCGTATTTCATTTTATTGTTCTTAACTACAAGCTACAACGATCCACCCAAAGAACTGACGAACCAGAATCAAATAATCTGAATTAACCTATGGATTTTCCCGTATATATATTAATCACAGAAAATACATGTTACAATATTCTCCAATAAAAAAAACAACTTTCATTTGAATTATTCTAATTAGTCGTAAAATACAATTAACTTACCAGGTGACCTATCTCTTACGTTACTGTCTATCGCTATCACCCTCTCTAATTGTATATTGTTAGCTCTCCACCCTCCTATATTTATACATTATACGAGAGAAAAAGAGAGAAAAAACAAGCAGAAAGATACTAATTTGGATTTTTGTCTTTTTATTTTGAAAAATTTAACTGGCTTTACAAACTCACTTTATTATTATTATTATTATTATTATTATTATTATTATTATTATTCAATCAATCAATCAATCTATTTTATTAACAAAAAATAGCAAAGTGCAGCAATCAATGTAAAAAGCCAGTTAGAAGATGTTGCATCCATATACCGCCTGAATGTTTTTCCAAGGCACCTTTAAACCTGGATATGTTAGGCATCTTCACGACCTCCTCTTACAGGCTCCATGGAGTAGAAACACGAACAAAGAATGCTACATTTCTTCGGTTGAGACGAAAGCGACGACGTTACATCTTCTGTGAGAGACCGCGACTATGATACTGTATGTCTCAATCAGGCCCCCTCCCCCCGCATCCTCCGCTGCTCACGTGAGAACAGATTTTGTCTGTGAAGCTGTTCTTTATAGGTTAGCGTGGAGAATCGCGTCACCATCATTGTTGTCAACTGTTGAACACGATCCAGATGTACGATATCTTTTTGAAGATAGAGATTTGTTGCTTGGATAGCATGCTCAAGAATGGGCTGTACCAGAATTATATATAGGAGACAGAAAGCACCTGTTGTTAGTCTTAGAAAAAATCTCCGAATCAGGTAGAGAACCAGCCTGGCTGTGTTCGCCATCTCGATACAGTGAAGGATTGGTTCAAAGGAGTTGTCCACAACTGTACCAAAGTCCTTTGCATTAGCGATGATGTTGAGTGGTTCAGGTGAAAAGCCGATGGCCAGGGCGTGGCGGGGTGGGGGTATTGGGAGTGCAGTAGGCAGAGAGATGATAGGAAGATAACTGTGCAAAGTTCAGAAGTCAGTCCCAGCTTCAAGATCCGAACGATATTCTGTTGAGATTATCTTGAAGTTGATCATAGTTGCTTCTAGATGATACCAGCTTTACATCGCCCGCAAACAGTCGATTAACTTGGCAGATCATTGGCATACAAGAGAAACAAAACTGGACCGAGGACAGATCCTTGAGGCATTTCACCGCATGCACTTGTTCTTCTTGTTGTTGCTGTTGCTGCTGCTGCTGCTGCTGTTGTTCTTGTTGTTATTGTACTAACTAGGAGTTTTCACACAGGTCATCAGTGATTGCTCACCGACAACCGGTGGTATTCCCTGGAGTCTGAGTGACAACAAGTCTCCCCAGATTTCCAGTATTCTTTACCTCTTTTCAATAGCCACTGCAAATAATCTTGCAGTATCACAACAGCCGTTTACTATTGATTTCTCGCTGGTAAGGACCATTGGTCTTCTCTGGGATTTGGGTGGCAATAAGCCTCCCCAAGGTCCCAGCACTCTCTGCACTTCCAGTGGATGTCTGGTTTGTGCTGTCCCTCCTCGGTCTTCTCATCCTCCTTGACCCTATGCAAATATTTTGTGTGGTGTTAGCCTAAGCTGGTACAATTTCTTTTTTTTGGGGGGGGGGGGTGAGGGGGGGAGGAGAGCGGAGGAGGAGGAGAGCAGGGGAGCTTATGGTGTTTCTTGGTATTTCTGTTCATAGGTTCATTTTTGTGTGGTGTCAGCTGAGGCCGGTGTAATTTATTGGGGGGGGGGGGCTCATAAAGTGATGTTTCTTGCATTTTCTGTTCCTTGGTTCTGTGGTTTCGTTTTCTTCCTGTTGTAGATTTCATGTGACCCTTCGTAGCTTATGCGGGTTGGTTTCCGCATTCGAGGATTTTTCTTAAGATTGCAGCTGTTTTGATCAGTGTCGTCCTTTGTATAGTTTCAATGATCCCTTTGATTCCAATTTTTTCCAGTTTTCTGGGATTGTTATTGGTATTATACTGACTTTCTTTATGCTCTATATTCCTTTCAGTTCTCGGGTAAGTTCCGTGTATTTGCTTCGTTTTTCTGTTTCTTTGATTTTCACTCTGTGGTCTACTGGAACGGCGAAATCTACGATTTTGCAAGATTTTTCCTTCTTGTTGATTATTATAACACCCAGTCTCCTTGCTTGTATGAATTTGTCTGTTTGTATATCCATATCCCAGATGATTTTGTTTTTTTCGTTTTCCAGTACTGTTTCTGGTTTATGTTTGTACCATTTAGCTGCGTATTCGAAATTCAATTGTTTGCACAGTTCCTGGTGTACTGCTTTCTCCACACAGTCATGTCTGTTCTTGTATTCTTTTTGGGTTAGTTTGCTACATTTACTTATTATATGATTTACTGTTTCGTCTCTTTGTCCACACAGTCTGCATTTACTGTTTTTCAGGATTTTATCTATTTTAGCTTTGGTGTAGTTTGTCCTAATCGCATTGTTCTGTGCAGCCATCAGTAAAGATTCCGTTTCTCTGTTTAAGTGTCATTTTCTTAGCCATGCCCAGCTATTTTCGTTGGTTTCTTCTCTTGTGAGTCTTCTAGAGCGCCCATGTAGTTGTTTTTCTTCCCACTTTTCTTTTCTTGTTTTGTTTCTGGTTTTAGTGCTGTCCGAGTTGCTCATTGGAACGGTGTCTCTTGTTGCGGTGATAAGCCTTTCCGTGTTTTGAGTTATGTATTTCTCCAGCTCTTTTTTTTAGTCTTCCACACAATCTTCTATACTTACCAGTCCTCTTCCCCTTCGTGTTTTTTTCATCTAGAGTCTGCCCGTATCTTCTTTTGGATGTAGTGCGTTGTGCATGGTCATTAATTTCGGAGTCCTCTGGTCAAGATGCCTTCTTTGTCCAGCCTATGTATGGTCCAGAGTATTTATTAGTGATACTGCCAAGGTGTTTATTCCATTTACTAGATTCCTGCTATATAATTTCGTTTATAGGAGTTTTCTTGTTCTTCATAAATATTCTTTTCCAATCTTCTCTTTCATTTCTGTAGATTTGATGGTGTCTGCTTCCAGAACTCCAAGATATTTGTATCTACCCTGTTCGCCTAGCGCCCTCATTTCCTCTTGGTTGGGGAGTCCCATGCCCTCTGTTGTCTCCAGTTTTCCTCTTTTTATTTCTAGTAGTGCACACTTTTCTATTCCAAATTCCATTTGGATGTGCTGACTGAAGATTCTGGTTGTATTTATCAGCTTTTCCAGTTCATTTTTGCTTTTTGCAAATAGTTTCAGGCCGTCCATTTACATCAGATGGTTTACTCTTAGTTCTGTGTCTGTAAACTTGTATCCTGCATCACATTTTCTGAGTATGTAGTTGAGTAGCATCATATCTATTATAAACAGTAGTGGTGATAGGGAGTCTCCTTGGCAAATGCCTCTCTGTATCTTTATCTCAGTCAGGTGTTGTCCTCCGGCTGTCAGTTCCAGTTTCCATGTTTCTATTGCTTTCTCAATAAGATTAATTATCCTGTCGCGTATTTTGTATATTTTCAAACATTCAATTATCCATGCTTGAAGGATTCTGTCGTAAGCTTTTTTGTAGTCAATTCATGCCATGGATATGTTCTTTTTTCTGTTTTTTTTTTACCTCTTTCAGGATCTTTTGATCGATGTATAGCAGGTCATGCGTCCCTCTTTTCCTTTTACGGCATCCTTTTTGTTTTTCGGGGAGTAGTCTACGTTTGTTTAGGGATTGGTAGATTTGTTCTCTCAGTTGTGCCGTCAGGATTTTCCACATTGTTGGTAAACAGGTTATTGGTCTGTAGTTGCTTGGTGTCGTTCCCTTTTTGACATCTTTTTGTATAAGCGTTGTCCTTCCGTTTGTCACCCACTCTGGTATGTCTGTTTTGTGGATACATCCTCTCAGCTTCTGCGCTAGACTTTCATGTAGAGTCGTGAATTTTTAAAACCAATATGCATGTATTCCATCATGGCCTGGTGCTTTCCAGTTTGCCATTTTCGTTAGAGTGTCCTTAATGGTTTCTTCATTAATTTCTGTTTCTGTCCCTTCTTCTATTTCCTGTAGTTCATTTTTCATGTGTTTCAGCCACTTGGCATTTGTGTTGTATTCTTTAGGCTTTCCCCATATCTTGCCCCAGAAGTGTTTTGTCTCTGTCGGGTCCGGTTGTTCTCTTGTTATTCGTTCTCCGTTTACATTTTGTAAAACTGACTTTCATTGTTTTCGAAGGTCCTGTTCTGTTTTTGCTGTTCAGATTTGTATCTATATCGTCTCAGTCTTCCCTCCATTGCTGCTATCTTTTGTTTTAATTCTTCATGTTCTTATTCAGTCTTTCCTTGTGAACCGGATTTCTGCTCTTCAATCTTTTCCTATTCTCTTTAATCCTGTTTACGGTTTTAGCTTCTTTCCGGAGTTTGGCAATCTGGGTTTCCAAAATCTTTTTAGTTTCATACTTACTGATTTTGCCCCCGCATATATCAAGTTGTATAGGTCTGTGATAGTGTCTGTTGGGATGTACTCGAGTACTCTGTTTACTTTCTCTGTTTCAACTTTTAACTTATTCCAATCTTCGTTTACTTATTTTGTTCTCGGTCATGTTCCATTTGATGTGTTCCACTTCTATTGCTTCTTCCTCTGTGAGTTCTACTTCGGTGAGTTCTGTGATTTCGTAGTCTTCGACCTCTTTCGGTTACAGAGTTTATGTTTTGTCTCTCTTCTTCCTGGGGGGTTTCGTCAAGTGGTGTTTCTTGCTCTGTTCTGCTCTTTTGTTTGATTTCCGTCAGTTCCATCTCCGAAAACCATCATTTCTTGAGGATCTGTTTTGCTTGGTCTGCTATCCTTTGTTCCGTTGTATAGTAGCCAGTAGCAGTCTTCCATAGATGTTTCATTTGCTTTCGGTAGCCTCTTACTGTGGGGTGGCGGCTTTTGTAGTAGCATTGAATTACCAGTCTGTTCTCCTTTATGGTCAATTTCTTTCTATGTTTTTCTTTTCTTTTTATTCCATCTTTCTTGTGTTTGGTCTGTGTCCTTTACATACCTGGTATTAGAGGGGTTACTTACCTGTTTTTTTTTGTCCGTAATTTTGTTTCTAATTTCAAAGGAGCCAACATTCGCAGGATGCGGACTAGGTTCCTTATGTTGGCCATCGAGGGAGCACCTGCCCATCATGACACTCAGATCTTTCTTCTCAGTCTAAAAAAATCCATTATATATAGTGCCATCATCCACATCAAACGCATTTGTTCAGCCCCCATGATTATAACCACAATATTCATAAATTAACACAACAATTCTACACGAAACTTATTAAATCAGTCATAAAAAGACATCATCTATAGACAGACAAGAACTCCTAAGAAGAAGCACAAAACAACGCACAACACCGCGTCCCCATGATTGCACGTTCTCTCACTAAAAGTTTTACCACTCTTAGATTACACCTCACAAATATTTCCATTTTTAAGAAACTACCCATTTATGATAAAAACACCACCTAATTTATTAAGCAATCTAACCACATAAAAACACTTACATAACACCGCACGACATGGTTACTATACCCGCAATTAACCTAGATATCTAGTCTGTCATCATTAAATCACAGATTCCCTCTTTACATTTCCAAACACACGCATCCTAATACGACTGACTTGCATATTAAGACAAAGAAGGACCGCTGTACAAGGTTGAAAATTCCAGTTTATATCAACGGTTTCATGTTCATGTATTTTTTAATTATGTTTTGACAAAGAGCGGAGGACCGTTCAAAATATGGAAATTATAATTCCACCAATAATTGTACATGCTTTTACGTTTGTCGAATGTGAAGAAATTAATTATTTTAGCCATAAAAGGGATTATACACACACACACACACACACACACACACACACACACACACACACACACACACACACACACACACACACACACACATATATATATATATATATATATATATATATAAGAATAATTGTTTGGAGGCGATAACAATGCGTTGTTAAAGTGACACATATACGACATGTGGAATCGTAAAAACAAAGTGACAATATTGAGAAATCAATAATTTTCAAAAATTTTTTAATTTATTTTTTTAATTTATTTATTTTTTTTAATAATTTATTATTTACTATTTTTTAACCGTTGCTGTTTGTTTTAATTTAAAAATTGTTTATAAAAAAAATAAAAATAAATAAATAAACAAACCTCTGCGGACCTGCTACTAAAAACAAACCAGCATTTCCGGCCCCGGCTTTTGGCAAAAACACACTCCAACGAGTGGCTGTATTTATTTTATTTCTGAAGATGAGGGCTTCCCTCGAAAATTAAAAAATAATAATAAAAAGGACACACTCCCAGCTTACACCACGGTCAACGATACACTGGTAAATACAATTTTTTTGGAAAATTATTGACTTCTCAATATTGTCACTTTGTTTTTACGATTCCACATGTCGTATATGTGTCACTTTAACAACGCATTGTTATGGCCTCCAAACAATTATTCTTATACTATACACAATGCTCCAAGCAAACTACAACATTCTTCTCCTATATATATATATATATATATATATATATATATATATATATATATATATATATATCGGCGATTTTGAGCACGAGACTCTTGAAATAGATTTAATATATATATTTAAAAAATCGTGATTCAATTTTAAGTAATATACTTTAGTTTCACACATCTATGTTTTGAATCGACTCTCCTCAATTCAAATTACGTAAATTATATAATGACTTTTATTTGTAAGTTGATTAAGGTATTTTTTATTAAACAATTGTAATCAACCTGCAACCAGTTTTAAATATTAGCTATTATAACAGTTTTTTGGACAATGTTGTGCTTATTTTTCATAGCTCTTCTCCAAATTACAAGATGGCTGCCTGTCTTGTAGCGTTTTTTGAATCTCTATCGATGGAGATTAATCCGATGTAAGTTGTTTGTGTTTCAGACTTTTGTCTTGTCGCATCGCTATATATTTTTCTAGTTGAGAACTTTTTGACTTTCCGAGGAGTCCGCGGAAGAAAGATTCGATTTCACATACAAATGTAAGTTGGTCTTCGTAATTGTACCAAAAGTTTTTGATTTGAAAAAAAAAGAAATGGTTTGTAAGATGAATAAAATCGTTGTCTTTGGAATGTAGCAAACTGTTGTTTATTTTTAATATATATATATATATATATATATATATATATATATATATATATATATATATATATATATATATATATATATATATCTTGAGAAGACCCATATGAGTTGAAACACGAATTAATTAGTGTCGACTGTCCCACAAATGTATATATATATATATATATATATATATATATATATATATATATATATATATATATATATATATATATATATATATATATATATATATATATAAACTATGTCAAACTCGCATTTAAGTAAGTGCGAATTTCGCACAGCGTATTTGTTTATGGTAACGAAGATCGAATCTAGTTAGTTAAACATTTTGGATAAATAGATTTCATTAAATAATGGGATATCTTGGACACAAATTAACTTTAAGATTGTTCCAAATACCAAAGTTAATTTAGATTTATTAGGTAGTTAAAATGGGAGGTAAAAAGAAAAAACAACTTACTCGAATGCAAACCAATGGAAAAAAGAAAGTCAAAACAAGGAAGTGAGAAGGATTGCATTGCATGGAAGGAGTGGGGACTGTTCTCATTCGCTGATGCTTTCTGACGTGTCTTTAAAAGAAAAGTCGAAGATTGTCACTCAAAGAAAAAAGAAGGAAAGATTTTTGCAATGTCGATGTGCATAGCTAAACGCATTCAAAGATGCGACCTGGCGCGCCCAGAGTCAGGTAGGGGTTGTTGTCTGAGCCGATATGATGCGGAACCCGACATCGTCAATGAAGACAATGCATCAGTGAAGACAACCCTTTGTGCATCTAAAATGTATTTTACAGTATATATTTTTACGTATATATATATAGGACTTTTTACGTATATATATATAGGACTTGAATGCCTACTGGAGAGGACTTGAATGCCCACTAGACACCACCCTTGGGAGTTTTCGGTCTCTTTTTACAGGGGTTTGTTAGAGACCTTGCCATGAGCGTACTTCCCATTTGAAGTAAACTTTGACCAAAAATAAAAAAAATGGTATGCTGTTTCCTCAAGCCATCCAGCACGCCCCCAATTACGGACGCCCCCCCAATTAATAGAGGGCAGCTTTGAATAATGAATTAAAAGCCGTTGATAATAAAGAAATGATACAAAATATGAATAAAAACAAAAGTAAATACTGGCAGGCCGGCACCCAGGAAAAAAGGGCTCATCAACCCGTTCATACACCAGGCGGGAAGATGTAAGCAATGGTGTAAACCCCACTGCCTCTGGAAATGGTGCTCCAGCCATGACATAGGCCAACCAGGGTCAGCCATCAGGCATTGACACAAAAGGTCCTGGCCTCCTATCACCATCATATGCAGCAACAAAAAAGGAACATAAGCGGCTTAAAAACCCAACCATGGATTTTTTCATAAAAGAAGGTGCTATTGTTTTGCGACCACCACTCAAAGTTTGAAAAGTGGAGCAAAACATCCAATAAAATCCTGGCCGAAAAGATCAAAGGATCTATCCTCCCTGAAGAGAAAAACATACACCGGTCGCCCGCCTACGATCGCTTGTTTCGTATATGAGTATATATATAAGAGAAGATGAGAGCACCCTTATAAAAAATGCAGCCATAAGTGAAGCGGAAAAAGACTACCTTCCCACCAGGGGAGAAGAAACTAGACTGTGACAAGAGTCTAGATGGGACAGGGTAGTAAAATGGACATTGTTATGGGCTATGGAATTAGATCAGACCAAATATACCAAACAATAAAAATAGGACAGAGACCTGGAGAAAAATATTCTTTCCCTTTTGTCCAGGGAAGAGAAATGTTGCATAAGAACCAAATAAGCCCCATCAAAATTCCTACAATTCCCATCAGCGTTCAAAACATCACACCATAGATACAGCCATAATCACATTACCATTCACACATCGATTAAGCCGTTAAACAGTCTGGGTCCATGACAACCCACCATAAAGCCACTTCAACAGCATAATCCCCTTTATCAAATTGCTACCCGACAAGTATCCCACCACCATCAGCTGTCTATTTACAATCACAAGATAGCCTCTCATTGAACCTAAGTTCTTCCTCACCACTATCACCGAGACCACTGTTAACACCTAAATCTCAACTATTACCTGAGATATTACCGGAACCAGATGATGAACAATTGACCTCGGAAGAAGAACTTGTTAATACCATTGAGGAAGTCCAGATGATGAGGCTGAAAGAAAGATTGCCAAAAATCCAAGCCTCAAGAGCTACCAAGGACGTAATAAAAACCATAAACATCGCTCTCCAAAGACTTGTTCCATCCAACATATCTCTCAGGTAACATATGCTGCAGGGCTCTGCATTGTCAGGAAAACACTCCCTCAATTCCAAAAGCAATGGGAGTCCAGAGCACAAGACACAACATCACTGTGGAAACTGAAGCTCCAGAAACAACCTAACCTTTGCAGAATGGAAGTGTCTCAGATCAAACAATTCCTTGTCGCCTCTAGAGTGCGGGGGCGACTGAGGAACACAATCTGCAGACTCAGTTTTAAATACAAAAAATGTAAAAGAAATTGAAAACGTTGCGAGGAAACTTGAAGGCAGGATTCCAATACTTGCCAAAAGAATCCAAGAAAAGGATGGCAAACACAGGGTGAAAGTTGAGAAAAGAAAGTTAAAAAAGAATGCAAGATTATTTTACCGAAATTTGGTGGGAGAGGAAATAACGAGAAGAAAGAGCTAGAAGACTACCGGAGGCCTCTGTTTGAGAATGAGGGACCATGCAATCAAGAGGCCAAATGGATCTTAGATATAGCTCGAAGTAATGAACGCAAGCCAGAAATGCCTGAACCGAAGATAACGTCTGAAATGATAAAACGAATATTAGATCCATTTCAGGATCACAAAAAACCTGGCATAGACAATATACCCAATTTCTGACTGAAGAAACTACCAGCACTTCATAGCCATTATAGTAGCTGTTTCACCAGACTGTTGAGGAGGTGAGGGGGCCACACCATCATTGCTAGTAAAAGATGATACAACCCTCATACCCAAAACGAGTGAGACACAAAACCTTACTAAATACAGACCGATCTTCCGCCTCACTACAACTTACAAAACTCCTCACTGGCAGACAGCATCTACGAAAACCTATCTTCTGGAGCGTATCTGGAAAAAGAACAAGCAGGGCACAGGAGGAAGTGTGTAGACACCAAGGACCAGTTGTCGATCAATACAATCATCCTTGGGAACTGTAGGAAGAGGTAGAGAAACCTAAGCATGGCGTGGATCGATTACCAAAAAGCATACGATAATTTGCTCCACATAATTTGCTCCTTGACAAGGTCCAAAAAAGAATCGCCAACCTAATAGGTCCCTCACTGTCAGCCAAGCTCCAGCCTCTGTCCCATCGCCGCAATGTAGCATCCTTGTGCTTGTTTTACAAATACTTCAATGGATTATGCTCCGATGAATTGGCTACTCTGGTGCCCTCTCGAAGTTTATTAACTAACAGACTATTTTCGCCGCCGTTATTGTGTTAAAATTATCATTGTTTATAAGCTGTTCAGAACTGGCCTAGCGGTTAGACTGTAGGTTGAAAAAATACTTGTAGTCCAGGGTTTCGAATCGTGTGACCGGTGGTGAATAGTCGTACTTCTATACTGATGAGTCTTGATTGAAAAGAGACGAAACGTATACGTCCATAGATAAACAATAACAAATATTTTATATATATATATATATATATATATAAAGTTATGAAAAAAAAAATATAGTAAGTTATGAAAATATATTTACGGCAATTAAACTACACAGAGGCTTCCGCGTTTCATCGTCAGGCTAAAATGCATAGAGTGGGTGTTGCCGTGTGTTTTTATATATATACGTGGTGTTTAGTCTAGCTAGTTAACCAATCAGATTCTTTGTTATTCTCTTAGCCAATCCTTGGGCTTCTCACAAACAAAGGTTCGGTTGATTTTACATCCTATTTCTTATTCCATTGTTCTTTTTTTGTAGGGTGGTCCATCCCTGTTTTTTTTATTGTGTCGAAATAATGATGGACCTTATTTTAACACGTGCTTGCATTTCTATTTTAGGTTTTAGTTTAGTTTACTACATAACTTTACTCCCGTATTGAGCATTGTTGAAGTAAATACTGAAAATTGATACATAATAGATTATATCTCCTTATAATATTTTATGTGGATACATGAAATAATATCACACACACACACACACATACATATACATATATATATATATATATATATATATATATATATGGTGTTGCAGCAAACTCCAAAGCCAGATCTACGCCAAGATCGCCGTTAACATCCGCTGTTATAAGTTGATGATCTGCCGAACGATCAATGAAGACATTGGTTACTCCCCCCAGCGCAAGTCTCACCGCACCCTCATCACGGATGCCTCCAAGGAGTCGAGGAAGGTTAAGGCGGCGACTTTGCTGAACGAGCACAAGCACGGGTCTGCCGGGATACTGATGTTCTTCTCATATGTAAAGAATTTCGAACAGGTGGGTCTGCAAAGACTTTAGGAAGGTTCCCGTCGTAAAGCATACGAAATTTCCCTCCTCCGTCATGGTATTGGACGTCATCTCTAGCGATGGTGACTATGCCTCCATTCTTCTCTAAAAAGGACCGAAAGTCACTGTCGAGATTTACCAGGAGGTGACGCCTTGGATGGACGAGATCGCTCCCGGACGCCCCTACGTCTTCAGCAATATTTCGCTTTTGTTCACGAGGCAAAGACGACCTAGGTGTTGCTGCTCAACAATGTTTCTCACCACTGGTCGCCGAATTTGTGGCCGCTTTCGTCACCTGATTGTAACATCCTGGACTATTCTTTGTGGAGCGTGATCAAAGACTAAGTCTAACAATCACGTCCACAACATGGTCGACTATCTGCAGGCTCCCATAGTGCAGGCGTTTGCCACTATTAACAAGAATATGGTCGCCAAAGCGTGTAACTCATTTCACGCCGGCCTTGAGATGGTCGTCTCCGCCAGCGGAGGTTACATTAAAAAATAATGCAGTATGTAACTAACTGTTGCTAAAGGGTCTCTGCATATACAACTTTTGTTTTTATTGCCTAATTCGTTTTCTTTTCGTCAAACATCGTTTTTTTTTCTACAACACTTTATATATATAGTATAAATTTTTATTTATACAAATATTATTGGTTACATATGTGTATACATGTTTCAGCATAGATCTCTAGAGAGAGCCAGATCGCAGTTGAAACATGCATGCACATATGTAACCAATAATGTTTGTATAAATAAAAATGTATACTAAAATACAGCTCTACTTGTTATTGAGCACTATTTTTATAGACACTGGAGTTTCATTGAATTAACATCTAGGAATCAAAAATAATAAATGTACTATATATATATATATATATATATATATATATATATATATATATATATATATATATATATATATATATATTCTGCAACACCTTGTATATATACAGGGTGTCTCAAAAAAATGTACTCACTCGTAGAATGACGAGAAAACTTTTATTTATGAACATAAAGTGAAATGAAATAGCATCGAATACATGAGACAGATGTAATGGAAGAATCATGTTCGCAAATGTTCAAACTGATGACCATTATTGTTCAAACAAAGCTGATAACGCGCACCAAGGTAAATAAAGGTTTTCTCATCATTCTAAGAGTGAGTACATTTTTTTGAGACACCCTATATATATATATATATATATATATATATATATATATATATATATATATATATATATATATATATATATATATATATATATATAAGGTGTTGCAGAAAAATATACATATATTCGGCCCAAACAAGATATATTGCCACTGATGCGGAATGGGCAACTGTGATAGGCACCAGATACATAGGAGGGAAACGTGGGTGGGTGGGGAGTTGGTCAGCAAGATATTTGTTTACATTAAATTTACATTTCTGCATGTTGGTACGTCCGGGGAAATAGCGGACAGGAAGAGAATTCCATAGGCAAACGGTCTGAGGAAAGAAATTTACAGAGTAGAACATATTCCGACACATTGGGACCTCTACAGTGAATGAGGGGGATTTTGCTGCTAGTTATTTGTATAAGGAGTATTTTTGCTTAGGGGGTACAAATTCAGTAAGTTCATCGGAGCACATTCTGTGGATGTACTTGTAAAACAAGCACAGGAATGCAACATTGCTGTAGCTTGCTAGACAGTGCGGAAGCTATTAGGTTAGACATTCTTTTTTTGTACCCTGTTCAAGAGGGAGATGCTTGTGGTCGGTGCCCTAACGCAGATTGAAGCATAACACTTTTACCTAAAATGCCCGGATTTGGCATTACATAACCCGAAAAATGTTGTACAACAAAAAACACCATTATTCTCTCTGGTATACTAAAAGGACTTACTTCAATATTTGTCTTGACGAGACACTAGCTCATGTGGTATCTAATATTGAAATACAATTTATGCAAAAATAATTAATTTTAAATGATGTATGGCACATCACTTGCTATTTCATACTTTTCACAATGCTGTTTGTGTAGAAGTAGAGGCAATGGATTAAATGGAATTTGAACCCGGCTTGCCGATTCCGTGGCCCGTATCGTTATTCATTCGGCCAATCACGCCTATCAACATAAGGAGCGCGTATGTGTGAGACTTGCAATCATTACTCCCTCTGGTATACGAAAACGTCTTACCCCCAGTTTTATTGTCGTGAGACTGACTCACGGGTATTCACAAATCGAGTCTGGCCCCCAAAAGCGTCACATCTCTCACCCTAATTAATCTGATTGTTTCATTGAGTAGTACTCCCCCCCCCCCTACCACCACCACCACGCCATCGTCTTCTGTCTATCTTTTAGATTACTACCCCCGACCAAAAGACAATTACGAATTACATCGTACAGTAAATAGCCAATTCACCCCAAGTCACTTCCCGCCTCATTCCATCGGTATAAAAAAATACAAACGAAGCTTTTATGTAGGACATGGAATAGAAGTCTGATATGGGACATTTCCCCTTCGTTTGGATTCGGACAGATTTATTATTAAACAACCAAAAAAACCTAACCGCTCTCCGGCGGGTATTAATCTAACTCTAAGTATTTTGAAAGGTATAACTTACATTGCATATCTTTTTTTTTTATAGTTTTATCTATTATAATAATAAAAAAAACTAATAGTTTTCATTTAAATTATCTCTTTTAAAAATTAATGAACATGATATTTTGAGAAAGAATTTGGTAACTTATCCCGTTTTATGAAATCACTTTAATTAATTACTGTTAAAATCTACAAAACTATTGCATATATATATATATATGAACATAGGACAAAATTACGAATGAATAAAATCAAACATTAATTTATTATAAACTGTTTAATTTTTTTAATACAAATTATGCATACAAATAGCTGTGTTTAGGCCTTTTCTCTCTACTATATACAGTATTTCGCAAGACTATGTTGGATTATTGATTTATATAAGTAAGCAGTTTTAATGGTAATATAGGTGTGATAAATGCTAAACAACTTTCGCATTTATTCTTTTAGATTAAAAACAGGCAAAAAAACCCCGAAACGGATTCATTCTTAAGATACGCCCATTTAATCTGCGCGTTTAGCAACGAAAATTCGATTTCAAACTTGAGCGTTCGGACAGAACCCTCAATAGAAATGCGTGGATATACCTAAAGGTGCGATTTCAAACTTAAATCTGACTGACCTACAGACAGACAGAACCTTTTATAGAGAATCTTGGACGCAGGTTTTCTGTACATTTTTCTAAAAGAAAAAACACACAACTATTTTGGTGTATCAGAAGTGCTTGCTGTTTCGGAATTATTGAGATGAGGGTTGATAATTTGTATTATTTTCATTATTCGGACTACCGTTCTCATTTGGGATATTACTCTCACAACGTTTCGGCTGATGTAACCTCCGGCTTTCTTCAGGTGCATCTTAGCGAACTTGGGATTCTGTAAAGAATTTCGAACGTAACCCTTTATTTAACGAGAGGGATAGCTAGCTCGAATGACTGACGTATGGTCACATCGGCCGAAACGTTGTGAGAATAACACCCAACATGAGAACAGAAGTCCGAATAATCCAACTAATCCAAAAGCGCTTTCGTTAATCTCGACCAGTTGAGCCTACTCAAGCGACTCACTTGAACTTTTAGCTACTACACTTCATCTTTCCTGTACTCGGCCAGTGAATAAGAACTCCCTCGAGACTGAGTTAATTGTTATTTTTGTTTCAATCTAGAGTGACCCTTTTTGAGGAGATGAACTTCCCCCCACATTAAACTGACTTTGTATCTTCCATTGCCCAAGTAAATAGCGAGAGGCAGAGTGTAGTATCTTTTCTGATACTACACTTCATCTTTTCTATCTTCGCTCAGTGAAGGAGAAATCCTTCTAGACTGAGGAAATTTTAATTTTTGTCCTAATCCAGAGTGTCTCTTTTTGAGGAGCTCGATTTTTCTCACATTACAAACGTATCTGCTTTATATGTAAAGGAACGTTAGATTTCCCTCGATTTAATTTACTGGAAATTTGTTCTGTCATTCATTTTCACCATATATTGGTCCGTGTTCTGAAAAAAAAATCATTTTTAATCACATTCATCGATTTCGTTTTTAAGTTCAGATCATAATTTTAGTTTTATTTCCGCATATTAAGAGAAAGATGTCAGAGATTTTACCCTCTCATTTACATGCAATACCACCGGGCTAAATAATTTATAGAAATACATAATTTTCACTTCACTCGTTGTAAACGCGACGATTGCGCATTTTGGTAATAATCTTTCACATTTTAAAACATTAATAGATATGACTTATGAATGGTTTTAAAAGGTTCACGGCTAATTCTTTAACTTAAAGCAAACACGAATGTTAGATTAATTACTTTATAAAAATGAAAGACACACCTTAAATACACGGTAGCTAAGATCAACAGATAAATGCATTACGGCTATTTTTACGCATACGCGCATCCGTACATTACATTCAGCGTTATCGTATAGCATTACTCGAATAGTTGAATCGCTGATATCAACTGTAAACCGTAAGTTTCAAGTTGATTTAACTGTTCTTTCATGGCATTATAATGACTTCTGCATTGTTGTTATATCAATGATGGTGAAATTTCAGTTTCAAAATGGTCTTTCGTACTATCGCCAACGGTTGGAGGGAAAAAAATTAATGACTACTTTTTGGCTGAGCTTAACAGAGAGAGAGAAAGAGAGAGAGAAAGAGAGAGAGAGAGCGATGTAAGTAATATCGATTAGAGATATGCTAATGAATTGTAGAGAAGGCCAAGTTATTGTATTTTAGAGTAGGATAGCCGTTCAATACAGTTGTAACACATTATATACTATTAAGAGAAAAGTATTCGGAAAGTGGTGATGTCCACTGTGTTCACATTTCGGGAAGATTGAATTAGTATATAATGACAAGATGCATAAAGTGTTCGATAAATGTAAATATGTTAATATTATATTCCGATGTATCTAGAATACAAAGTGTAAGAGTTTGTAATGAATGAAAGTACTACGTTTCACCTCAATATATATATAGCTCCTTGAAAGTCGACACTTTATGAAAAGTAAAATACATAGTTTAATACATCAGACGCCGGCTGGGAATCAAAATTTATTTTACAGAATTTATTTGTTTCGAAAATTATAATATAAAATGTATTAAAATAAATAAAGATAAAAATATTAATGTTTATACAAGAATAATACAAGCGACTATTTATGAGGAATTTTCTTATTGATTCCTCTAGTTCAATAAATGTAAATGGCTAATCTGTCATTTCGACAAACGAGAATGTAAAAGAAAGTATTTTGAGTAGCTAATCAATGTTTTTAAGAAAAAAAATGGAGGCAAAGAAAGCGTTCCCCATTTATACTAAAAGTGCAGAATATCTAACATACAATAAAATGTTTGGAATATGAAATTATATGTGTTTTATAAAGACTATATTAAGAGAAAATAACGAGCAGGAATAAATATAAAAATCGATATCTGTGAACGAAACGAACTTATCGTTTCTAAAAACACGCATCAATAATTGGATATTTAAATTGATTACAAAGCAGGCTTGTATATGCAGGTTTTGGATAGAAAACTATACCGGCCAATGAGATAAGAGAAATATGTAATTAAATGTGAGATATGATACAAATTGCTTTTCTGCACTCAGATACACAACGTATACATATATACTCTTTCGATTTTATAAACCCATAACATATTTTGAATTCTAGCGTCTATGATTAGTTCGAAAATAAAAGAACAAAAACATTCTTTTCACGTTATAGTTGCACCACACATTTTGAATTCTAACGCATATCTTTCGTTTGATAAAAGAACCAACACACTCTTTTCCCGTTATAGTTGCACCGCATATTTTGAATTCTAACGCATATGTTTCGTTTGAAAACAAAAACACTCTTTTCACGTCACAAACGCATCACCTATTTAAAATATTGTATTTTATGTTATTTCTTCAAATCAGTCATCTTCAGAAAGTCTTGAAATAAAGACGAAATGTTGATGAACATATGAATTATTTTCGAATTTTCCTTTTTCATTCTCCATCACGTTGGCATCAATTTTGGTAGATTCTCTACACAGACGGAGTTTTCCTTTGGTGTTTATTATTTTTGACAAAGGGAAGTGTCTTTTTCCCGAAATATTAAATAAATGATTTTTGATGATCATCCGGACAACACCCGGCACTTTGCATTGCCCTCAGTCTTTTAAAAACACATTACTACTATTCCCAGCCATGCTTCAAGCAAACCGCCATTCTCTATTAAATAAAAATCTTTATAAGAGTAAACAGCTCTATTTATTATTGAGCACTCGTATAGAAACGCATATTCTCTGTGGATGTGTACTTTACTTAGGTTAATATATATATATATATATATATATATATATATATATATAATGTGTGTGAGAGAGAGAGAGAGAGAGAGAGAGAGAGAGAGAGAGAGAGAGAGAGAGAGAGAGATTGATGCATATAAAGGTGTATTGTCTCATTACCTGAGACAAGTTTCTGTCAGGGTTTCACTCCTTCTCTCTATCCCTTTTTTCCTCTTTTTCTTCCCTCTTCATCGACTTGATGACTGCCTGCTTTAACACCCACTGGTTTTTCTTTACCCCCCTCCCCACACCGTTCCTACGAACCCCACATCTCATCGACGACTTTATTTGCCTCTTCCGCCCCCGCTTTCGCCATTTTCTGATAAAGTCAGTAAATTGCTGACCTGTGATAAGAGAAAAGAGCTACGCAAACCGGACAATGTCAATTCTTTTTTATGGTAGGTGCTAATTACAGTAAATTCCCCCCCCCCCTATTTCCTCAACCCTAACCCTCACCCTCACCCTAACTCTTTCCTCTTTTGGGTTTTGTTTCTCATTCTTTTATTTAGCTTGTTTCTTTCTTTTAGTTTTCCATGTTGTATGTCTCGTTTGTTATCATCTATATTAAGGCGGTGTTGGTAAGGGGTGGTCAATCTTTTGGATGATTTTAACAGGATTGTGTTATTTTGTTTTGTTGGCCTTTGCGTTGTATGCGTTTTATTTATTTTTAACTCCTTTGAGGCCTCGAGTTGTTGTTATTATTATTATTATTATTATTATTATTATTATTATTATTATTATTATTATTATTATTATTATTATTATTATTATTATTATTTACTCACTACGAGTTTTCACACGAATCATTACCAGTGATCGCTTACTGGCAAAAAACGAGTGGCGTTCTCTGGAGTCCAGGTGACAACAAGTCTCCCCAAATTTCTTGCACTCTCCGTTTGTTTTTATTACTATTGCAAATAGCTTTGCATTCTTTCTATAGCCGTTTACCATTAGATTCTCTTTTATAACGGCCGTCGGATTTCTCTGGAATTTGAGTTTCAATAAGCTTCTTCGGGATTCCAGTACTCTCTGTGCCCTTCCAGTGAGTAGTTTACATGGCGCTCTCCCTCATCGGTATTTCCATCCTACTAGACTCATTATGGCCATTTTATGTGATATTAACGAATGTTGATGCCATCGATTTTTTTCTGGAGCGGTATGTGTGTGTGTGTGTAAGATTATGTGATTCATATGATTTATGGGAGAATGCTGTTGAATGGCATCATGGTTATGACAAAAAGTAGTGATGATAGAGAGTCTTCCTGGAAAATGCCTCTCTGTGTTCTTATCTTTGTTAGGTATTGCCCTCCCCTGCCAATTCCAGTCTCCATGTTTCCTTTGCTTTCTCCATACATTTGATAATTTTATCTGATATTTTGTACATTTTTAAGCATTCAATTATCTATGCTTAGAGGATTCTGTCATAGGCTTTCTAGTAGTCTACCCATGCCATGGTTATGTCATATTTTCTTTATTTGCCTTTTATCCTCTTCAGTATCTTTTGGTCGGTATATAGCAGGCAATGTGTTCCTTTTGTCGCCTTCCGCCGGCATCCTTTCTGTTTCTCAAGGAGTAGTCCACGGTTGTTATTGTTGTTGTTGTTGTTGTTGTCGTCGTCGTCGTCGTCGTCGTCGTCGTCGTCGTCGTCGTCGTCGTCGTCATCATCATCATCATCATCATCATCATCATCATCATCATCATTACCCACAATCATCATTAGTGAGTGCTCACTGATAATCACCAGTGGTGTTCCCTGGAGTCTGAGTGACAACAAGTCTCTCCAGATTTCCAGTGCTCTCCACCTTTTTCGGTAACTACTGCAAATGAATTTGCGTTATCATAACAGACGCTTACAGTCGATTTCTCGTTGGTAACGGCCATTGGCCTTCTCTGGGATTTGGATGGTAATAAGCCCCCCCCCCCCCAATGTCCCAGTGCTCTCCGCACTCTTCCAGCGGATGTCTGGTTAGTGCTATCCCTCCTCGGCCTTTCCATTGTCATTGACTCTCCACGACTGTTTTGTGTGATATCAGCCGGGGCTGATGCCATCACTTTTGGGGGTGTGGGGGGGTGGGGTTTGTAGGGGGTAGTTTATGAAATCTTTTGCAGTTTCTGTTCCTTAAATTCTTGTGGTGCTCTTTATGTGATTTTGTTTTCTTCCTATTATCTTCCAACTGTCAGTTCCAATCTCCATGTTCCCATTACTTTCTTGATGAGATTAATAATCATGTCGGATATCTTATACATTTTTAAGCATTCAATTATCCATGCTTTATGGATTCTGTCGTAGGCTTTCTTTTAGTAAATTTATGCCATAGATATGTTCTTTTATTTGTTTTTAACTTTTTTCAGGATCTTTTGATCTATGTATAACAGATCATGCGCTCCTCTTTTCCCTTTCTGGCATCCTTTTTGTTCCTCGGGGAGTAGCTCACAGCTGTTCAGGGAATGGTAAATTTGCTCTCTCAGTTGTGCCGTTAGGATTTTCCACATTGTTGGTAAACTGGTTATTGGTCTGAAATTGCTTGGGTCGTGTGTTTTTTAGCGTTTTTTTATATGAGCGTTGCCCTTCCTTTGGTCATCCACTCTGGTAGTCTGTTTTATGGATACATCCTCTCAGTTTCTGTGTAAGCCGTTCATGTAAGGTCGTGACCTTTTTGAACCAGTACGCATGTATTCTATCGTTGTCTGGTACTTTCCAGTTTGCCATTTTCTTTAGTGTTGTCTTAATAGTTTCTTCATTAATTTCTGTTTTTGTTCCTTCTTAAATTTCTAGTGGTTTATCTTTCATGTCTTTCAGCCATTTAGCATTTTTGTTGTGATCTTCAGCATTTTCCCATATCTTGCCCCAGAAATGTTTTGTTTCTGTCGAGTCCGATTGTTCTGTTTTCAAATTTTCATGTTCTGTTTGTACTGTTCCTATTTGTATCTGTATCGTCTCAATCTTCCTTCTTGTGCTGCTATTATTTGTTTTAGTTCAATTCAGATTTCTGCTCTCCCATCGTTTACTGTTCTCCTTCATCCTGTTTACGGTTTTAGCTTCCTTTTGAAGCTTGGTGATCTGGGTTTCCAGTCTGATCTCCCATCCAGATTTCGTCTGTCCATTCTTTTGGCCAGTCTTTTAAAAATCTTTTTAGTTTTATACTTATTGATTTTGTCCCCGCATATATCAAGTTGTTTAGGTCTGTGATAGTGTCTGTTGGGATATACGCGAGTACTCCGTTTACTTTCTCCGTTTCAAATTTTAACTACTTCCAATCTTCGTCCTTAGGAATGGGAGTTTTGTTTTGTTCTCGGACATGAATCATTTGATGTTTTCTACTTCTCTTGCTTCTTCCTCAGTGAGTTCTATGGTTTCGTCGTCTTCGCCCTCTTCAGTTTCCGTGTTTATGTTTTGTCCGTCTGCTTCCTGGGAGTTTTCGTCAAGTGGTGTTTCTTGATCTGTCACGCCATTATCTTTATTTATTTATTTATTTATTCATCATCATCATCATCATCATCATCATCATCATCATCATCATCATCATCATCATCATCATCATCATCATCATCATCATCATCATCATCATCATCATCATCATCATCATCATCATCATCATCATCATCATCATCATCATCATCATCATCATCATCATCATCATCATCATCATCATCATCATCATCATCATCATCATCATCATCATCATCATCATCATCATCATCATCATCATCATCATCATCATCATCATCATCATCATCATCATCATCATCATCATCATCATCATCATCATCATCATCATCATCATCATCATCATCATCATCTACTAATCACTACGAGTTTTGCACACAAGTCTTTATCAATGATTGCTCACTAACAATAACAAGTGGTATTCCCTGGAGTCTGAATGACAGCAAGTTACTCCCCATATTTCCAGTATTCTTCACCACTTTCGATAACCGTTGCAAATCACTTAGCGTTGACACACCGGTTCTCGTTAGATCACCGAAGTTAAGCGACGTTGAGGCTGGTTAGTGCCTGATAGGCGGCCATTAATGATTACCAGGCGCTGTATGTAAAAAAACGACGACGACACTTTCATTCGAAAAAAGAAAGCTGCAAAAACTAACGTCGTCATCTGGCTTGATCAGGATATACATGCGACTTGAGAACGCGTGTGAATTGAATATTCCCTTGAAACTTTCTCCTTCGGTAGAAGTCGGTTCAACCCGCCCAAGACGAATGTCGCACCAAGTTCCAGGTAGGATTTAACACTGATTTCTCGTTTGTAACGACCGTTAGTTCACTCTATGAGTGGTGATAAGTTTCCCCAAGGTTCTAGTACCATCTGCACCGTTTTTAGTGGAGGTCTGGCTGGTGTTCTCCGTCATCGGTCTCTCTATCCTCCTTGACCCTTCACGACCACACGGTGCGGCGTCAGCTGGGACCACCATATGTGTGCGTTGTTCTATTTATTTATAATTTTTCTTTTTTTGGGGGGGGGCGGAGGGGGTTATGTTAGCTTATCGGTTTTATTATTATTATCTCACTCGGAGTTCTCACACAGGTCATCATCGTTAGAGTTTCTGGAGTTTTAGTAACAAGTCTCCCCATATTTTCAGTGCTCTCCACCTCCCTTGATAACAATTGGCAATGATTTTGCGTTATCGCAACTGCTGGTTACTATTGACTTTTCGTTGGCAACGACCATTGTTTTTTTTGCTGGGATTTATGTGGCAATAAACCTCCACAAGATCCCAGTAATCTTCGCCCCCTTCCAATGGAGGTCTGTTTACTGCTTTCGCTCCTTGGTCTTTTCATCTCCCTTGACCTTTCTCGACTATTTTGTGTATTATCAGCCGAGGCTGGTGTCATCAGTACATTGTGTGTGTTTTTTGGATGTGGGTCATATTATTATTATTATTATTATTATTATTATTATTATTATTATTATTATTATTATTATTATTATTATTATGAAAATGCAATGTCACTACACATTCTGCTAACCTGTTCTCAACCAAGGAACTTGAGCTGAACATGGTTTATTATAAGAGTATATAATAATTCTTTTATTGACAATGTCTTTCTTAACATGTGTGCAGTGCAAATAAACACTATCTTTTATACAAGAACTACCTGGTATTTTCTCCAAATATTTATAAATTCACTTACTCCTAAGACCGAGCACACATACTACGACCAGAATGATTGTGGTTTTCATGTGTCACATATTTGTTATTCTCTAGTTCGATCTCTTTCTATTTGCCGAGTTTCTGCAATATTTAAGCCACACATTGCACCAAGAAAGCACTGTAATGTTTATCAACAAACAAGATCGTTGTTTCTATCTTTCATCACATCTGAGAGGTTAGTTTTAATTTTTCTGCCAGTGTGTATGGTGAAAGATGTTTATGTTTCGTATGTCACTGATTAAATGATTCTGGGAGAGAACGATTAAATTGTCACTTGCCGAAGTTGGTATGTGCTAAAATAAAGCATATAAAAGAAAGAACACAAAAGTGAGATAAAAGGATAATATGCGTATTAAACAAACACAGGGAATGTCTTGCAAAACTAATTGTAGTTTGCGGCTTGAAAAAGAGATGAAATATGTCTATTTAATCTCGTGATAGACGGCTCTCTTGAATGCGTCAGATGCAAATGAAGTGACGGTACATTGACTGGTTGCTGATCACATTTAAAAGGAGGTAGCGACGTTTCTCGGAGTCTTCTCCAATCAAACACAGCTTACGAAAGAGGACGAAAAATAATTTCTGCATCCAGCTCGCCAAAATTAAGTGTCTGTTGATTGGTCAAGGAGAATTGCCTTGGCCAATCAAATTTGAATATTTGGGAACTCTAGGGATCTAATTCATCGTCATAATGAATAAAGAGAGATAATTATAGAGACGAAGAGGGAGTAACCCTTTTTATACTGACAAGGTCATGATGTTTTTAATAAATTTCTCACATAGGATTGGTATATTTTCTAGTTCAGCTATTGGTCGTACCTATTTCTGTATTTATCACGATCTATTATTATACAACATCGGTATAAGTGATCAATACTTTTTAAATTTCTTCCAAAATATTTACATTTTGGATCACTACATTTTTATGATGGTAACTTTTTGTATATACATGTGAAGTAAAGATGACATCTTCCGTCTTTTTGACGTTGACTCGTGAACTGCACAACCACTAATGGGTTTTGCCGTTGAGTCGTGAACTGCACAACCACTAATGGGTTTTGCCGTTGAGTCGTGAACTGCACAACCACTAATGGGTTTTGCCGTTGAGTCGTGAACTGCACAACCACTAATGGGTTTTAGATCTGTTCACATCAGCTTGTTAAGTTCGCGGTAGATATTAGCCTTTTTAGTGTTTTTATATCTGTTTTGTTTGCCTGTTTTGAATGCCTAAGTGTGTAATTCTGAGCTGGTATCGTGTTTTTAAATTCATAATTATTTCATTTCATAATCATAATAAAATAAATAATTTTGTGTGTTTCTTAATTACTTATGTACATACCCCGGAGAGCTTCGCCACATCCTTGAAAAACAAAATTCGGCCACTTATCACGGTATTGAGCCAGTCTTTCAACTGTCAGGCACGTTATGTCAGTCTCAACCCTTATCTGGTCTTTGCTGATCACCCTCTTGACCTTTCTTGAATTAAATCTTCTTGATAATAATAATCTTAATAATAATAATAATAATAATAATAATAATAATAATAATAATAATAATAATAATAATAATAATATTTTTTATGTGTTTCGTGCGAATTTAAATATGCCATCATTCAGTCTATTGTAGTTTCTAGATATGGGTGGAAGACTATAGTTGTGATTTTATAGAATTTACGGTTGTTTTCCTTCTAGAGTTGTGATCGGAACAGTGACAGAAGCGAAAAAAAGAGAGACATAGTCAATTATAGTAAGTGCATTGCTCACTAAATTACAGATTTTGTTATACCATAACTATTTATCATGTCTTTCATCCTTGGTAGCTTCTCCAAGACTTCATAAAGCTTCACCACACCTTTTTCTGCCATTTATCTGACGTCATATGCGCCTACCCGTATCAGGGTCTCAGCTTTCGCGATACTGGATTATATAAGCAAGGTCGAACCCTTGATCTCTTCTGACATTTCGTTTTAAGCACATCCTGCCTAATCGTTAACACGTACGAGCTAATATATTCATTAGCTAACCTACACACTCTAATATTTAACAAATAGTTTGCGTTATTTAACGTCCGTTTAGCTTAGTGTTACGAACAAGGCGCACGTATCTTATATTTTGAAATTGCTGGAAGAAAACGGATTTACCTAGAGTAGTTTAAGACAAATGTCTTGTAATCTATATCTTCTTAGGAAGATTCTAACGTTCCATATTTTCTTTTTGGTGGCGTCGGGGGGTCCTTTATAAATGTAAATTCTCTTTCTGCCTGTCAACACCGTTTTTCGCATGAAATATTGTAGCGTAGAACACCCTATTTTTGTTATTCGGGGTTTCTCTCGTTAACTTTGTCCACAACCAAAATAACTGCCTAACTAAAGGCATTGTTTACCAAGACACAATATTTGTCAGAGAAAGCCGAATAACAAAAAATACTACGTTGGTATAACCTCCCTAGATGTTACATTCAGGTATAAAAACCATAAAAGCACATTCAAGAACATAAAACGCCGATTCAAAACATCACTAACGAACCATTATTGGGAACTCAAATGAAGGGGGCACTCGCCAATAGTTGATTGGAAAATAGTACTATGAGTCGGTACCTGTATATATATATATATATATATATATATATATATATATATATATATATATATATATATATATAATTCAGGTAAGTTTGTATCCACAGGGTAACAAATACACAGAATCTCTATTGTTTATATAATAGTGCTCAATAATAGAACTGTATATTGACAATACATTGTTTTTTGCTACAAATTTGCAGACATGTTTTAGTCCAAGCTGTAAACCCACTGAACTTCGTCAAGCCCTCTTCTTAATCGTTCGTTTGGAGAGGTTACAATAAACGAAGATCACATGATATGGCTTTTGTTAAAACATATTAATTAAAACAGTTAATATTTTTTTAATTAGTTTTTTTCTTTTTTCTATTTTCTATTTTATTCTTTAGTCAATTCTTCGCTAGTTGTAACCTCTCCCAACGACTGTGCGTTCATTTTGAACTCACCTTTATACTAAGTAAGTGGTTTGACGAAGTTAAGTTGGCTTGCATCTCGAACTGAAACATGTCTGAAAATGTGTAACCAAATTATGTTTGTAGAAGTAAAAACCAGTATATATATATATATATATATATATATATATATATATATATATATATATATATATATATATATATATATATATATATATATATATATATGTGTGTGTATATATATATATATATATATATATATATATATATATAACAATCATATATAAGGAGGAAGCAAAACAATTTAATAAAACGAAGGGCTTCAGGTCTGTAAATATGTCTTTGCTGAAAATGATGGGCAATTATTGTCAGAGCGTATACAGTTAATTAAATTATGAATTATTTCCTGTAGACGAATTAAATATAAGTCACGATTTGATTATTTTGGTGTTTAGCGACTAATGAGATGTAAGTCATGAATTATAATTAAGTGCGTTTCTTTCTTGTTTCTTTTATTTTTATTTACTGAGTCCGTTAAGAATTCATTTGCCTTAGGAGTATTTTTTTCTTTCTTTCCGAAATGTGTCCCAATACAGACGTGAATTTTGATTACTTAAAAATAAAATATAATCTGAATAAGTTTGGCTCTTTTACGGCAAATCAACCCTTTTAGGTTATTTAAACATTATTTGATGCTTTTTTGTTAAAAGAATAATCTCTCTCTCTCTATATATATTATTTTTTAAAAAGTCCATTTTTTCACGTGCGTCTTCGATTAGTCATACAGTATAAGACTATCGCTGTATTTCGACAACAAACAAGTTTTTATTTTACTTTTTAATGACTATATGGCAACGTTAGGAGTATTAGGCGTCAAAAGTTTTCGCTCTTGGACCATATCCAAGTCATCTCTTCTCAATCATTACTCACCAACAGAGAATGCACTTTTCTATCCGGAAGAAAAACAACAACTCTTTTCCAACTTACGTGGATAATCGAGATTTATTGTCTTTCTGGCTTTGACGTCTAAGCGATCAGATATGCCCCGATCGGCTGACCATCTCTACACGCCTTTCAGAAATCCCTTTCTGGTCGCAGCCGTAGACTTCCAGAACATCATCAACAAAATGTAAGTTGAATTTAATTATACATTGTTCATGCATCTCTCTCTCTCTCTCTTTCTCTCTCTCTCTCTCGCTCTACTCGTTGACCCTGGAAATACACGTTCCTTATCGATTGTGTTGGAACCTTAGTGTATTCTTTCACTTAGTAATTATATCTTTGGTCGTCACATCTTTATATATCATACGAGTTCAACTGTTTCTTAATTGTTACTATTTTTTCTTTTGTATATTCCGAACCTTGTAGTCAAAAAAATACAACATATAAAATGGCAACTGTGTCTTAGAAAGGAACCTAAACACGTGGTCACTACAAAACGTAAAACTACGAATATAAAATATTCATCTTTTTTTTTACACCTTTCATTTTTGGATGTTAAGGTTATTTGTGGACTTATGTTTCTTCGCTGTTTTGGTGGTTACTCTAACTTTAGAAATTACTTAATTTAAAAAAAAAAATAAAATAATCATAAAAAGAAATTCACAAAGTTAGATTAATTTATTTAAAAATAAATGAGAAAATGTCATATTTTTTTCATTAATTATGACATAAATAAATTAATTATTACATTTTTTCATTTATTTTTAAATAAATATTTAAAAAAATTAAATATTCTCCAAAGTCATCTCCGAGATTGTAAGAGTTTATGACCATAACAGCATTTGAATTAAAAAAATGTTCAGGCGTTTTATTGTTTTGCATGTCGGAGTTGTAAACGAGCGTTCAATATTTTACCTATAGCTGGTGTGAAATTGCCGGTTCATGTAATTGTTCAAAAGTATTTGTGCGTAAATGACTAAGATACATCCGACTGGATTTGAACTCAGCATAGCCGAATTAATAGTCCGCTAAATAATATGAATACGATGGTAAGCTAAAACCGGAAGCGTCCTTTTCTACCACATAATCAAAGGTAATTGGATACGCTACACCAAGATCTAAAAAAACGACCGGTCGTCATCCTAAACAACTGTACGATATGTTGCATAATCCCTAGAAGGAATATACTTTTGAAGTGAAGAGATAGTTTTACATGTACAATTATTCATCTGTTCGTTTGCATTTTACTTCAGTTAGCTCTCAGAAATCAAGGGATTCTTTCTGGTGCTAACACTTGAATTCTATATAAGATACATACATATTCGAGTGTTCAATCAAGATTCTCCTCTACCTCTCAAATGTTGAGTTAGCAAATTATTTAACTATGTATTTGGGCTTCGAATAGTATGTTATTTTTAATATTTGGTCAGGGTTTGCTTGTAGGGTGTAATATCCCCATGTCAGCCTGAGCTGACAAACCCTTGTACAGAGACCGAATACAGGGTGTCTAGAAAATTTCAAACTCTGTCTAGTAGGCATCCAAACTCTCTCCATTCATCTGTTCTGGTGGGGTTATCCGGGATGGCTGACTGGTGATGCTCAAAAACCACATATAAAAAATAGACGCGTGACGTAGTAGATATTTGAAGATTGAATTAATATTCAGTGGCTGCTAGAATTTTAGTGAGTTCACACGTCTTGTAAGGTCATGAGTAAGAGAGGTGTGACAACTCCAACGTACTAAGATAAGCAAGTAATACGTGACAGTCGCGGCCTATGGAGTCGACTATCTCGTGTTAAAATTCCATCGGATATATTGTGGTCATTTACTAACTAATAGTGTTAGGGAAAGGTATGAACCCACACCTTTTTCCCCAGTTATAGATAAAATAGCAATGTGTGTTCAATTAACCGTATACAATGAATCGTTTATGATATGTATTGTGTTTTATCATTAAATACAACCAAAAATGTCGGATCAAATCAGAAACAACTCCTCGTTGAGGACTTAGAGATCCATTTATTTTAGTAAATAAAATTTAGTTTACTATTCAAATCGTCATTGTATCTTTCGTCGCTTTCGGGCTTCGGTCATTGCGTTCATACCAGCCGAATTCTGACTTGGCATCATCCTGGCAACTATGGTTTAGTTTTATCCACCAAACTCTTCTTTGGTGGAATAAGATATGGCGCGGATCAGCCTTAGAAGGTTCATCCTCCCATATTTTACCTCCTCCTTCGAAATAGACGTGGGTTAATTGCTGGTCGCCTGAAGTACTGAACGGTTATTCGCTATTTTTGTACCCGACCAGAATGTTCCAGAGCTGGTTTGCCCCACCTTCTGGCCTTTTGTCACATTTTGCTGCAATGGGAGGCAATTACATAGTCATTGTATCCTTCTTCAAAGAATATAAAAGAAAAGGAGCAAGCAAACATTTTCACTTTTGATCCATGAAACGGAAAATATAACAATTCCTTTCGCCAATAAACCATTTTAGCAGCTTCACAGAAGTCGCCCAAAAATGAAAGGCCGTACGAGCGGTATGTCAGTAAATCCCTTCACGGCGAAAGGAAATCGCAACTATTACCGATCATAAATGCTTAGTGCACGCTTACGGAGATTCAGCAGTGGATATGAGTTTGATGCAAGATAATACTCTTCAACAACCACATGATGGACCAGCAGGGATTAAGCTGAAGCTGAAAACGAACCTAGCAAACACCTACACTCAGTTCATTAATGTTGAAACAATACTTAATGTGATAGCTAGTAGGTTACGCAGAACAAGATTAGCGAATGGGAGCTACGTGACGAGACACCGGTAGTGACATAGCGAACAGGAAGTCGTACTTCAGTAGTGCGATGTCTCAGAAAGAGAAGATTAGTCGCTCTCTTTGGTTTGAATCAAAGAGTATCAGATTTCCTTTTAAATTCAGCACATGCGTGGAACAAGTTTTCTTAACTTCCGGACAGGAGAGCGCATTCTCTCTAACGTAGTGCAAACTACGTCACAGGGAGATAATTCGGATATCAGTCCAAGGCAGTTAACCCAGATAATTCTGCCCTTCCATAGGTCAATTAAGTAATCAACAAGGTAATACTAGTAAGCAACAATAATAAAAGATAATTAAATAATAATAAAAAAAATCTTTAAGACATTATTTGTCGCTAGACTGGTTTCTTCATGTTGAATGTTAGAATCACTTCTCGGCAGGAGATGAGAGTGGTGAAGTGGATACCGGCATGGATAAAAGACTCGGCGTACCGTGTTCAAGTCAACTTCACTCGGGATGTTAAAAACCTTAATGTGGCCATCCTCGTGAGTACTTGATCATAAGAATATGCGAGGCATGGACCTCCTTCGCCGGCAGTGGACAATGCTCAACCGCCTCAGGACAGGTGTCGGCCGTTTCGCCGCGACCATGAAAGGATGGGGACTCAGGGACTCGGCTGTCGGCGACATCGAGTCATGCCCTAAATATCGACCACCCAACGGCGAAGCCGGCATAGCTGTGCTAGACAACAAAACATTAGCATGGCGTTTCTCAACCAAGCTGGTGATCTAACAGTGAGATGCTGTGAAGCAGACGAAAGAAGAAGAAAGAAGAAGTCTTCCCCCTGATTCCAATTTCTCTCAGTCTTTTTCCATGTTTTTTTCGGGACTGTTCCTAGTGTTCTTACCATTATTTGTATTATATTGACTTTCTTCATCTTCCATATCATCCACACAATATTCTAGCGTCGGTTACTATCATCCTTCGGTAGTAGTGCATTGCGCATGGTCATTAGTTTCCTAGTCTTCTGGTTAAGATGTCTAAATTCTTCTTTTGTCCAGCCTACGAATAGACCATTCATCTTACAAGTGATACTGCATTGATGTTGATTCCTTTTATTAGATTTCTACTATACAATTTAGTTTCTAAAAGTTTTCTTGTTCTTCTCAGGTATTTTTTCAAACCTTATCTTTCATTTCTGTTGATTTAATACTGCCTGACTTTGCGTTATCGCAAAAGCCGCTTACCATTGATTTTTTTTTGGAAACAACAATCTATATACTCTGGAATTTTCGTGGCAATAAGCCTCCCCAAGGTCCCAGTACTCTCTGCACTTTTCCCGTGGAGGTCTGCTTAGTGACCTCTCTCCCACCCCAGTCGTTCCATCCTCCTTGACCCTTCACGACTATTTTGCGTGGTATCAGCCGAGACTGATGTCATTTTTGTTTGGGGAGATAGTTTGTAGGATTTTTTAAAATTTTATTTATTTTTTTAAATGTTATTATTATTATTATTATTTACTCACTAGGAGTTATCACACTGGTCATCGTCAGTGGTCACCCACTGCCGACAACCTGTGGTATTCCCTGGAGTCCGAGTGACAACAAGTCTCCTCAGGCCTCCAGTATGCTCCACCTCTTTTCGTTCATCACCGCTGATGACCTTGCGGTAATCGCAACAGCCACCTACCAGCGATTTCCCGCTGATAAGGGCCATTGGTCCCCTCTGGGGCCCGAGTGGCAACAAGCCTTCCCAAGGTCCCAGAGCTGTCCGCGCTCTTCCAGTGGAGGTCTGGTTTGCGCTTTCCCTCCTCGACCCTCTGTCCATAATTTTGTGGCGTCAGCCTATGCTTGCGCCTCTCTCGTGCGGTTGTATTTTCCCCGGTTCTGCTGTCATGTGCTTCCATGTGTTTGTTCTCCATTCGTTGCTTATGTGGGTTGGTTTCCACATTCGAGGACATTTCTCAGGATTGTAGCTGTTTTGATCATTACTGTCCTTTGTATGGTCTCAGTTATCCCTTTGATTCCTATTTCTCCCAGTCTTTTCTCCATGTTTTTGGGGACTGTTCCTAGTGCTCCTATGATTATTGGTGTTATACTGACTTTCTTCATGTTCCATATTCCTTTCAATTCTCTGGCAAGTTCAGTATATTTGCTTCTCTTTTCCGTCTCTTTGATCTTCACTCTGTGGTCTGCTGGGACGGCAAAGTCCACGATTTTGCAGGATTTTTCTTTCTTGTTGATTATTATCATATCCGGTCTCCTTGCTGTTATGGGTTTGTCTGTTTGTACATTCATATCCCATATGATTTTGTGTTTTTCGTTTTCTAGTACAGTTTCTGGTTTGTGTGTGTACCGTTTTTTTGCATATTCGAAATTCAGTTGTTTGCACATTTCCCGGTGTACTTCTTTCCCCATGCTGTCATGTCTGTTCTTGTATTCCCTTTGTGCTAGCTTGCTGCATTCACTTATTATATGATTTATCGTTTCGTCTCTTTGTCCACACAGTCGGCATTTGCTGTTTTCCTGGGTTTTATCTATCTTTGCTTTAATAAAGTTTGTCCTAATCGCATTGTTCTGTGCGGCCGTCAGCAGAGATTCCGTTTCTCTGTTCAGGTGTCCTTTTCTTAGCCATGCCCAGCTGTTTTCATTGGCTTCATCGCTTGTGAGTCTTGTAAAGCGTCCATGTAGTTGTTTTTCTTCCCACTTTTCCTTTCTTGTCTTTTTGTTTCTGGGTTCAGTACTTCCGGGGTTGTTTGTTGGGCTGGTGTCTCTTGCTGTGGTGATCAGTCTTTCCGTGTTCTGGGTTACATATTTCTCCAGCTCTTTTTTGGTGTCTTCCACACAGTCTTCTATACTTACCAGTCCTCTACCTCCTTCATTTCTTTTCACGTAGAGTCTGTCCGTGTCGTCTTTTGGGTGCAAAGCATTGTGCATAGTCATTAGTTTTCTTGTTCTTTGGTCAAGGTGCCTGAGTTCTTCTTTGGTCCAGCCTATGAATGGTCCAGAGTATCTTATTAGTGATACAGCCCATGTGTTTATCCCTTTTACTAGGTTTCTGCTATATAGTTTAGTTTCTAAGAGTTTCCTTGTTCTTCGTAGATATTCTTTTCCAATCTTCTCTTTCATTTCTGTATATTTGATTGTGTCTGCTTCCAGAACTCCCAGGTATTTGTAGCTATCATGTTCTCCTAGCGCCCTCATCTCCTCTTGGTTGGGGAGTTCTATACCTTCTGTCGTCTCCAGTTTTCCTTTTTTGATCTCTAGCAGTGCACATTTTTCTATTCCAAACTCCATTTGGATATCCTGGCTGAATATCCTGGTTGTGTTTATCAGCTTTTCCAGTTCTTTTTTGTTTTTTGCAAACAGTTTAAGGTCATCCATGTACATCAGGTGGTTTATTCTTTGTTCTGTATCCGTAAACCTGTATCCGGCATCACACTTTCTGAGTATGTAGTTGAGTGGCATCATGGCTATTATAAACAGTAGTGGTGATAGGGAGTCTCCTTGAAAAATGCCTCTCTGTATTTTTATCTCAGACAGGTATTGTCCTCCGGCTGTCAGTTTTAGTCTCCATGTTTCCATTGCTTTCTGGATGAGATTAATAATCCTGTCTGGTATCTTGTATATCTTTAAGCATTCAATTATCCATGTTTGGGGGATTCTGTCGTAGGCTTTCTTGTAGTCAATCCATGCCATGGTTATGTTCTTTTGTCTTCTCTTCACCTCCTTCAGGGTCTTTTGATCAATGTATAGTAGATCATGTGCCCCTCTTTGTCCTTTCCGGCATCCTTTTTGTTCCTCGGGGAGCAGTCCACGATTGTACAGGGATTGGTAGATTTGTTCTCTCAGTTGTGCTGTGAGAATTTTCCACATTATTGGTAGACATGTTATCGGTCTGTAGTTGCCGGGGGTCGTTCCCTTTTTGGGGTCTTTTTGTATTAGTGTTGTTCTTCCTTCCGTCATCCATTCTGGTACGTCTGTTTTATGGACACATCCGCTCAGTTTCTGCGCTATTCTTTCATGCAGGGTCGTGAATTTTTTAAACCAGTATGCATGTATTCCATCGTGGCCTGGTGCTCTCCAGTTTGCCATTTTTTTTAGGGTTTTCTTGATCGTTTCTTTGTTGATTTGTGTTTCGGTTCCTTCTTCGATTTCCTGCAGTTCATCCCTCATGTTTTTCAACCATTGGGCATTCTTGTTGTGCTTTTTTGGTACTTCCCATATCTTGCTCCAGAATTGTTTTGTTTCTGTTGGGTTCGGTAACTCTGTTGTTGTTTTTTCTCCATTTACGTTTTTGTAGAACTGGCTTTCATTGTTTTCAAAGGTCCTGTTCTGTTTGCTCTGTTCTGATTTGTACCTGTATCGTCTCAGTCTTCCTTCTATTGCTGCTATCCTTTGTTTTATTTCTTCATGTTTCTCATTTAGTTTTTCCTTGCGTTTCTGATTTTTGCTTCTTAATCGTTTCATGTCCTCCTTCCTTCTGTTCACGGTTTTAGCTTCTTTCCGAAGTTTGGTGATCTGGGTTTCCAGTCTGATTTCCCATCCAGGTTTTGTCGGTCCTCTCTTTTGTCCATTGTCTTCGTTTCTTAGTTTCATACTTACCGATTTTGCCCCAGCATATATCAGGTTGTTTAGGTCCGTAATAGTTTCTGTTGGGATGTGTGTGAGGAGTCTGTTTACTCTTTCTGTTTCTGCTTGTAACTTCTTCGCTACTTCATTCCTGAGAGATGGGAGTTTTGTTTTGTTTTCTAACATGTATCGTCTAATGTTCTCCACTTCACTTGCTTCTTTTTCGTTGAGTTCTATCTCAGCAGGTTCTGTGGTTCCGCAGTCTTCTATCTCACCTGGTTCTGTTATTCCGTAGTCTTCAATCTCTTCAGTTTCAGTGTGTATGTTTTGCCCGTCCTCTTCCTGTGGTTTCTCCTTTGGTGGTGTTACTTGCTCCGTTTCGGCATTAACCTTCTGTCTGATTTCCGTCAGTTCCATCTCCGAGAACCATCCACGCTTGAGGATCTGTCTTGCTTGATCTGCTATCCTTTGTTCCGTTGTATGGTAGTCACTAGCAATGTCCCAGAGATGTTTCATTCGTTTTCGGTAGCCTCTTTCTGTAGGGTAGCGGCTTTCATAATAGCACTCCATCACCAGTCTGTTCTCTTTCATGGTCCATTTCTTTCTATATCTTTTCAGTTTGCTGTTTTCGCTCTGGTTTTCTTGTCTCTGGTCTGTGTCCTTGTCATACCTGGAATAAGAGAGGTTACTTACCTGGTTCTTGTCCGTTGTCTTGTTTCTGAAATGAGAAGGGCCAACATTCGCAGGATGCGGACCGAGTCCCCCATGTTGGCTAACGAGGGAGCACCTGCCCATCATGACACTCAGGTCTTTCTCCTGAGTCCCACGGCTTGTATTGATATTATTGTGCATTATTCATATTTTTGGTGTGTGTGGCCACACCAGGCCCAGGCTTATTTTGCCTGTGGTCCTGTCACAGGGATAGTGGTTGTCTCATTAATTTTAATGAGTGATATTGTGCACTACCACACAAAAAAAAAAGGTTTATATATATATATATATATACATATATATATATATATATATATATATATATATATATATATATATATATATATGTTATATAAGGACATAGTAAAGTTCATTGTAAACGAAAAGTGAATAGAAAGTTGAAGATACGTTTCCCTCTCTCAAGTAAGTATAAATGTGAAATAAGGAAAAAAAAAACTATAGGTCAGCTTGGGATTTCAAGATTACTACAGTGGGAAAATCAATAGACAAGACATGAGGCAGTATATATCGATAATTTAACATATTTAAATCAAGCAGAATTTAGTACATTCATATAAGACCCATTGAAATAAAGATGAATAACGGAGAGGAAATAAAATAGAGAATAAAGAATAAAATAGGAAAAGAAGGTGCTTATCTCTCCATCGGATTTAGGATGATCTTTCCAGTTGGTCGTTTTGTCTCGAATGACTACCAAAAACAGGAGAGTCCTTTAAGTGAGAAGAATTTGATGTCGGGGGGGGGGGAGGGAGGGAGGGAGGGAGGGGAGGTAACTTCTTTTTTAAGCAGTTGGGAAGACATTTTACTTTTTCTCTTTTTTTTTTTTTTTCCACTATCAGAGTCAGAATGTTATTTTTCTATTTTTAATTTATTGTTCACTTATCATTGGCTGGGTATATGTTTAAGGGTAGTGAAAGAAATCATTAAAACTCGCTGCCTCGTCTAATACTATTGATACAATAGAAAGAACTAGATTAATTTAATAATTAGTCAGCCAGCATGGGGTTTCAAGATTACTACAGTGGGAAAATCAATAGACAAGACATGAGGCAGTATATATCGATAATTTAACATATTTAAATCAAGCAGAATTTAGTACATTCATATAAAAAAAATTCTGCTTGATTTAAATATGTTAAATTATCGATATATACTGCCTCATGTCTTGTCTATTGATTTTCCCACTGTAGTAATCTTGAAACCCCATTATTATTATTATTATTATTATTATTATTATTATTATTATTATTATTATTATTATTATTATTATTATTATTATTATTATTATTATTATTATTATTATTATTCAGTCGGAGTTCTTACACAAGTCAGTACAAGTGATCGTTCACTTGCGAAAACAGGTGGTGTTTCCTAGAGTCTTAATGACAACAAGTCTACCCAGGTTTTCTGTACTCTCCACTAACTAGGATCAGCATTGAACATCTCTTTTCGTTCTCGCAGCAGCCGTTACGATTATTCTCTCGCTGATAACGGTATTTGAGTGACAATAAGCCACCTAAGGATTTCAGTATCCTTTGTGCTATCAGCGTTGAGTTTTTATAGTGTTTTTCCACCTCGGCCTCTGCAATGTATTTTTTGAGTGTGGGGCGGTGTGAATAGAGAGGGTGTATCAGATTATAAGTTTTTAACAAATATATCTATCTATTCAGTCAGTCTCAGTTCTCTTGCGTTTGTCTTCGTGTTCTCCATCCATATTTATAACTGTCTTTACGAAGTACTATTTTATTTCAACGTACTAGTAGTTGGCCAGCTTCACCTGGCTATGTTGATTAGTTTCAGCGCTTAAGGATTTTTCTTAATATTCCGACTGCTTTTATCAGTGCCATGGGTTGTATGGTGTCAATTCTCCCTTTGATTTCATTTTCGCATAGTATTTTTTCCAGATTTTTAACAATTTTTCCTATTACTCCTACAATTATTGATATCACGCTATTTTCTTCTTCTTCTTCTTCTTCTTCTTCTTCTTCTTCTTCTTCTTCTTCTTCTTCTTCTTCTTCTTCTTCTTCTTCTTCTTCTTAATGATGATAATAATAATAATAATAATAATAATAATAATAATAATAATAATAATAATAATAATAATAATAATATTTAGTAAGGGTCTATAGTTACTTTAGTTGTCAGGCTTCTAAATGGCCGGATGTCCAGCATGAAACAAGAAGTCAGTGTGATCCTTGCTAATTGCCCTTCTGGACCCTGTAATTGACACCCTGCGCGGGGCACTGAAACACCAAACAAACTTTTAACCCCCCTTTGGGTGTTAGTTCGTTTCAGGTTGCCTCTGTGTGTGTTTATTACCCAGCACTACACACTGTAAAAAAATCAACAACAAAAAAACAACAGAGAGCAGGAAACTGTATGACCAGCTGACTCACAGAATCATATTAATAATTATATATTTCGAGCTTGTAAGGGAAATAATGATGATGAAAATAATAATAATAATAATAATAATAATAATAATAATAATAATAAGAAGAAGAAGAAGAAGAAGAAGAAATAGAAGAAGAAGAATAAGAATAATAAGAAGAAATGAGGAGAAGAAAAAAGAGGAGGAGGAGGAAGAGGACGAGAAGAAGAATAGTGTGGAGATAAAGGAGGAAGGCATATGGTCGAGTGGCTACCGACGCGGCTTGTAAAATCTGTAAACCGAGTTCAAATCCAGTCGGGGCTATTACATTGGCTTATTCCTAAATATCGTCATAAGATGTTGGACCTCTGCGACCCATAGCTATGGTTAAAATATGAATTCCTATTTACTGAATCGTGTTCAATGTTTTGTATTTCGGTAAGAAGTTGATACATCGTAGAAATAGACTGTCAAACTAATGAAATAGAAGAACACGTTTAGTCTCTTTTACAGCAAATCAGACCATTTTTGGATTATTTAATGTATAAAAATAGAATATACATTCTAAACAATTTATTGTATATGATAAATTGAACACACGTTGCTATTGTACATATGACTACTGTTTCGTACACAAGTTCATAATACACTCTATTACTGACAGAACATGCACGCTAATATATACACATATCTACAATGCCTATCCCATTTACACACACTGTAGCACGAAAACTCGTACGGCGCCAGAAATGATCATGTGTACTTTATTACTCTTTACAGACAAAAAAAATAAACTTTTCGTCAACTAGAACGTTCTTGGAACACTCTGAACTCTCACTCTTTATCAACCCTTCATTTTTGGTTTTCTTAACAAGTTGTCAATAAAAATTAATTAATTTCTATGCATAGGCTTTGCCATTCTTTCATTTGATAATGTCCTATCTTCAACATTGGTGACCTTAAGTGCGCTCTCTTCAACAACCACGATAGATCAGATAGAGTTTAAACTTTAAAGTCGATTCCATAGTTCGAGACGGTATCCACTTGGTAAATAACGCACGCTCTAGAAAAGGAGAAGAAAGATAAATAATAAAAATAATAAAAATAATAATAATAATAATAATAATAATAATAATGATTACTATAAAGTGGAAGAAAGGGAAAACGGAGAAAAAAAGGGAAAATAATATTACAATTACCACTGCAAATAATTCGTGGTAATAATTATAATATAAATAGTAATATATTATCTATCTATGCCAATGCTGAGTTAATCAACGTTTGTTCCCCTACGTTTTTTATTCATGTATATTACACAAAATACATGTTAAAATATTCTCTAATTTTGGGATTGAGTTATGTTTGAAACAACTTCCATTTTCAGTGTTATAAATATCCGCGATTTGCAATTAAATCACCGAATGACCCATCTCTTACCAAGTTTCTATCTATCACTCTCAGCTCTCAGACTCTGTTAATGTGTATTTTATATCAATGAAAAGAGGGTTGAAAAAAATTCATAATGAGAAAAAGTTATAAAATCTCTTAAAGGCTTTTTGGTCGACGAAAAGGCCGTTAAGAGATTTTTTTCAACCCGCTTTTCATTGATAAATATGTTTCCTCTTAAACTAATCCTATCTTTCTGCTGTACCAAGAATTTGTTCTATCTATCTATTATATATATATATATATATATATATATATATATATATATATATATATATATAATCGTATAATACGCTACTGAATGTAATATTATTACTACTAGTACGAATCATAAAATTAAGAAGAAAAAAGAACGGAAGAAGGAACCGTTGATGATGCTACTCACTGCACATGTAATGCAAACATCACGTGACCGTAACCTGTTTATTTATTAAGATAACATTTTACCGTGAGAATGTTCCAGAATCGTCGTATTGAAAAAAACAAAAACAAAACAAAAAACAAAAACAAAACATTGAAGCGATAACCGTTCTTATCTTTGAAAGAAGACATAGATAAGACATAGATAAGAAATGCATCGGAAATAAATATTTAATTATATTACGATAGTTATATTTTAAATTACAATTTTCAAGTTGAATCCAGAATCTAAAAGTAAAAAGGACTAAGAAAACGTTATCAATTGGTTAAATTTGAAGACTTATAGCCAATAAATACCTAAGGTTGCTTGGAGAATGGTTAGACAGTTCTACCGACCCAGAAAGTCACTGACATTTAGGCAATCTTTTACGTATGTGAGTCCAGTTGTAAGTGATCCAGAACAAATGGAAATAATAACGGAATAATAAATGCAAGTAATAGTAGTTATCCGAGTAAACGACTTTTTAAAACGACCTTTTAGAAATATCAAATTCAGTGCAACAACTTTTTACATGTCCCTGAAATAAAAAAAAAAAAATTTCTTCAGTGTAGCGCATTATAATTTTGATATAGAACGGAAAGTACGTTACATTTTCGAAAGATGTTGCATTATATTTTCAAATATATATTTAAAAAAGTATGGAGAATTCTTATTTAATATTAATACTTTTTTTTATTATCTACTACTACTACTACTACTACTACTACTACTACTACTACTACTACTACTATTATTATTATTATTATTATTATTATTATTATTATTTACTCACTAGGAGTTATATTATTATTATTATTATTATTATTATTATTATGATTATTATTACTATTATTATTACTATTATTATTATTACTATTATTATTATTACTATTATTATTATTATTATTATTATTATTATTATTATGATGATGATGATGATGATGATGATGATGATGATGATGATTATGATGATGATGATGATGATGATGATGATGATGATGATGATGATGATGATGATGATGATGATGATGATGATGATCTTTAAAATAACGTTCAAGTGTAGTATCGGACCGCTGGATTACCTCAGTTACGGTGCATTTAATTTCGTAATTAAATTACTTTTTAAAAATAGGATTAAAGTAAAATGTTATTTTTTTGTTGGGGGGGGGGGTGGTCAATGTTGGTTGATTGAAAGGAGCTAAATAGGTTTCAAAACTTTCAATGTTTATTGATACATGTCGATTTGCTAAAAAAACAAAAAAAAAACAGAATAACAAAAAAATTTGGGTTTGGGGGGATATCTGAAATAAAATTGCTTTTAAAAAAATTATTAACAAAATATTTAAATGGCTGACTTGTTTGTTTGGGCGAAGGTGTTTGTTGGTGTGTGCTTTGTTTATAACTTACAATTTAGATGTGGATCGCGACTTTTTAATAATCAATTCAGTCCGGCAAGGCAAACTTACGGAAAATAATTTTTCAGTACGAATTCTAAGTATTTCTCCATGAAGTAAGATAGTATTTGTAAACATAAGTAGTATGTGTTATAGAGGGTAGTCCACTTAAAAGTAGCCCGGATACTAGTCGACTGGATAGCTGTAAGAATGAAACAGTGGAAGATGGTCTTTCATTGTATATTTGTTTGGAATTATTTTCATACACAATGGATGACACAAACAGCAAACAAAAGACTTGGATTGAAAAGCAACATATTCAGCACATGACAAAATATTGTGGTTTAGATGTCGGGCTAATTCAAGACGACTAATTAAAACAATCATTGCATATGAACAATAAAATAGAATTGTTAATTAATGATGTCCTTTTGAAAATCAATATGCAAATTAGTTAACTTTACGACGTAGATCACATATACCTTAGCATTATATAAAAAAGATGTCTGTATTAGTTGTGTGAATTAGAAAAGAGCGTTTTAATCTCAATTTTAGTGCGAGAAATCTCACAACTTTATAAATACATAGATGTACACACTGAGATAGCTGTCATAATTACATACTGAGATTTACTTGCCCCACCCTTTTCTTTTTGGTTAGACATAATGTGTAGTATCTGTTCTGATACTACACTTCATATTTTATGTCCTCGGTTAGTGAAGGAGAAATTCTTCTAGACTGAAACAATTTTTATTTTTGTCCTAATCAAGATTGCCTCTTTTTGGGTAGCTGGATTTTCCTCACATGAAAAACTGGCCTTGTCTCTAACTCTGTTCTCGTAGGGAGGCAAGTAAACAGGGACACACCATCCAAGTTATTGTGAAGCAAGAGCAGCGCCTTGTTGCCATTCAGGGCTAGACCGCAACAATACCACAGCTCTTTCGAAATTCATATAACTATTAAAAATTAGCACCCTGAGGAAGCTGACGTGGTTGCTAGTGTATATAGATAATTTGTATTTGAACGAGTAGACGCAAGGACATTGAATGCCCACCGAGTAGATGAGATTTGCAGATTTGTTTGCGATGCTGCGATGTCACCGATAAGATGAATATGTAGATTATATATACATACATACCTCATAATGACTTCCGGAACTCATACAGATCTCCTACCTCTAACTACCGCCCCTCCCGCCCCTATACTTCCGGTGTGTCTGTGTCAACATCGCAAAAAAAAACTAGTCACTTGTTTTAATTATAGGAGACATAATCATTTCTTTTCATTATTTTTTTTCTCTTGTGGGGAATTAGGATTTATGGTAGTGCGATGCTAATCTATCTATATGAAATAAAATTTGATATCTGTCTGTCTGTCTGTCTGTATATTTGTGTGTTTATTTTTGCAATTGAGAATAGAAATCTGGTTTACAGATACACATCGATAAGGCGCACAAAATAATATTGGTTGGAGCGTTCGCAGTGATCTGGGTGAACTCCGAGAAGGGTATGCAACGTATTCTGACTAGTTCTATTCAAATGATTAAGTGCAAATTCAGAAAATTTAAAATTAATACAACAAGCAAGCTGGTTATTATTTCGGGTTTGTGACTTTGAATTCTTCATCTAATATATAAAAGCCACTTTCATTCCCGAGAAACACCGGATGCTTCTGCTGGTTAATAATTAAAAAAAAAAGAGAACACATAGGGTGGGGCGGGAGAAACGGGTTGTCTTGTGTGTGTATGTGTGTGACACGGTATAATAACTTTGAAACACCGATTTTCGTTGGATCACCGAAGTTAAGCGACGTTGAACCTGGTCAGTATCAGACGGGTGACCATTTTGGAATACTATGAACTTTTTGTGGGAGGATGATAACACTTCACTGAAAAAAACAAAACAAAAAAAACAAAAAAACAAAACAAAAAAAACTGCAAGAACTAACGTCGTTAAAATTATCGTTCGGGATACACATGCGACTGGACACCTCTTTTGAATTTGATATTCCCTAGAAACTTCCTCATTCTGAAGAAAACCAGCTGAGCCTGTCCAGGATGCATGCTGCACCAAGACAGGACCAGGATGCATGTGTGTACATGCGTATTCACGAGCTCGCGAGTGCGCATGTATTGTATCACATGACAGATCTGAGCCAGAGCATAGAGAAGATAGCGAAAATGTTTTTTT
>OY744517.1:65369426-65454426 GCA_963556195.1 Sepiola atlantica | reverse complement strand
TTGGATGAATATTTGAACTGGTTATCTATATCGTGACCCTATTACATCCCTACCTTTTCCATAACACATTTTTGTTGAACTCTTTCAACAATATTATATTCCGCAAAATTTACGGTTCATCCACGTCAGCAAATCGTCCTTCGTCAGCAAATATTTTCATTGGATTTTTGGAAAACCAATTGTCTTCTAAAATAACCAAGCCAATATTCTACATTCATTAAGATATGTTGGTGAGAAATTTGCGTGTTTCCCGCCACGAAGTGGGACAGAACAGTATTTTTACACTCACTTACGATTTGCGTCCATCGTTGCAATTTGCTATGGAGGTTGAGGATGATGGTTCTCTCGCACCACTTGATGGTTTTGGTACCAAGAGTTGCTCGACTTTAAAAAATTCCGTGTATAAAGTAACAACCTTCAAACGTCTTCATTTGCAACTCTCACTCAGGCTCTGTTCCAATAAGACACTCAATGCTTAACTCGCTAAAATTGCTGACATATTTCTCAAAAATAGATATCCCATCAATATTATAAAAATTACGAGATAACTGAAAAGCATCAATTTCGATAGTCTTAAATTTATTTTCCATCTCGCCCCTAATATATTTAAAATTTCTGTGACTAAGCCCAGACGGCCAAGTTATCGTAAATAAGATCTCTTCTTCTCCTCAGCATTGTTTGCCATCTACTATGATGTTTACACAACTCACACTTTTTTCTCATTTTTCCATAAAGATGCTCTATGTAGCATTGAAAAAATGTTCTTATTTATTAATCACTTTGTCAATGTGGAGCAACGGTTAGAGATCAAAATATCTCAACACGCCCCACGTGTCATTCGGACACACAAGGTATCGAAGACATCGGAGAACTCACAGGCCCATCATGCTTCTGGTATTGAAGACTATTTGCTTGCTGTAAACACTTGTTCCAGTAAATAATTCGACGAGTGTTTCTTTGTGCCGAACTTTCACTTCAATATACTTGAGACAATAGTTAACAACATATCTCCACCTGGCATATGCAGACAGTTGAGGGATTTTCGTTTCTTCTACGCCCTCACTATGTATCTCCCAAATAAGTAAATTAATCCATTATTATTCACTCATTCAATCATCCACAGACAGCTGTTTGGTCGTACAGTACTCATCACTGTGGTTAGACGTAGCGTGTACATTCACGCCGAAATTCGAAAACCGAACGATTGTCATACAAATGCGATCAGCAATCCAAGTACATACTCTTCCACCCTGCGACAACAACGTACGCTACTGAGAGTATAAAAAAATCAAGCGGTATCTGTGACTACGCTTGTCGGTTGCCCGAGAAATCTGTATATGCATATAAAAATGAATAAATTCACCTATAGATATTGGCAACCTTCGCGTGGTTCTTTAAGTACCTAAAAAAAACGGAGAAAACTAATGCCATCAATGGAATCAAGTCGGTCATAATAGTCATAACATGTTGATTCATGCGAATTTAATATTGATTTTCTTTGAGAAATCTTATCGATGAAAAACGAAATGAAAAGGAACCCGACTGACTTCACTTTATTACATATACTAGCAAATATATGCTCCCTTCGGTCGCATACTTTTGCTAGACTGCTGCGCCAGAAATGAACGCTCACGCGTAAACCGATGGAGCCCCAGTCATGTTTCTTGGGTGGTTAGACATTGATTTTCTTTGTTTATGACCAATAATATTTTTAGTTGAAAATAAAGAAAAAAAGAAATTCGACCCTACCCCGATTTTTGTTTTACCCTCCCCCATAAATAGAAATATTTTTAGTTTAAAAAGAAAGAAAAACATTTTTTTGCACATCCCCTCATTTTTTTTTATTTTACATACATAGAAATGTTTTTAGTTAAGAGAAAAAATTTTTTTTTGACAGCCTTCCCCCAATTTTTGTTATCCTCCCCCATACATATAAATATTTTTAATTAAAAAGGAAAAAAAACCCAACCTAACCCTAACCCTAACCTCCACTTTGACCGTGACCCTAACCCTAACGACGGGGTCAAAATTAGCGCGGTCCTAAAGTGAAAAAGCACCAAAAAATCAAATACAGTGAACACGATGTGTGTGTGTGTGTGTTTGTGTGTGTTTGTTTGTTTAATGACTTTTTTTTAATTAAACAATTTGATTCTAAAATCAGTTGTATATTTTTCTAGTACAATGTGTTAGTTTTTTTGTTAACAGTAAAGAAAAAATCACTTTTTTTTTAATAAATAAAACATGGAATAATAAAAACAGTTTGTAAATGAAAGCTTAATAGCGTATAAGGTGTAATCATAAATTCAGTTGAGGTCGTGAAAAAATGATAATATTGGATATGAAAGTATTAAAAAATCAAATACAGTAAACACGAATGCTTTTTTAATTCTCGGAAAGAAAAAGTTTACCTGAACTAAATTCGTTATAATGTGTGTGTGTATGTGCGTGTTTTTAAATAGTAATTTTGAAATCAATTATTATTTTAATTAAAGAATTTGCTTCAGTGAATTTGTGTTTTAAAACATAATGGCTAATAAGATTAAGAAAATAAACAAACTCAGAACGTGTTAATAAAAAGTAGCACGATGAATGCCAGCGTTTTGTTTACAAACGCGCCGTCTTGCATCCATACTCAATTAACGAAGCGAGGGAAGCAATCCAATGGATTAACCCTGGCTGTTTAATCAGTGTTGTCATAGTTATATTAACTACGTCACGCATGTCATGTATGTATATATATAAATAATAAAAGAAATAATTATAATTCATAAGTAAGATTATTAGCGAGCAAAATAGCGTAAATACATGTGGAAATCTGAAGAGAACAATCATGAGTGTATATTTGCGAATACTAATTTATTAGAAGTTCAAAAGCAATTGATTATGTAAATTGAGAAACGCGCATAGTGTTTACGGCGGTTTTTTTCATAGTATATAATGAAGCTGGCGGACTTATCAAATAGTCATACTACTCTGATGGAGTTTCGGCTTCAGACAGACAGACAGACATACAGACAGAGAGATACATACTCCATTATTAATAGATATTTCTCTATATGTAAAGTAAGGTATGTGTATACCTTTATATATTCGTATGTATAGGATACACTCCTAAATTTATTAACCGTTCTCTATATGTGCGTGTGCATATACATTATGACTGCGTTTTTAAAATATTCTCTTACACATATATTGATATCTTATATATATGTGTGTTTATATATATATATATATATATATATATATATATATATATATATATATATATATATATCGCCACTTATGTACGTACGTAGTTTCATTATGCACTCTTAGTTTTCTTTATTCTATTTGTTCCTACAAGTGGAAATTAAAAGGGGCTATATTCACGGGGTTTCTTCGCCCTTGACGGATTTCTACCCCTGTAAATACGGAAATGGCTGCTCTCGACCCATTTTAATGTAATATTACATCAAAACATATGAAAGGGCTGTTGGCACTGCTGATGAGAGTAGATGAAACGCGAGGTGGTAGCAACAGTAATTACCCACATCACACGATAACCAGGAATATCAAAGTCGTTAAACATGTTAATTTTGTGTGGGGGAAATTAATCTGTAGAACATATCGGATTGAATGGTGTGATTTTTTTTTTGAGATCTACTTGCGTTTAAAAAAAGAAAAAAGAAAACAGGATTTAAGCACTTGCTCATGCCGCATCCAATCATTAATGTCAGCTAATTAAAATATAGGTATACAGATAAATAAAATATGCTTAGTGTAATGCCGCACCCAATCATTAATGTCAACTAATTAAAATATAGGTATATAGATAAATAAAATATGCTTAGTATAATTATTGGTTTCATGTAGAAAAAAACTCCGACAGGGAGATCGATTGTTTGATAATAAGAGCGTAATATTTATTTATCAGATCAACATGGTACCTTAAGTTTCAAGATTGGAGAGCGGAAGCAGACGGAAAAATACAGTGTTTTCTTGAGTTTTACTTATACTCTTCGAAAGGACCCTCACCAGCTAGCTACCGTAAGGAAGAATAAGCATATTTTTTGAAAACCAGCGAATTTCTCCCAGAAGACCATCAATTTCCCTATAAATCAAATATATATATATATATATATATATATATATATATATATATATATATATATATATATATATATATATATATATATATTAACAGGCCGCCACTATAGACGAAAGGGGCTACTGAGAAAGAAGGGAGAAGCTTTTTTTTTGGGGGGGGGGTCAACCTAAATTGGGAGCTGCGCAACGAGATTTCTGTTTACATTAGTTTTTAAATTTCTGCATGTCAGTACCGTCGGGGAAACAGGGGGCAGGGAGGGAGTTCCAGAGGCCAGCAGCACGAGGAAAGAAGAGTAGAAAGTTCTCCGGCATCTGGGGACCTCCACAATGAATGGATGGGATTTAGCTGATTGCCGAGTTGGTCTAGTGAATTTATGTCGAGGCGGCACCAGAGTAGCCAGTTCATCGGAGCACAATTCATTGAAGTATTTGTAAAACAAGCACAAGGATGCTACATTGCGACGATGAGACAGGGACTGGAGCTTGGTGGTCAGTGAGGGACTTATTAGGTTAGCGACTCTTTTTTGGACCTTGTCAAGCAGGGAGAGACTAGTAGATGATGCACCATCCCAGATGTGGCAACATTACTCCATGCATGGGCGGATGGTGGCTTTGTAGAGATACAGGATGATGTCAGGTGTGAGGAGTTTACTATCACGGTAGAGGGAGCCCACAATATGGCTGAAGAGGGCCGGTGAGCTGTTTATAAGAATAGGTACAACTCAAGAAAGCACTGCATTTTTTTTTGTCTGGGTCTGCTTTACCAGCTTAAAACCAAAGGTACCATGTTGATCTGATCTTCTGTAATATTATAAATATGCTTAATATATACATATATAATAAGATAACAAATCTGAAACTGAGTTTCCTAAAAAACATTCATTCTATTCACCGAGGTTGGAAGTGGCCGTGGTAAAGTGAATAACGACGCAGTGTGCCAAGTTCGAATCTAGTCGGTTCCATAGCACCACTCTAACTTATGGATGTTGGCAACCTTCACGTGGTTCTTCCCGTAAGTACCTGAAAAGATTAGGAGAAAACAAATGCCAACAACGCAATCAAGCCGATCACAATCGTCGTAACATGCTGATTCATACGAATTTAATATTAATTTTCTAAGACAAATCTTATCGATGAAAAACTTAGGGAATCCGACTGACTTCATTTTATTATATATATATATATATATATATATATATATATATATATATATATAAAGTTAGATATGTGTATGATATGTTTATATATTCGTATGTATATGATACACTCCTAAATTAATTAACCGATCATTATGAATTTTAGAACACAGTTGCTATTGGTAAGGGTGGGTAATGTGGGATTTATTTAGTTTAATTTAGTTACATGCAACGAGGGTAACGAATGAGTAAAAGCTCTTCGTGAACATTCAGATTCCTCCGATTTTGTGAAATTTTAACCATTAGTATTATTTGTCAATTCATAAATAACCCTCAAATTTAAGTCAATTTGGTGTATTTTAAAGGGTTTATAGGTGACATAATTTGAAAATTCAAATATTTTAGATTTGCAGTAAATTTGATCCATATTCATTAATAACCAATTATGCAAGATTCCCCGAAATCCAAATTGGAATAAGGATTTTAGACATAAGGTTTAGTAGCATTATATCTTGACTTTAATCTGCATAAGGGGACATAAAAGTAGTGTGAAACAGTTCGGGGAATCAATTTTATCAATCCACGGGTATTCTTTTAGTATATATATATATATATATATATATATATAGTAAGTTTCGATTTTATTTGGATATTTTTCTGATTGAATTATTATTTAGAAGATTCAGGCTTTGTTGATTCCTAAAGTAAACCCGATTATCTCGACTATTGTAAAAATTAACTTTTTAGCAAACATATAGGAATCTATTTTTCTATTTTCTCTCTGCCTCTCTCCCCCTATCTCTGATAGAGATAGATAGAGAGAGAGAGAGAGAGAGAGAGAAAGAGAAAGAGAAAGAGAAATAGAGAGAGAGAGAGAGAGACTGAGAGATAGATAGATAGATAGATAGATAGATAGAGAAATATTTTTTTTCCTATAAACCTTTTTGAAGTCCTCTAACCACGCTGATTTAAGTACCGAATAGTAAGAAAAAAATACCCCCCCAGTGAACTGTCTCCCAGAAGGACTGGTGACTTCCTCTGAAATCAAATATGGCTTAAGATAGCCAGGTTGACGTGTTCATTATTATAAACAAACTAAACAGAACATTAGTTTTCGATTTGGGCCCGCTCCACCATCTGTCTTTACCCCGATTGCTGAGCCGTTTATTTTCGGATGTTGCACATCTTCATCATTACAACTCTCTTGATGTCCTACGTACCTTCAAAATTGCCCCTTGATGACCCCCTTGAGCTTGAGGTAAATAAAAATAGTCACACAGATCAGGATCAGGTGAATAGGAGGGTTTTCTCATCATGGCGTTTTACTTTTTTGACCAAGAACTGTCCGATGTTCATAGAGCTGTGAGCAAGTGAATAAGAAGTGCAAACAAAGGCAAAAGATACGATTACTCCCAAGATATTAATGTTAGACGATAATATAATCTGCGCCTCCTTCTTCCCTTCATAACTCTTGTGGGCCTGTTTAAGGCCCTGAATGAAAACACGGACACGGGTTTAAGTATAACAAGTATATTGGAGAAAAATCCATACAACAGAGAAACAAGAGAAGTGAACGGTCTGTCCTGACTGCCAGTGTAGACTGGGGGTTGTACAGGGATTTAATTGCTTCCAACCGCAGCAATATGTGACACAAGGTCGGAAGGTGGTGGAAGAATCAAGCCAGCGCCCCTAAAGAAGGAGCACTCTGGCCTAGCAAAAATAGCCTGGGAAGCCCTGTCGCCATTCTCCGGTCAGGGCGCCTCAGGCAGTAAGCAATGAACTTACTCCATCCCCCAAAAGGGGAGGCAAGGCCTGGGAGTGTGTACCTCCTAGGAAAACCAAGAGCCGAATACCTCAACCCGGCAGATAAAAGGCCACCGAAATGACCCAGTTCCTGTCGGACTGATTGTCGAGAACGAATCCTCGACTGGTATCACTCTACCCAATCCCGAAATCCTCAATCAACCGAAGTTACTGAGAGACTGAACGGGCTGGGGTTTGTACAACGGTATTTAATTGCCTCCCACCGCAGCAATATGTGACACAAGGTCGGGAAGGTGGGGAGATCAAGCCAGCGCCTCTAAAGAATGGGCACTCTGGCCTATCAAAAATAGCCTGGGCAGCCCCGTCGGCATTCCCCGGCCAGGGCGCCTCAGGCAGCAAGCAATAAACTTACTCCTCCCCCCAAAGAGGGGAGGCAAGGCCTGGGAGGGTGCACCTCCTAGGAAAACCCAGGACAGTATACCTCAGCCCGTCAGAAAAAAGGCCACTCCTGCCGGACTGATTGTCGAGAACGAATCTTCGACTGGTATAACACCATCCCGACGTCCTCAATCAACCGAAGTTAATGAGAAACTGATCGGGCTGGGGTTGTCTGGGTGTTGCACAACAAATGAGAAGCGAATGCTTTCAGTAATTATTGTGAATGAACAAGTTCAAATGTTCGTCATAGGTACGGCACCATAACAATAACTCACATAGTACGCAGCATACCGAACCCCGTTACTTTTCAGGCGCACCTCAGAGATATCATATACTCTATAATAAAAACAATGTGTATTTGTTTGTAAATATATATCCGTACCGTCACACAAACGTCTGCTCAAACGAAGGAAGAACGCAAATCTATTTTCATAATCAGACGTTTTCTTTCTTTTTTTAAGTGAGCGACTATGGTTCTCTTGCAATTTCATTTTTAACCACTAACGTTTTTGATGTTTTTTTTTTTACATATTTTTAACATCAAGCGTCACTTTTTAATGTCTAGCCATCCCTATCCCTTAATAATTAAAGGATGAAAATAAAATAAGCAAAATCAAAGGTGATCTTCCTTTTCTTTAGATCATCAGAAATGACACGAATTTTTCAAGTCGTGATAGTTCAGTCCTATTTTATTAAAAATATAAAAAGCATTAGAAATATTTACATTGCAAAGCAAATAGAAAGTCAAACAATCGTGCCCGTCTGTAAAGAATTCGGAAAGTAATTCTCAACTCTAAATAAAAAGCCAACGGTGTGTGTTTTTCTTTAGGTCATCAGAAATGATAAAAATAATTTATATCGGAAACACTGAATTACTGACGTAATTTTATGATTTTAGATGACTATTAGTGCGAACACTGGTGAAACATAATTTTTTCAGTTTTTTCTCACGAAGGGTGTACACTAGTATATATATATATATATATATATATATATATATATATATATATATATATGTAGGACAAACAACCTGGTCTTGACCAACTGCACGTAGACAGGTGTGTTAACGATTATTCGATTACAATGTCCTTTTTTGGAAAGGTCAATATATTTATGTATTTATGTAAGTATTACGTATCGATGTTGTGGGTTTTGTGGACATGTAGAAAGGTACTGGAAAGAGGACGAGTTTTATTCTTAATGTTTTAGTTTACGAGGAGGGGCAAAGTAGTTAAAAAAAATCAGAGAAGGTGGTTTGTTTGTATTCAGCTCTTGGGCGTGGATATGTTTGTCGAGGAAGCAGCGTGTGTCATGTATATCTGTCGAAGAATACCGTGTGGGTTGATCGGTCGTGGAGGCGACTATCTCTCATTGCCCAACACTCTCTCTCTCTCTCTCTCTCTCACACACACACACACACACACACACACACACACACACACACACACACACACACACAAATGTTGATGTTTATAAATATCTAGATGATTATACATATATAATTACCTATATATGTATAATCCGGGTTAGAATTCATACCAAAATCAAACCGACAGAGTCTCTGCCATTTTATAGGATGTCTTGTTTGTTGTCGCTCTAAGGTATGATTCTGGTCAGCTTTGGAAGATCCACCATCCCAGACTTTACCTTCTCACTCTTTGAGAAGGGGTTAGTTTATTGCTAATCGCATGAGGCGTTCCTACCGGGAAATGCCGATGGGCGGCCCAGGCAATTTTTGTTCGGCTAGAGTACTTTTCCTCTAGAGTGCTTGTTTCAAAATCCCATTTTTCAACCTTGTGTCACAACTTCCTGCTGTGGGAGGGAGATAAAAACACAATTACTTATATATTGGTTTGGCCAAAAAGTCCGTTCGTTTTTTAGGAAGGAGGAACCCAAACATCAAGTTTAGAATCATTCCATGATCAATGCCAGTATACTGAAATCATATGTCCTTAATAGGGTTAAGATGAAAATTCATATACACTAAATGTACAAAAGCAAGGAAATTCCAAAATTTTTACACTTTTATTGTCATTAATTAAGGGTATGACTACATATCAACCAAACCATTTCATTATCACATCACTACAGTATAAATCTCTATGCACGAATGGATGAAGTGTGTGAGGTGCGCTGAAGAAAAATTCCTACCAGTAAAATACATAGCCCTGTTGTGCTCGCATACCCTTAATGACAATAAAAGTGTAAAAATTTGGGAATTTCCTTGCTTTTGTACATTTAGTGTATATGCATTTTCATCTTAACCCTATTAAGGGCATATGATTTCAGTATACTGGCCTTTATCATGGAATGTCACTACTTTTGTAAAGGCTATGCTTCAATACAATGGTCATTTTTAAGGTTTTTTGGAATTTTCTGGAAAACTAAGGTATATGGTAAACTGAAATTAAAATACCATCAACTAGACCCTAGAACCTCTATCTCTGCCAAAAATCAGCTAGATCCATCAAATAGTTGATGAGATACAGGGTGACAAACACGTACGTACGTACGTACGTACACACGGATAACACAAAACCACTCCTGACCTGTCTGGATCTCTGGGTTGCCTTGACTAATGATGCTGAAATTCTACACACTTATAGAACCTATCAAATAAAAATTTTGTGCAAAGTTTTAACTAATTTGTTTTATTGATTTTTGAGTTATGATTGATCAAAGAAATGAGATTTCCAGCATAGGCCATTCTTAAAGTCTATTTAGAGATAGAGCGCTCTCGCGCCTCCCTTGATTACTGAGTTTATGCATTTAATTTTCCAAGCTCAATTTGGAAATTATTAGAATGTCTGCGATTTGTTTGGTTTTCAAATGGCAATCTTGTTCAACTACGGCTTTCACTTGGTCACTGTCGATCATCTTTAACCGGCTAGAGTAAAGAATGCATCTCTCACTGAAAATTTTCCTTTTCGGAATCGAGCAAACCATTTCTGGCACACCCGTTCTGTAACAGCATTCTCCCCATACACATGGCATATCTTTATGTAGCTTTTTTTGTTTTCTGTAGTAAAAAAAAACATCAGATGTCGGTAGCGCTCTGCTTGATCTTCCATTTCATGGCCTTAAATACGAGCAAAAAAATGTAAGAACCCATCTGCTCGAAGGCTTACTACACACTAACGTCAACATACTCGCTACACCAAATAAAGGATTTGAAGAATAGAAATATAAAACAATCGTTAGTAAGCTGGACAGATGACATTAAAAAACCGAACGAACTTTCTGACGAACCCAAAATATACATATATAATATTGTAAGGTGATATAATATATTGCGTATAGATTTTCAATATTTACTAAAACAGTGTTCAATACGTGAGTAGAGCTTAGTACTAATAGTATGAAAATATATTTATGGCAATTAAGCTACATAAAGCCGTCCGCGTTTCATTCCCTCAGGCAATCGTTAGGCTACGTGCACTTATAATGATTTCCTGCGGGAATGAAACACGGATGCCACTGTGTAGCTTAATTGCCATAAATGCATTTAGTCTGAATATGTAGAATCGAACTAAAGAAAATAAGAAAACAACACAATACAGAAATGTGTGACCCACTCGTTAATTATTGGTCGCGATTGGACATCTAGTAGCACGTATGAAAATATTTTATTTTATTTGGAATGAGCGTCGTAGCAAGCTCTAATGTCTTCAGATTATTTATCTCGTTTGTAATCTTTGAAGAAATGCACACGTTAATTCCAAATAGGCGTTTTTATGAGGACATGCTAATTTATTTAAACTTTATATATTTCATTGTCATTTTATTAATAAAAGAATCAGATACACACACACACACACACACACACACACACACATATATATATATATATATATATATATATATATATATATATATATATATATATAGATAGATGAATAAGTTCAGAAGTGTTTTTCATTCATCACGATTACATTACTATCAAAACGGGTTACTCTAATTTAAATCAATACTACATAATACTCTTTTGAAATACTGTATATATAGTAACAGGCTAAAAAGACCAAACACAAGTATTTGTTTACCTCATTTGTATAACTATATTTTACACAGCTTTTAATAAATTAATGTTTGGTGTTATTCAGTTGTAATTTAACTACCTCAGTTTCCTATATATATATATATATATATATATATATATATATATATATATATATATATATATATATATATATATATATATATATATATATATATGTGTATATATAGCGATGTTCCTTCAATTAAGAAAAAATGTTTTTCGAATTTATACTATTTTTAAGTCACTTTAAAAATATGGCTTAAAAAAAGTATAAATTAGAAAAACATTTATTTTAAATTGAAGGAACCTCGCTAGCGACGAGGCATAAGAAAAATAAAGAAAAAGGAGGGAGGGGTGGCTTACTCACTCTCCAGTTTGCTCACCTACTTGCTCACCTGCTTCTTCTTTCTCTCTCTCTTTCTCCCCTCTCTCTCCGTCTCTCTTTCTAAATTAGTAAAATGTTACTGTTTACATCTTAATATAAAGAAATGCGAAAGTGAGTCTTGTGTTTAAAAGAAACTTATGAATGAAATGTTTATTACTTAAAATTTTGGTTTCAAGTATTTCAAGTAGCGAACTTTGTGAAACGACAGCGAATTGGTAAAACCAGCTAGTATATATATATATATATATATATATATATATATATATATATATATATGTAGTTCAATACCGCATCATTATCACAGAGGACAGATTTACGTCATTTTTTCCAACTTAATTTTTTATTTCGCAGACAATTGTTTCGCTTAACATCAAGATATTTGTAAAATGCTCCTATGCATTATTTATTTCTTGACTATCTTCAGTACAAATTATACAAAAACAAATTAAAAAAAAAAACTTTGAAAAAACTTGGCAATTATAGCACGAATTACAGTCCTTATTCATCATCAATTTTTTTTATACATGGAATTATGGTCCCTTTTACATCTTTTAGAATTACATGTACGTATCCTATCTTTTTATATTTTCAAATCATTCATCATCGGCTATTATTATTAATCTAACTATTCATAAAATGAAAGTATATATTAATTATTGTCTGTGAAATAAAAAAATAAGTTGGAAAAAATGATGTGAATCTGTCCTCTGTGAGAATGATGTGGTATTGAACTATATAAAAAATACTAAATATAGCATAGCTCTCGCTTTAAACTATTGAGCTATTATAAGCACTTTGTGTTACAAAATTAAAAGATACACACACACACACATATATATATATATAATTATAACTCTATCTATCTATCTATCTATCTATCTATCTATCTATCTATCTATCTATCTATCTATCTATCTATCTATCTCTCTCTCTCTCTCTCTCTCTATATATATATATATATATATATATACCTCTATCTATCTCTCTCCTCTCTCTCTCTCTCTCTCTCTCTATATATATATATATATATATATATATATATATGTATAAGTTCTTATAAAAAGTATATATTTAAGTATATGCCTCTTATTATACCCGAAAATGTTTAAAATTGCAAGCTTAATGAAGTTGTATTACAAGCTTCAGAGCATATATAATCTATAGTTGCGTTTCAATGACCATAGTAAAAATAAATTCAAGATCATAATTATCATTTATTCTTCCATTACTTTTATTTTCATATTTCGATGAATACCTGTATTTCTTCGTTTCAAACACAATTTTTTTTTCAAAATTTAATATATCTTACTCGCGTTTCACTGCAAAGTAAAGAAAAATATAGTCTTTAGTTACTATTCCTGATCACCAAAGCAATAGTTCATTTAATGGTAATAGGAAAACATATTATTCGAAAGACAGAAAGAAAGGAAGATGGGAACAGTTTAAGAAGTCTTGACAGAAGATGACGGCGTGTCGAAATACATGAAAAAATGAACTCACATGAATAATGGTGACAAAAATCCAAGACTCCCGCCCCCCCCAAAAAAACCCTGCTTCCAAATTTCGGAAGCAGTTTTTTGGGTGGGTAGAGGTGGGTAAGGAGGGCGAAACTTTAAAAAAAGCCCTGAGAAAAGCTTGCAACACTCTCACCAAAAAGGCCTTGCAGCAATTCTTACAGGTATACAGGATCACGCCAAATGTTAACACACCATCCTCATTATCTCCTGCAGAAATAATGTTTTCGTGTAAGATAAGATCCGTTTTCGGCCAATTGCTGCCCAAACAAACCAAACAAGGACGAACCTCTATTGTACCAAGAAAAGTACTTTTCAAGATGTTTAAAAATAACACATCTTTCTGGGAACTTGGTACGATTGAACAATAATTGAAAATATGGTTTACATACTCCAAGACCCTCAGTTCTCTCATAAGAGACACCTAAATCAAATTAGGAAACGACTGTCGGATGATACCGACAGCACTCTCCAGGAAGAAGAAGAATAAGTTATGGATACCATATATGACACTTTAAAGATGCAGATATCCCAAGCAGCCCCAGAAGAGCAACAATCTAAATAGAAACGGAAGTCTCCGGATCTTATCGTTATTAATCAAAAAAGAAAACGATACTGAGGCTCCTGCATAGGTAATGTTTTGGAGGGGTGTTATGGTATCTATCTTACGGACTACATGAACTCTTCCGCTTCACTATAAATACCGTACAGTCTTTCATTAACTTCGGTTGATCGAGGACGTCGGGATGGGGTTATACCAGTCGAGGATTCGTTCTCGACAATCAGTCTGGCAGGAACTGGACCATTTCGGTGGCCTTTTATCTGCCAGGCTAAGGAATACTGTCTTGGTTTTCCTAGGAGGTGCACCCTCCCAGGCCTTGTCTTCCCTCTTTAGGAAGGAGTAAGTTTATTGCTTGCTGCCTGAGGTGCCCTGACCGGTGAATGCCGACGGGGCTGCCCAGGCTATTTTGGGTAGGCCAGAGTGCTCCTTCTTCAGGGGCGCTGGCTTGATCCCCCCACCTTCCCGACCTTGTGTCACATATTCTTGCGGTGGGAGGGAATTAAATACCGTTGATTGAGGACGGCGGGATGGGGTAATACCAGTCGAGGATCCGTTCTCGACAATCAGTCCGGCAGGAATTGGGCCATTTCGGTGGCCTTTTATCTGGCGGGCTGAGGAATACTGTCCTGGGTTTTCCTAGGAGGTGCACCCCCAGGCCTTGCTTCCCTTCTTTGGAATGGAGTAAGTTTATTGCTTGCTGCCTGAGGCGCTCTCATCGGGGAATGCCGACTAGGCTGCCCAGGCTATTTTTGGTAGGCCAGAGTGCTCCTTCTTTAGTGGCACTAGCTTGACTCTTCTCCCACTTTCCGACCTTGTGTCACATATTGCTGCGGTGGGAAGTAATTAAATACTGGAACTACACCAGTCCAATAGTGGCAGTCAGAGAGGCGTTCAACCACTTTCTTTATCTGTTGTATTTATACTTTCTTCAATATACTTTGTTTCCCTTAATCCCGAGTTTGTGTCTTCTTTCCGGCAACCTTACAGGTCCACAACTTTAATATATGTATATATATATATATATATATATATATATATATATATATATATATATATATATATATATATATATGTTTATACAAATTTAAAATGTAAATTATTCTTTTAATTTTATGTTTTTTATTATTATTTATTCTACTGTATTTATTTTGTATTTAAAACACTATACACTATATTATTATTATTATTATTATTATTATTATTATTATTATTATTATTATTATTATTATTATTATTATTATTATTATTGATATCATAAAGTGGTATAAAATGATTTAATAATAAGTTTTATTTTCCGATCATAACTGGGTATATGTATTCTTAAATAATACTAAATTGTCATAGTTTTCCTTCTTGACTTCTCTTTGTGATGTTATGATGGGCACTGAAGAAGTAACTTTTTGAAATCATTTAAAGTAAAGAAACAAAATAAAATATTCCAAATCGTTTTCGAAACAATCGTACGTCCAATTTTGTTGTATTCAAATTTTTGGAACTAATGTAAATAATGTGCTAATTTTATTTATCTCAACCTACTTCATATATATATATATATATATATATATATATATATATATATATATATATATATATATATATATCTATATATATATATATATATATATATATATTGAGAGAGAGAGAGAGAGAGAGAGAGAGATAGAAGAAAAAAGAGTGATAAATATGCGACGATTGTCCAAGTTTATTTCAAATTTGAATTGTTCAATGCAAGGTGTATTCAGTAATAAACTAGTGTTTATTATTCTTTCCTTAAGCCAAGGCTTTTCAAAGATCGAGATCTTATCATCAGAGGAGAAATACAGATGGATAAGTTGGCTTTCGAAAAATATGAAAATTATTTTTAAAAGAATTTTTGTTAAAAAAACGCAGTGAATGAAAAGAAATATATATATATATATATATATATATATATATATATGAAGTAGGTTGAGAGAGAGAGAGAGAGAGAGAGAGAGAGAGAGAGAGAGAGAGAGAGAGAGAGAGAGTAGTACGAAAATATACCGATGACAAATAAGCTACACAGAAACGTTGATGTCATATTCCTACAGGAAATCATCAGACATTTAGCCATTTAGGAATTAAATATGAACGTTTCTGTGTAGCTTACTCTCCATGGGTATATTTTTGTACTACTTAGTGATGTATGCATGAAATAGTAATGAACTAAATAAATAAATGACTAAATAAATATATATATTAGTGTTAGGACGATTAATCGGAATCAAAATCGAGAATTAGAAAACTCGAAGCTTTTTGAGGTATCGGAATCGGAAATAATTGAGCTTACTTTCTGATTTCAAAACGATTCTTTTAATATTTTTTCATATTTAATTTTCAATTTCTAGTGATAAACGAATAAATATTTTCATTTATTTTAAACCAGCAGTAAAACTAAAATCTATAGATCATAATCACAAATTCGAGTCAAAATAGCACCGGAAAAAAGGCACGGTAAAAGTTGCAAATGTAAAAATGTCACAGGTAAAATGGAACGATTGGATTAATAGGTAAAATGGCACAAGTAGAAAAATATAGATGAAAATCTTAATGAGTTTATCAAAATCTTGGATACAATACATAAAGGGAAAACATTAAAAGATTTGTCAAATTAAAAAGAAAATTATATCTACATTTAAAAGTAGATGAGGAACTCAGCTAAATTTGTCCGTCCAAAAATTTTGTGTATTTATAACAAACAGAAGTTACCAGTGTATATTTTGATGTTTTTCGCACTTACAGAAATGACGGGCAGGATATAGCATGTAATTAATAAAATCGATTGTAATTCTAATTTTCCATAGCAAACAACAAATAGCGATAAATGACGCAATTGCCTAGATAGTCCGAATCAAATATCGATTTGTCAGATACGTTGTTATTCAGGTCCAAACATGCAAAATCTGATGCGTATAATTGTTGCATTGTCTGCCAATGGAATGACTGAAATTCTTTTCCCTGATAATATTTAATTAAAACATCCGAAAGTTCTTTATTAATGAGGCCATACACGCGGTAATAAGTTTCATTTCGTTTGTAATAGTAATCTATAAACGAAATAAATAATTTCTTGGACTTTAGTTTTAAAAGAGCCACGCTACTAATAAAAAATGAGTTTGACAAAACAAGCCATGTCAATTATGCGCAGAGCGCGCACACTTCCTTGACTTATTTTGTGAATCATATCTAGACATGAATCAGCTTAATGTTAGAGTTAGACTGCAAAATGCAGAATAAGCACCACTGTGGAACGCATTGCGAAACGGTGGACAGCAAATCTCTGTGGGTTTATGTGGAGACAGAAATATAAGGGAGACGATCTTTTTATGCAAAGAATGCATAAATGGATCCTATCCTTCTAAGTAAGAAATATAACTTTCTTTTTTCTACAACTCGCAGTTCATTTGGGTTTTTTTTTGGGGGGGGGGCTTCTTTTTGGTAATATTTAAAAAAAAGCAACCAAATCTGCTATTGATGATATTAAAAAAAACAGTCATAACGAATCCTTTTTTTTGAAACGCATATTTATTAATATTTTTCAGGGTGAGTAACAACCTGATAATGGTTTTCGATTTTATTTTGGTCGGGGGGGGGGGGGGGTTAATCCATTAAAACATTTGGCGGGCCCGATGTTGCCTGCGGGCTGTCGTTTGGTAACCTTATGTTCTAGAGAGTCCAATCAAAATTGGGCATCACTCAGCTGTGAGTTTTATAGCTTATATTAGTAAATTCCTCGATCTGTAGAATAATCTTGCTGTAATTTTGACGGGATCGCCGTCGTAGGTCGACGCAGATAAATGAAAACAAAACAAAACAAAAAATAAATAAATAACAAAAAATAAAATATACAAAATAACACGTGAAAAAAAGACAAAGTTTACAGTGTATGAAAAATAAACGAAAAGGAAGAAAAACAAAAAAAAAAACAAAAGAAAAAATAAGGCAGAAAGAAAAGACAACAATATCAAGTAAATGAAACTAAATAAAGTGAGATGAGAGCAAGTCATGATCCAAATTAAAGCATTGGTGTATCGTGACAGAACGGGGGTGGGTGTTACACGGAAGAAGAGGAGCGAGTGTGGGTGACGGGGGAAGATAACTTTTTTTAGCCGTGACTTACCCGCCCCTGTTATTGTTTAACAAAGATTCGCCGCTCGCCAAGTTTACTTTTTGTTTAAAGTCATCGTCACCGCACTGGTCCACGACGCCCATTCTGACCATAAAACCACCTTTCTAAACACAACATTATCATCGCTACTACTACTACTACTACTACTACTACTACTACTACTACTACTACTACTACTACTACTACTAACAATAATAATAATATTGCAACGATGACAATGTGTACAATTTTTGATAATGCTATTCCCCATTTACCTGCCTCCTCATTAGGGGCCAAAAAGGTGCCTGTATATTCCTGTCGGTATTGTCTCACGAATTAAATCGCCTCAGGCAATAAGCGATACTCCTTCCATTCCCGAAAAGAAGTGATAATAACTTGAAAAATGACCCCCCCCAGATCGAACAGATACTATACTTTTCTCATAACTCAAAAGGCCGACCCCACCCCGAAGGCAATAAGGAAACAAACAAATCGTAACATTCAAACCATTCCTTTATAATACTTGTGAACGTTTTTCCGTCTATTTTGAAAGTATCTCCATTTCTTATCAGATATTGACATACTTTGGCACAGAGGTTCCCGACACATCCCATGATAATTCAAAGACAAACAAAATAAATCCAAGGCCAGTCGTCAACCGGTGTGATCTAACAAAAGGTTGAAATCTCAAATCCAAGTCAACAAGCGCGAGGGTAGATGGGTGTATGAGAATTACCGAACCGCGAATGTTCGAACAGATGACTACCATGGTAGCTTAGAGAAAATAGGTTTTACAATAGTGGGTCAGTTAAGTAATACACAACGCTGACATGCAGGTGGCCATGTAGGAAGCTCTACACCGTCACCAAATGGAAAAGAGGGATTAACAGTGAAATCTCCAAGGAACCTATGGACATAAACAAGTGTGGCTGAGTTGTTAGGCCGGACTTTTAGAACTGAGGCCCGGGGTTGATTCCACCCAGACCCAACTCAGCGTTTCATTCGTAATGGTCAAGTTGTGTTTATACATGGGAATGAATGGAGTGGCACCTTTCCCTGCTTATGGATAGCAGACTTGGAAAAAAGAACCTCCGAGTCACCCTCGATTGAGGTAAATCATTTTGACGTTGCCTTTTTTACCTGCTACTAATAAATCCCATTTAAGAAATTTATATTCACATTATCTTTCTTTTTTGATCTTAGTGTGCAATAAATCGACACCTGCAAATGTCATGATTTAGCCCTTCTTGGGGTGAGAGTATGTTCCCATATAGAAACCTTACCGAATTATGGACAGAAAGTGTATGAAAAATGAAATCATTTACATTTCAAAGGGACAAAAGCTGATTTCAAATGAATACGGATATACTTACTTGACTTTTGGCCCAGGGGCAAAGTGTAGTATCTGTTCTGATACTAGATTTCGTCTTTTCTGTCCTCGGTCAGTGAAAATGAAATTCTTCCAGGCTCAGGCAATTTAATTTTATTTCCCAAATCCAGAGTTGACCATTTCGGGGAACTGGATTTTCCCAACACCAAAAAACGATATTGTGTCTAAGTCTACCCTTGTGGGGACGCAAGTAAATAGAAACTCTTTTCAAAAGCGTTAAACATATTATTATTGAAAAAAATACGTGAACACCTACTTCCCCGCAAATTAACAATATGAATTCAATGAAACCTTTGTACTTAACAGATTAACACAGAAAGGTAATTATTTCTGTCTCCATAACGAAGGATGTCGTGGGAAATGTGAATTGACCCTAAAGCCTTTAAATTAAAAAAATTACTGAAAATAATTCAAGATGGAGTAACAAGTGATTGGTCTCATAGCGTCGCCCCATATTGTCCCGGGCATGATATTAACTGTCTCGGACACGCTTTGGCAATGTGTTCGGCCTACACCTGTCTAGCCCGAAATCCATTTTTTTCCAACCCTTTCTACATTTTTACTGTTTTTTACTCTTCTGTCTACCCTACTTCCCAACCTTATCAACTACTCAACCTCTGTCTACCCCAAATCCGTCGTAAGCCTGACCTTACACTACTGCACCATATTGAATGTCGGGTATGTTAGCTAGTTTTGAATTATGTTTCTTTTTCGTTTAGTTTTACTTTTATAATGTCTGGCAGGGTTAAAAGGTTAGATCGCTCATGAACGAGTGAACAGATGAGAAATGACGTAATCAGAGAAGGGAGTATGGATTGTTTGATCATCCTAATTCACACACGGAGCGAAGTCGAACACATGTAGTAATGTTGTATTATAGCTTACCGATTGGTTTATACATCCTTTATACCCCGTGTCGCCATTCTCGTCGCTGCCGCCATCGTCGTTGTTGTGAAGCCAGGGTGTTTTCGCTTGTTGATAAACTCATTCCGACACTAGTTGTTTAGTTTTTATAAAAGGTTTATTTTATTTAAAGACAATCACAAAAAAACATCAGGGAGACAACCTGTATACGCGCGCGTGTGTGTATGTAAGAGAGAGACAGACAGAGAGAAAGAGAGACAGAGAGACAGAGAGACAGACATACATACAGACAAACAGATAACCCGTCTCGTTACATCAGTCACCCGCGTTCTCTTCACCCCCTTCTTATTGGGGAGAGCTGCTAAGACTCGTCTTCTTCGCTTGAAATCTCACCGACTAAGCGAGAGAGAGAGAGAGAGAGAGAGAGAGAGAGAGAGAGAGAGAGAGAAAGAGAAAGAGAAAGAGAAAGAGAAAGAGAAAGAGATAGATTAACTTGGAAATCACGTGATTGCAACTTCCGCCTAGTGTCACTCTCTGACCTCTTGCCCTCTAAACTTTTCCACTCAAACATGGCCCTTATTGTGTAACAGTAATATAAGCTCGTAGAACAAAACTAGTAAGGGTTTCTCGTTTTCTCCCACCTCTCTGTGTTTGCTCTATGTAAAACCTCAAATAACGTACCCACTCTCCAGCTACAAATCATCGTAGATTGAGTTTTATTTAATTCAAAATACGATTGAATTACATTCAGCTAAAAAGAATTGGGCCCTGTAAGAAGAAAGTGTGCATTTTGCAGGGTTCTTTTAGTAATAAGAAAAAGAGGTTTTTATTATATTTCCATTGGAGAGATTACTGTAAGCTCGAATATAAAGACAAACTCTTCTTCCATATTTTAAAATCAGTTTTATTCAAACATCGCTTCACCAACAAACAGCCAGGGACAAATAACCAGTTTTAGCAACAAGAAATACCATAGTACGTTGAGTTAGCGGACGGCGTACATCTGACCAATGGTTTGAGTCTCACATCTACTTGTCTCGCGCGCGTCAAGTCTTTGATTCTACTTAGACAAGAACATTGCACGTCTCTTTAGCTTGACGTTAACCATCCGATTTTTCAAAAGCGGGGGAAACAGCATACAAACAGTTCATCGAAAGTACCTCCCACGCAAAGTTTTCTGATTGGATAATGTATCAATCACTCCGCGTGGAAGAATAAACTTGCGCAAAAGAAAATACACTTCTGTTGAATTTGATTTCAGCTTCTGCAGCAGTTTAATCCCCAGTCATCATCAATGGAAGATTCACAAAACGGCCATCACTACCAAGACGTGACGTGATCCATCGATAATGAAAACAACTATTATTCATGATACTTTAGTAACCATTTCACTTAGGTTCATTTTGTCTCAAAATAGATTGGCCATAACAAATAAAAATAATATAAATCAACAATTGTACCCGGTCATGGCTGGCAGAATGCAAACAATCTACCCCGTGTATTAAATAAAAGGGTTCAGTTCGAAATTCCGTACAGGTTTCCAAATCCAATTAGAAGCCTCCCAAGCTAGAAAAGATGCACTCGAAGAAGGTTGGAGCTTATATCAACCGACACGTAGTGAATATAACATCTAAGATGAGAATAGCAAGCCATATAATCCAAATAATGAAAATTATCAATCTCCATCTTATGAATTTCGAAAAACGAAATTGTTAAATTATCTGCTATCGATAGTTCGATTTAGATATTACAAATCACCAACTCTCTAATAAAGACCACTATATATATATATTATATTATATTATATATATATATTATATTATATTATATATATATTATATTATATATATATATATATATATATATATATATATATATATATATATATATATATATATATATATATATATATTAAATCATTAATACCTACAGACGTTAGCGTTTCAAGTTTATTGCTCTCATCAATTTCAGACGGTCGGGAGACGCGAACCCGGTTCACAGAGTCAGCCTAGAATCTGCAAGCAGTCGCCATATCCACGGAAAATGTCTCGTAATTAAACAAAAAATTAAGATCTATGTGTCCGTCCAGTCACACAAAATTTAGCGAGACGAAACCATACCAAGTGTTTAGAGGGTAGGGATGAAGCATATAGCAAGTCCGACAACTCCGCCTTCTGAGAATTGAGAAAGGAATTATTCACACTATTTCGTTTTTTCCTTTCTTCTTTCTATACCGATGTATACATTTTTTATTTTGTTAAATTTTCCAGTTTGAGAGGTTTCCTTTCATTCCTTCTTTTCTTTCTTCCTTTCATTCTTTCTCTCATATTTCTTTATTTTTTTGAAGTTCACCGATTGAGACGTGATTTTATATGAATATGAATATTAGTGCGAACACTGGCGAAGCATATTTTCTCTGTCATTTTTTACGCAATAATAAATAAGCCAATGAGGAAACCAAAAGAATAACGAAATTGTGAAACGAACTGGATTCGAACTTGGAACCCCCAGGTTTTCGGTGAGTGTCGTTAACCACTTAGCCACCGTCACTCCTATCCCATCGGCTCTGTTATGTTCGTTGAAAAACTGTTTTATTTTACTAATAGGTAACCACTCATCAAGGCCAAGTGCCACTTGAGGATGCTGAGAAAAGTATGGAACCTCAGTTACCCGAATCGATGCATAAAAGAACAACTGACCTTCACATGGATTGATAATGTATTTACCTCCCCAGGAGGTTAGGCACAAGGCCAGTTTTATCTTACTCCCACAAGGTAAGATGTGACCCAAGGTCGGACCGGGAAAGTGGGACTTGAAAAGAGAAGGTGAGCACTCTGGCCATTAAAAATTGCCTGGGCAGCCCCGTCGGCATTCCCCGGTAGGGGCGCCTCAGGCAGCAAGCAATGGAATCGTTTTTCCAACATCTATTGCATTTCGGCGATTACCTCCATAGAGTTCTGGGGAACCTCTCACTCGCTATGGAAACAGCTATTTCATGTTTATTTATACACTCATAATACAGGGTGTTCATAAAGTCACTCTTATTTTAAAAACAATTATTACGAAAACAGTTGATGAGATATCTTGACCTAATTTTTTTCGTTTGAATTAGTGTTTACTGAAGTTTTTATTAAAATAAGATTTTGTATTTCAGATAATTTGTTTATGAAGGACAATTTCCAAGTGAACCCTATAAAATGGCTACTCTTCAAGGGAAGGCACAACATTTTAAAACAATATTAAAATTGTAAAGACTTTACGGGCACCTTGTACATTCAGGAAAAAGGTATTAAACCACAATTTCCTTCTACTTATGGATAAAAAAACTGTCCAAACAATCATTTGAAATCATTCTTTTAATATTGGGTCACCACTTATCAAGGCCAAGAGCCATTCAAGGATAATAATCAATGTGATATAATGATAGTCAACCGAAAAATGAAGAACACTTGGCGTACTAACACTGATTAATCGCATGAAGTGCCTTTTATTGCTTATGTGACAATTTATGATAATCATTTATTAACATTGGTTTGAAGAGGACCAAGTTGTAATCAGCAGGAAAGCAGTGAATGAATGAAATTTAGTTGATTGTCGAGTTAGTCTAGTGAATTTACGTCGAGGGGGCACCAGAGTATTGATTTACTCCTCTCCAGGAGTTAGGCACAAGGCCAGTTTTTATCTTACTCCCACAAGTAAGATGTGACCCAAGGTCGGGTCGGGAAAGTGGGGTTTAAAAATTGCCTGGGCAGCCCCGTCGGCATTCCCCGGTAGGGGCGCCTCAGGCAGTAATCAATAAACTTACTCCTCCCCAAAGAGGGGAGGCAAAGCCTGGGAGGGTGGACCTCCTAGAACTGCACAGGACAGACCCATAGACCGGCGTAAATCAAGCCCCGAAGGCCAAGACAATACCAGTCTATGGGGTGTAGTATCCATCGGAACAGATACTACACTTTGATCTTAGCCAAAAGGCCGAGAATCTTCACGTGGTCCCTCCTTGAAAAAAATCGGGGAAACCAGTGCCGACAACAAAATCAAGCCGGTCAAAAAAAAAAAAAAATGCTGATTCATACGAATTTACTTTACTACTTACTGGTATTCGGTTTCCATATAAAATAATCACAAAAAGGTTTGATATGCCGTACAGCAGACAAACAAAAGAAAAAAGAAAAAAATTGTTAACGTTTCTTGAAGGAACATATCTAAAAATTGGTACAGTTTTTTTCTTTTTCAATTGCCATTGCACATCGAATTTTTTTTAAATGGAAGTCGCTCCAGACAAGGAGTTAATCCTGATAATAAAAAGGGAGAGGAAGATAGAATCACTTCAAGTAAAACCAAGCCTGAAAGAAACCCCCACCACCTGTGTTAAACCACCTGGACTCCAAACAGACTAACCAAAACGTAAGACCTTAAAGGGCCCAGTCGGTAAGGAAAGGGTTACAAGGCTGTCTGAACAATAAAGCTCATCCCATAATAATCATGTTGGAAAAGGTGTACGTGATTAACATAATAAACACCGTCGCTGTCTGTGGAATTGGCACACTCAGGTTACTAGTTCGCGTCGTTATCCAACTCACCACGGCCACCACCCAGAATTCATAATGACTAAGAAATACCACTAATCGCCCCGCTTCCTCCTCCTACTCCTACTACTAATAATAAATGCCAAGTACCCTTTAACTTTTCGCCTCTTCATTGTCATTCTCTTCCTCATTCTCTTTTTTCTAGCTTCTACGCCCTCGATTTCAATCTCTAGTCGATCTTTATTGATTGAGGTGGGCTAGTGTCTCGCATATATGAGGAGAAGAGCGCGCTAAAACAATGAAAAATGTTTACCAAAGCCAATTCTGGGAACTTGTGGGGGACCTCTTTTATTTGCTGTGAGTAAGAAGAAGAAGAAGAAGAAAAAGAAGAAAAAGAAGAACAACAGAAACAATAAAAACAACAGAAACAACAAGAGTAAGAAAAATACTAAAAGGAAGTACTTCAGTGTGGCTAGGTCAAGAAGGCGAAAGGGTGTATTAGTGAGTGTCGAATCTGGTCGTAGGTGTTGCGTATTTGATATTTGGGTAAGTCTTATTTGAAAGCGTGAGTCGATCAGTCACCGATAGCATGATAACCAATCCTATATATATATATATATATATATATATATATATATATATATATATATATATATATATATATATATATATATATATACTAGATGTACCCAAGATTTGTTGTGTCATAAGAATTTCCACTGTTCTATTTGATTTCATTAGAAAATTCATAGACTCTGACATATCTGTTAGGCATATCTTCTACATAACTAAAAATAATGACTCGCTTTACTGCTATCATCATCATCATCATCATCATCATCATCATCATCATCATCATCATCATCATCATCATCATCATCATCATCATCATCATCATCATCATCATCATCATCATTATATAGAAGTATCTTTATTATTCTTATATAAAAGTATATAGACTTATTATTTTGCCATCTAATTTACATACGTGTTTTTACAGACGCATATATGTAAATTCGATAGCCACACTGAGAAAAGAAGGTCACTCTTTCTCTAAATGTTCAGAGATACATTACGGAATATTAGAGTGATTGAATCAGCATAGAATGAAAAGTGGCGAAAGAAATATAGCTTAGAGTGATGGGTGACTTGTTCAGTTTTTTATAATTTTATTATTACGGCTAATTAGAATACTTTACCTTTCTTCCCGTGTAAACCTAAAACCAAACGTAACTTCCATGAACAAAGTTTCCTCCTAAGAACTTCCCATCTGTGAAATACGATACCAACTGACTACAGCATGGTCGTTTTACAGTCCAATGTTAACACATTCTTGTCGAGTCGTTTACGTACATAATCAAGTTATCCATCGTCCCCAATGCTATCAAGGTGTTGTTCATCGACAATATAAGTCTAATTTATCTTTATCCCCGAGTGGCCTTTGGGCCTTTATAAAAGGTTACTCACTAGTAAAAGAAAATATTTAACCCAATGAAAATGGATTTTCAGTGTTGCCAGAAATGGACAAATGGTTTCAACTGTGATTCGAAACTTGAATGCATTTTCAGCAGTCAAACGCCGTATCGACTGGACAACGTGAAGAAGTATAACTGCTTATATAAGTAAATTCGCATTTAAGAGGCTACCCGAGTCTTCTATTCTTTTACAAAAATCTATATATTTTAAGGCAAGTGGAAGCCAGTAATTTCGCTTACCAGAGTGATCAACCCATGGAGGAGGGGCGAAAATTATTTACTTCATCAACAAACAGCTGTTTCGCTGTACCATGACCCGTTAGTGTGGCTAGAAAAAAAAATATATTACTAAAAAAACAGTCGTTCAAATATGAATTTTGAAAACCCGTCGAATGAAGACAGCAGACTTTGTAGATATAAAGGGCACAGTAGCTTTTAAGATAGAACTTTATAACTATAACATATAATAATACATTTGGATTAACTGAAAATTTTGCTGCAGCTTCATGGTTTATCCATTCTTTAAAACACTTATGAATTACGGATAGTTAGGTATGTTTATATGTTTATATATTTGCATGTACAGGATTCCTGCCTAAACTAATTAACCGATCATTATGCATTTTGGAACACAGATGCTAGGCATCTTTCGTTTTCTATTGTGGTTGTTGTTAGGTGATTACTTATGGGTGGGCTGGTATGAAATCCTATCTATAAAGCCGCTATGAAGGTTTTGAGAACGCTTTTTCTTAGGGAAATATTTAAAAAAAAATTGTTTTTGACCAAATGAGCTGCGTAATTTAGACCCCAATTTATTCGCCCACCCATGCCATGCATGCGTTTTTTCATTAATCTTCGTCACCATATCCCATTAACATTGGATTGTTTTTACCTTATTTTAGATGTTATTTTACTTATAGGTAAAGATTTTTAAAAAATGTTTTTTTTTTAATTTTTACTTTTTAATTTTCACTTTTTAATTTTTACTTTTTATTTTTACTTTTTAATTTTTACTTTATAATTTTTACTTTTTAATTTTTACTTTTTGATTTTTATTTTTAGTAATTATTTTTTAATTTTTACTTTTTAATTTTTACTTTTTATTTTTACTTTATAATTTTTACTTTTTAATTTTTACTTAATTTTTATTTTTAATTTTTATTTTTAGTAATTATTTTTTGAATTTTTACTTTTGAATTTTTACTTTTTATTTTTATATTATAATTTTTACTTTATAATTTTTACTTTTTAATTTTTACTTTTTAATTTTTATTTTTAGTTAATATTTTTAGATTTTTGCTTTTAAATTTTTACTTTTAATATTTTATTTTTATTTTTATTTTTTAATTCTTACTTTATAATTTTTACTTTTCATTTTTCTATTCAATTTTTATTTTTAGTTAATATTTTTAATTTTTACTTTATAATTTTTACTTTTAATTTTTACTTTTTAATTTTTATTGTTAGTTAATATTTTTAAAATTTTTACTTTTTAATTTTTACTTTAAAACTTTTAAAAGTAAAAAAAAAATTTATTTTTAGTTAATATTTTAAAATTTTTACTTTTTAATTTTTACTTCTTAATATTTATTTTTAGTTAATATTTTTTAATACTTTTATATTTTGGACATAATTTTTACTTTATTTCATTTATTTATTTTTTTGATTTAACAATAGTTTTTTAAAATGTTATTTATTTTAGTTTAGTTTATTATATTTTTCGATTTAATAATATTAATCATTTATTTTTATTTCTAATTCAAAACCCAGCATTTTTTTTGTTTCAGTTTTTCAGTTTTTAAACCCGGTAATGAAGAGTTATACGCCTCTTACCGTACAATTAATTTTAAACGAAAAAAAGTCTGGCTGGTTTTGTTTACTTATAACGGCGTAATTTTTCTTCCATAATTTATCGTAGGCTATTGAAACCCATTATTAATTCCCAATACGAGGGTTGCTTTTTCCTTGTTAGGCGTTGTTTTTTTAAAGACTGTTTTGAATTTTTTAAAATTTTCAAACATTGTTTTTGTATTAATTTTTAATTGTTAATTTTCCGACGCCAGAGATTAAGAGAAGACGATCTGAGGTCATCATGACCTCAACATAAACTCACAAATCAAGAGAAAACCCTTTTTAGACTTACCCACGCTGCAAATATGCGCAGTGTTTGCAAGTGGAAATGCCAGACTAGTAAAAATAAAACAGATGATTAAAATATGGTTACAAAGTCATACAACGCGCGAGCTACTATTTTCTAGAGAGGCAGACCAGAACAGAGGGGGAACAGAGTCCGAAAAGGGATACCAATTATAGGTCCCCTTTGTTTATGTTTGAAACCGCCGGTACCGATGTTGTTCTGATCTTCTTTAATACATATATAAATAAATATTTTGCTCTTATTTTTGAATTTTCTTAATAATCGAGCATTCTGCTGGGGTCATCCCCCACTAATCTTACACCCCCACACACATATATATATATACATACATACATACATACATACATACATACATACATACATACATGTATATATATACATGTATAGTTCGTCAGCAAGCCATTTTTTATGCAAGCGTCATTAAAGCCCCTGGAGTTCTCTCTCTTCACGATCTTTCTTGTCAATTTCTCGACGCAGCGAGCGATTCTTCGGTTTTCGGGTGTTAACCGGTGGATTGTGGCACCTAGCGTTGTGTCGTGAGCCATTCCTCTAATATATATATATATATATATATATATATATATATATAATTTCTGAATTTTTAAGATGAAGATTGATAATTTGTATAATTTTGGTTATTCGGACTACATTTCTCATCTTGAGTGTTATCATCACAACGTTTCGGCCACTGTAACCCCCGGCTTTCTTCAGGTGTATCTCTTCGAACTCGGGAATATTTCTGTCGAACTCGGAACAAGAGCATGCTACCCCCGTGGATTAAATAAAGGGTTCCGTTCGAAATTCCGTCCAGATTCTCGAGTTCAACAGAAATATTCATGAGTTCGAAGCGATGCATTTGAAGAAGGTCGGAGGTTACAGTAGCCGAAACGTTGTGATGATAACACTCAAGATGAGAAATATAGTCCGAATAACCAAAATCATATATATATATATATATATATATATATATATATATATATATATATATATATATATATATATATATATATATATATATGATTATTTTTATTTACACAGACATGTACAAAATCTGCGACACTGGCATGTCGATGTTATCGATCAACACCTATTATGATCTAAGAATCTTTCCAAATATGATCTAAGGTTAAGATCGAATTCTGACTCTGCCTGATGAGATCACAGTTTATAATAGGTGTTGATCGATAACATCGACATGCCAGTTGTTTCGCAGATTTTGTACATGTCTGTGTAAATAAAAATAATCATATATAAAAGCTCTATTTGATATTGAGCACATTTTATAAACCCGGTTGAAATTCTTTAGATTACTACCCTGTGGATGTTTTACCTGGATTATTATTATAATATATATATATATATATATATATATATATATATATATATATATATACTTTGTAAGATCACTTGAAGAGATACCAGCAGAGAGAGTGCTTGATTATTAAGGAAAAATCAAAAATACAAAAACAAGAGTGTAATATTTATTTCAAACAAAATCAACAACAACGGCTAAAGAAAGTCAACAAGGCGCGATCATTTGTTGATCACTTGTTGATTTGGAATCGACTGTTCCAATGTTCTTATCATTTATAACACACACACACACACACACACACACACACGCACACACACACACACACACACACACATATATATATATATATATATATATATATATATATATATATATATAAAGCTTTCTTGTTTTTGATTTCTTTACTTCTGCCACGACACCTTTCGATTGGCGGACGAGCAAAGAAGAGAACTATGTTACACATGTACATACAAATATATAACCATATATACATTACTTTATAAAGATAGAGATATATAGATGTAGAAAAGGACTAAAACAAACAATAGATATAAAGACATATATTTACACATAAAAATAAATAACTATAACTTGTAGATTTGGCATTAATATAGGTATAAACACAGATAGATAATATTTAATCTTTACCCCCCCCCCTATTGTAGCAAGGTGATACATGGTATTAGTTAATAGTGGAGGATCCAGGTTTTGTGGATAAGTGCAAAATCTGCCGTGATCAGACCCAATCCCCTTTCCCCAAAAGAAGGTAACGCCTGGGAGGATTTTTCCTTTCTCCTTCCATGTGCCTAGCATCAGACGTAATTTTCATGTCTAAAGCTTCTTTGTAAGTGATTCCCACCTATGGAACACACCACCGCAGGACTGCTACCTTTCTGATCACAACCTGGTCGTTCTCAAATCCAATACCCCAAAATTATTGTCATAAATCAATCAAACGCAGTCTATACCATTGATCGGTGTTATTACTCCCATAGTGTTCATCATCTTTCAGCTGACAATCATTTTAGCCTCATTAATCCTTATCTTCGAGTCGCTCTTTGCCTTGATAAGCGGTGACACAAAAGAAAAAATAAGGACTGGACAAAACCATACTTTACTCTAAATACGCTTACAAGAGAGGGTAGAGGTGGGTGAGCAAGTGGGCGAAGCAAGAAAGAAAGAGGAAGGTGTGCCGTGAAATAGAAAGACTGATGAAGTGGGTAGAAATCTGTGGCGTGAGTTAAACGCAAGGGCGGATAATTGCTGTGAGGTGGTGTCTGATTGACAAATCGTGACGAGTAATGTTTGCACTAAAGCGGTTAAGACTTGTGACTATCTTTGGTAAATAGTTAATACTTGTGGCAAATTGCGTACGGGATCTACGTTGAATGTGTTGAATTTATCATGGCTGCAATCAAAGAGTCAATTTAGTATTGTAAACACGCACACACACACATATATACAGTATATATATATATTTGGGGGAAAAACTTAAAGTGCTCAACCGTAGGTTCTACAAGAGCTAATATAAATTATTTTATTTAAAAAATACACATTACAGTATCTGTTAGGCGTACCGGGGGTTCATCCTTACGGACAAAAGGTCTCTGGGGTAGAATCGCTCTTTATGTAGCGCCAAATCGTCAGCACCTTGCAAAGTTCGTTTCTTGTTTTCTTTGATCTTTGTGTGGCGCTGAGGATTTGGCGCGGACATAAAAACAGATTATATCCCAGAGACCATTTGTCCGTAACGATGAAACTCTGGTAGGCCTAACAGACACTGTAATGTATAGTTTTAAAATAAAATAATTTATATATATATATATATATATATATATATATATATATATATATATATATATATATATATATAAGTTAGGTATGTGTATATCTATATACTACTAAAAGTCTATGGGTCTTGTATGTTTGCAATCAGCTTTCAGCTTTCCGGTTTTCAACATCCGGTTGCGCATGCGTAAATAGCATAGTCTTTCAATCTGTTAATCCAATTCCGTTGAACTCTTATTATTAACGAACGCATGAAATTTTTCATTCTGGAAATGTTTATATCGCTTTAAATATAAAACAATTACATTTAATTTCATCAAATAGTTTTTTTGTTTTCTCCACGGCTAAAAACATTCAACGGCAGGACTTTGTAAAGTCTGTCGCAGTTTCAAAAAAGCTCCACCCTTTTAAAAAACAAAAACAAACAAACAAAACAACAACAATCATTATTAATATCAATAGCGGCGGTGACGAAACCACCTCCCACTTTTCCTCTCACAGATTTCACCACTCCTACTCCCTCTGTTTTCGTTACGTACGCGAGACAGCCGGTTGTACCCCCTTCCTTTCTCACCTGTTCAGTGCATATTTACCTATAAGTATGGCCAACCACTTATAATTCAGTAACTATAATTTAAAAAAAAAACAATTATAATAAACAGAACGACGCATAGAAATCTATCTATATTCTTTTTTAAACAATTACATTTAATTTCATCAAATAGTTTTTTTGTTTTCTCCACAAGTGTCACGCACATACATGAATTCCATAGCTAATATAACAAACTGACCCAACGGGTCACGGGTGGTCTAGTATTTATATATTATTATGTAAGTAAAATCTCCTAAACTAATGAACGAATCATGATTAATTTGGTATATATATTCTACGGCGAGTAAAATGGCCACACTATTTTTTTGCAAACTTTAACATTTAGGGGGTGCATGTATATAAAGTCAGGTATATGTATATGTTTATATATATTTCGTTGTACAGGATAAACTCCTAAACTAATAAACCGATCATTATACAATTTAGAATATATATTCACGGCAACACGATACTTAACATTGGCACATTATTCTTTCGTAAACTATAACATTTAGGGAGTGAATGTATATATAGTTAAGTATGTGTATATGCATATATATTACTATAGAGATAATTCACTTCTAAACTAATTAACCGATCATTATGGATTTTTGAACACATCTGCTCGGCTTAACGATTTTAAATATGGGTGCGTTTAGTTTAATTTATTTTTAGGCAAAGGGGACAAAGAGGGCGTGGAAGCCCTTTGTAAAAATCTAGATACCTTTGATGTCTGAAATTTTATTAATAGTTATAAGACATCAATTAATAAATATCCCCTTAATTTCAGTTTCTTTGGAGTATTCTAAAGGGTTTTTAGGGAGCATAATATTGACACAACCACCCATGTAAAATTCACATATTTTAGATTTGCATTGAATTTGATCCATAAGCATTAGACACCAATTAAGCAAGATTCTCTGAATTTCAATTTCTTCTTAAGACTCCTCAAGCTTAAGCCTTAACTTTTAGACATTTTCTAGGACCAAAATCATGTAATGGATTTTAATCAATATTGGAATAAAGATTATAGGTTTAGTATCATTATATCTTGATTTTAATCTTTATAAGGGACATAAAAGTGGCGCAAACTGTTCTGTACTGGGAATTAATTTTACCCGTTTTTAGACGGGTATTCATCTCGTCTTATGTTATATTAAGGTTAGTTGTGTGTATGTGGTGTGTGTGTGTGTGTGTGTTCCCAGCAAAAGTAAAAAGTTATAGAAGAAATACACAAAAAGCTGATATATCCTTTTTCAAGATAGCTTCAGCAAAAAGATAGGCACATTTTCTTTTTTTAAATATTCATTGTTTACGGGGTCAATAGAACAGAATTAGTCTGGGTGGTCGACATTTAGCATGACCTTTTAACGTTATAATGTAGTAATTTGAAAAGAAATTGCCGAGTCATTCTAAGGAATGACTCGGCAATTTCGATCACGTTTTTTATATTTTCTTTTTTTCCTCATTCATAATGTTACAATTAAAACTAAATTTGAGAAAGGTTAAATAACACCAGCTTAAAACCATTGTCATCATCAACATCATTTCTCTTCATATTAGTGTGAGAGAGGGGAAGAAAAGAAACTGCCAGGGAGCAATGATAGTAATAATACAGTATTCCATTTGGTAATCTAAAAGTACTCAATGCTCTCAGCAGAGCAGGTGCGTTTCAACACCGCATAACCCAGAGACAAGAACTTTTCGTTATAGTGTTGTATACAAGACAATAAACTTGGTGTTGCGCTGGAACAATAAAATAATAATACAGTATTACATTTAGCAAGTTGTATACATTACTCTAAAAGTTCTCAACACCCCAGATAGACTAGGTGTGTTTTAACGTCGCATTACATAGGAGCAAGAACTTAACTATGTTTACTAATAGTATAAAAACAAACAAACATAGGTTTGCCATGTGGAAATAGAAGTGATAATACAATATAACATTTGGTAAGTGGTGTATGTTAAACCAAAACTGCTCAATACTTTATAGAGGTGAGACGTGTTTAAACGGTGCGTTGTCGAAGAGCAAGAACTTAAATGTGTTTTGTTATGGCGTTTTATACTAGAAAAGAAACTCGACGTTGCCCGGGAGCTGTAATAGTAATACAGTATGGACGTGGTATTTGATAGCCCAAAAGTGTTCAATATCCTAGCTAGAGAAGGTGTTTAGAACGCCATATTTCACTTCAATTCGTTTCATTAAAGTGTTGCGTACTAAACAAGAAACTCGTTTTTGCTAGGAACACTAAAATGATAATACAGTATTAATATGGTAAATAGAAATATATTGATCCATAAGTGCCCAATATCTTATATAGAGGAGGTGTGTTTGAGTGCCACGTTGACCGGGAGCTAGAACTTCAGTGTGTTTCTTCATAGTGTTTCACAGTAGAAACAACCGCAGGGTTACATTGGAGCAGTAATAGTAATAATACAGTATTACATTTGGTAAGTGGTATATGTTAATATCCTAGATAGAGCAGGTGTGTTTGAATGCCGCATTGCCATTCAATACGTTTTGTTATAATATTGTATACTAGACAATAAACGCCCCCTGGCAACGCCGAGTAAACAGGCTAGTATTATATAAAGTTAGGTATGTGTGTATGTTTATATATTTCACTCCCAAACTAATTAACGGATCTTCATGAATTTTGGAACACAGCTGCTATGCGTAAGGGATGGTAATGTCGGCTATATTTAGGATAACTTAGTTTTATAAAAAGGGGGCGAAGGGGGGGATGTATTCCTTTTGTGAAAATTCAAATACCACCGATTTTTAACAATAATGATTAGATATCAATTAATAAATATTCTCCAAATTTCAGGTCTTTGGAGTATTTGAAAGGTTTTTATATTGGGCATACTATGAACACATTTTCAATGAATTTTATTTTTTTAATTTATTTTCATTCATTTTATCTTTTATTATTCAAGATTTTTTAGGTTTTTTTTATTCATTTTCATATATTTTATCATTTATTATTCAAGTTTCTGTTTTTTTATTTTTTTGTTTTCATCCATTTTCATCTTTTATCATTTAAGTTTTTTGTTCTTTTTATTTTCATTCATTTCACCTTTAATTATTCAAGATTTTTCTTTCGTTTACTCTTTTCTTTCTTCATTTCCTTTCCTTGCATTTGCTTTCTGTCTTTTACTCAAGTTTTAATTAATCTTTTCCTTATTTCTTTCTTTTTTTCGCCCCCTTTATTTCGTTTGTTTCTTTCCCCTTCTCTTTTTCCATTTCTATGTTATTCGCTTTATTTTGTTTTTCTTTTCTTTCTTTATTTGGGGTTTCCTCCTTTCTTTCTCATTTTCTTTCTCATTTTCTTTCTTCATTTTCTTTTCATTTTTCTTTATGTCCGTTTAGCATTCTATATGTTCTTTTCACTCTTTTTTATTCGTCTATTTTACTTCTGTTTGTGATTTTTTCTTTCTTGCTTTTTCTCTCTCCCGACATTTATATATTTTTTGTTTCTTTATATATCTTTCTTTAGTTTTCTCTTTTCTTTCTTGATTTTCTACCCTCGCATTTTTCTTTCTGTCTTTTCTTTTGGGGGTTATTTCTTTCTTTCTGTCTTTCTTTCACCCTCTTTATTGTTTTCTTTCTTTTTCCTTGTCTTTTTCCATGTCTTTCTTTCTTTTATTGTTCATTTATATCTTTCTTTTTCTCTTTCTTTTTTATTTCCTTTATTTCTTCCATTATAACTCCAATTTTCTTTCTTTCATTCATTCTTCTTTTCTTTATTCCTTCCTTTCTCCCTCGCTCGGTATATTACCAGAAGCTGTTTTTCCCCAGCATCGGAAGCACAAGTCCGGTTGAATTATATGACTGTTTTTTTTTTCTAGCGAAAATCATTCCTTTTTTATCGGATTATTTCCTATTGTTAAACTAGTCATTCATTCATTTCGTTTTTCATGAACCTCTGCATGTAGCCAACACGCCACTCTTGCCCCCCAAATTACTCCACAGCTCGTTTTATGCTCACCTTTTGTTCCTATTATTTCCCGACTATCTTGCTCATTCTCACCCCATAACCTTTAAAGCTCTTTAAGTACCGACATACCCTGTTGCAACCGAGGTTTTCAGCCTATTCATTTAAAGAAACTATTATATTTGAATTTCATCATGTTGTTAACATACAGTAAATATGCACATACCCCCACAGTTGTGACTAAAGAAATATATAGGTATACACATACTGGATATATATATATATATTTAAGTAAATATTACATTATTTTTACCTACATACGCCGGCGTTTCAAGCTTTTGCTAGCATCAGTGTAGGAGATGATAATTTCAGACGGTCGTAAGATTCGCAATTTCAAAATAACCATAGACAGGGCTCAACTTTAATTTCTTAAAGAGAATTACAACAATATTTATTTAGATAAATATTAAATTATTTTTACCTACATACGCTGGCGTTTCAAGCTTCTGCTAGCATCAGTGTCGGAGGTGATAATTTCAGATGGTCGCAAGATTCGAAACCATATATATATATATATATATATATATATATATATATATATATATATATATATATATATATATATATATATATATATATATATATATCGATTAACACAGCCTTCAGACTCTACGTGAAAAGGAGAGGATGGGGAAAGGACTTAGTAAGTATAGAAGACTAAATGACGCAAAAAAGAGTTGGAAAATATATAAACCAAAACACATAAAGGCTAACAATCGGAACACAAGACACAGTCAAAATGAACAATACAGGGAACAGAGAAACAAGAAACAAAACGAGAAAAGAAGACTGATGATAACCAGTGTGAAAACTCCAAGTGAGTGAATATTTGTTTCATGACCAATACATGATTGTAACAAAGCCGAACGTAGTCGAGTTTTATCCTTTACGCATCATAATTTCCCTCCGTAAAAATACATTGAGCTCTCTGTTAGGATTTATTTCATTTTATTATCCTCCCCTGTATAATCAAAACAAATGCATATTTATTTCTATCAATATAAATATCCATACCGTCACGCAAAAGTGAGGAGTAAAAACTGTCGGACGAAAACATTTCAAGTGTCAGACACCCCACCACCGTCTGAAATTAATTCTTAAAGAAACCCTTCACTCTATTTCCTTAATGAGACGTTTTCATATTTTGCTTTTTTCTTTCTGTACCGATTGATACGTTTTTTTCTTTTTAAAACTTTCCAGGTTGAAGCGTTTTCTTTCTTTCTATTTTTTAACTTCACCGTTTGAGACGTTTAATATTAGTGTGAACCTTGGCGAAGCTTATTTGCTTTTGTCATTCTTGACGGAGGGTGTATACTCATATTTTTGTTTTTCATATAGAATTCTGACCGACTTCGTGTGTGTGTGTGTTGATAAAAAGCAAAGCATCGAAAAGGACACCTTGGAAATAAATATTAGACAATTCTATATTTATTTCGTTAAACCGTTAAAATCTTTTTCTAATTTGTTTTATGAAGTTTTCTTTTTACGGTAGTTGTTTTATTTAACTTACAGACGAGTGTATAAACCATTATACACTTGTGTCGTCGTCGTGAACTCAGGTCATTGATCGTCTGTGGAATAGAATCAGTCGGACGCCGCTGTTTTTATGCAAGGTTTAGTTAAAAAGACAGTCACAAAAAACATCAGTCACAACTTGTGTACGCGCATGCTCGCGAAATAGACATACAGAAAAATAGACCGATAGATAGATGGATGGATAACCACACTGTGCGCGCTGGTCCCTATTGGTGACAGCAGTCAGACGCATTCTTCCTCCTTGAAATCTCGCCAGCTAAGAGATAGAAAATCCCCCTGCCCCGGAAATTGCGTGGTTTTGTGACTGCCGTCAGGTGTCATTTCTGCCCCGCAAACACGGCTCTTAATATGTAACATGAGGAGATTAAATAACTGGTGGTCTAAATGTTTATGTGTTTTATTTTTCAGGGCTTTTGTGCTGGGTATGTGCTAACATTCGTGGAGGGTAGAATATGACCTTTTTTTTGTTGGTTGTACACTCACTACTCTGGGCGCAGGCTCACAACTCAAAAGTTCCATTCAGCGCGCACGTATGTAAGACAATTTAGACTTAAGTTGACTTCGGATGGAAGCATTATAATTAGATGCCACAATCTATCATTTTTAGCGCACACATATACATACATGCAAAATTACATATATATATATATATATATATATATATATATATATATATATATATATATATATATATATATATATATAATCCAGGTAGGGTAAAAATCCACAGGGTAAAAATCCAAAGGGAATCAAACCGGGTTTATAAAAGAGTGCTCAATAAAAAATATAGAGCTGTATTGTGAATGCTTTTATTCAAACATTTACAATGTCTGCTACACTGGCATGTCGATGTTATCGATCTACAGCTCTCAAGATAACATCGACATGCCAGTGTAGCAGACCTTGTACATGTTTGAATAAAAGCATTCACTATATATATATATATATATATATATATATATATATATACATATATGTACACTACACACACATGCGCACAGTCATATGCACACATGCACAAACATACATATACACCTACGCACACGCGTTAATACAGACACACACGCACACACATACAAAACTTAAAACAACGTGGTCTCTAAAAGAAATAAACATCGTACCGGTTGTGGTAGGGGCAACTGGTCTAATGAAAGCAAAATCCTTAAACTTATTTAGATACAACCCTGGGAGACCGAGCTGTAAGCGAAGTACAGATAGCAGCTCTAAAAACGACAACGTCTATCTTTAAAAGAGTCCTCTGATATATCAGAGGACTCTTTTAAGGCTAGACGTTGTCGTTTTTAGAGCTGCTATCATATACCCAACTCTCTTTTATCTTTTATCTCTTCGAACTAACTGAAGTAAAAAAAAACAACAACAATAAAACATATACTCATACACATGAACACATGTACACATACACATATGCAAAAACATACAAATAGAAATATATACATGCATACACACAAATACGTACGCATACCCATACACACATACACATAAACACAATGAGACAGGAATACATATCCATATACACAAGCATAAATACACACATACACGAACACAAACACACACACATACACGCACGCATTATTTACTTCTAATGACATTGATTTCATTGTGTTTCTTTTTCCTTACACGCACGATTAACACTCTGCCATGTATGTAATAGGAAACAACGTAGGTATACAACTTACACATACGAGCTGGAATACCTGCTCAAGGAAGGGTTCAAATGACTGATACACTCTTGGACTCTTCTATCAGCACAAAGAGGTTGGTCTCCAACATAACTTTAAAGCAACCCAAAAGATAATGCTTGGCTGACAATCTATATGAAACAACTGTAGCACTTATATAATTACGATTAATTTTATTATTTTCACTCGCGTAGTGATTGATACGTTATCCGGTCAGAACACTTTTGTGCGTGGGAAGCACTTCCGCCCAAACCTTTTCCCACTATTTTTCCAAAATTCAGTTTTTAAACATGAATGCGCTAATACGAAATATCCCTTTCTCGCCTTTAGCTACTACTTGGGCGAGGCGAGATAATAGAGCAGGCTTTTATAGTACATGCATGTCTACTGACTCAACATATTTTTGCGTCTTTGTCTACGTAACTCTTTCTCGACCATCTATGTTATGTTGATGAAACTGTATGAATAACATTGATTTAAAAGTTCGTCCTGATAACCAACCTATGGTAACCCGTTTTTCTTCATACCCAGCAAGGTCAGAGGATGGATATGGATGCAGCAACCATTTCCTTCATACAATACAGCTCCGCTTCATTCCTTCCTGCAAATATACCTTTTTACTTACGCGACTGAATTTATAAGCCGAAAAAGGTTTTAATTTTGTGAATGTAAGCCTTTATCAGAAGGTCTTCAATTGTTACTTTTTAAAGTATGTGTAAATCTTTAAAATGCACACACACGTCGTTTCTTTCTCTTTTTTTTCTCTCTCTCTCGCCCATGTATATAAATTAGAATAATTAAGTAGAAATTTATTAACAGGATTTAACAGTATTTCGAGCTCTTTCCCTTGGCAGATCGAACATTTTCTGAGATTTACTATATTCGTAAATAAAATATAGGGTTTATTTCTCTCACATTTAAATATGACTGTCACGGTGCCCGAATGGTTAAGAATATTAGAGTTATTCGGGTCCAGGGTTCAAATCGTTCGACCTGCAATACAGTTATATATAAGCCACACCGATGATTGTTAGTGAACATGAAACATATGTGTCTATGGATAATAAATATTTATTTGTAAAAAATAATTATAGATACATATTTTGTACTGATGGGTCACCGCTTATCAAGGCTCGGTAGCCACTTGAAGGGTTAAAAGGATTGTTGGTTGGACAATGATCGCCGTCACGAGAGAATTGGAAGCAGTGGGTAAAATGAGCAGAAGATTATTTACAAGAACTTGATTGTCCAAGATGACTTGAAGACTACACTGCTGTAGTCAGTTGAGAAGCAGACTCGTGGTATATTGTTCAACAGATTGAATGCTCTAACAAAAGAAACTGTTCATGGGAGTTCCGCTTGATTTTTGGTACAGAGTGAGAGAGAGACATACAGGGAGAGACAAAGAGAGAGAGATAGAGAGAAAGAGAGAGAGAGAGAGAAGTTCTTTACTGTGGTTACTAATAGACGAGTTCTTGCTGCGAATGTTTTATGGGGAGTGCGACCAGGGATTGGAGCACCTACCATGAACATGACGATACAATCGAGAGAGGCTAGAAACAACTCTTCTGCGTGAAAGAGACTGTAGGGACGAGAAGAGATCACCCCCCCCCACTAGATTGCGAAGTCCATTCTGTATTCTGTCAAGACAAGAAAGAGTGCTCGGAGCGGCACCTCCGCAGATATGACAGCAGTACCTCCCCATCTTAGCACGAATCTGGTTCTTATACAGATAGAGGATTGCATAAGGAGTCATGTACTTTCTGGAGCGATAGAATGATCTACCCATTTTTCCAGCAACCTTAGCAAGGGATTTGATGTAAGTTTTCCACTTCAGGTCTGAGGTAAAAGTCAGTCTTAAAGAAATTATCAAAGAAGGGAGTTTCTTTGAGGAAAGGGTCATACATTTCAACTGGGGTTGCCAATGAAAAGAGAGAAGCTTGGTTTTAACGAGCCACTTCTTTTCCAATTGCACTACGCGCACCAAATCGGAACAAAAGCGAGTCAGAAAGATTTTGATCATCAATGCTCTTTGAAGTGCTGCCATAGATAGTTGTGTCGTCTGCATAGATGGCAACGAATGATCTCAGAATATGATTCTGAAGATCATTTATAAAGATCAGGAAGAGGACTGGGCCCAGAATGGGTCCGTGAGGCACGCCGGCATTGATGCTGTGTGCTTCGGACTTTTGCTCGTCAATAACTATGTTTATAGATTTATCGGAGAAAAAGGATTTGATAGTTGAGAGAAGATTTCCAGATATTCTATAGCTTGCAAGTTTGTGGAGAACACCTTTGTGCCAAACTCTATCGAAGGTCTTTTAATTATTAAGAGCTATCGTCCTAGAAACAAAGCCCCCGTTGATAGATTAACTAATTCTGTGCGATATCACAGTCAGCACGTCAGTTGTAGATCTTGTAGAACGAAATCCATATTGTTTGCCACCAAGAAGATTGTTCTCTCTTAGGTGGTTGATAAATATTATATAGTTATTACAAATTCAAGCAAATTAGTCATGGCGTACAGGAGACATGGGCCCGTCAATAATTATCTCTAATGAATATATATACGCTCCTCATATGGAGACATCACACTGGTGAAAACGAACAATGTTTCCCCCCTTAGCATTTAGGTAAAGCTTCACCTTTAAAAGATATTTGATTGCGTTCAATTGTCAATATCGCAAAAACAACAACTATACATAATGACATATTTATATGCGATATATCTATCCTCTGCAACTAGCAAGTTTTCATGGTCCAATGGCAAGGGCGTTCGACTTCAGTTACTGTGGTCCCTGTTTTGAATCTCGCTAAATTCAGTCACGCTGTTCAGCCGTAGACGGCGAAACACGTATCCATGGATAATTACATTATATATGTATATAACAGTGTTTCATAACTTTTATGTCACCCTACAAAGATTCAAATCAACATATAATACTACTAAACCTTAATTCTAAAATCCTTATTCTAATTTTGATCAAATTCAATTACGTGAGTTTAATTCTACAAAATGTCTAAAATTCAACGTTTACGCCTAAAGGTCTTAAGAAGAAATTGAATGACAGAGAATATTGCTTAATTGGTGTATAATAACTATGTATAAAATATAATGCAAATCTGAAATATCTGAATTTCTAAAAAGGAGATTAACCCCATATTATGCCTCTATTATAAAGGTATTTACCTATATAACACTCCAGAGGAACTGGAATTTGGGGGAATATATATTAATACATGTCTCCTACACATTGCTAAAATTTCACAAAAAATTGGAGGTATCTGAATTATTCCGTCCTTTGCATGAAGCTAAATTAAACTAAATATAGCCCACATTTGGACCCTAGCAAGTGTGTTCCAAATTTCATAATGATCGATATATTAGTTTCGAAGTTAATACTGTACATACACAAACATACCTAACTTATATATATATATATATATATATATATATATATATATATATATATATATATATATATATACATACATATTTATATATACACACACACACACACACACACATATATATATATAAGGAGATTTAGTGAATTAGAACAATAAGTCTATTATGGCGTACGGTCGTTTCCAAAACATTCTGGAAATACTTTATTTCATTCTTTAATTTTTTAAAAAACCAACAAAAGCTACTCCAAAATGTCTCTTCATCAGCGCCTTTAGCATCACATCTTACAGAAATTATATATATATATATATATATATATATATATATATATATATATATATATATATCACAACTCTTTAGTGCGGCGAGACAAGCAAGTGACTCAAACCGGGACTGAAATGCGACTGTTAAGATGACAGTCAGCGCTTCTAACCCCGTATCATCTGATACCAGCTGAATTTGAGCGTAATCTCAATGTAAACTCAATGTAAACATTGTCAAGTGCCGGAAAGCTCGATTTGTTTTCACCCAATGAGCAATGCCTTAAAAGCTAGTAGCAGTTGGCGATTTCCTTACGAGAGCTCTACCCAAGAAGGGGGGGGGGCGGCATATAACCATCCACATACAGACTGTTTCGTCGTATCACAGCTCATCAATATATATATATATATATATATATATATATATATATCATCGTTCTCATTCTAGATACTACTAAATTTGTGCTTGGCCTTTTGGCTAAGATCAAAGTGTAGTATCTGTTCCGATGGATACCGCACCCCATAGACTGGTATTGTCTTGGCCTTCGGGGCTTGATTTACGCCGGTCTATGGGTCTGTCCAGTGCAGTTCTAGGAGGTCCACCCTCCCAGGCTTCGCCTCCCCTCTTTGGGGAGGAGTAAGTTTATTACTTACTGCCTGAGGCACCCCTACCGGGGAATGCCGACGGGGCTGCCTAGGCAATTTTTAAACCCCACTTTCCCGACCCGACCTTGGGTCGCATCTTACTTGTGGGAGTAAGATTAAAACTGGCCTTGTGCCTAACTCCTGGATAGGAGTAAATCAATACTCGTTCATTGTCTGCAATTTCTTATTAAAGAATTGTAAGCGCTTATATTACCTATCCATTCTTTGATTTCGGCCCCTAATCTCTTGTTAAACATATCTACCCTTTGACATTAACTTCGTTTTCGTTTACATTTGACTTCATTTATCTTAAGAAAACAAACAAAAACATTTTCCTTCCTTCATTCATTCATTCAATCAATCATTTATTCATTCAAAAAATTACCTACCTCGTACCCCCCCCCCCCCCCCCAAAAAAAAACACAACGAAAAAAAATCACGAACAAAAAGAAAAACGCCTCTCAATCACCAATAACCGGCTCGACTCATTATATTTTACATCGGCTGACATGACTTCGTCTGTGTATTTCCCTTTTTTATTTATTTTTTTGAAGAAATAATAATAAGTACTCCTCCCAATATTTCATTCGATATTAATCTTTTATTTTCCGCTTCGTCTTTTTCTTTTTTCTGGCTGTGTCGGTTTCCATTTATTTAATCGGGTATTTACCACAAAGGAACAATAAAAAATACATCGGTGATAAAAAACCTAGGAAAGCAAAGAGGAAAATTACCAATAAAAAGAAAAACTGTGGACAAAAGAACATCGATACTTATGAACGCACCCGATTTTTGGGGATACACACAGATTGTAGAACGTATTAAATAATTGCGTCAGTTAACGAATATAAGGATATATATATATATATATATATATATATATATATATATATATATATATATTAGCAAGGTTAGCTATGCTGATGACGGCTGATAGCCAGAACCACATGTCACTGGATTCTTTTATGTATGTAAAAATTAATTAATAAATATATATAAAAAATTTAAAAGAATAAAAAAAATTAAAAAATTAAAAATGTAACCAAAGCAATATTTTTTACTGCTTAAGAAGTTGAAAATACTAAGGAAACAGCTATGCTTCAATCACCAGTAAAACAAAAACATATATATATATATATATATATATATATATATATATATATATATATATATATATATATGTATATTTAAATGTTGAATTAAATTAAAGATAATTGAATTATCGTTTAATAATAACCTATCGTGATAAAGCTCAATATATTGAATACAGCAATCAATTCTAGAGATGAAAAATGAAAATAAAAAATTGTAAAGATACAATATTTATTAGAACATCAAAATTTCAGAGCAAGGAGCTTCATATCCTTAATCCACGGAATTCTTTTTCAAACATTCATTTCCAACATAACATGTTTTTATTTTGACGTGTTTTTGGACAACGTCCACCCTGACTCTATGCTCTCATCTCAACATACGACTCTTTATCTTTTGGTCTTTATTTTGTTTTATTTTATGTAAAATTTTCAAAGTTAAATGTTGCCGATAATATTTACAATAACATTACTTTTCCCTATCCTCTGATGAAAAGAGTTAATCTTTGAAAATCCATGGATTAAGGATATGAAGCTCCTTGCTCTGAACTTTTGATGTTCTAATAAATATTGTATCTTTACAATCTTATTTTTATCTTTCATCTCTAGTATATACATATATATATATATATATATATATATATATATATATATATATATATATATATATATACATTAAGATAAGACGATGATATGTGAAAATGGGATAAGTACGGTAAATCTCCACGAAAGGTTAAAACTTAGTCAGAGTGGAATTTTCCAATTAAAATTCTTATTTGGCTACGTGTTCCGGCAATGACATCACACAAACAGGAAGCGGCCAGTCTTACGTGGAGAATGGGCAGGATATTTCTTTTTCGACTGAACCACCAGCGAAAGCAGTAGTGTTTTTGGAAAGCTGTTGTAACTCCCCATGGGAGAGGCGTTTTATGTTTTGTTTACAAATACGTGTTGCCTATGAAGAAAATTATATTAAAAGAAGGTAATATCGTTTTTATCATGCTTTATGGAAGACGCCCTTTGTGTGAATTATTATTATTTAAAAAATCAGGTTTAATGTAAGAATTTAGATAGTTGTCCTAAGTAATAATTGCATACACAAAAATGTGATTTATAAGTCAGAGTTAATATTGTAGTAATAATAATAATTGTAACAACAAAAGCAATAATAAGTTTAGTTGTATAGCTACTAATAACAATAGTATTAATAACCCCCTTACTAATCTGAGAGCGTTTAACAGTAATAATATGGTAATAATATTATTAGCATGAGCCATAATAACAATAGCAACAAAAATAAGTCCAACATGAATGATTTTAGCTACATTGGTTCGACTGCAATATTAATTAAATATTAGAAGAACTATAATAGTTCCACTTCACCGAGAAGATATGTCACCTTAAGAACAAACAAATAGTTTACCATACCAAATAATAAACCCTACTTTAAATTTTGCTATCTCTGCACTTTTGAGGCGGTAACTATTATGCAGTCTGATCCAACCTCTTAAATAGGAAATCTGAGATAATATTTTCATGCCATCACAAGAGAAAATTAAGCTATGACCTGTATAGTATAACCCGAATAACTCTAACTATCCCCATCTTCTATCATAATAGTTTCTTTTCGCAATAGTAATATAATTTAGCGTTATTTCTAGTATCTGCTATTTTTTTCTAGAATAGCTATATAAGTATAACATTTCTTAATTCACTAAACATTTGAAAACTTTTCAGATATAATAAAAATCGAATTGAATAAGCCTCTTTATTTAATATCTGCATTTGCTCTTCCGATACTTAGAATATTACTTTTATATTTTATATCTGATTTTCTGTCCTCACAACTTCCACTTGTTAACACATTAGGGTTCTGTAGAATTAAGATTTAAATATGTATTTAAATATACCCTAAATGTATATTCCTTCGACTCTATCCAAATAAAGAGGAATTAAAAGTTATAACATAATAGATAAATTAATAACTAAATTAAATAACGAAAACAACATGTTCTAATCAATAACTCAGCATTACAAATACCCTATTATCTAATAAAAAATAATGATATATCTGATTAATGCTTTCTCTAGTTCAAAACTCCATTATGGAGATTCTATTAATAAGATAATTGACTAACTTCTTAATTTAATAAATTGTACTTATTAAAGATAAAGTATCAAATTAGGAATATTTATTGACTACACTACACACGCATATATATATATATATATATATATATATATATATATATATATATATATATATATATATATATATATATATATATATATATAATCAGCTAATGGAATATATATATATATATATATATATGAGTGTAATCAGTTAATAGAATATCATAAGCCCACAAGTGGGTGAAAAATTATTATAATAAAATAATTGTGTAACTTACTATTTAATACTGAGTGGTTTGAATGATTTATGAAGCAAAGTATATATATATTCTGACGTTTCCTCTTAGAGGGTCAGACGATAAGGCCTTAAGGAAAATTTTAGCAAGTTTCTTTTTTTCCCACCCGCCCGTTTCATTTATTTAAAAAATGTTTCCTCTGAAATTTATCCTACGATTTTGTTGTACGCGAAATTTACTTAATTTTTGTTGTTGTTTAATATAACTCAAAGCTCCTTTAGACTATATATTGGGTATTTAGATCTGTATGGCTAGGTTTCCTTCCTCTTATCTAATTACCTTTCTGATACCTAAGGTACTTAAGCTTTATTTTTTATTTATTTATTTTTTAATGCAACTTTAATTCCTATATAATTTTATTGCTAGCTACCATATTGCAGAATGGTTCTTTGGTGTAGTGTTTAGATAGTATTATTATTATTTTTATCATTATTATTGTTATAATTTATGTTATTTGATATGCAAATTATCATACTATACGGTAGTCTTAAGGGTAATATATTATTATTATTTTATTATTATTATTATTATTATTTATTTATTTATTTATTTATTTATTTATTTATTAGTGACATTTTAAGCTGAATTATTTCGACACTGGATTATTGGGGAAATGGTAGGTTATCAGTACCATTGGAGAGCCATGAATATTATAACTGTCCTGTTTTTAAATCTCCGAAACAGTTACATGGTAAACAGCTGATGATCCCCGTGATAATATTAGACGCTTAAGGTCTCCTGTTTTTGTTTCACTCTTAGATACTTAACCCCCGCCCCTTTTTATTTTTTTATTTACTTATTTATTTATTTATTTATTTATTAATTTTTCAACGAATGTTAAGTCTGCAATATCTTGGATTTAGTTAGTTTCTCTGGGAATTTAAACTGCATTTTACTATTTTCTGTTTGTTTTTGTTTAAAATGACTCAAAGCTTTTTTAGACTATATATATATATATATATATATATATATATATATATATATATATATATATATATATATAATAAAATTTGACAACATTTCTTGTAACCATTTTTAAGTAATTTAGAAAATTGAAAACACACAAATACCTTAGGAGACCACGTTTTAATATGTAATATTTGATTAAAAATCATTTAATTATTTTCTATAATTTTTTCTTATTCATTTCCAATAATAACACACTTTTCCTCAGAGAAAAGTGAGTTTAGATCAATTTAAAGGCAACACTTTTATTTTTCCGTGATTGTAGCTTCACACCTCGATGTTGCTTGAGTGGTAGTCAGACTACATCGCACGGTGGTGACAATGAGCAACGTCCTTTTTTAAATTTTAACTCCTTGTAGCGCGTGGCCGCTTATGTGGTAAAACATTTGACAAAGTAGTCTTACCACCGCTCTGGCAACATCGAGGTGTAAATCTACCACAGAAAAATAAAGGTATTCCCTTTAAATTGATTCATATTCTCTTTTCTTGAAGAAGAATGTGTTAATTCGAAATTAATAAGAAAAAAAGAATTTAAATGAATTTTGCTAAAATATTTCATCTTAAAACGTGGTCTCCTAAAACACTTTTTTGTCTGTTTTCAATTTTTAAAATTTATTAAAGATGCTTACAAGAACTTTTGTCTATAATATTGTAACATCTCAGTATTATAGAAGCTATTTGTGAAGTTGTAAATTATTTGCCGTTAAAACACACTCAAAAGTAAAGACATAATATTTGTAAAGACATCAAGACTAACACCGCCTGGAAATTATTTGACGAATCAAATCAAAAGTACTCGCGACAAAGGAAAGAAAAATGAAACAAAAAACCCACGGAACTTTCATACACAAATTTGATCGAAATACTAAATAGAGTATTCGGAAAATTGAAAAAAATAAAAAAAAGTTTTATCAAGAAAAACACTCTGTGTTATTTAATATTTGCCTAAATGAAAATATGCTAGCTAAATACACACAAACACAAGCACATAAATATATATATGTAGATTTTTATGATTAATTAATTTATAAACAAATTTATTGTATACAGATTTTTATAATTAATTTACAAATAAATTTTTGCGTGCACATAAGTTAGACATGGACGCGCGTTTCTAGCAATAGGCCGTGATTAGCATGACTTACCGGACAGGGATCGAACCCTTGATGTTAATATTCGTAGTATAGACCAGAATAACCTGCCACATTTCTGCTCGACTTTTTATTGCCTATTGGTGTTTTTTACCGGTGCGTTTTTTTTGGTTATTCTCGTTGCCCTGAGCGGTTGGTTTTTAATTTAAGAATATGCAGAGGAGCGCATTTCTTTCATTCACCCTTAGTCGGACGAGTCATCAATTTTTGTATATATAGATGTTTTAATTAATTTATTTATAAACCCATTTATTGCATACAGATTTTTATAATTAATGCACAATATAATGTTATAACTTTCTTTTATTATTGTTTTTGTTTTGGCGACACCGACCGGTGTTTTTTACCGGTGCGTTGATATATATATATATATATATATATATATATATATATATATATATATATATAGTAATCTTCAACAAAAGAATTTTTTTCTTTCGGTTGACACTATCGTGCAAACAAATGAATAACATTTATTTAAATACAATATAGTTCCTTCTATTCCAAAGTTTTATTCATATGAAAATAATTTAGCTACACATGTACTTCCTTTATGCTTTCGTTTTGTGGAAAAGTTTTTTTTTACAAAATGCAAGCATGCAGAAAAAAGATGATGACTGGAAGATGTCAGGCTTTTTAAAGCAATGACTGAAATATGTTTTTAAATGTGTAACGTCAGAGAGGTAAGCCATTGTGTGATTTAACAAAATGATGCTTTAAATATACGTTGAAAAAGATCTTAAATAGATTGAAAGACTTTTAATGTTCAAATTTCGTTGCTCAAATTCAATTCCGGTTTCTGCTTTGCAGACTGGAAGATAGTAACAATGCAGAAATGACTTCAGATAATTAGAAAATTATCTGAAGTCATGGTAAAACTCGTGAACTATTTTTAATATAATTCGTTATAAACTGTTTTTGAAAAATAAAAAAAAGCACTTCTGCAGTTTACTACACATGTACTGACATGTACATGCTGAAATAATAACGTTATTATTTAGAAAGCCATTCTTGGCATTGGGAGGGGGCTTTGTTAACTATTCTGTACTTTTATCTAAAAATTTAATAAACAGAACATACCGTAAAAATTCAATTAAAACGTTTGATTTTCTTATGTGATTTATAAACACCTTCTGCCTTGAACCTGAACATAGCCGGATTTTTTAAGTTTTTTTTTTTTACAACAAAAGCTTTTTCATCCTTACGAAAAGCTTTCAAAGCATTGCATGTTTGTTTAGTTTAGCATTCAAGCTCGACCCTTAATGGATAATCCGAATGATAAACAGAGGGTAGATATTTCGGTGTATATTCACCATGATGAAAAATACTGTTAAAAACCAGATATGTAAAAGTTTAACATGCTGAAAATCGCTTTCAATGTTAGCGATAAATGATGGAAATTAAAAATATGCTTCTGTATGACGAAGAGTCAGCCGTTAGGCTAAAGTTCCCAACTCTGGAAGTCAATAATGACCGGCTAGAGAACAACAAGGCTGTCAAAAAGCGAATCTAACAATGAAAAAAGAAAACGAAACAAGGACAGCAACACTCTAAAACATTTGTTAAAGGGAAGCAACTCTGTAATATGTTGATATATTAAATTAAGTAGAAAATTGTTATTTTGACTTATTCAAGATATTTAATTCTATTCTTAAAACACATTATTAGTTCGATAACTTAAAAGATAATTCTAAAACTATTATCTTTAGTCAGATAAATCTATTATAAATGTCTAACTTGCCACATATGAATGTTTATATTTATTTTGTTTTTTAGTTCTTAAATAACAAAAATGTCATGCAGTGTGATGATGCATGGAAGTAAAAACTGGCCAGTGAAGATTGAGGACATATGTTGGAATATAGGATGTTTAAACTATTGAAAAACAAATAGATTAATGAATGTCCATGTTAATCAAGAGAGATATCATTTAATTTTAGTATATGGTTCTAAATTATGTATAAATTGTTAATAAGGCATAGTAGATATCATAGAAGTTTATATAGTAGTAGCAGGACCCGTGTCCCGGCGTAGCCCGGGGAAATATAACAGCCTGATTTTAATTTTTAAGTTAAATAAATAGATTCAGAAAATAAATCATTTCACTGGAAGTAATTTAGGTAATTAAAATAGGATTTAACACGGAGCTGTGCCCTAGCGTTCTTGTGTTTGTTCCAACAGATGTCTCCTTTATAGTGGTAAAAGTTATTCGTACAAAGCTCTTGAACATTCTACATAAAACTGGCCATGGCTAAAGCAAGGTGAAGTCAAGTTTAGACTCACCACTGCCAATGATTGTCCTTGGGACTTGTTAATTGTCATGGCAAAACACAATTTAACTTGGAACTGAAGCCTTTTAAATTTTATTGCAGAATCAGACGGAATAATGGGTATTCTGGGAAGGAATGTCAGTTTGCCCCTTGCCACACCAGTTAGTATTACAGCTTCTATCACATGAGGTTGCATGCGTTTAACACAGTCTCGTTCCATTACATAGCCTTGGAGCATCAAGATTCCGGAGTAACATAATTGGGCATCCAGCTTTCAGCTGTGTGTTGGCATACCAGGCAATTCTAATGAATTTAAAAATTCTGTAGGGTATTGTACACTGTACAGCCTGGACGCCATCGAGAGTAGAATCCACAGAAGTGAAAGTTTGTTCATCACCTGGAATTTCATCAAGCAGTTGTTGATTGATGACCTGCACCATGTCATTTTTAGGAGCTAGAATTACCCTCTCAGTTAGCCATTCAGGATGCACATAGTTTTCGGCTATATTTGGATAAACTTTGCTACTAAGTTCTGTGAGTGATCAAACAATTGAGCCAATACCTGGAGTAATAACAATCTTGCCATTGTTGGTTGTTGCAAGCTTGCCATCACCTATTTTTAAGAGGAGGGAGGCAAACTCACCAGCCATTGGGTCACTATTGAGATGTACACGTATGTTTGTAAAGAACGTTACAGTCTTAATGTACTTCCACAAATAGGACAATTTAATGCAAGCATTAAGCTCATCAGCGGGACTTCCACGTGGAACAATAGGAAGCGTTTGTCGGAAGTCACCTGATAATAATAGTGTTATGCTACCCATAACAATATCACGTCTCTTGAGATCACGCAATATTTTATCTAGAGCCTCGAACGCTTGTTTATGTGCCATTGTACATTCATCCCATACGATCAAGGAACAATTCTGTAAGACTTTGGCTGAATCTGACCCTCTTTCTATTTGACAAATTGGATCAGCATCTTTTGTTAGATAATGGCAACTTAAATGTTGAGTAAGCTGTCCTACCACCAGGAGTACCTCCGGGTGCATCCAGGAATATAAGGCCACCTTGCTGATCTTCTTCAGTATTAACTACAGTACGAAAAATATGAATTTGCTCATTATTTAGTTGTGTGTTACCTTCTCGAACAATTGATGCTTGCTCATGAGGTTGATAACTAATTTCACGCGTCCATGCAGTAATGACCGGATGTGTATTAGATCGATTAGGTGAGGTAAGACCCACTATTGTCAGTGTTTTACCATTCATCCTATAAGTCATATCTTCGATATGAACTAAAGCCATATTGAAGATGTCGTCTAAAAATGTTATATCAACTTCAGGCTGTTGATTGTGTTTCCTAAGAAGGAAATCTTCACTAAAAGCTTCTTTGTGTGCACCCGAAAGTCGTTTTGGATGAGACACTGCACATGATGTCAACATGATGGCAAACAAATGTCTCAAATTGTCTGCGGATTCAGATATAGATGCTTCCTGTAATGTAGCATCCCAGTGGTTATCATCCTCAAGTAGTCCATGTGCACTACATGCATCCCTGAATGTAGTAATAACTTGACCATTGATCGTTTTTAGGTCATTAAAGCTCTGTGAACCTCTAACATTGTGTAGAAGCAGTCTCAAACAGAAGCAGTCAAATTGATTTGGATGCACGGTGTATACCCTGCCCAAAGCTTCTTTTCTTTTAACGCACGGATAGCCTGAAACTGGCTTACCCTGTAACCGTCACTTGAAGACCTTAGTTTTAGTGTCCCAGGTGTAATATAGTGGAACTTCTCAGTACAAAAGTGTACGTGCAAAAATATCTGTTTGACACAATTTGAAGAAAGTTGTTAGAGTGGTTGAAGGTGGATTTGCAACTCTATCTGCTGCAGTACTTTCAGTAAAGTATATACGCTGTCCATTTTCTAGATGAACTGATAGGTGAATAACTGGGGGATGATGTATATGTATGTGAAAGTTAAGTATTCTCCAAATGTCTTCATTGGTTGATATGTAACGTCCCGTATCGTATCTCTTAACTTCATCATGAGCATTACTTTCAATTGTGAAGATAGCTTGATCACTACCTTTATTTACATATTTACAAATGTATCTTATTGATTTCATGCTGTTCCAATATTCAACATTGATATGTGCATCAAAAATCTTACAAAGCCGTTTATTATGTGGTACAACCCATCGGTTATCCACAGGAACTGTTATGTTGCCAGGTAGGGTAACTGTCGTCTCAAAACCTCCAGCTAAAGAAGATAGTTGTCGATATTGTGGGTAGCCATTTGTATCCGATTGAGTTTCACTCAAGAAGTGTCTGGGATATCTCTTACTGCAGTGTCCATCTTTGAGACAGAGTGAACATCTGTTTGTTATCACATGGTCCATGAATCATATGGTGCCTAATGAAATCATGTAAAACCGGATCTGCCACTGGATCTGGAATTTCCGCACTGATAACTGAATCTATGTCAGAGGATCTCAATTGTTATCCTCTTTTCTGCCACTCAACAGTGTACATGTATGCTATGACATATAAGGGCAGTAGTTTCTGTCGCCGCCACTTACTGCCACCAAGCACAATCAAGGATTTGGTTTACCCAACTCAAATTAAACAATAGCAAGCTATTAAAAGTAAAGAGGATTGTCTGCATGTAATGTCATAAGAAATTTTTTTTTTACTTATTGTTATGCCCCCCCCCCCCGCCCTTACACATGGTGGACCGTACATTTGCTCGCCAAAAGGTGAATCGTAACATAAAACGGGCAGCACTTTTCCCGGTCGCCATCGGCATTTGGCTCACGTGACTCAATCGCAGCCATGCAAAAAAATAGAGAATAGTCGTCATTATTAAAAATAAGCATATAATCGTAATTTTAGTGCCTCCCCATCCGAATACAATTTGTAATGCTCTGCAGCCTACATTAATTATATTTGTGTGTTTCAGTGGTGCTCATTTTCCATTTTTCTTTTCAGCCAAAGAAAATGGAATTTATATGCAAAGGTAATTGGGGTGGGATTTTAATGGGGCTATGTAGGCCTCTTTAATTTTCCAAGGGCCCTTATCACAGACAGAGCCGGTGTTTATAAAAAAATAAAAATAAAAATTCTGGTGAAATCAAAGTAAATTGCTTTCAGTATATATCGAACAGGCTTCGTTTAGATATATTAATTTTCATATTAATATTATATTCCCCATCGGTGGGTTAGTGGTTACGACGTTACAGTTTTTGGCGTTCGATCTCATTCTAGTAAAACGAATTTTTTTTAAATGTTAAACATTTGTCAACACGGTAGCACGGGGGATTTAAAATTCTATCAGAATAGTCAATAGTGATCGTTTAAAACGAAAATGTATAATGTAAAATGAAAAATGCAGTCTGGCATTTCAGGTTGACTCTGTGGAATGAAGTTGTTTTAAATTTATGTAAATAAGGAAAGCGTAAATGTTTTTATTAATTGTTAGAGTTGAATTTTTAAAAAATTATTATAATATGAAATATCAGAATTATTCTAATTTTTTTTACAATTAAGGTGAATAACTGGGCACTGGTTGTGTTCCTATCGTAGCATGTTTTCGATTGTGAAGGTGGTCGGATTAATGTAATCCGTTATTCGATTACTGTGAATTGTTACGAAAGAAGAATAAGGGAATGATATTCGTCTAATCTGTAAGCGCGTTGGTTTGTTATCTTTCTTAAAAAAATGTATCTAATCGGTTTGTTTGTTTTGTTACTTGTCTCAAAGTATTTAACGGTGAGGGAATTCTTCCCAAAGAAGTTAATCGATTTCGACAATGTTTTTGTTTTATTTAGTAACTTATCAAAACAATGTAAATGTTTTTTGTTATTGTATGAAGTAAAACTTTCGCAAATTAGGCAACAGTGATTTTTAAAACGAAAATGTATAATTTTCATGAATAGTCATTGATTTATTTATTGTATGATTGAAAAGTTTCTCAAAATAGTCAACAGTGATTTTTTTATTGTATGAATTCAAATTCTATCAGAAGAGTCAATAGTGATCGTTTAAAACGAAAATTTATAATTTAAAATTAAACATTCAGTCTGGCACTCGGTGGAATGAATGGAAGTCTTCCAATTGATGTTTAAAATACAGAAGTATCCTTATTTATTACAATAAAATACAAGGATCGGTTCTTTTGAATTCTTTTTCTTCTCATAGTCGTAACTGAAATCCCATTTGTAAAAAGTATTTGCTTATTTTATTAACGAATTGAAAAAAACAGTTCGGTTCAAATAGTGTAGAAGTCACATGTTTGTTTTTAAAGTAAGTGATAGGTATAATTATTGGTATAAATTGATTCTTGAGTTGTATATTTCGTAACATAAGGAAAACTTAAATTTTTTTATCTTATATTTTAGAGTTGAAATTGTTTAATTTTTGTATTATGTAATCGGTGTTCGGTACGTGAAATAAGGAAAAAAAGTGAAAAATACGTGTAAACTGAGACTTCCCCCCCCGGCAGAAACATAAAAGTTATTTGGAATATTGTTTAGTATGTAATATAATATGTGTGATGTGTATTCTTTGTGCAAAATAAATTGAACTGTAGTTATATATGTAAGTGGCTGTAGTTCGTAATGTGCCACCACCAATATTTCTCAACTTGTTACTAACGTAAACTGATCTGATTGAGGCTTGCGAAGAGTAAACTTATGGAAAAGTAAGTATTACATATTAAATCGAATAAGAAATGTTGTACTTTCTGTCAGAAGTGTACTAATGTATTTATTAGTACAATGAAGGTGAATAAATCGTCGTGTTTGCGATTGTCATTGTGTTCAGTTTAATGTAATCTGTTATTCGCTAACCTGAAAATGCTACGTAGGAAGAATAATGGAATGTCAATCGCTTAATCTGTAACCGTTTTTTTTTATTCTGAACATATTATGTTAGTATTGTAGCAGCAATTTTAAGAAGTGAAGTAGATGAATGTATAACGGAAATAGCAGAACAGTAACGGTGTATTACCTGAAGAAAAGTTAGATCGGTAAGGGGAATCGGTATAATTGTTTAAGGGTAGTGAATATGGCAGGCGTTTCGTGATCTGTAGTTGCTGGTTGAGGCTTAGAGTAGAAGCCTTAATCTTATTTGGCGGAAGTGACGTAGTCAGATAGATGTATTGAAGGGAGCGTCTGTTATATTTTCTGTGCAACGTATGCTACTGTGTGGTGAGGTGAAGGCATATTTAACGTAAATAATAAGTTGTAAATTGTGTGAAAGTATCCGTTGTGTAGTTGTTCCCGGTGTAGACTGGTAGCGTGGGAGGAGTAAAATGTTAGAGAGAAATGTTCTTGCTACTACCTGTATGGTGTCTGGTTTGGGGAGAGTGACTGAGTGAGGAACGAAAGTAATAATTTGCCCGAGGTGGATGTAAGAGTCTGGAGTTTGCTAAGAACACGCTCGAGCGAATAAGCTTGATGTTGTAGTGATTGTAGTAACCTATTGAGTTCGAGTTTATTTTCCTATTCGACGCGAAGGTATAGGGGGAAAAACGTCTCTACTTTATATATAATATAGCATAAAGTTATACATTAGTAAGAATTAATAAGATGCTAAAATGATTATAGGCAGATTTAATAGAAACTTAAAGCTATATCGGAATTATAATATTTAGCATTCACTATCGTATTAGGAATTTCAATGATATCCCTCGTATCATAAATATATATATATATATATATATATATATATATATATATATATATATATATATATACAGAGTTATTAAATGTGTGTCGGATACATTTTAATTTTCCAGCCTCATTGCGAGATATTATACTATGATGAAGCCTCTACGTAAATATTTGTGATATTTTGTATATCATAAAATATTCTCGAAATAAGCAAACAAAATTGTCTGTCAATAAAAGTGTTTTTAAATGAGATATGGAATGGTTTCTTTAAATAACTAAGTTTTATATGATGTGAAACTAAAAGCCTTAATCGTACACTACTGAGCCACTGAATATATATATATATATATATATATATATATATATATATATATATATATATATATATATATATATGTGTGTGTGTGTGTGTTTTCGTGTGTGTACATTATTGACGTAATTATGATCAAAAGTGTTCCCTGTAATCTTCCATGATCAATTTGGTTTTCTTGATCAGTGCTATCAAAGTTGAGTTAATCATCCAATGAATTACGCATTTACTAGTCTACGATTTCTTTGCTTTTTGTGTCTTCTGCGTTTTTCCACCTAAGGTTCTGTATTAATTCACACCGATATATTCGCCACCGTTTTCGCCAGGATGGAACAGAAAGAACGTCTCGAGGATTGGCAATGCTATTATTATTATTATTATTATTATTATTATTATTATTATTATTATTATTATTATTATTATTATTGTTATTGTTGTTATTGTTGTTATTGTTGTTGTTGTTATTATTATTATTAATAAATAAAATAATAATAGTAATACTACTAAAATATTCTCTCTATCCCTTATTCTCTTCTTTTTTCAGATACATGCACACACGCATATACACACATGGTGAAAGGAAGTTCGCTGGAGCGTTGGAGATGTATTTGGTGTCTTTTGCTTTCTGGTGATTATCGCTGGTCGACTCTTACTGGATGAAATCATTAAATAAATTATTGATATCTAATACCTATTGTTAAAATTTCACAAAACTCCGAGGTATCTGAATTTTCACGAAAGGCTTCCACTCCCTTATATATAAAATTAGTTTATGTAATAGTGGATTAGGAGCCTTCTTATATGTAAATATGCCAAAATAAAACAATAATATACATACTCTATCCCTCTTTATTTCATACACCCACCCACCCACACGGAAGTTATACATCTTTTGCACACGTAAACATACCCACTTTATTTTTTACGCATACACATATACTCTTTCACACATATATGCACAGAAACGCACTCTCTCATTTTCTTTTACACATGTGTGCACGCTCTAATTCAAACACATGCATGCCCTATTTTCACACACACACGCACTCTTTCTCTTTATGTTTTACGCACATATGCTTTTTCTTTTTATTTTACACACACACTTGTCCACACACTTTCTCGTTTTGTTTTTAACGCACACATGGACCTCTATTTCACACACACGTCCCTATCTTACAAACACATATTCTCTGTCAATTTTCAACACACTCGACTGAAAGACATATAATAGGGTTTAGAGAAATTAGTTCTCATTCCCGATATCGTAAATAACACGGAAGACAGGCTACGCACTTTAGTACCGCATCTTAGTACCGTCCGATCAATTACTGAGCGTCATAAGGGAGTTGTTTTAATTTGTGATAAACCGAGCATTTGTCAATCATCTCAGCAAAAGCAATCTGCTTAATAACAGGCAATATGGATTTCGTCCGGCAAGATCAACAGTTGATTTACTGACTGTAATATCGCACAGAATCAGTAAACCTATCGCCTATCAAAGGCAGTTGTTAGAGTCTTGCAAAAAGGTTTTCTCACAACCTTTGTAGCTATACAATATCCGAAAATATCTTCTTAACTATCGACTCATTACACTCTGATGGGTCCATAAAAGTAGTTGTTGATGGGCTTAAGTCCGAAGCACATGCAATTAATGCTGGCGTGCTTCAAGGATCTATTCTGGATTCAACCCTCTTCCTAATTCTCATCAATGATCTTCAAAATCATATATTCTGAGATAACTTGTTAAAATCTATGCTGACGATACAACTGTCTACTGCAGCACTTCGAAGAGCACTGATGATAAAAACCTTGCCGATAATACCCTCCCCCCCGATCTGGAGCAAGTGGTGTAACAGGGTAATAGTGTCTTGTTACTTTTAACACCTAAAAGTAAGCTTCTCTCCTTTCACCACCAACGCTCGAATCCTCGTTGTGCCTCAGTTTAAATGAATGACAATCTCCATGAGGAAACCCTAGGCTTTAACAAGCTCCTAGGATTGATTTTTCATACCAGTCCTGAAATGGAAGTCTTACATCAAATCAGTTACTAAAGTCGCTGGAAAAAATGGTTGGATCATTCTACCGCTCCCAAAAAGTATATAACTCTTGATTCCATGTCCTACCTGTATAAGCGGCAGATACGGCTGAGATTAAATACTGCTGTAACATATCTCTTGCCTTGATAGAGTACAAAAATAGACTTCGCAATCTAGTGGGAGACACTCTTTTCTCTTTTCGACAACCCCTTTCTCACAGAAGCGATGTTGCTAGTCGTTTCCGACTATCAGTATTTACATGATCAGTTCTCGACTGAGCTTCAATCTTGTATTCATTAGTAAAATCTTCTCATCAATATTTTGTCTTGTTACAACCACTGCCAAGAACTCTCCTTTTCCCCCTGTGAACATAAAATCAAACAGAACTTTCATTAACAGAGTTTCATTCCAAAATATTTCCGTCTGTGGAACACGTTACTATTTCCATCTGTGGAACACGTTAGCGCATGAATGTTTCTCTACATACTACAACAGGGCTGTTTTCAAGTCTAATGTAAAATACAACTATCTGTCGAGTAGTCTTGTGAATTAAACAAACAAATATTGTTTCATCAATATAACTGAAAATCTCACTACCCCTTACTCTCGAGTGGATTTTGGCCTAGGTATGTGATTAACTGTTTGTATAAAAAAAATGCAGTATTGACAACAAATACACACACATATGTAGAGAATCCAGAATTAATGAAGAGGACTTAAAAGAAATGGCAAATTGTAAACCGTCTATCCACGACGGAATATATAGATTCTGGTTTAAGAAATTCACTAAACTAGAAAACTAGAAAAGAAATAACCTTAGAAAATGTACCGCTGCAGTTCTATTAATATGAAGATCATAACAAATTAATTAAACATATTGAACTTTTGGCTGGTGAGATTTTGTTCTTAAATCCTACCGTATTCATCTGCCAAAAAACGTTAGAAATTACTTTAAAATCGACAGTTCAGATGCTTCTAAATTCCTATAAAGTAATTCATTAATTTTAAAATAAAATTTCGTTTTATTTCACGTGATCTAAAAATGATAATAAAATCTGTAATTAGGTCAAATAACGTTCAAAGTTTGTAATTTGGTAGAAACGCAGCGATTGGGCAAATCTATACTGATTGGCCCACCGAAAAGTGTCTGTTATAAAATTAGTCCTAGAAATTAATTAGTAACAGAAAGGTTTCTGACTGTGAAAAAAATTATTATTCATTTATCGATCTATTTCAGTCTGTTAATATCTATCTATCTATCTATCTATCTATCTATCTATCTATCTATCTATCTCTCTCTCTCTCTATATATATTTATCTATATCAGTCTGTCCATATCTATCTATCTATCTATCTATCTATCTATCTATCTATCTATCCATTTCAGTATGTTCATATCTATCTATCTATCTATCTATCTATCTATCTATCTATCTATCTATCTATCTATCTATCTATCTATCTATCTAAGCCTGTTCATATCTATCTATCTATCTATCTATCTATCTATCTATCTATATTAACATCTATATATTTCTATCTATTTACATATCTGTCTATGTTCACTTTGTACGCCTCCTTGCTTACTCGTGCTCGTCTTAAATATAAACCATATATTTAGAAAATGTATTTCTATTCATAAAAAAATCCCTGCTTACTATTGCCTTAATATACGCGAACACATTGGACCATAAACTAATACTCAACGTACGGCCCCCACTGATATAGATCTCACCCATTTCAACAATCGTAGAGGGACACCTGCCTTCAGGTACAATTATTATGCCCACTGCAGATCAGGTCGATATTAAAACTATGATGGCTTCACACCTTACTTATTTTACCTTTTAATAATGCTAGGTGACAATTAGTTGTTTTCCGGTGGACAAAGGCGATTTCGGTTAAATTATAAGTGTAAAGCCGAAAGGGCGGGGAAGAACGAAAAAGAGCGGGGAAAGAAAGAAAGAAAGAAAATAAAAGGTAGATAATGTGAAACAGAGTGAAGGAATGAAAGAGTGTAAGAGGATATTAAAAGAATAGAAAGGAAGCTGTTTTGAATGCGTTTGTGTGTATCTGTAAGAGAGAAAGAGAGAGAACGAAGAATGACAGTAAAAGGCAGACAGTATGAAAATGAATGAAAGAGAAAAAGAGAGAGATAGAAGAGGAGAAAGGTAAATAGTATGACACAGAGTGAAGGAATGAAAGTGTAAGTTAAAATATAGAAAGAAAAATGTAGTACGAACAAAGTAGAGTGGAGAGTGTGTGAGAGAGAGAGAGTGAGAGAGTGAGAGAGGGAGAGAGAGTGAGTGAGAGAGGGAGAAGGGGCGAAGAATGACATTGAAAGATAGACAGTATGAAAATCAATGAAAGAGAGAGAGAGTTAGAGAGAGAGAGAAAGAGAAAGAGAGAGAAAGAGAGAGTTATAGAGAAAGAGAGAGGAAGAGAGAGAGAGAGAGAGAGAGAGAGAGAGAGAGAGAGATGAGGAACGAAGAATGGTAGTGAAATGTAGACAGTACAAACATTAATGAAAGAGAGCGATAGAGAGATAGAGAAGGAGAGAAAGATATATACGAAACGAAACGAAGCAGTATTCATCCGAGGCTGGTTGAGCCAGCTTTCACTGAAGGAGGAAGTTTCTAGGGAATATTAAATTGACAAGCCGTCTCAAGTCGCATGTAACTGCAGGTCAGGGGAGATAACGACATTAAGCTTTTGCAGTTTTTGCAGGAAAGTGTCGACATCTTTCTATCAGAAACGTTAGGTACAATATAAATTAAAAATATACTTAGTTCCTATATACATAATATAGGGTTTGATTTGGTTTATAGTCAGGTTCAAACTATTGGCTGATAAGTTGAGTTCTACTCAAGAAGGTAACCACTTTTTTATTGATATCAATTGTTATTTTTAATCTAAAGTTTTTAAATAGTTCCCGTGTTCTCTTTCTAGTTTTTCATATATTCTCTTAGTGGATCTAATCGCAAAAAGTGCACCATAGCTATATAGTCCACCTTCCAACTCAAGGTCATCCTTGAAGCGTTCAGGAATTTCATTAAGTAAAAATAAGCCTACCAACTCCGTTACCTACGCTGACTACGTAGATCCCATTAAAATAATAAAAAAATAGTTAGGAGTATCCTTCTAGTCCAATATTTGTTGTCAAAATGTATTATGGATTTTCTAGCAAGTATTCATAAATGAACCTCTGCTGGAGTGAAATCTGAAGATATTCTAGCCATGAAGAGAGCCTTATTTAATAGGATCAGTGAAATGGACTGGCAATATTAGTCAATGTTAAAAGCTAAGAAATTGATATTATGCTTAACATTTAGATTCTTAAACCATTCAGTAACTTGATTAGAGGAAATCAAAAGAGGATGTTTAATTTTCTCTCTAATAGTGGAAATAATCGTATCTAATATATTTTTGCTAACTAAACGTATGTCTGACTTCGAAGGGCTAATTAGTCTAATCAGGGCGTTATTAGTAAATTCAACTTTATGGTCCCTCAACGCCAACTTGTGAGTGCCTGGAACCGTAATTTCCGTGTATTTATCAATCTTAAGTCATGTCAATAAATCCTTAATATTACGAATGGTTTCAACTTGGGTAGTTTTGGTTGTTTAAAAATTGTAGTAGACTATGTGCTGATGAGATACTCAATAATAAATCTTGCTCCCAGAAAAGATCATTCACGCAAACCTTTGTTGATGTTACATTTTTAAACTGATATATATATATATATATATATATATATATATATATATATGTATACTTAGGCAGCAAGTCCTTATCCAAGCAAGCATTGTTGAACTTCACGGAACTTTCTCGTTTGTAAATCTTCTTTGTGAGGCTCTCAAAACATCGAGCTATCCTTCTGGTTTCAGGTGGCAATCCGTAGAGTATTTCCCCGATTGTTCTTAATGCGGCCATTTTTTTCGAGCGCTTTCGACTTTCATAGTCGTCTTCAGGATTAGGTTTTTAGTAATATATATATATATATATAGTCTAAAGAAGCTTTGAGTTATTTTAAACAAAAAGACAAAAAAAAAGGAAAATGCAGTTTAAATTCCCAGAGAAACTAACTAAATCCAAAATAGTGTAGACTTAACATTTGTTGGAAAATTCATAAATAAATAATATATAATAGTAAGTAAATAAAATAAAAAGGGGGATTAAGTATCTAACAGTGAAACAAAAGCAGGAGACCTTAACGTAAGCATCTAATATTAACACGGGGATCTTCAGCTGTTTACCATGTAAATATATATATATATATATTTAATTGACACTATACATTATTTTGATCTTGAATCGGTAACTTCGGTTTCACGGAAACACTAGAAAAAAATATATATGTAAAGATAGATGGACGAAGAGTGATAAACATGCACGAATGTCCAAATTTATTTCAAACTTCGATTGTTCAATGCAAGGTATATTCTGTAATAAAATTATGTTTATTATTCTTTCCTTAAGCCAAGGCTTTTCAAAGATCGAGATCTTATCATCAGAGGAATTATACAGATAGATAAGTTGGCAATAGAAAAGCCAAAATTCAACATTTGAAAAAATATTAAGAAAAATGATGGGTGAAAAAAGTTCGTGTAAAAAGATATTGGGTTTGTCCAGGTAGTAATTGTCCGCCGATAAGGTGTCCAATAGAAGGAAGTTTCGATGGAGAAGAAAAAGTTTCGTGGAGGCATCACATAAAGGCGTTCAAAATGAAGTAAATCCAATGGTGAAAATTGAGTTCAAGTCGTAGATGGAGCGCACTTAAACGGAATTAAAATGAAGAAATCTGGTCATTTAAAAACAATGCTTCCTCGGCCAAGAAATGAGTCGTAAGCGAACGACATTAGCAATGGAAAATTGAAGTAGTTCTGAGAAAAGAAGCCCTAAGGTAAAATCAAGGTCAAATTAGGAGGTGGGAAGGAAAGAGGAAGGTGGGGCAAATGGTAGGAGGGTTAGATGAAAAAGCCATGACTGTTGATGGAAAAGGGAGTGGGGGGAGTGAAGGGGGGTTCTAGAATAAAGTTATTTTTGGCATATGCTAAGTCCGATGCCAGTAGAGATTGGCCGTGGTTGAGAATTTAGGTCGATTTAGGTCAATTGAGTGTATTTATTATTTGAAAAAGAAGAAAAGGGGGGGGGCAGCCGTGACTAAAGACGGCTATATATATGTATATATTATTATTATTATTATTATTATTATTATTATTATTATTATTATTATTATTATTATTATTATTATTTCCTTCTGACACTATATACTACCTTGATCTTCCACCTGTCATTCCATTAAACCGAACGTATCGATAGAAGATCAAACTAATACATAATTACAATTAAAAGTTTTAACTTAAGATATATAAGCTCAAGTAATGGAGAACTCTGGTTATTTTTCATATAACACTAAATTACACACACACACATATATATATATATATAGATAAATAGATAGCGATATATAGAGAGTAAGAGAGGGAGATCTGTGTTCCAAAATTCATGATGATTGGTTAACTAGTTTAGGAGTGAATCAGTAATTTATATCGCCCTGATTATGATATTATTAATTACGGCTTTCACTAGAAGAGGATGAATGTGCCTGTTCAAAATTGCATGAATTCATATTGATGACCATCAGAAACAAGAGAGACCTCCTGAGTTTTGAATCCTAATAACACTCACGGAGCATTATCTTCTTCGTTGGTTGTTAGCCGCCTACTCTGCTGGGCTTGTTTCAGACGAAACTAAATCGTGTAAAAATCTCTTAAAGAAAAAGGTGACTATTCGGATCTGTTCTATTCAGATAAAATAAGCGACGATACGTGACTACAGGTTATGGGTCTTCGCGTTTTCTTTTTTCTTTCCGTTTTTTTAATTCTGTTTGGACACCAATAATTTAATTTGGCCCTTTGTTCACCGGAAGTGTCTTAATTACCACTCAGCGTCTGTTAAGTCTCAGTTGTTAAAATGCCTTGTCGACATGTGTGCGTGCGATTGAGTGTTTGCTGTTGTGTGTATGTGTGTGCCGGGTATAAATGGATTAGGAGGCTAGGCTTTTATAAGTAACTGTATTCCTATATGTGCATGTATGTGTGTGTCTGTATTAATCTATTCATCAAACGTGTAGAAAATAATACACACCCACAAACACACACACACACACACACACACACACACACACACACACACACACACACACACACACACACACACATATATATATATATATATAAAGTGGATAAGAATCTTATATGGTCTTGACTAAATAGTTTTACTCACTTGTATACATAGATCCATTCACCATTAGCCATGAATGACTAAGCATCCCTGTGTACTCCAGCTCGAATCTCTCAAATCCATGTTTACAATTTTTATTCTCATTCTACTAATTTCTATAATTTCTATTTCAAAGTATAACTTCGTCTCTATTTTATAAGTGTCCGGCGCGAATGTGGACATCACGATATTATTAAAAAAAAACCGCTAATACAATATATATACATACATATATATATATATATTTGTAAGATCAGTGGAAAAGAACCTCATCAGAGTGCTCGATTATTAAGAAAAATAACAAAGATTAGAGCACACTATTTATTTATATATTACAGAAGATCAGAACAAACAACATTGATACCGTCGGTTTCGAATCCAACAAAGGGGAACAGTACGTGACACCCTGGAAAAACTGTTCTGTTCGAGGAATTTATTCACGTGCTGTTTCCCTTTGTTGGATTCGAAACCGACAGTACCAATGTTGTTTGTTCTGATCTGTAATACATATAAATAAATTTTGTGCTCTTATTCTTTTCATTTTTTTTAAGCATGTTGCTTTCAGTAGTCGAACACTTTGACGACGGCTGTCTTTAAATAGGTTTAATATCTCGCTGATTTACCGGGTTGTTAATAACGGCCCTGTAGGTTAAGACGTCGGAATTTGAGTTTGAAACATAACTTGTGTTCCGGGGTTCGAGTCCGGCGACCAGTATGAATAATCATCATACACTGATGATTCTCGAAAAGATAACACGTATACGTATGTAGATAAAAACACATATTTATAATTATATATTAATATTATATATATATATATATATATATATATATATATATATATATATATATATATATATATATATTAATTCCCCATACCGAACAGTTTTACAGCACCTTTATGTACTCTTACAGATAATTTTATGTCTACAATAATTATTCCAATAAAAATATATTTTAATCAATAGCCATTACATGATTATATATTTCTAAAGTGTCTTAAATTGAAGCGTAGCTGAAGAGGTCTAAAATTTAAGACTTAAGTTTTAAGGGTCTTCAGAAGAAATTGACATTCAAGGAATATTGTTTAATTGGTGTATAATGCATATGGATCAAATTTAATGAAAATCTGAAATATTTTAATACGGCAAAATAGTGCCGAAAAAATTATTATCTGGTATGTGTTGAGTCTTGTGTTCTTTATCCATAAGTATTTTCCCTGTACTTTATGCACTTCGGCTCTCCATTCGGAATATGCCTTTTAATATATATTTATATCTTCTTTCTTTTTTTACAAATGGATAACCACGTGTCAAGAGCAAATGCCATTCGTCGATAAGGATAAATGAGATAGAATGATTGTCAGTTGAAAGAAGAAGTAAACTGCGGTAGTATTACACATGATTAATGGAATTAACTGAGTTGTGTTACTTATCGGGATCATGGCAAGAATTTTTTGACATTGGATTTAAAGACGGCTTTGTAATTTGCAGGGAAGCAGTCCTGCGACAATGTGCCCCACAGACGATAACCCTTGCAAGAAAGTTTTTCCGTGGAAATTCCGCCTGACGCTGTTGTGGTAGAGAGATGAGTTCTTGTTATGAATGTCGTACAAGGTGGAACCAGAGATTGGAGGTCAGTCCGGCACATTCTATGAAAATAACGATATATATATATATAGAGAGAGAGATAGGGATAGAGTGTGTGTGTGTGAGAGAGAGAGAGAGAGAGACAGAGAGAGAGAGAGAGAGAGAGAGTAACGTCTTTTATATATATATATATATATATATATATATATATATATATATATATATATATATATATATATATATATACAGTGTAACCCGGATATAAGAGAGCTGTCGGGACCGGAGAATAAGTCTCTTATATCCGGATTTCTCTTATATCCGGGTATGGTCTATTTTGTTTATGTAAGTATGGAAACATCACATATAACGCTTTTTACGCACAGAACACTAGTTTATTTAACAGTTATAGACATAAAAATACACAGACAAAAATACTTTTCAATCAGTTTTCACAAATAATTCAGTCAAAAATTACTTTTTCTTAAAAAAGGCAGTTATTTTTGATTGTACAGAAATCTCTTTGTTAATATCATGAACACTTTCATACAGTCCGTAAATCATTTTCAATGCGCCATCAGGATTACGGCTTTTTGTTTCAATGTAGGCTGTCAGAGTTTCAAGCGCATTCAATGCAGCCAGAGAATTTGGCTCCGGTTTGTCACTTACAGAAACTTCAGAACTTACGCTTTCAGCACCATCATCTTCGTCAAAATCTTGATCATCCGATTTTATACTACGTGTGATGTCTGTGTCACTCAGTTCTCCATAACATTGTGTACTGTCGTCGAAGCTGATAAATTCGTCAAAATCTGTTTGCTCCATGCCGGATGGTGGAGAAAATTGATCATTTTCATCGAGTATTTCTTCCTGTGATTCAATGACAAAGCCGGTCTTTTTAAAACAATTTTGAATTGTTGACGATTTGACCATGAAAAGTTCTCGTTTCATTATGTGCGTGACCTTCAAAACAGTGATCTGCTTGGCCACTTCGGACAGCGGCACTGGCGGTGTAGCATCGATCGCTGCGATTTGTGTTTGAACAAGTTCCCGACGATAATACGCTTTGAATGAACGAATGATGCCTTGATCAATAGTTGAATGAGACTGGTGGTGTTTGGTGGTGCGAGCGACAATTTGATGTTTGACAGATTTGTACCCGGCAGTAACTTATGACAAGTTGCATTGTCCCAAAACAGAGTAATCTTTCGATTTTGAGCAATCATTTTTCGATCAAGCGTTTTCATAACGTCAATAAACAGCTGACTAGTCATCCAGGCTTTACAATTAGAGAAGTAAGGAAACGGCAGAGTTTTGACATTTTTAAAGCAGCGTGGTTTTGCCGACTTGCCAACAACTACAGCTTGCTTTTCACTGCCGTCCATGTTTGTGAACTGAAGCATCGTGAGTCTGTCTTTGGGAACTTTTGTCCCATTTGAATGCTCGTCGCCGACAAATCGCTTTGTAGAAAAGTCCCGTTTCATCACAGTTCCAAACATCTTTTGGATCATATCCACGAAAAAGTTGTGGCAAAACGTTTGTCACCCATTCGTTGGCAGAAACGTGATCTGCTGACGTTGATTCGCCGTGAAACTTTTTGAACGAAACATTATTGGTCTGCTTCCAGCACATGAGCCAGCCATTGCTCGGTTCAAAATCAACTTCAAGATTTACGGCCACTTGTGATGCTTTCTGCCTAATGACGTGATCGGTGACGGTAGCTCCATGCACATATCCTTGCGTAAACCATTGTGTAAGCGCTTTTTTAACGGCGCTTTCGTTTGCGATTAGTGTTTCCGTTCATTTGCATGTAAGATCTGAGATCGTCTTCTTTCTTGAGAATTTTTGCTGCTGTTGAATAACCGATTCCGTACTTTTTGGCCGCAGCGGCCAGTTTGAGCTTCTTCACTTTGACATCGTCGATGAGCTCCAACTGTTCAGAAATGCTCAGAGTTGTTCGTTGAGACGCCGACATCACTAAGCGTATGTAGTAGCAGCCGATAGTTGTTGATGTCGTTGCTTGATGAGTCGAGCGTCGCTGTTGTTGTTGTTGTTGCTGTGATGAGTGCGGCAGGTCCGGTGGTGAGCGGGTGTCTGGTAGTGTCAAGTGGCCAAGTGCTGCTGCCTGTTGTCGCGCCTAGCTATTTATGGGCAGAGTGGCGGTCGGAAATAGGACCTATTTCTTCTCGTCCCCTGTAAACAATTTGGTCATACACTGACCAATCAGCTTACAGGGCGTATGAATTGAAAGCTGTCCCCTCACGGACTATTTCAAATGGTGACCCGACGTAAAAGGAACACAGACCTTTAAAAAAAAATTGCACGAAATTGAGTTGAACAAAAAACCTTCGAAGTATTTCAACAGCGAAAGAGTTTAAAACTGAAAACAACGTCAACTTTTGAAAAGAAAGAAAACACGTTTTAAAACTGAAAACAGCGACGACCGTAAAAACTCTGCCGTTCGAAAAGAAAAAAAACGAAAGAAAGAAAACACGTTTTCGAACTTTCCAAATACATGTTGTCTCTCCTTTTTAGTTAAAGAAAACAAAATCTAAAAACAGACATTTCTTTTTAACGCGAAAAGAAAAAAGAAGAAAAAGAAAACTACTGAAACCCATTTGTTTCCCTTTCACACTTAAAAAAACGCATGCTGCTTAGAAAAAAAGTGACATAAACTTTTCTTTCTTAAAAATATTTTTTTCCTTCGCGGAAGGAATTCCTTAAAGAGAAAAACTGGAGAACACTACTTTATATTACATAAAAAAAGAAAGAAAAAACTTTTACATTTAAATTATTTTTCAGACGTTTTTAGCCTACCAGATTTTGAGGCGCCAATTTATTTTCCTTTCGCCAAAGGAATAGACTTCAACAAGGCAATTTAATTGACGAAAAGAAGAAAACACTTTTCCCCCCTCGAACAACAACAAAAAAAGAAACCTTTTTTTACGAATATTTTTTTCTTGAAAGGCCTCTCGTAAAAAAAGACCATATTCAACTGTGAACGAAACACCTTTCTTGAATGCAGAGAACTCTTTCGCCTTCTAACAACAACAAAAAAAGAAACCTTTTTTACGAATATTTTTTTTAAGGCTCCTAAAAAGACGTGAGTAAAACTATTTTCCCATTACACAAACAAATATACACTCACACATTTTCTCTTGTTGCTCTCTATATATTATTTATTCTTTACTGTCTCTCAAAACACATGTTTTCCAAATCGTTTTTTCTTTTTAGAATGTGTTTCCACAACAATGTTTTTCACATTTATTTTACTATGGAGTTTTTTGGTCTGTTGTCTACATATATAGTTACCATGTTACTGGCAGGAGCTTACCCCTCTCCAATAATGGAGGCTACGCAGTTGCTAATGGATATGGCTATAGTGAAGGTCATAGAAAGACTCACCAATGAGGTGAGAAAATTTAGCAACGTCTTTTGACTGATTTACGACAGCACACTGTCACTCAAAACGAACTCACTTATATTAGGGAGGACGGGACCGGAGAAAAAGTATCTTATAGCCGGGCTTCTCTTATATCCGGGTTCCTTATATCCGGGTCTAATTTATAGACATTAACACAGGCTGTAATTTGGGACCAGAGACAATGTCTCTTATATTCGGGTTTTTCTTATATCCGGTGCTCTTATATTCGGGTTACACTATATATATATATATATATATATATATATATATATATATATAGAGAGAGAGAGAGAGAGAGAGAGATATAGGCAGCAAGTCATTATTTAAGAAATCGTTGTTGATGACACGGAATTTTCGCGTTTGTATTAAGAAAAATCAAAACAAACCGCTAAAATCTTTCGTTTGATTTTTATTTCTTCCTGTGTTTAATTGTTTAAACTTTCTGTCTTTGTAACATTTAATTTTATATCGTTTATGTTATCCTCATGTATATACATTTTTGTAGTGATATTCTCGATGCTTCGTGCAAGTTTCTGATCTACAGTTATAGTCAGTATAACATGGCTCTTAGTGTTCTTGATACAGCCACCCATCACTCTGGCTTTTAGACCGTCGTGGTCGTCATCAGCAGTAGGTTTTTTATTTTAATATTTATTCACATGAATGACAAATCACAAATACAAAATGTGGTACAAGGCTAAAAATGGGGATGCGAAAAGGCTGGTCATCTCTAACTTTAACTGACAGTCTAACCTAGCTAGTCTCATTCACTGACCAATTTACCAAAATACCACACTCAAATCATTTACCATAACAGACTCATACAGAAACTACCCTACTTAAAACCTATAAATCACGTAAGCAGTTCGCCAATTCGACAGGCGAAAGGTTGATGCAAGCTCCAACGATTTATTAATACACACCTTCTATAAAACATCGAAGGGCGACCTCCATCTCTGGTGAATCAAGCTATCTGTCACTTGATTTAGGGAAATTTATTTTTAAAAAGGATCATAATGAAATCATGCATACACTAGCTAAGTTATTTACTTAAACTTACCATGAAAAAATGGTACTAAAGTAATTCTAGACGGGCAAATTGTCAACGTTTGTATATCCTGCACCTAAGGCACGTCAAAATACCACTCAATACTGGCTCCTCTCATTCGGCACAATCGCCCAACAGTTACCTACCTTCCGCCAACTTTTTCTGCAATGAGTTTCGCCTTATCAGCCTGAATGCAAATTTTCAGGCAGTTTTTGAAAATTCGAATAAGGCTGATAGAAGCGAATGATTTCATGCATGACACCTTAAAAAGGAGCACTCGCCTCGAGGTAATCGATGTGCCACCGCCTCACACAAGCGCACACTTTTTAAAGCCGGGAAGGCTTTCTTAGTGTCTTCCTTCCACAGGCCACCGTTCTCCTCATCAGGTGTGCCTGTTCGATTTAGGTAAAATAGCCTTAGCATGTGTTGAAACTCAATGCATGGCATACCCAGACCACCTTCAGACGGATGCAAGTAGCAGATCTTGCGACGGACTGTAGGAGACTTACCAAGCCAGAACAACTTGAATAACGCTCGCTGCCAACACAGCAGCATATCTGACGGGAGTAGAAGTACTGAAAGACGATATAGGATATAGACGGGGCAATATACTGATTGACCTCTCCCCCAAATCGTAACATTTTGTTTTTTGTTTGTTTTGTGCCAGGTTGGGTCTAGTCTACAACATACTAAAAGTTGTACAAGATCCGAGTATGGGAAAGTGTCAAATTTCGAATATGACATTGTTTGGTTTACAAGTCATTTTCCATTTACATGTGAAGCAATAACTCGGTCAGTTTTCATGATAAATCAATACATCTTGGATTTTTACCCAAGTATTCAGGGTCAATCTTTCACATAAAAGGGTTACCAGTAATGCCAGATAAACCCTTATACAATATCAATGGGTACCTTTACACCCATTACGCTTGTTGTATCCACGCTGATTCACTTATGTCACAGTGCTTTTTAATTTTTTTAAACTCCTCATCATCATCTTCCACTGCATCATTTTTCATATTGTCACAATTTCCGTCTTGGCAATGTCCACATGCACTTGTACATTCTAGTTCATGCCTCCTGCAGGTACACCTTAGGTTATTGCATCCTTTTGAACAGTTGCAATGAATTATCTGAATCAGTGCATCTGGAGCAGGGATTTTGCCCGTCATCACTGGAACATGTTTGCTCCGTTCCACCTTCCACCCCACTCAGATGGCACCATTTCATCACTACATCCTATCCACTCCATAATCTGGTAGTAAGTCCGCAAAGTATGAAATTTACAGGCAGAGGGCGTTGGTAGGAGTCGTTCTGCTGTGACGAACGTCTTAACTCTCGCAACTTTGTTGCAGAGCATATTGTATCTAAATGATGCTAGAAAGATTTTCTCTATTCGCATTGAAAAAAAGCTAACATTACCTTATAACCATTGCTTTCCACAACATCCTGGCTTTGCTTTGGTAGAGAAAATACTTTTGAACAGTCTGTCATAATATTTTCTCTCTTGACTATCCGTTGGTACCGCAACGTTTTTCCTATTTCGAATACCCTGGACATCGAATTGCATACCGTAAAGGCATGCAGGAACAACATATCATTACAAACTGCTTCGCCAACACCCTGCTCGAGTACCTTGATATTGTAGACGTAGGATTTCGCCTTGTCAGAGCAAAAATAAAATGCAGTACATTTAGAAATATATGCACGGAACAGCAAGAGAAGGTTTGTGTCTTCTTCAATGGGGGTGGTTGATATGAAAGCAGACATTTTGATGGCTGCTTTTGCAATCTCAACATCGGCATCTCCTTCCGCTTGAATAACGTCACAGCCTTTCTGTCTGATTCGTTCCATTATCGTCTGGATAAGCGCCTGCTTATTTGCTACATTTGACAAGAAGTTCTCCTTTTTCCCAGCAAATTCTGTTACCTCGGTAATGTTCACCGTTCTTGCATTCAGCTTTCAACTTCGCCGCTGATGAGCACACTCCTTTATACTTGGTCAACCTTCATAACCATCAAACACGACATTTTCTCTCCAATAGTGTTACACGGTAAATGACGCATAATCATTTGCAATTGAGCTGTAGGTACCCCCCCTGGTCCATTTCAAATGGTGAAGAATAGATACTCTTTTTAGTACATTGTGCTCTGTGACTGGAACAGTTTGTGTCACAGCACTGCCCAATTTTGTTTCAACATCATTTCTGAGAGCTGCTGCCAGCTGTGGGTTGTCTACTTGACGTAAGATGCGCTTTCGGTCGAACCAAGACATCAGGTAGACAGAGTTCATAGGACATGAGATCATCCAACCTTAGAGCACCCATCTGTGAGAGCACGAGAAAACGCTGGAATAAAAGTACTGGGTCAATGCTACGATCTGCAGAAACTTTGGCATTCTTGCTCGATGCTAAAGTCTTTGCTTTCAAACTCCGTTTGTGAGAGTAGGAGAAAACTGATTGTCCATCCATCTTCTGTACAATGTCTTTTCCGATTTCAAAAAGGTCCTGAACATTGACATCCCCGTTAGCAGTAATCACTGTGATAATATTGCATAACGATTCATCGCATGTAAACGGCGTAAAGCTGTCTAGTTGCTCTGCAACTTTCCCGAGGTCTGTCTCATCTCTTCTCACCCGAGAGGCAGACAACTCCTTATGTTGTTTGCTTGTTGTGTAACTTCGTGCGGTAAGTTATTGCATGGCAAGTTTGTAAGCGGATGAAATAGTGGACGATATGGCCCAAAATGTTCTCTGGTGCTCGGATATCCCACTACCCCGTGTGAGCCCGCCATGGCTTTTGAGTGAGCGCATTAGTGTTTGCTCGATGACAAGATCGGAGACAAGACTAGCCCTGTATTGGCTACAGCGTCTGATTACGAGAACTTTTGATGTACTGCGGGGTGTCATCTTTCAAGGAATATAGATCAATATATAGACGAGCCGACTTCAGATAATTTGGATGACCAGTGGCTGCGAATATTGGCAGGCAAGTAAAGACAGTACTAAGACGCAGTTCTCAATACTCCATTCGATCAGCTGCAACAAGTGCCTTAGCAATTCCTAGCCCGTGCTGATAGTTTATTTATAGATTGCTGGGTTGAAGGCCCTTACCAGTTCATACCTTATCAGAGTAAGACTGTTGTAAATCCTACCGATGGAATCTGATTCCAACAATGACTTTAAGTCATATTCACCAGTCTCCATTAGCATGTACAGCCGCTCAAGTTCCTTTACTTGGTCCTGAAAACCAGGTTCACCCTCCCAGATTTTGGCAACAATCTGACGTGTGAGACACTGATCCACCAGCAGGTGACCGCGAAATGCTTGTTGCCCTGCCTTTCCGCTCATCATGTGTACGACGGCATTTTCACCATATACTGTCTCCCTGATCTCTTTGAGTTTACTGCCATCCAGAAACATCCTATATATTCGCACTCCTTATGCATCATGTGCATCATGTCTTGCCAGCTGGGAGTGGTCTGGTTGAAGGGAAAGAAAGTTTTGATGAGTTTCGCTCTCGGTTTTGAGAATTGCTCGTTTTTGTGCTTCTTTATCATCTGTCGGAGGAGAATTGTAGTATTCACGAAGAATGTCAAAGGTTTATTCTCTAAATGTCACAATGTTTGCGACACCACAACGGCCTTTGGTCACAAATAAAGAGTTTCCATATAGACTTATAAGCTTTTCCTTGGCGTACTGATTTCCATATACCGTTGATTTATTAGGTTGGTGCAAAAACAATGGCGTTTTCTCACATATGTGATATTTATATATGTTTTCTGAATTAATTAATTGATAAGTATAGCATTTTTATAGGTCATTTTATAGCGAGTTTTTCGCTCTATCGAATCGTGTTATTTGTTTCTTTTTTAAATCTCTTTATTGTTTTTGCAGGCTTTTCGACAGCATGGACAAAATTGAAATCCGTACGATATTCTTGTTCCAGTTCAAACTAGACTGAAAAGCTGCCGAGACAGCTCATGACATCAATGATGCGTTTGGCCCAGGAACCACTAACGAACGTACGGCACAAAGGTAGTTCAAGAAATTTCGCAATGGTGACGAGAGCCTCGAAGATGAAGACGGTCAAGGCCGGCCGAGTGCGGTTGATAACGAAGATCTGAAAGCCTTACTTGAAACTGATCCTCACAAAACCACACGAGAAGTTGCTGATGAACTCGAGGTCGACCACTCAACAGTCGTTCGCCATTTGAAGACAATAGGGAAGTAAAAAAAGTAGGATAAATGGGTGCCGCACGAATTGAACAATAATCAGAAAAATCGTCGTTTTGAGGTGTCTTCTACGCTTTTGCTGCGCAACAGAAACTTGCCATTTCTCAAGCGAATTGTGACGTGTGATGAGAAGCGGATCCTCTATGACAATCGGCGACGTTCGGCACAGTGGTTGGATGCCGGCGAAGCTTCAAAACACTCCCCGAAGCCGAAATTGCACCAAAAAAAGATTATGGTGGTCTGTGACCGGTCTTATTCATCACAGTTTCTTGAACCCGGGCGAAACGATTACGGCGGAAGTGTACTGCCAACAAATTGACGAAATGCACCAGAAGCTCCAACGTATGCGCCCGGGATTGGTCAATATGCAGGGACCAATTCTCCTCCATGACAACGCTCGCCCACATGTTGCACAACTGATCCTGCAGAAGCTGAAAGAATTGGGCTACGAGACTCTGCCTCATCCGCCATATTCATCGGACCTCTCGCCCACCGATTATCACTTTTTCAAGCATCTCGACAACTTCCTGCGCGGGAAATGCTTCAAAAGCCGAGATGATGCCGAATCGGCCTTCAATTATTTCATTGCTTCCGGAACTCCGGATTTTTATGATAATAGAATTAGTAAACTTGTTTCCCGTTGGCAAAAATGTGTTGATTCTAATGGTTCTTATTTTGATTAATAAAGTTTGGTATAAAAGAAGTTATGATCTTTTGAAGCTAAACATAAAAACGCCATTGTTTTTGCACCAACCCAATACTATCTCTAAAGTATTCTTACATTTAAGCGACAAGGTCCTATATCGTTATCTGTTCCTCATCGCTTTCCCCCAAGAATACACGCACCCTTTTGAATGCTTCATTCTGACGCTGTCTTTTGGTCTTCCTCTTTTTCGTCGTTTGGTTAATTCAACTGAGGTGAACTGTCTTTGAATGATTCGCATTGTATGGACGTTGACGTTACATGACTGGTGATACACACAGTCTGCAGCATGAAGATCACCACCAAAATATTCGATCCGACCTTGAACAGCAGTAACCGATTCACCCCTCCTGTTTTGCAATGAACCAGGATGGTTTGAGCAAATGCATCAATCTTCACATAGCAAATCTTTCCCTCACTTTTTCGTTTATAATCTATTTTCGTAGCATCAGTTCCACAGAAAAAGCAATGCGTTTTACTGTCATAACATCCCAGAGAAACACGGGCGCCCCTTTTTACTAGCCGAGCAGATTCATCCTTTTTTAAGCTAAAGCAATGTCCTTTTTATTTATGTGAACACTAGTTCCAGCTTCAACAATGACTTTGACACCTTTTTCGATATTTGCACGGTTGACACCTGCAGCACCCTTTACTCGAAGTACCATGGTCTCATCACAGTCCAAATCCTGTTCGCATAAAAGGACAAGTTTATCTACTAGCGGCTGAACTCATGTTTGACCTTGAAAATATACGAAAATATATGTGTATTAGTATATGGAGCTAGTGAAATGTTTGTGAGGGCAGTTTCTGATGGGGTAAAACGTGGTCTGTTTGGGGTTTTCAGTTGTTTTCTCAAGAATCCTATACCCTATAAAACAATTTCATTTATATACGGAGGTAAGGGGCCTGATTAATTGAAGAAAGTAATAATTCACCACTGGTACCCATATATAAATAATCACCCATATGCCTGTTTGTGAACCTGGGTAAGTGCAATAAGGGGTTTAGGGGTACGGGTACCAATGTGGATGTAATGAAGGGTTTAGGGGTCGGGTACCCCTAGATATGGTAAAAGGGTTTATTTGACATCACTGCTAACCCTTTTCATGTGAAAGATTGACCTTGAAAACAAGTAAAAATCCAAGATTTATTGATTTATCATGAAAACTGACCGAGTTAATGCTTCACATGTAAATGGAAAATGACTTGTAAACCAAAATAAGTCATATTCGAAATTTGAAACTTTACCATACTCGGATCTTGTCGAATATTTGGTATGTTGTAAACTAGACCAAGCCTAACATAAAACCACAAAAATATTGCAATTCATTTGAGGTAGGGGTACTCTGGCAGTATATTGACCCGTTACGGAGCGGGTAGATGTGTGAGCCACAAACCTCCGTACTCCCCTTTAATGAAAGATTTCTACGAGTCAACAACCCTGTTGCAGTTACCGCTTTAAATACTTCCGACCATTTTTCTCCAGCTGAGTATCTTTCAAGGTCCGTTTGTTCAGCTCAAAAGGTACACCCTTCCAGGCACCGATGCGCAAGCCTACGTACTTGTCACAGTTTATCTTGGTCCCTATTACCGTTTGATAGTTCTGATTTCCATGTCGAAAGCACTGCTCATTACATGCACAGTAACACCGTCGGCATAGGCGGAGTACCTTGACATACGCCTTTCAAAGCAATGCCGCGTAGGACCAGATTCACCCTAACCCTGTGAAGGAAAGGTTCCAACGCGAGCACATAGAGCATCGGTGAAAGCAGACATCTCTGACGAATTGATCTGGACAGATTAAAGGGAGTCGACCTAAAACCATTCACCTCCACCATCGTACTGGGGTTAGTATATAAGAGGCGATTCCAGAATCGAAACTGTGGGGCGAAGCCCACCGCAATCAACACAGCCTATAAGTAGTGATGGCTCACCCTATTGAACGCTTTGGACTGAGCCAAATTGATCAGCGCGGCTTCAGTGTCGATTTTCTCAATGATTAAGCGTATCATGTGCCAATTATCCTAAATAGTCCTGTTTTTTTACAGCACAAATCTGTTCGGAGATAATCAGACCAGGCAGGACAGCCTGTATACGATTTGCTAAAACCTTTACTTCCGCATTTAGCATAGTTAAAGGGCGAAAGTTACCTATCCCATCCCAACCACTTTTGCTCTTGCAAAGCAGCTTGATAATCTTTTACCAATTCCTGAGGAATACACCCGTTCCTAAACCAGGAATTGTCAGCAAGGGGACAAAAATGGGCGACAGCCTCACGTACACCTCGTAGGGCAAGTCATCGATCCCAAGAAACTTATCCAGTCGGATATGTTTCAGGGTCTCCAAGACCTCAACCTCTTCCTTTTTCCTTAGTTGTTATTTTTAATTATGGAATATGTTAAGTGTGTTAGTACAGATATTAAAAGCTATTTTGTTAATATTGGGTTGTTTCTTTTTTTATAAATATTGCTGCCAGTATTTTTAGACGATTTAGGCACTTATTTTTTATAGAGTGATGGCTTAATAAAACACACTCGATGCACCAGAACGCTTGCTCGACGCATCGAGAATATCACTAAAAAAAATCACAATCGCGAAAATTCCGTGTCATTAAACAACGCTTGCTTATATATATATATATATATATATATATATATATATATATATATATATATATATATATATATATAAAGCATATCGGTAGTTAAGTAACAAACCATATTCCATATATGCCAAGTGGCAACTTTTATTAGTGTGCTACACATTACTCTAGCTTGAATTGCCAGCCTTAATTTTAACTGCAAAACATTTATAAAGCTGGGAACCAAAGTAACTTCATAATATTTCACTACAGTTGTTCTTTGTGACTATTGTCATGTGTATTTTTGAAAATGACAAAATATCCGATGCAAACCTAAATAGATGAAAAAACCAAAATAGCAAACTACCTTCAGATGTAGGGGTCAATAGCTTCTCTTTGCTGTATATACACCGTAGAGGGCGTGCATTGTGCAAAATTATAATTCTTTAATAAATATAAAATGGCGATAGTTTACAAGAAAAATGCTACACACAAATTATCTTAGTCTAGCGTAAGGCCACGTTTTGTTCATTTGTTCCCTTTCAAAGAAACTAATTGACTGATGGAAAGGTAGTTTGCCATAATAACACAAGGGACTCTGATTGGTCCGTAGCTAGAGTAAGTATTATTTAGATATAAAAAACATCGTAAATTGTAGATCGACACTGTGCTCCCAAGAACTACCCACACGATACGACGAGATTTTGAATAACTTTGAGACGTTCGTTTCAATGAGTTCAAGTAGTGGATAGGGATTCATTTGCGAAACAATAGCGAGCGAAAGCAGCCAGTTACTACTAAATAAAATACATTAATTAGAAGCATTAACTTATCTGTTTCCATAAGGTTGGACACGTTTTGAGTTTGAATCTTACCCCACGAATAATATCTTATGATAGTGAAATTTAATATATATATATATATATATATATATATATATATATATATATATATATATATATATATATATATATATATATATATCTTGTTTAAGAAAACAACCAATTTTAACCAAAAACAAATTCCAAAATACATTATTTTAATGATTTAGGGAACGAACATTTCAGAAATTACATGTTTAGGTTAAATTTTGTAAAAAAGTTCAATACTCTGGTCAGACCGTCGACCGGTTTCATCACTGGACAGATACTTCATCACGCCGATTATAAAAAAGTATTTGAGTAAATCCGTAGGGTAACATCAGCTTGTAAATTATATTGATAAAATTCCAAGGTGTAACGGTATAAATGTTATAGAAATCCGTTTTGAATTAAGAGCAAAGTATATTGCGTGAGGCAGCTTAGCGGAAAATCAAAGGTGGCTGTCAGATTTTTGCTTTTTCAGTGGGCGGTAATTCTAAGTTACTTAGAGTGGATATTTACTTTCTATCCACCGTAGGTCGGAAGATGGAGAGAATGAAGCCAGCACCCGTAAAGATAGGACACTTTGGCCTATTAAAAATTGTCTGGGCAGTCCGGTCGGCATTCCCCAGTTGGGGCGCCTCAGACAATTAGCAATAAAATTACTTCCCCTCAAATAAGGGAAGGCAAGGCCTGGGAGGATGGACAGATAAAAGGCCACCAAATTGTCCTAGTTTCTGCCGGACTGATTGTCGAGAACGGATCCTCGACTGGTATCTTCCAGTCAAGAGTCTCTGAGAAACAGAAGCATCTCTGAGACTGCGCCTACTTAGAGACCCACTCTACGATATAGATGTGCATTTCTACAATAATCTTTCGTCCACAGAGGTTCAGTGATTAGTGATTAAAGTGAATTCACTTGATTTTAAATTATGTAGAGAAATAAAATATATAAGAGAAATTAAATTGAGAGATTATGATATATATATATATATATATATATATATATATATATATATATATATATATATATATATATATATATATATATATAAGTGTTATCGTGAACGATTTGATGCGTAATGTCTATGTAAGCTTTGCTGTGATTGTATGTTTTACAAATTTTGAAACGGTGCAACTTGATTACAGTTCCTGGTGAAGTAATTGCCAAACGGTGTTTGAGGAGTGTAAGAGTCATTAATATATATAGAGAAATTAGCGTGCTACTCTCTCTTTAGTTCAATTAGTTGGGAGAGGCTTACAATGCGGAATAAAAATGTTTTTGGTTTAGCTTATAAAAATAATTTATATTATCTGGAAACACGGTCGAAGATATTAAGCGGCTGAAGCGATGTGTTTCGATGCGTTTGATACATTGGTTTTATAGTCTAGTCTAACTGGGTTGGGGGGATCAGCTCCATTTTATATATATATATATAGATTTCGAATCGCATGACCGGTAGTAAATAGTCATATCTCTATGCTGATGAGTTCAGATTATTAAAAGGACGAAACGTACACGTACATAGATAATAAACAATAACAAATATTTATTATTATTATTTATCGCTCCTCGAAGAAGTAGAGCACTGTAAGTGTAGTATTAACACAGCATGACGTCACTAGCTTTAAATGCATCGGTCCTTCAATTAAAAGAAGTAGAACGCTCTAGACGTTAAGCCGCTGATAAAGTGTTAAACTTATCACCGTTTATTCGCTATTTAAAATTGGCCGTGTGGTTAAGGCGTCAGATTTGAGTTGTAAAATACTTGTAATCCGGGTTTCGAATCGCATGACCGGTAGTGAATAGTCATATCTCTATGCTGATGAGTCCCGATTATTAAAAGGACGAAACGTATACATACATAGATAATAAACAATAACAAATATTATATATATATATATATATATATATATATATAGAGAGAGAGAGAGAGACAGAGAGATTACTTGCGTCAGCATTGTCTGATGGAAGCTCCGTACAGTATGATATTTCGGGAACATTTCCTTTCGTCAGATGTATGTTCAATTTTAGTTCACATCCGCATATGTAGACCGTTTCCAACGCGCTATTCCGCAGAAAATAGAAATGGATATGAAATCTAATTCAAATAAAAAACAATTTTTCCCCTCCTTTTTTCTCAAATTTTGCCTAAAGTCCATTGTTCCTTTTAAAGTTATGTGTCAATGTTAATATTAATATATTAATTTTTTATATATTTTATTAATTACGTATATTTACTACATTTATTTAATTTAAATTAATTTAATTTATTCTTCGCCGGTATCTACTTAAATTTAACTTTATTAGGTCATATTTTTGGAAGATGGAAGGAAAGTAACTCTGCCTACTTTTTAAGTTATTGCCCACAAGGCGATGGTCTTAGATTCGCTTGTTAATTCAGTTATTTTCTAATTACATATTCGATGTTAAATTAAATATTATTATTATTCCCACATAACGAATATTATTAATTTCTAGGCTTAACTATTAATGTAACAGAGTGACTATTCTCGCCGGGGGTTGTCTCAATATTAAATAATCCGTTAATTCTTTATTTATTTAATTTTCTTATTGGGAATTCAATGTCGAGTAAGTATTTATTGTATATTCCGGTTGTTGTTCAGCCTAATTAATTATTATTTTTATAAAGTGATATTTTGTTATTATTATTTTTACTTCTGACATTTTTTCATCAATTACGTATATTTTATAGATTTATTTATTTAAATTTGTTTTATTTATTTTTCGCCCGTTTCAACGTTAAGTTGATTGGTTTATTTATTTATTTATTTATTTATTTATTTATTCATCTATCTATGTTTTCTTACCCATACGAGGGAAGGGGGCAACTTTGCCGAGAGGAATAGTCGCCTTTGTCTGTTTTAAGAGGCGAAGGTCTTATATCCGTTTGTTAATTCAGTTATTTCTAATTAAGTATTCACCGTTGAGGTAAATATTATTATTCCCACAAAACGAATATCATTAATTTCTCGACTTAGCTATTAATGCTATATAGTAAATATTCTCGCCGGGGTGGTCTCAATATTTATTAATCCATTAATTCCTTATTTTATTTTATTTGCCATTGAATGTCGAGTAAGTATTTATCCTATATTGCTATATTAATTATTTTTTTTATTATTGAGTGGTATTTTTCTATTCAGCGTAAATTGTTATTATAATGTGAGTATTTTCCGCCTAAGCTTATTAGCACTTATTTGTTTATTTAAGGGTTGAAATAAAAATTTAAAATTAAAGTTAATAAAAATGTAATGTGAAACTGTATGTATCAGACTAAAAATGATGACCCTATTTCGAGTCGGTGATTAGTTCTGGGGTGCAATTTTATTATCAGTATAGATTCCTTTATCCAAAGGTTGCCGACGTTTCTTTACGTAGCCAGGATATCTACCTTGATTGATTTGTTCGTGTTATTGCATGCGTGGATGTGTTCGTGGAAGGAAGAAGTGCGTGTTTGTAGATGTTTTTTGATTCTAATATGTAGGGGTCTCAATGTCTACCAATGTGGAATTTGTTGCATGTAGTGAATTGTATGCGATATACAGTGTGTTTGTGGTGGCAATTGCCTGTTGTGTTCATAGGGCAGTTCGCTAGGGTGCAGGGTGTATTTTTGTAATTCGTGTTGCGTATTGTTAATTGTTGTCGCAGTGAAGCCCGGTATGTGTTAACTGAATATCGAGATTATCATACGTATATCTTTGCGGATAGCCGTGGTGATCCTGCTGTTGAAGAGCGGCAGCTTAAGGAAGCAGATATTGGAAAAAATGTGTCACGACCATCTTCGAGGTTTCCCGAGGTGTTCTATGGTGTTATATATATATATATATATATATATATATATATATATATATATATATATATATATATATATATATATTAGATTTTTCACTTATAAAATAGATCATTCAGTGAAGACCGGGGTTGTTTCAATAAAAACAAGCTCTATGATACTCGATTACAGAGTACAGAGCATTTATATGCGATTTTATGAAGGCTTACCAAAGCATTCCTTTCAGGACACCAATTATCACCATTAAAGATATTTTTTCTTACAAATATTATTTATTCAAATTCAATGTTTTTTTCTACACGTGTTTCACTACCAAGCAGGTACTTGCTTGGCAGATCATCAGGGAAATTAAATGTCTGGAATAAGGGTTTCAACTGCCGACAATACACAATGTGGCGTTGCAATAGTTGAGGTCACTTAAAAAGAGAAGAGGGAAAAAATAAAAATAAAAGTTAAAATTAAAAAACAAGAAAGAACAACGATAAAAAAGAAAGTCCTAGAAAATGTCTTAGAAAAGTAGCTCGTGCATTATTTCTGCCACCAAGCCACTTAATTTCTAAAAATAGAAACAATTGGATTTTTATAAAAAATATTTTGTACAGGGTTTTTATATTAGTAATAACAAAGTCTCTTGTCATTTAACGAGTTAAAGTGATATTTTCCCGTAAAGTTGCAAAAAATAACCCCGTCCATTAAAAAATGTTTTTTTTAAAATAGAAAATAGATTTCTGATAACGATATTCCGTAGTAATATTTATTTATGGAATATAGAGTAATATTCTCCCCAGATAGTTACAAACAGACACAGCCGTTAAGGAAATATTTT
>OY744517.1:65359426-65364426 GCA_963556195.1 Sepiola atlantica | reverse complement strand
AAACGAATTAAACGAATACTGAATAATTTTGTTTTTATTTAATTAGTGTAAATCTTAAGAATACCAATAAAAATAATTATTTAAATTTTGAAAACATTCTTTAAATGCATTTTCTGCTGTTTGATTTCATTTTTGTTGTATGAAACGAAGTAAATCTATGGTGACCCCTAGATCATTCAGCTTTCTGACAACTTTGTAGGTCGTCTTCGTTCTCCGACCTTACAAGCATAATCTTTCCTTAATTTAAAACAAAACAAAAACGGATTGTTTACCAGCCAGGTAAACTATATCGGGTATCGTATATAAAAACTTTTCAAAGAAAAGAAAAAAAAACCCAAACATTTTCAAACATCGTATAACAAATAATAGTTTAAAAAAGTAAACGTATTCTCGCGTAATAAAAATACTCTCATACTAGACTTGCCTTTTATTTACAAACTATCTTTACTCTGCTGCACTCTACCTACATAACTAAAATAGAAATACGCTGTTACCTTTGCGTTACGAAGCGCGCACTCGTGAGAATATATAAACAAAATGGGCCAACCCGACTCCATTCATGAACGCACGTGGGAAATATTCTGATCGACCTCTAATTTAAATTTTAAGAAATTGTTTGCAGCAATTCCACGAAAAAAAAATTTGAATACGGTCAACTCGCCTTGTGTTCACAATGCGGGTTTACAAAACCACCGCCACGGACGGATATATATTAAATAGGAATCCTCTCTATTTCACAATGCTGATTTATCAACCACCGTCACTAGCGAATAAAGAAATTCTTCTCCTTCATATTTTGTCAGCTGGCGAAACGCAAATTCTGACTTGCAAAACAACCGTTACTGACGGATAAATATAAAAAGAAAAACCTTTCTTTTATCTTGATACATCTTTTTTTTATTTACTATTGTAAAGCGATCCAGGCGGAGGGTATTTGTAGCAACATCGTTACAAACAGTAACACAAGAAAAAGCCGCGATTACGGGTATTTTCAATCTATGCTTTATTTCTATTCTGGGCTCTGATTGGTGCAAACATTTAACTTCGTTTCTGGTTTGCCCAATAAGGGTCCATCTCTCATACGAGCTGAGTATCTGACCGGAGTTTATAAAAGGCAGCGCCCACTAACTTCTTCATCTTTTCGGTCATGAAATGGTACAGCTTTCTGACTCAACAACGGCGCTTTTTTTCAACCCAAGAACTTTTCCCTTGGGACCCCGTCTGGCCTTAGGTTCGACAAAAACTCAAGGATCCAACACGGCGACAGTTGCATACACGTGGAGTTAACAATATAACACACACATACCTACATACACATATAGACACAGTCTGACTAACACATGCATACATACCGACTTTCCGATACAAACATTATCATAACATTAACTTATCTCTCTTCCTTACTAACGGGACATTTATTTAAAACCACATGGATTCTCTAACCTTTTTTCTTTGTCCAGAGTCTGACATATTATTGTGCTACTAAACACTTCTCTCTGCTGCCTTTATTCACTGAATTCCCGAGCACCGGCTATCTTCACCTGAAGATGAATTGTTCGTAAACTTTGGACAGTCAACGAACTTTCATAATTCCTTTCTTTTACATGTTAACGAATATGGTTAATAAATTTGTTTTAAATGTTACAATGAGACTTTATCTTTCTATTCTACAAATCTATGTAAAAAAATGAGTTTACCTTATCTAGGTTCTAATATGCCTTAAATTATTCCAGATAGAATCGGAGGGAAATTTTAATAGTGTTTTTAGATTCTGTGAATACAAAATAGAATCCTTATTCAAACTTATTCGAATGTTTTGTTTATCTATCTATCTATCTATCTATCTATCTATCTATCTATCTATCTATCTATCTATCTATCTATCTATAGGATAATCTGCTAAACTAATGAACGGATCATCATGAATGTTAGAATATATATATTATAGGCAACACGGTGAGTAACATGGGCCCATTATTTCTTTCTAAACTTTTCCATGTAGAGAGTGCTCCCACCAAAACGCACATTCCCCCCAAACATTTTTTGAAATAAGTTAGATACAATAAGTTTAATAGATAAAACAATTGCTCTACATCAAATTTTTAGCTATATTAAGTAATGTATGTTTAAAAGGATTGGTGCGCGCCAGAGCGTCAATTATATGTGTTTGATATGTATTCTAGGACACAGGGTGAGTAACGTGGGCACATTATTTTTTTGTAAACTTTACTATTTAGGGGGTTCCACCGAAACCGTACCGTACCCTCAAAGAAATAAAACACATTAAAATTTCAAACTAATGTTATATTTATTGCTTATACGCGTCCTGGGACGATATTGTACTAGTTTATTATATTTGCGAGGACGGAAAAATAGTTGCAACGGTGAACAAACTAAATGAAGACTGAAATCTGGGGAAACTTGCAATCATTCGCTTTCCAGAAGACATCACTTGTTTTTACCAGCGAGGGATCACTGGTAACGAATTGTATGATAACTCCTAGTGAGTAAAAATAATAACAAATATCAAGTTTGTTTGGCTTGTATATTTCTGTAACATATCGAATGGTTTCGTACCATTCTGATATATTAGGATAAGTAACCATTTGACAGCTGTTGAACTAAACAGTTGATTGTGGATGAGTAATAAAACACAAACCACCTGAGTACTTATGATCACGTGATAAAGCAGTGATTCGTAGTAAAGATGCACAGAGTTCATACTTTCATCCACAGGAAATATACCAGATGCTAGTAACGTGCCGGGAAAGAAACGACTGACAACTTCGGCCCGTCTCTAGGGATTGGAGCGATATGTGCCCATTCTCTGTCTATGTTTCCTTCACTCTCAATAAATAACGTATCCGTATATAAAATGCAAAACAAAACAAAACAAAACCTGAACAAAAACAAAAGCTACCCTTATTTAAAATAAAATGTAGTCTCTTGTTTTAATCGCCGGTCGACAAAAGGGCGCACTAAGGAGAAACTTCAGATGATGAAAGTTCCAGAGAAATAAAAGTTGGTCTAATTTGTTTGATATATTATCAAACTTTTTCGTGTGGTGGTCCGATGTGTCGTCGGAATCACTCAGGGACCTATCCTGGGCCACACAGCACCAAATACAGCGGATATTACGAGGACAGCATACGTTCCGACTGGTTGCTTTATTAATCTTTCTATGCCTACGCTGTATTTTGTAGATCCCAGAACTTGGTGTGTCAGCACAACTCGGTCGGAGACTTGAGTAACTTGTCGGCTATCAATTTCTCTCAGCCTTGCTCCGAAGCAAGCTATTACTGTGCTATGCCCGATTTAGGTTGTGAGAAAGCAAGTTAGCCGGAATAACTGTTCGCATACAAAAATGACTAATACATTTTTATCTTTAAAATATTTAATTTATTATAACTAAACTAACACGATGGCTCCATTCCCAATAGTGAATAAGATAGACTTATAACTTCAAATTCTACACTCTTCTCCGCTCAATTCCATTCAGCTACTTGTTTTTCTATCTCAAAACTTCTCTCATATAAACCCACCTCCACTTCACATAACCAATCCAAATAACTACAGTTATGCAAAGACTCATACTGAACTTTAAAAAGTTCATAATTAAAAACAATAATTCAACATTGTTTAGCTTTCATAACTTAAACTTTTTTATCTAAAGTTTTTGCCTTTCGACACGCGCACGGGATGACACCATAAACTATTTTTAAACACCACTTAATATTTATAGTCTCCGTTTGCCACCAATGATGGTGCCATAGTGGTATTCAATGCCCCAACACATTACAAAAAAATTCGTTCAAAACATTACTATTCTATCCATTACTAGAGAGGTGTGTTCATACCTTTTACAATTGTCTTCTTTACTTTTGCATTAGTCCACATCTACGGCGAGGTCAGCAATAATGGATTTTTAGCTCTACATGACAAGATCACAGACTTGATCCGGGTGAAGACCGGTTTTACAAAGACCATTGTGGAGTGCGTCTGCTCATCTCATCATCGGCTTATCACTCGGTCGCTTCCCGGCGACCTCTAATTTAAAATGTTTCGCGACGGTGTCGTCGGCGGTCCTCAGCATCTGTCCCAACCATCTGAGCTGCCATTCCCTCATCTGGCCCTCGATCGGAGTGATGCTGTAGCGCTTTCTGATGATGTCATTGCGGATGTGATCTAGCAGTATTATTCCCGAAATCCAGCGGAGCATTTTGGTTCCCATAACGGCGAATCATCACTCCGCCTCCCTCGTTGGCGTGCAGTACTCGGAGTTGTACAAAGCGATGGGTCTCAGAACACATTTTCGATCTTATATAATTGTATTATAATATAAGTGAGTACGATAGATCTGATGAAAATCTGAACTCGGACTTTCGTAGTCAGCATCGACATCCATTAGACCACTCGAGAATTTAAGGCAAAAGACAGTTATTTTTCATGAAAACGAATACGAACAACAAAGAAATGTCGGTCTAAAAAAACCCAGAAAGAAACCTCAGTTTCAGAAACAAACGCCCATAGTACCGGAGTCATAGACGAATAGAAGTACAGAAAGACAGAATTAAAAGAAAACACAAAATACCACAAAGCATTCTCTTTACCCATAAAACACCACTACATCCATTGTTTTACTTCTTAGGGTACTTATGTCTTATCTTTTTATTTTAATTTAATCTTCTGTACGATTGCTACATTAGGCGAAGCCGAATTAAGAGTCACGAACGTCAGCTCTGATTTCTGACGAGATGCCGAATTCATGATCGTAACTCCTATACCAGCATTCTCGACCACTACTCATTACTTAGGTTTAGCGTTGGGCTTAATAGAAGGCGAATTTATAAATAATATTCTCTTTCATAAAACTCCCTAAAAATCAAGGTTAAATGTAAACTAGACGATCAGTGGCCCCTGTAGTAGATTGCATAATGATGTAGAATTTGCTGCCATAAAACACTGCTGCTATTATTATTATTTTAGTCTTTTAGTTTTGT
>OY744517.1:65311926-65354426 GCA_963556195.1 Sepiola atlantica | reverse complement strand
CTCGATGTCCTACCTAAACTGTATCATCTTTTCCTCTATCTGCCTTGTATATCAAAAACTCACTCTTCACTTCCCCCTTCCACTTTTACCTGCTTGATATATTTCGTTTAAGTAATTCTAATCACAATCTACCTTGAACTGGAAGATTTCCAGACCTTCCCCTTATCTTAAGGCCAGGAAGAATTTTTTTAATGATGGCTTTAGATACGCAATTTTGTTTTAACTTTTCGAAATCGCTGCAATTTCGATCAAGGCGCATTTTCTCGTTCTATGCTTTCAAACGAAATTTTTTCCTCTAGAACTGATTTTACTCTTACTTGTCAAAATCGGATTACTTTACTACTCTGGCTGCTTAACCTTATCCCATACATAGGACCCGGATTTTATCATTACTACACACTCTTAGAGTTTCATCTTACGAACTCTTAATGCCTTTTCAACGGTGAATTTTTATCTACATCCTCTACATTACCTTATATTCTTTTATAGTTTTTATACCATTTCAAATGTTGACATTTGGTAAATTTATTTAACTAACTTATTTGTCAAATCTCCTCTGACGAGAAGATTACATCTTTGAAAAAACCACGGTTTAATGAACGAGTAATAAAATAATTTTCTCATATAAATGCCTTGTTTTGAACTATTGATGATATTGTATTCTACACAATTTTTATTCTCATCATTTACTTAGGATTCATTTTATCAACATTCTTAAATTACCCTAAGTAGCCTTTACGTTCATTAAAAGTTAATTTCCTACGTTTTTGTTAATTTTACTATAAGTATTTTTAAATGTGTATTCTTGCTCTTCTATCAATCTTATTTACAAGTTAAAATCAGTAAATTGAACGAGTTATAACAATTCAAAAGTATATAAATGTTTTGGGACACCCTATATATATATATATATATATATATATATATATATATATATATATATATATATATATATATATATATATAGTAAGCTATTGAAATATATGTATGCCAATTAAGCTACACATAGGCTCCTGCGTTTCATCCCCGGGGGAATCTTCAGGCTAAAATGCATGGAGTTATTTTTGCCGGGTGTTTTTATATACACGGCTAGCTCGTTAACCAATCAGATTCTTTGTTGTTCTCTCAGCAAATCGTTGGACTTCCCACGAACAAAGGTGTGGTTAGTGTTACTTCCTATATCCTGTTCTATTGTTCTGTTTTCTATAGATTGATCTATATCCTGTTTCCTTTGTTGTATCAGTATAAGAGTGAATTTATTTTAACACGTGGTTCCTTGTATTTCTATTTTAGGTTTGAATTTTTAAATTGTTAAGTTTTTGTTTGGTTTAGTTTTTTCAATCTTATTTATTTATTTATTTATTTATTTATGTATCGTTAGCCTAAGGTAAATTTATTTCTGTGTTGGCAGCTGTTTACTATCCAACTTCTACAGTTTAATAGATTTCGGGGGTCTTTATATCTCCTTATAAAATTTTATGTGGATACATGAAATAGTAATATATATATATATATATATATATATATATATATATATATATATATATATATATATATATATATATATATATATATATATAATGGATTGAATGAAAGAATAAAATGATGAATTAATCAAACTTTATTACATATCAAAGTTCAAGCAAAACGTACTCTAAAGTCCTTAATCTTTGATGGGGTATGTTACATAAATGTGTGTTCTTTGCCGTTATACTTTATGTTTTATATATTTTTATATTTTTTTAAAGCGAAGGTTTTACTCGCAATGATGTCATTGCGGTAATAGTCCTCTGAGGAGAAGATCCCTTTGAAAATCCATGGATAAGGAACTTTACAGTACTTTTTACTTGAACTTTGATATATAATAAAGTTTAATTAATTTCTAATTTTATTCTTTGATTCAATCCATTATTGTTAATGCTCTATCCAATATATTGAGTTTCGTCTTTATCCTGATGGTTCACTAATTAAAAATATTAGATATTATCATTTTATCTCTCTCTCTATCCCTTAATAGACTTCACAAATAGCCTATGCTGGACATCTCATTTCTTTGATCAATCATAACTCAAAAACCAATAAACCAAATTAGTTAAAACTTTGCACAAATATTTTATTTGATAGGTTCTATAAGTGTGTAGAATTTCAACATCATTAGTCAAGCCAACTCAGAGATCCAGAAAGTTCAATCATGAAATCATGTTATCTGAGTGTACGTACGTACGTATGTGCCACCCTGTATCTAATCAACTATTTGATGGATTCAGCTGATTTTTGGCAGGGATAGAGGTTCTAGGGTCTAGTTGATGGCATTTTAATTTCAGTTTACCATATACCTTAGCTTTCCAGAAAATTGCAAAAAAACTTAAAAATTACCATTGTATTGAGGCATAGCGTTTACAAAAGTAGTGACATTCCATGATAAATGCCAGTATACTGAAATTATATGCCCTTAATAGGGTTAAGATGAAAATTTATATACACTAAATGTACAAAATCAATGAAATTCCCAAATTTTTACACTTTTATTGTCATTAAGGGTATGCGAGCACTACAGGGCTATGTATTTTACTAGTAGGAATTTTTCTTCAGCGCACCTCACACACTTTATCCACTCATGCATAGAGATTTATACTGTAGTGATGTGATAATGAAATGGTTTGGTTGATATGTAGTCATACCCTTAATTAATGACAATAAAAGTGTAAAAATCTGGGAATTTCCTTGCTTTTGTACATTTAGTGTATATGAATTTTCATCTTAACCTTATTAAGGGCATATGATTTCAGTATACTGGCATGTATCATGGAATATATATATATATATATATATATATATATATATATATATATATATATATATATATATATATATATATATATATTTATATTTATATATATATATTGGGTATTGATTTACTCCTCTCCAGGAGTTAGGCACAAGGCCAGTTTTTATCTTACTCCCACAAGTAAGATGTGACCTAACGTAGGGTCGGGAAAGTGGGGTTTAAAAATTGCTTGGACAGTCCCGTCGGCATTCCCAGGTAGGGGCGCCTCAGGCAGTAAGCAATAAACTTACTCCTCCCCAAAGAAGGGAGGCAAAGCCTGGGAAGTTGGACCTCCCAGAACTGCACAGGACAGACTATTGACTGGCGTAAATCAAGACCCGAAGGCCAATACAACACCAGTATGGAGTGCAGTATCCATCGGAACAGATACTACACTTTGATTTTAGCCAAAAGGCCAATTGGGTAGATAGAACACTATCTGTTCTTTACTGTGTTTACAAATAAAATAAATAAATACAGAGCTTATTTCTCTCACATTTAAAATATAGATGTCACGACTGTCTAGCGGTAAGGAGCTTGGATTCGAGTTATTCGACCAGCGGTACAGTTACTTCATCCACACTGATTATTCTTAGTTAAGTCATAAAACATATATATGTCCGTAAATATTAAAATATTTACTTATTAAAAATAATTATTCATATAAACTCACAGGGATTATCTCTCTCTCTCTCTCTCTCTCTCTCTCTATATATATATATATATATATATATAGCCATGCTGATGACGGCAGTGAGCCACAAACACGTGTCCATAGATTACCTTCATATACGTATAAAATTTATATATAAATATATATATATATATATATATATATATATATATATATATATATATATATATATATATATATATAATTTCGGTAAGATTATGTCCGCATGGTATAATCCAGTGAATCTCGAATCTTTTTATATAAAATTGCCCTATAATATATATATCATATATATCTTCATGTAGCGTGTAATCGTTCCCTTCGAAGTGTCTTGTTTATCTTCTTAGCACCGACCACTGTAACGTCAGCAGAAAAACGAGACTGGGTGATTATATATATATATATATATATATATATATATATATAGCCCACTATTTAGTATGGAGGCAAGATGAAAATGAAAGAGTAGATCCATCACGAAGTAACATATAATTAGGGTAACCTGATTCATAAGATATAATTTTGAAATTACAAGGTTAACCGTCAAATTGTATCGAATATTTTAAATTTGTAGCACACTTCTTAATTTACTATTTTCAAGGGACAGGTAATAAATAATTAATATTTATTTATAAATATTATTATAAGCCCCCTTTACTAAAGGCCGGGCACTCTGAGTGAGTTTAATAACAAATAGCTTCATGCGAGATCCAACACAGTTTGTTGTTGTAAGATCACTTTCACTGCTCGTGTAAAATGCCGTCCGATTCTGTATTTACAAAGTTAAATTCCTCCTCGGTGGCCAACGGGGCAACACTCTTGACTGCGAAGCAGTGGCGATTTGTGATCAGAGTTCGAGCCCGCGGACCGTCGGGAATTAACTTCCTGTACTGAAGATTGCGTTAGCATGAGACATCGATGTCTGTAGGTAATAAATAATTAATATTCATTTATATATATATATATATAACTTATATTCCGATATAATTTAGTGCTAGCTACCATATTGCAGAATGGTTCTTGGGTGTAGTGTTTAGATAGTATTTTTATTATTGATATTATTTGATATGCAAATTTCCAATATCACACTGCAGTCTTAAGGGTAATATATTATTATTATTATTATTATTATAATTATTATTATTGTTATTATTATTATTATTATTATCATTATTATTATTATTATTATTATTATTTATGTATATATTAGTGAAATTAAAGCTGAATTATTTCTACATTTGATTATTGGGGAAGTGGTCGTTTGATCAGTACTACTGGAGAGCCATGAATATTATAACTGTCCTGTTTTTAAATCTCCTAAACAGTTACATGGTAAACAGCTGATGATCCTCGTTTAATATTTCATGCTTAAGTTAAAGTCCCCTGTCTTCTTTCACTGCTAGATACTTCGATCCCCTTTTTTATTTGTGAATTTTCCAGCGGTAAGTCAGCTTATGTAAGTGCTAAGTCTGCGATATCTTGGATTTAGTTAGTATCCCTGGGAATTAAACTGCCATTTTATTCTTTGTTTAAAATGACTCAAAGCTTCTTTAGACTATATATATATATATATATATATATATATATATATATATATATATATATACAAATGGCTGTCCGTGCTGTACGAATGTGCTCTATATATATGTATGTATAATCTATACAATATTTCTTCTTGTCTCTGTCTTTGTTCTTTAGCACGGCTGCAATGTCACCGATACGCAATTACTTATCAAATTTATGTAATTCATCCAAACCCGACGCAGTAGTAGTAATATTACACCAAGTTTCTTTGTATTGCAAGAAGCAGGCGTAAACTGATTTTCCGATTGAATTTAATTAACACATTTTACTTACAAAAGCTATTAAATAAATTCCGTAGGAGAAAATATATAAAAGCATCAATAGATCAAACTCTTAAAATTTCCCAAAAAATTATTTTTAATTATGTGGTAATTTATTTAAAAATACAGTTACACACAACTTCATTTAAAATAACGCTAGAATGAATATTTTACTGTTGCATGTTTGTAGGTTTTAAAAGAGTAATATATTATTTGTCTCAATATAAAGCTATTATAATATTTTACGGCATAACTATTGTACATAATAGCCAATATTAACGATATATTAACTGTAAATGTCGATATAATTTGTATTTCACTTAAATAAATATAAGTAATGTAAAATAAATAAAGGTATTATAGGACGGTAGACGTATATCTAATATATAAATGTATCTTGTCGGATTTTAAAAGTAAACCCAAATAGTTCATCTGACATATCGCTATTTAGTTCGGGCTAGCCTACGTTTCTGTTATTTATTCCACTATGTTATTCTACAAATCTAATTAATTTCGTTATTGGCACGGAAATAATAAATTTCGATTAGTTTTCTTTTTGATAACATTTCCGCCGGGTAGGAATAATTTTAAATAGCTACATTTTTCAACTGACGTAAACAAAAACATGAGCTCAAACCCCTGATAAAAAACGAAACGTTCAGCAATTTTATCTTCATACTTTCGCTACCTGATAACCAATTACATGTGTTTAAAAGAAACGTTAAATTATTTATTTCTTACCATACTACTAGATAATATACTGTTACTTCTAATTCCCACTTAACCGGTTTTTTCTATTAGATGCTACAAAAGTAAATTATTTTGAATGTTATATTTCCAACGACTTCTTAATTATGAACGGTTCACAGTGACCATTTGCAAAAGCAGAGGTTTTCTATTTGTTAATTTTCATTGTATAGTTTTTAAATGAAATACTTTATATTCGCTCTTGTAGAACCTACAATCGAGCACTCTATTTTTTCAACTAACTTGTGATACATGCAATATATATATATATATATATATATATATATATATATATATATATACATTGTATATATAAAAATATAGCTACACAATTGGATAATTTGACTGTCTTGTAGCAATTTTATGCAGAACGGTTATACAGAAATAGAAGTAAACCAAGCACCAAAAAGGTCTGTTAGAGTCATTTGACGATCTCTCACGGCGTAAAAATAGTTATCATGACTGATTAAAAACACGTAATCTATCTATCTATCTATCTATCTATCTATCTATCTATCTATCTATCTATCTATCTATCATCACTAGATTTAATGCGGTTGATCTTTTAATGAAACACTAATCTTATTTCCTGAAAAATTAGTGAGAATATCTAAAACCGAACGTTAAAGAAAAAATATCAAAGAAAACCTCTTACATGCGTACCTTCATCCGTGCCCGCACCAACATTGTGAATGCTGTTTGGGTAGCTTTTGCGCAATTCTTCGTATTGACAACAAAAAATAATTAAAACAACTCATTGTCAGATGTAATACTAATGATGATATTAATCTATTAATATAATACTAATCGTATGTATTTTTTAAATAATAATTATTTTTGTTAACCGTAACATGGAATTATTCCACGAAGCCATAAGAAATAGAAAGAGAAATAGTATCGTGTCATATTTTGTTCAACATAAACATTAAAATTTAATTTTTCCTGAATGAGAACCACGAAAAGATACATTTTTTCTTCATTATTAATTTAAAAATTAGTGCGTTTTTTTATTTGAAAATGTAATATCAAATATGCATACGCTTGAAAAGTAATTGTTTTCGTAGTAGTAAACAAATATACGGGGACTGAATCGATTACTTAAATTTTAAAACTATTTTAATGTGTAGTAAAATTTTGCTTGAATGTTGTTTTCCTTGAGTGTATTAAAGATAAACCAGATTTTTATTCACACAGTAATAATTAATTAGCGAAGGTGTAACAATCTAATTTAATATTATTTTTGATGTAGTTAAAAAAAAAGGTAAAAAAAAAAACGATTATATGACGTCACTTTTGCTTCTTAGGTAAATTTGAAAATATAATGTTATGGTTATTTATACACACACGCATGGATTCTCCCAACTATAAATAGCAGCATGTAGACAGTCAATATTCCAGCAGATAGTCCTGACATTTGGACCGAACAGTCTCGCTGGTAATTCTCTAATATCTATATGTCTTTGTATTACTGTTCTTTAATATATTTCTTTACTCAATTCCTCTCTTGTGTCTATTTATGCCCCCTAACACGACCACAACAATTCATATACTGATTCTGGTGGATTCCGAATCTTTGTTAAAACTACTCTTAAGAAGGAACAACTCGTCATTCGCCGATCACACACATATAATGCACTATAATATAATATAGATTATATATGGACCTGGAGTAAAACCAACAACTTTCTTACTTTGATGATGAAGTCCCAAGCACAACGCTTTATCATTTCCTCTACAAAAGGTTTGAGAAAAAAATAACATATTCGGGGGGAAAGAAAGCAGAATGTAATATCTTGGAAAATAATTCATGTATTCTAAAAATTCAAAGTCCATCCCTTGCCAGAACTTTTGCCTACTAGAAGAAATCGGCCTGATCCTCCACTACGGTTTCGAGGTGGGATCTGAATCTGGAGCACGCGGTCTTCATGGTGTTCTACGAGAGACGGCTGAACACCAGTTTGATCCTGGCAATTAGCTCGTCTTTGGTGTTGCAGGCGGTACGGTTGGTGTCTTTTTCAATTGTGCACCACACATAATAATCCATGCGGTTGTAATCAGGTGAATTCAAGGGAGAGAAGTTCGACAAGTTAAGTCGGATGAATTCTCAGAAAGCCATTTCTGGGGTTTCCTGCTACCACAACTATGGCCTTCTCACCTAGCGCTTGACAACAGTGAACAACAACTCAATATAGCTATCTGAATTTAATCGGAGTCCCTTTTCCAAGTTATAGGATGGCATAACATGGATTTGCATTTCATTACGCGCGGGACTGTGCGGACTGTAGGCTAGCCACCCATTGTTCTGCGTGTTTGCAACTGGTCTTGAGAAGAACAAGAGCATCCCCGGTTCGACTGAGTATTTGAGGTTGTTTTGGCTTTCCTATGGGGATTATCTTGGACACTGGCGGTGAGTAGTTGACCCTTGCGACTGTTTTATGAGGCGTAGCGCATATCCTCGTTCATCACTTTCTTCATAGTCGCTATCGACGCGACAAGGTCCACGTAATCTTGCCTGGATTTTTCCGCACCTTTTGTGCAGCTTCTCAATGAACTTTTCTGACATGTAGCTAAGATTTCAGAACTTTTGAATCTGGCTCGAATCATCATGATGCATGTCATCCTCTTTAAATATTCCAGGGCTTTTCAGTGATCCATGGTCTCCAGCTTTAAAGCACACTAATAGTGCACATAAACAGCTACCTGTTGCGCTTCACTGCTATTAAATACTTCAAATTGTTCTGAAATGAAAGAATATTAAAAAAACATCAAATCTTTCTCGAACACTTTGTAATTTTTTTATAGGCATATCTACTCTTTGGGGGGTTTTATTGCAAGGGAATAATAAATAATTGTAAACGATCTGCTATTTTACTTATAGCTGAGATCGGGGTTTATAACTTTCTCTATGAGTCGTGCTGACACATCGGTATCCGTTAGATCATCGAATTTGACCGACGTTGAGTTTGGTCAGCATCAGATTGGTGGCCATTTGAGAATACCAGGTGCTGTATGCGGCCGTGCTCTGATTACTGCAAGCATTCCAGGGGTCTCAACTGACCGTCGATTACGTATAACGGCTGACGAATATAGATAAGGACTATCTTCGCGAACGCACTGGTTCCCAGTATATCATCGAAGTAAAGTGACATGACATTGAGCCTGGTGCTGCTCGGCTCTGATTACTGCAAGTTTCAATGGGTCTCTACCGACTGTTGGTTATGTATACCGGCTTACGAATATAGACGGAGACTATTTTTGCTCTGGTTACTGCAAGTTTTAATGGGTCTCTACCGACCGTTGGTTATGTATACCGGCTTACGAATATAGACGGAGACTATTTTCGCTCTGGTTACTGCAAGTTTTAATGGGTCTCTACCGACCGTTGGTTATGTATACCGGCTTACGAATATAGACGGAGACTATTTTCGCTCTGGTTACTGCAAGTTTTAATGGGTCTCTACCGACCGTTGGTTATGTATACCGGCTTACGAATATAGACGGAGACTATTTTCGCCGACCTTTCTATCATCCTAGGACTCTTTAATAAATTAACGCTCAAATTAACTTGGAGCCGGCTCAATTCACACGAATGAATGATGTAACAGATCAAATCAGAGCAAATATCAGATCCATTAGTGTGTAATTGGATTTAATTGATCCAACAGGATTTTAAACCCATGTGACGATTCCATTAACCCAATTAGTAACTATTGTTCCCAAAATTCAGCATCAACAAAGCTGTCGTGCACAATCGTTTCTGAGACAAACTTCTTTTTATTATTAAGTATCTTCATCCGCACAAAAGTAGAAGGAAACTCATCAAATATTTCGCTAATAGTCCAGTCAGAATTTATTTTTTTGCTGATAAAGAGAATTAATGATAATAAAAAATTGTTTCAGAAACGATCGTTCACTAGACCATTGTTGATGTTGAATTTTTGGAACTTGTATACTCAATCATGAATATGTCATAATTTTGTATATTTCTAAGTGGTCATATAATAGTTGACCATAAGTCCTAACCATTCAGCTGATTTTAATACCTAATTTATTTGCATTTGATGAACATAATTGATCGACCTTTCATCTAAGTATTTTTCTTGGTCTTGTTAGCATACTATCAAAGACTAAGCCGTTGACTTTTCTTATATATATGTATAAAATATACATTGTATATATATATATATATATATATATATATATATATATATATATATATATATATGTATATATATATATATATACTGTCCATAAGATCTTTTCCCGATGTCTTCAACCTGTTTTAGTAATGACATCCTCCTTTTGTGACTTCATCCATTATACATGAAGGCAAACAAACAAGCAAACCAGATACAAGATTCACAGAGTTTTATTAATATACTAGCGGAACCCGTCGCCCGGCGTTGCACGGGAGAAAGTACTACCTATTGCATGACGTCGAACAAAGATAGAAACGGCCTATTGTTGTTTCTCCCACCCCTCTACCGTGTTGGCGAATGCTATAAATTAAAAAAAGAAAAAGGTGGTAGAGTAGAATGGGATCGAACACTGAAACTGGCTATCATGATGCCGACCTTCCTAACGACTGCACCACCGTTTCGAGTTAAAAATACATGTGAAAATAGGTTAATTAAGCTAAACCTGATTATGGACATGCGTGTTATGTTAAGATTCAGCAATGACACGGTTTATGTCATTTGTAGATGATGAAAATGACTGGATTTGGGCAAGTTTTCTATAATATGCGTGTTTAAGGTGTATGATTTTGAAAATGTAAATATATCGGGGTCTACGAGTATCTTGGTGCTTATTGAATTAACTAGGAAGTCGATCTGATCAAGAAATTGTAGCGGCCATGTTGCATGAATAAATGTTGCAGGAACTGTGTTCGTTAATTTCATTCGCTTAATTCTGGAATGAATATAAATGTAGAAGTCATAGGTAGAATTTAAAATAATGTAATCTGATATTCGCGGAAAATCATCGGAGTTAACGGGAGCGGGCATTAAGTCTTTGCGTATTTCTTTATATTATGTAGTAAATTAATACCAGGTAAATAATAAAAAAGAACTGGGTGTTTTGTGACAATTAAACTGTGCTTATTAGTTCCCGGTGTCGATGAGTAGAGTGACAGTACAGAATTGTTAAGGTGAAAAAGTTTTTGCTACCACCTATATGGAGTTGGTTTTTCGGAGAGACGTGAATGGTGGGCCAAATGTAATATTTAGTGTTATGTAGGAAAAAATAATAACAAATTTACTAAAACACGCTCGAGTGAATAAGTGTAGCATAGTGGTGAGTTTAATAGCCTGTGATGCATGTGGTTATTTTCCTATACTCCGAGAAGTTACAGGGAGAAAAACGTCTCTACTTTATATATATATATATATATATATATATATATATATATATATATATATATATATATATAGTATTATCACGCTTTTTTGTTGACACTCGTGTTTGCGTATTTAATAAACGGTTGATTTAATCCACAGGGTTGTGAACAAACAAAGAAAATTAGATGGTTAAAATGAGTCTAGTACAAGATTGAAAGTCTGTTCGTGTCTCATTAATTTTTATCATCATTTATAATTATTCATATAGCTCTATCCAATAGGATATCAAGTCTTTCATTTGTTCACCATTTACTCATCTCAATAGAATTCTTCATATTATCGTAGGAGGACTGGTTGTTTTGGATTGGGACAAAAAAATGCCTCGAAGGACCTTACCTTCACTGACCAAGGATAGAACAGATGAAATGTAGTATCAGAACAGATACTACACTTCAATCTCAGCATGCACCCTCTATCGTACGGGGATAACTCCTGGATATAGAACCTTTGAACTTATCTTGAAGCCCAGAAGTAATAAAGGCATTGTTATTACACTTTGTATAGCGCTTATGATCGTGACAATGAGTCAGTGAATTCAGCCAAAACGCCATACACAGCACAAATAGGTTTTAACGGCTATTCGTTTGGACGCTTGGAGTATTATTTTAATAATTCTAAAACTTCAGAATGTTAATCACACACGCCCCCATTTACTGATATACATTTCTTTCCTTAATATTTTTGCTATTCAAACTTTTCGATTGTACATAGGAAGATAATTATGTAGGTAAGCGGTAGTGGCGATTTTTGGGCAGTACGGCCCGGGGGTTGGGAGTAAGTATGACATTGGAGGGTCAACGAAAGCCAGAATACAGATAAGTATCCGCTGACCTGTCCAAATTGATGGGGTAATTGGTCAGCGTTTTTTTTCTTCATACCTGCGGCTACACATCTTTCTCGAGCCTCAGAGTCAAAGGTCAAAGAGGTGTCGACGGGCGTTGTGTGTTAGCGAGGTGGCCGCTATTAGCGATGTTATGCTAACAAAGAGTTAGCGAAGTGTGTTTAGAGGGTGTAACAGTGGGTCATTCCTGTTTTTTTTCTTGACCAATGCGGGTGGTGGTTACGGGTTAGAAAGTACGTCGATCGTAGAATCGTGAAGCAGACAGAAGTTTTCTTTTCTAAAATCGGGGTGCTTGGTGATAGGATAGACCAGAGGAGGGCTGATTACAACTGAGTTACCCCACCCCGACAGGATGGAGCTAAGCTTGTTTGGTGGACTCGAAAAGGATGGTTTCAGCATCTATCTGTAGGCATCCATAATTTTATTTTTAACCGCTTACTTAAAAATGTCGGAATTTTTTTTATAGAGCCGCTTTTAATAGTAACAACATATTTAAAAACAATAATGTTACTGCGCTTGTGCGTTAATTTGTGATAAATTTTAAAAAATGCAGGAGAATTCATTAAACCTAGATGCATGCTGTGGACATTCCTCGTCGATCTGTATAATTTACTGTTAATAATAATATTCCTTTTTAAATAATAAATATCTGTCAGGGCTAACAATATTAAGTAAAAAAAAAATGGCCGTTGATTCTCCGTAAAAATTATTGTCATTATCAGCTTAATATTCTTTAAATAAATAAAACAAATATGTCTTATATTCATTTATTGACATTTGTAGTGATTTAATTCTTTTTAAAACAATAAATATCTTTTGTTTTCTCACCGTAAATAAATTGTCAGCTAAATATTCATCAACTGAATGAAATAAATGTCACTTTTTGAAATCTATTTATTTAAAATTGTACTGTTTTAGTTAACGTGACGAAATAATTCAATTTTGGAACAATTCATTTTAAAATCGGTGAATGTATAACCATCTTATCTTATCATAGAATCTCATTTGTCGGTATTTCTATCGTCTTCTTTCTCTTCTTACGTAAAAAATACTTGCCAGCTAAATACATCTTCTAATGAATAAAACGAACGTTTTCATCTTTTAATTTGTTTAGATATTGTAAAGATTTAAATCATTTTAAAATAAATGATCTATTTCTTGTCACCATAAAATAATTGTTAGCTAAATATTCTTTAAATTAATAAAACGAACTTACCTTTTGTGAAATTCTTTATTTCAGATTGTAACACTTAGATAACTTAAAATAACATGAATGGAAAGAGTATCCTGTAAAACTGTTGAAGTCGAGAGGACGACAGAACTCTTTACATGACCGTTCATTCGATTTTAGAATAATTCAGTTTGAAATTGGTAAAAATTTAATTTATTTTACAAACAGCGACATCAACTATTTCTCAATTACTTTTTGCATTTTGCGTTTGGTTATTGGACACTCCGAACTTTTCAAATGAGTGTGGCATGGGATAACGTACAATGATAACGTATTATATAGATTAGAATATTCTTTCAGGTTTTGGTGATTAAAAAAATAAACAAATTGGTTTATTTTCAGGTGAAGGCCTCGTATGATATATGTATATATATATATATATATATATATATATATATATATATATATATATATATATATATATATATATATATATATATAAGGGAAGGTTGAAGGTAATCCGACGTAATGGGAAATGAAAAAATAAAAACCAAAAAGGATGTTTTTTTATGTATTCATCAACGTTTCATCTTTATTTGTAAGACTTCCTCAGGATGATAATTTTAAGAAAAATGTCATGCAAGTACGTGAAAATATTGGGCTGACTTTTTCTCATCAACCAATCATGTCAACCCATTATTTTCACGTACTTGCATGACATTTTTCTTAAAATTATCATCCTGAGGAAGTCTTACAAATAAAGACGAAACGTTGATGAATATATATAAAAAAAACATCCTTTTTGGTTTTTCCTTTTTCATTTCCCATATATATATATATATATATATATATATATATATATATATATATATATATATATATATATATATATATAATCTCTCTCTCTCCCCTCTCTATCTCTCTCTCTCTCTCTCTCTCTCTCTCTCTCTCTCTCTCTCTCTCTCTCTATATATATATATATATATATATATATATAAACATAAAGAAAGAAGGAGAGTAGAAAGTAGACTTTGTGTTTACTTTCGGCGGTCTCGTAACTGTTGCTTCCCTTAATTTGTCCTTTAGTCTTCACATTTCATGAGTGATGTCTCTGACAAAGGGAGACAAATTGCTGTTTTCTGGGTCAAAATCTATTAATCTAACACTTATCGGTGGCTAGTGTTTGATCTTGAGGTAGTATTATTTAGCTCCTTATATCAAGTGGCTTCATGACTTATCTGGAACGATTTCCATTAAAAAAGGAATATTATATATCTAATTGTTACAATGTTAAACAAATGATTTTACATAGATAACATTAGTTTTATTTATTCAAAGGATATTTTGCTGACAACTATTTTAAGGTGACAAGAAATAGATTATTTATTCTAAAATGATTTATATCGTTACACTATTTAACTTAAAATTAATTTTTACACCAAACAAGGCACATTGCTACTGAGACATAAGGCGCTACTGTGAATTAGGGACCATACCTAAAGGGACACCCTCAGTAGGGAGTTTAGCAGCGAGATGTATGTTCACATTAAATTTACACTTCTGTATGTTAGTACAGTCAGGGAAGCAGGGAACATGGAGGGAATTCCAAAGGTTAGCAGTTCGAGAGAAGAAACTATTAGAGTAGAAAGCTTCCGGCATCTGGGAACCTCTACAGTGAAGGGGTGGGATTTTGCTCCCTGTCGAATTGGTCTGGAGTATTTACGTCGAGGGCCACCAGTGCTACGAGCTCATCGGAGCAGATTACATTGAAGTACTTGTAAAACAAGCATAGGGATGCAATTTTGAGGCGTGGGACAGCGGTGTAATGGGGGAATGGTACCTTAAACGATATACTTGTATTTTTTCCCTTTTTTATTCTTTTCATAAAAACGATGCGAATCTGAATGGGACTTAATGTGCGGTTAATGAAATCATTTGTAAGAATAACAATTTAAAAAATAAATAAATAAAATAGGTTTGTGATAATACATGATACAGATACAATAAAATGCTAACATAATTGAAGTTAGATGACCAGAAAGTAGGAGGAGTAGTAGGGGTGGGAGTATGTGGGGGCATGGGTGGGGAGCAACACAATCATGTAAATCTGTGAAGGGTCATTGGAAATCATTAGAGCGTTAAGATTAGTGAAAGTGATTAGACTGTTAACGTATATTATATATCAACCGCTTATTGGGCACTCGTCGAACTACTAGACGAGAGTTTAAGCCTCGAGTCTTATTAAGAACTAGTTGAAAGACACGCCTCAAGACGGGTCTATAATACGGGGTCATCCTTGAAAATTTTAATAATTACAAGAGTTCGAACCCTCCGAATATACTTCAAATCAACAAAGAAAAATGATACCGTTTTTGTGAAAACGTTGTGCGAAAATAAAACTTACACGACGGCATTGCGGGGTGGGGGTTAGTACAATAAAATTTGGTGGTTTAATTCCATTTTTACCATAGTTAACTTACATAATACTAGCAAATATATGCTATTTAAGGTCGCATATTTTTGCTAACCTGAAACAATGGTATCATGACGAACGAACATATAATAGATTGCCCCCTCACAAAAAAGTAGGTAATGCCTGGGAGGATGGTATCATAAGTAACGAACATATACAACACTAACTCTCAAGAGAAGGTAATGTCCATGAAGATGATCTCATGACAACAGGACAGATACTACACTACCGCCTCTCCAAAAGGAGGATGTAATACCTGGAAGGAAGATTTTATTACAACAGAATCGATATTACATTACCTTCCCACCCGAAATGAGAAGGTAATTCATGAGAAGATGGTTTCATGACAACAGACCAGATACTACACTACCCTCAAAGGTGAAGATAATGCCTGAGAATATAATATCAATCATTATAACAGAACATTCTTCGTGAATATTACAAATCACTTCCTACATACAATGAGGTAGCACAAACACGAGCAATTCTCAAAACCGCAGCGAAACTCATTAAAGTTGACATCAAGACGACAGTGGCGCCAATGGAGGATACTGATGCAACAACGGCCGAACTGAAACTAGCGGCAGTATTAGACTTCATTCCTGAAAGTTTGCCGTTCTTATTGCAGCATATGTTTGTTGAGAAGGATACATCCACAAAGGTTGCTGGCATAAGACATGCTGTTGTTCAAGCAGTGCGTCCAAGAGCTTTTATTGCACCCGTACAGCTGGGTCTCTCGATACAAATGCACCACTTGAACAGGTCACGATTCTTGATCGATAGTCTCTTAACCATGGCATTTGCTCCATTATACCCAGAGATACAATTGTTTGAAGTGAACGCGAAATGTTCACTTGCTCCAGATGTGTTAAGCGGCGACATGGACATTCTTGATCAGTCTCTGATATATGCCGCAGACAACGTGGATCACAACATTATAACGTTGGATGGAAAGGGTACCTTCCATGCGATGGACATGATTGCGGCTATCACATCAGGGAAGAAAGTTAGTCATGGCATACCAAGTCAAAAAACGGCGGACTTGAAACTTGTTGAAATGACGAAGATTGATATCATAGATTACCGTTTTTCAAAGCATGTCAACTGTGGCATTGAATCTCAGTCCCTTCTCACATCTGATGTCTGTGATCGCAGTGGACATTTTCTGGGAAATGCTCTTTCTTTTCAACCAGACTACTCCTAGCTGGCAAAGCACGATGCACCTGATATATAAGGAGTGCAAATATCTGGGGAAATCATCGGTGCAGATTCTCCCCATGATAGACATTAATCCCGGAGATAAAACCTGTGTCATCTCTGTATATTAAGAACTATTTTTAAACAGGCAGACATTGGCGAGGTCAGGATGTCACTTTTCAGATGTGAAGTATACGCAATTATTTTGTGAATGAATGAGGTAGAGTAAAATATAATAATTTATCATGAGTTTGTAAATATTAAATAAAAATATATGATTCGATGTTAAGCGTTTTATTGAAATATTTAGAGAAACTGGTTCATTAACTGATGTTTCAATAGCATTGAATTATTACTGTATCGTGTTCTTAATTAAATATTAATGTAACAAACTGTTTACGAGACTGTAATCGTTTCGGTTGAAGGTGGCGTTACTGTAAACGACCTAATCGATGAACTGTTAGCGGTTGGCTTTCTTTTTACGAAAGCAAATGATTGCATCGCCTGTTATGATGTCTCTGTAAAACAAACACAATATTCAGAATAATTTAATGGAAGCAGTCATTATTTATTCTAATTTGCTTTTTATTAAACCCCAAAATGTGTCAGATCATTTTGTCTCACCCTGTATATCTGTGACATTCTTCATCGATTGATTATGATTAGACAATATTGAACACCGTTATTCCTATGCAAATTAGTGGCAGTCTTCATTGCAATGGAAAGATTGGTAACAGCGCCACCAATTGGTAACAAACCAATTTTAGCAATTTATCAATTATTTAAGAATACATAACTCTTGACGGGAATAGTTAACAGGCTGTGTGACTTCAATGTTTTCTGCTCTAAATCGGAGTACGTTTACCCTTAGTATGCATTTTCCCAGTACACTCCCCCTAATTTCCGGATAATTCTAGTCACAGTCTGATAGAGCATGCTTGCCTGGTAATGGCCGAGTCATTACTCCTTAGTCAACCTGTTCAATTCGAGCAGCCGCTAACTAACGATATACTAGAGAGTTCTCCATTTGCTTATATATAAATATAATTGTTTATACACACACACACACACACATATATATATATATATATATATATATATATATATATATATATATATATATATATATATATATAGGAAATGGAAGTTCAACATTATTTTTATAAGCATCGAAGAATTAGTATTAAATTGAGAATAAAAAGCCCTTTTTCAATGCAAGACATATTTCCGTTCAACCAAAGAGCCGCTAAGTTACACCAGACGCGGACAATACGTTAAATAACAAGCAATGACGTTTTATCGATAAACAAAACTAAAAAAAAGTTTGTTTATCTCTATAAAAAATAAAAAAAAGAGAAATATCTCTGATGATTGAGTTTATCTCCGAAATTGATAAGATACATGTCAAAAATTAAAGAAATAAATATGTCTAGCATTGAAAAAGGGCTTTTTATTCTCAATTTAATATATATATATATATATATATATATATATATATATATATATATGAAATTTACTGACCCTAAATAAACGGTCAGTTGTCTTTGAACGCTCAAGGAGAACTTAGCAGACAATCATGTGCTTTGCCCCTAAGTGCAAGCTTTTCCAAATCAGATCTATGTAAACACGATCACATAACAAAATAGAAACTGTTACATCTATAAGTGTCAATATATATATATATATATATATATATATATATATATATATATATATATATATATATATATATATATTAAGTAAGGAAATCAACATCTTTGAAGCACGAATTAGAATGTATTAAAGTGAAATATTTTGAAAATCAACAATCGTGCAATTTTAAATTAAAAATTCATTTATTTAATTTTTTTTTCGCGAGCTTTCGTTGTAGTACAACCTTGTCAGGCAAGACTGTCTTATAGTTTTTTTTCTTCTTTTCTTCCTCATTTTGATGGTATTAACCCTGAGGGGTCGAATAGACGTCAGGTTCTTAAGACGCTATAAGACGCGGCAAAAATTAAATAAATGAATTTTTCATTTAAAATTGCATCTTTTGAAAAATAGGTCACTTAAACGAAGCTATCTTCACCTGAATATATATCGTCTCAAGAATACTTTCTGCAGCCAACCGAACGTCTTGTGGTTAAATTATTTATTTTAACAAAATATACAAACATAAGATTTTTTATAAATATTTTGAAAATTGGATTTAGGTAAAACCATAATGAAACCAGCACTAGTAAATAAAAATCTTGTGAAATATTTTCATACATACATTAATTTTATGTTGTATTTGTTTTTAATCTTGGAAAATTACTAGTGCTACGTGCTTGTTTCAGTTTAGTTTACCTAAGTCTCATCTTCAAAATATTTTTAAAAATCTTAATTAATTTTAAGAAATCTTGTGAAATAAATATTTTTATAAATAATTTAGATTTATGTTTTTTGTGCAAACATCTCTATTTATATAATATATCTCGAGTGTTGCTTTTTAGCTAAGTTATTAGAGCAATGCCCTTTCAAAACAGATGCTTCATCTTTCTTCATGAAAACGACTAAAGAAATTCTAATGAATGAGGAAAGTTATTACATAGGAAAATCGTTAGAAAGGGAATATTTTGGTCATCGATGCAACATGATTGTCTATTGGTTGTCTCTTAGGCGTCCTTGAATGATGGGTGTGGCCAATGCATGTTTCTTTTAGCGGGAGAGTAAGAGAATAAATATGAATTTGCGTACGTGACTTCCAGCATCTATTCAAGCAGGATATGAAATCACGTGATGACTAGTAAAAGACGAAAACCTTTTAATATCCTGAAATATGTGTGTATGCATGGGAAAACATAGGCATACTTGTCTATCCATACACGCATATGTCTCTATTTCTATAAAGAAAAGTATGTGTATATGTTTATATATTTGTATGTACAGGTTCACTCTTAAACTAATTAACCGATCATTATGCATTTTGGAACACAGCCGCTATGCGTAAGGGGTCTTTATGTTGGCTATATTTAAACAAAACGTTTATTTATAAGACCCCTAAAGCTTAAGCCTTAAATCTAGACATTTTTTAGAATAAAAATCTTATCGTGGACTTTGATCAAAATTGGAATAAGGATTCTAGACATATCATTATATCTTGATTTTGGTGCAAAACTGTTCTGTTTGGGGAATTAATTTTACCCCTCATGTATCGGTAAGTTTCTCGTATATATATATATATATATATATATATATATATATTTTATGTAATTTTATACCATATCAATGTTATAAAGGATAGATTCACGTCATTTCATTAAAATAATTATGCTGAATAATAAAAAAGTTTTATTAAATGACGTGAATCTGTCTTTTATAACATTGAAATGGTATAACATTACATAAAAATATTGAATATAGCATAACTCTGACCATACACTATTGAGCTATTATAATTACTTTATGTTATAAAATTTATGTTTGAATATACATAAAAAAATTCTAAATATAAATAAAAAATACTAATATATATATATATATATATATATATATATATATATATATATATATATATATATATATATATATATATATATATTATTAAATATCAAAGTGTTTTTTTACCGACAGACGATATAGTTTCGGGCTTACACCCTCATAAGTGCAGGAGCGGTGGTTGCAGGCAGTTGCATGGGATCGAACGTAGTTCATAGATTCAGGCTAAACTCGAGACTAACGTCCAGCACCACACGGCGACCGGAAATCAGCAACAACAGTATTTGGAATTAAGATAAACTTACCCAGGGAGGCAGGAGGAAGAGTTATTGCTGTCCACAGTGTTCAACACTGGAGCGAAACTCGCTTTTCTCAATTTCACGGTGCTCTACTTTCAAGACTATTACATCTTTAATAGGGGCTTTTAACTATAAATATTTTTAAATATATATATATATAAAATGTGTGGTTTATCGTTCAAGTTTCAAAGTATTGCATGGAAAGTTAATAAAATTGAAATATAAGCCAAATTAGCAATAAAAGATTAATTTTTTTTCTTACATTAATTCTATCGATTACGGAATAAAATTCCTTCTTCAGGGGTGACCAGTATTGAGTCATTTTCTTTTTTTTTTTTTCATCAAAAAACAAGAATAAAGAAACTTATTTCTTTGTTAATTTGATAAACGTCTTTGATGGTACGACGCCACCGCCATGCTGTTACTGATGGTGGCTAGGACTAAAAAACCGGTGTCGAACGAGAATTGCGTTGGCACGTTGTCAAGTAAAATGTGTGGTTTATCGTTCAAGTTTCAAAGTATTGCATGGAAAGTTAATAAAATTGAAATATAAGCCAAATTAGCAATACAAGATTAATTAATTTTTTTTCCTTACATTAATCCTATCGATTACGGAATAAAATTCCTTCTTCAGGGGTGACCAGTATTGAGTCATTTTCTTTTTTTTTTTTCATCAAAAAACAAGAATAAAGAAACTTATTTCTTTGTTAATTTGATAAACGTCTTTGATGGTACGACGCCACCGCCGTGCTGTTAATATATATATATATATATATATATATATATATATATATATATATATATATATATATATATATATATATATTTATATATATATATATATATATATATATATATATATATATATATATATATTTATATATATATATATATATATATATATATATATATATATATATATATATATATATATATATATATTAACAACAATCCTACTAACATATTAAAGACACAAGTTAACAGACTTATCACAGCCAACAATTCACAAATTGATAATTATCAATTTCCCAAAATAATTGGCTATTACAAAGATGGATATTTATACGGAACAGTTAAGATACATGAACCTATTTTCCATCTCTGACTTATCATATTCCAAATTACTACTCTTATATATTCCTTAACAAAGACCGTAAATGAATTTATCAGTTCGTATCTACCTAGCAAATATAGTGTTAAGTCCACACAAGAACTATTAACAATTTTACAAAGCAAACAACCGGATAATAAAATCATTGCCTCTCGAGACGTAGAAAGCCTATTCACCAATGTACCTGTAAAGGAAATAATAGACATATTCATCAATAATATATACATTAACCCGTCTCTCCCTCTACTTAAAATTAATTAAAAATTACTAAAAATGTTACTATTAATTTGCACCACCGAAGTACCTTTTCAGACTTAAAAAAAACTTTACACACAAATTGACGGAGTTTCATATGTCTAACCTGAAAAACAAAATATTTAATAACATTAAAAACCGCCGTCTTTTTAAAAATTCTCTTCTTTCTCTAGCTTCTTAGTTCATTTGCTTTTGACACCTGATGATGATTCGACCAAGAATCGAAAACGTTCGTGATATCTATGGGACATTTATTAATGTTTTTTGATTTTTATACAAAAAAGACATAGAAAAATTGAAAAAATAAAAAGGTATAATTAAACAGACGAATTCTGTTATTTTTAACAATGTTTGTATACATAAGAAAATGCTGCGTAAATACACAATATATATATATATATATATATATATATATATATATATATATAGAGAGAGAGAGAGAGAGAGAGAGAGAGAGAATGGTAGTTTGCTTGAAGCATTGCTGGGAATTGTAGTAAATATGTTAAGAAGGCTGGAGGCAATGCAGAGTGCCAGATTGATAAGAAGCTGGGCAGAACAAAAAATGATAAATCGAAGGGGTGGAGTACTATTTATTTTTCTTTACAATATTGTCCGGATGATGATTAAGACTCATTTAATATTTCGGGAAAATCTTCCCTTTGTCAAAAACAGACACCAAAGGAAAAGTCCGTCTGTGTGGAGAATCACTTTTGGGCGAATTCTCCACACAGACGGACATTTCCTTTGGTGTATATTTTTGACAAAAGAAAGATTTTCCCGACATATTAAAAAATTCTTAATCATCATCCGGACAACACACACAGCCGACACCACACCTGCTGTTATGTAAAATTGTAAAGAAAAATAAATAGTACTTCCACCCCTTCAATTTATTATTTTTGTTCTTTCCAGTTCCTTATCAATCCGGCACTTTGCATTGCCACCAGCCATATATATATATGGGAAGGGGTCCAAGTTCCCCAAAGACATTTAACGATCTGATGAATTTCTTCTGCGTACATAAAGAAAGTTTACGAATGACGATAAAGACGGACTCCAAAATTTTCAAAGGTTTTTTGGAATCCTCTCCATGCCAGAACTGAGCTCTTGTAGAAAGCAGATTCCAAAACCATTTGGAAATGGCTGTAGGATGAAACGTATATGTATGTGAATAATAATGGAAAAATAGTTATTATTAAATAATTATTTATAGCTCCCTTTCGGATGGGCACCTTTAAGAGACATTACATTTTCGGCTTACCACGTAGCAGTTGGAGTTGGTTTAAAAGTGATTCGTGTACGGGTGTTCGACTCGTGCGCCAGGCTAAACAGTTATTTTCCAGACTGATAGTTCCATTAGGATTAAATGTATACGTATGTGGATAATAATTGAAAAATACTTATTATTAAATAATTATTTATAGCCCCTTTTCGGATGGATACCTTTAAGAGATATGATATAAGCCGTCTAATCTAAGCTAAAAAGCAAAGTATCTGACCACGTGATCAGTTGAACACTGTTATAACGACTGACTATATTGTCCGGTTTATGATAAAAATACTGCTTATTTCTCGGCATGTAGCATAGCTGTTGTGGTTAGTTTCTTTGTTAGAACGCTGGAGTTTGAGTTAAATTGACCTGTGTCTGGGGGTTCGAATCGTGCGATCTACTCAACAGTTATCTTCAACACTGATGATTCCATTAAGATGAAACATATAAGTATGTAGATAATAATGGAAAAATATTTATTTTTAAATAATTACATATATATATATATATATATATATATATATATATATATATATATAACAGTTGCCTCGTTGCTAGCAAGCGATTTCTGAATCTGTCTCGATGGAGGCGAATACGATGTGAGTTTATTGTATTTAAAAAAACTTTTGTTAGCCGCAACGCTATGTATTTTTTTCTGATTGAGAACATTTTGGTTTTCTGATGGGTCCAAGGAGGAAAGATCCGATATTGACACAAAGATGTCGGTTGGTCTTTTGTTGAACGATACGGATCCGTAATTGTACCAAAGGTTTTTGTTTTGAAAAAAAAATGATTCGTTAAGTTAATAAAACTTTGGTGTTTGGAAAGTAGCAAAATGTTCTTTATATATATATATATATATATATATATATATATATATATATATATATATATATATATATATTAATAATGGAGTTTATGTATCTGTCTGTCTGAAGCCGAAACTCCATCAGAGTACTATGACTATTTGTTAAGTCCGCCAGCTTCATTATATACTACTAAAAAAACCGCTATAAACACTATGGGTACTTCCCAATTTACATAATCAATTGCTTTTGAACTTCTAATAAATTAGTATTCGCAAATAAACACTAATGATTGTTCTCTTCATATTTCAACATGTATTTACGCTATTTTGCTCGCTAATAATCTTACTTATAAATTATAATTTAGACAGACAGACATATACATACATACATGAAATGCGTTACGTATATAACTATGACGAATGGATTAACGCTGGCTATTTAATCAGTGGTTCCCATCCCTCCCTCCGTTAATTCAATATAGCGCAACTGATTAAACAGCCAGCGTTAATACGGCGCATTATTTAAAATATAAACAACAACGCTGGCATTCACCGTGATAATTTTCATCTTATTTATTCTTCAAACCGTTCTAAGTTTGTTTATTTTCTTAATCTTATTAGCCATTAAATTCACTGAATCAAATTGCTTAATTAAAATAATAATTGATTTAAAAATTACTATTTAAACACACACACACGCACACTTTATAACGAATTTATTTTTCACTTTAGGACCCGCGCTAACTTTGGCCCCGTCGTTAGGGTTAGGGTCGGTATTTTGTTTTTTTAATTGTTGATTCTAATATACGTACACCTTTTTTCCGCTTTGAAAGACATAAAATATTACTTATATTCTGACCTGGATTTGTCGCAAAACAATTGTGTGTAAAGAAATGCGAGCAGACGACACCTTTTACTGGGCAAGTAAATAACTGTTTTTAGAATCGTATATAAGGTAACAATTATTAGTTCTTTTCCTTCTCTTATTAACTTTCATTCGTTACTACTACACTATTATAAATACTACATTCAATTTTTATTTAACATTTTTATTTTCTTTACATTTATTTTTAATGCAAAAACTGTTTACGGTTGCTACAAACAAAAATAATGCAAACTTAATTAATCTTTTTATTAATGATGTTACTTATCATGTGCAATATATTATTTAAATTAATTGTAGTGATAAAAAGCTCTACTCAAATTACATACTAGCGTCATTTCTGACGCGGCGCCTAGCAAAAATATGTGACCGGTGGGAGCGTATATTTGCTAGTATATATAATAAACATTGGTACGGCAGTCAACGCTAATTACTTCGCGTTTAAACTAACTACTCTGTATTGAGCACTTTTAAAAATATTGGGTTTGTATTTATGTTTTAAATATATTTGAACATGAATAATTATATATATATATATATATATATATATATATATATATATATATATATATAAATTTGACAAATTTATTTAAAGAGATTTAACGATCTGATTAATTTCTTCTGTCGGCATAAAGAAGATTTACGAATAACGATAGAGACGAACTTCAACATTTTCAAATGGTTTTGGAATCCGTTCCATGCAAGACCATTTGAGCGGATTCCCAAAACCATACTATATATTACAGTGTCTGTTGATTGTTTATCGCTCTGAACGTTGCTGAAGAGTCGATCTGTCATTATAAGCCGCTTTGTAATCTCTACCTGGCATGGGCAGATCGATATAACCCTGGTACACACACCAGTCATTGTAATATATAGTTTATAGATAAAATACTATATATATATATATATATATATATATATATATATGATAAAGGCCACTCTATAGAAAACAGAACAGAACATGAAATAGGAAGTAAAACTAACTGAACCTTTTTTCGTGAGAAACCCAACGATTGGCTAAGAGAACAACAAAGAATCTGATTGGTTAACTAGCTAGCCGTGTATATAAAAAACACCCGGCACATCTAACTCCGTGCATTTTAGCCTGAGGACCCCCCCCCCCCCGGGGATTAAACGCGAGAGCCTTTGTGTAGCTTAATTGCCATAAATATATTTTTATAACTTACTATATATATATATATATATATATAAATATATTTATTTATATATATATATTTATATATATATATATGGTTTTGGAATCCGTTCCATGCAAGACCATTTGAGCGGATTCCCAAAACCATACTATATATTACAGTGTCTGTTGATTGTTTATCGCTCTGAACGTTGCTGAAGAGTCGATCTGTCATTATAAGCCGCTTTGTAATCTCTACCTGGCATGGGCAGATCGATATAACCCTGGTACACACACCAGTCATTGTAATATATAGTTTATAGATAAAATACTATATATATATATATATATATATATATGATAAAGGCCACTCTATAGAAAACAGAACAGAACATGAAATAGGAAGTAAAACTAACTGAACCTTTTTTCGTGAGAAACCCAACGATTGGCTAAGAGAACAACAAAGAATCTGATTGGTTAACTAGCTAGCCGTGTATATAAAAAACACCCGGCACATCTAACTCCGTGCATTTTAGCCTGAGGACCCCCCCCCCGGGGATTAAACGCGAGAGCCTTTGTGTAGCTTAATTGCCATAAATATATTTTTATAACTTACTATATATATATATATATATAAATATATTTATTTATATATATATATATATATATATATATATATATATAGTTTTTAAATAACAGACTATCTATATAAGAATTTTATTCAAAAAATTTATATTACATTGTCTGTTATATATATATATATATATATATATATATATATATATAATACTGAATGTTACAATTTTGCACACAGATACACCACATTACACTGGGTTTTATGCCGCTAAAAGGCTATCACTGTTGTTTAGTTCTTAGTTCGCAAATAAAAACTAAAACAGAACAAACATCTTCTATTTGTCTCTTAATAACATGAAACGTGATGCAATCTAAGATCTATGAAGTAATTTGTAACCTTAATAATTGTATTAATTTTGTTATATATCTTTTTAATTGTGAACATTGAAGACTTTAAAAATATGTAAAATAACTAGAACACAATGTGATTCGTTCGGTCACCCATAACGCTCAGGTTAGAGTGTTTGAATGAGGTAAAAGTGAGTTTGCAGAACCAGGTAATAATAAGAATTTAAAGACAAAATCAAGATTAATATCTTTCTGCTTGCTATATCTCGACCCTCGCTCTCGCTTATTTCCTTTCAGTCTCCTGCTCGGGGTAATATAATATCACTATTTGAGGTAATATTCTATTTTGTTTATAATAGACCCTTTAAATCTTTTCATTCTTTTCTTTCTTTATTACATTCGACTGTTGAGAGTGGTAGGTTCACACAACTTAGCGTGAGAGAGGGTGAGTATAATAGATAGAGACTTAGTAAGAAATGGGTCACTTAATGAGTCCATTTCGAATTGTGGCTAATAATATCAATTCAAATTTATATATAACTCAATCCCCAAAAACTGAGGAATATTTTTACATGTTTTTTTTCGTGATGATGTTATAAAAAAACTTACGGAAACAAACGTTAGTAACCTAGCTTTAGTATAATGAGATACATAATCTAATATTTTATAAGGTTTAAATAAATACCATTTGATTGGTCTGAAATTGTAAGTTATATATTCTCATTGTATAACAACTAGAGCCGTATATTTATTTAGTAACGTTTTGTTTATACTACACACATTCATACATGTTTTCTCAAGAGACAAATTACCATTATATCATATATTGGGCGGTCTACAGATTTCTCGTCATGTGATGTCCACTTCTTAAAAATCATTAGTTCAAATTATAACCATTTTATTTTCATTTTAACTCTTGGTCTGACAAGTCTAAGCAATTTTGGCTTAAGTTCAAATCTATATTCATTTGTGTAACAAAATATTGTTGTATCAGTTTGTCCGGAATGTTCGTGTCAAATTTGTGTACCAAGGTTTTATTAAATGATCACTAGTGGTGCGTTTTATATGTTAATCATTTCTGCTAGTTATCGTGGTGGGTAATGTGGGTTATTCTTAATTGATGTCTTGATTTTATTGTCAGAAAGTGATCTGCCTGAGCGTTCTTCATCATTAAGGCTAAACTCTCCAGCTCTAAAAATTGCGAACCACTTTCGTACAGTTCTGTCAGCTATAACATCTTCACCGTACACCGCACCCATCTTTCTGTTGTTTGCAGATTAGTTTTATCCTTTATGCAAATAGATAAGCATCAAGTGCCTTAAATAAGACTTGCACTCTTTTGTTTTCAAAGGGCTTCAAAATTAACACAAGTTAAATAATTTCTCACTTTTTTTCTGAAATCTCTCCAAATATGATCTGAGGTTAAGATCGGATTCTAACTCTGCCTGATGAGATCTCAGTTTATAGTAACTGTTGATCGATAACATCGACATGCCAGTGTCGCAGATTTTGTACATGTCTGTGTAAATAAAATTATCATATATAAAGCTTTATTTTGATATTGAGCACTTTTTATAAACCCGGTTAAAATTCTCTGGATTACCACCCTGTGGATATTTTTTACCTGGATTATTACCATTATTATATATATATATATATAAATATATATATATATATATATGTATATATATATATATATATATATATATATATATATATATATATATATATATGTGTGTGTGTGTGTTTGTGTGTGTGTGTGTGTGTGTGTGTGAGGGAGAGAGTCTGTGTGTATTTATGTCTGCTGCTTCCACAAATGTGTCAAATTGTGTATAAGAATAAATAAAAGAAAGAGTTTCGAACAATAGATAACATAATTATAACAATAATTGCTAAAGCGTCGAAAAAATGCGATTATTCGATAGTTTTATTTTTTGCGCTCACAGAATTTGCGAAAATCTTATCTTGTTTATTTTTCCAACGGTTTTTTCCTCATTCTTGTCAATTATTTAAGCAGGGAAATGCGACGGAAATAATCTCAGAAAAGAGGGGAAAGGACGTCGTCGTTTCGATAAACCATATCCGTCTCGGCTGATTAGTGAACACTTTCCGAAGCAGTTTTTATCATCCGGCCACACCTAGGAAATCTCGACGCATTGATTGCTTTCCTCTTTTTGTAGTAACGATTTTTATCTCGGTTGATGTGGTTGATGTACTCATTGTCCGCTTGCTCGTGGTGTCAGTCATATTTTCAGCGTCTTTTCCCTTTTCGTTTTGTTTTAAAAATAGCTTTCGTGTATTGTTCTCACGTCGCAAATTCTTATATCAGTTGTTACGTAAGCAAGAGAATCAACAAACAAGTAAACGCCACAGATCAATGTGTAGTACCTGTGTGTGGTCGACGCAAAGAGAAGGCGATTTCACTAAGTCTCGTTTTTCTTCTGACGTCACAGTAATCGGTGCTAAGAAGATAAACAAGACACTTCCAAGGGAACGATTACACACTACATGTAGACATATGACGGTGGTAATTTTTCTTAAATTATTTCATCTTTGATTTAGTAATTGTTTGGTATTTAAAAAAGGATACTGATGATTTTGTTCATGTCATTTTCAAGGTGGAATTTTGATAGCGATTTTAAGGTAAAACTATAAAAAAAAACTCGTTTCGACTAAAATTCAAGATGGCTGACAAACCTGTCTTGATCGGCAAATATTAAATAAAAAACAAATACTTGCTTGTTTCCCCATAAGTTTGAAATATGTTTTACACAATAACGAGTCTGTATAACATAAAACGTTTTGTTTGTCCTGATTAAAAATATTCTAATTTAATTTTGAACGTATATAAAATTAAACTTTTATGTTCACGTGTCGACACCCTTTCTTTTAAACAATTTGTTAGCAATAAAATATTATCGACTAGAAATTTCGTTCAAACTTCATTTTTTTTGTGTAAAAAGAATATTCAAAGTTAATTTTTAGTGCCAACACATTATATGTGTATAATAACATTCTGAAACAGTTCAAATATGTTCGATGCTAAAAAAAAACCCAACAAATATTAAAAAAAAATAATTTACTTAAAGTTACATTTTGAACAGTGTTTAAAATGTAACATTAAGCAAATTATTTTTTAAAGTGTTCAATGAAGACTTTTAAAATAATTTTATTTCAGGAAAAAAATACAATTTTAACAAAGCGAAACGATCAATAAAATAATTTTGTTTATATATTTATTTCCAAATAGTTTTTAAAATTTTTACAACACTGACAAAATTCGTTATTTATTTAACGTTTTCATTTCTTAAACTATTTATCGTTTGTTCTTAATTCGTTTGTTTATTTAATTACTGTTTATTTTTCTATAAAAAAACAATGATTAAAACATTGAATATAATATATATATATTTATGAATAAAATTTAAATTTTCAATACATTTGGGATTTTGACCCCTTGAATAAATGTGGTATCGTGGTGACTAATGATTCTAGCAAAGAGTAGGATAGACAAAGGGTGACCAATGGCATTCCACATCCCACACTTTTGATGGCCTCGTGCCTAATTTGTACAAAATTTAAAGTGTATTTTTATGTTTTGCAATAAAATAATTAAAAGTTTAATACTGTTCTGTACTTCGTATTTTCTGTTCTCGGTCAGTAAAAGTGAATGAGAAATTCTTCTAGACTGAGACAATTTTAATTTTTATCACAATCCAGAGTGCCCCTTTATGGGAGCTTGATTTTCCTCACATTAAAAACCGAACTTCGTGGGGAGGCAAGTAAATAGAAATAGTAAATAAAAATCCATGAAACACCGTAATGTTTATTTACTTTAACGCAGTAACAACACAACTTAACTATTCATTTTGAATTCTTGTTTTGTTTTTTATTTATATTGAATAAAGTTCGGTTTCATTATAAATCGAATCGTGTTCCTTTCCTTTTTCTTTTTTTAAATGTCATTTTAAAAGTTTTGTAATGCTTTATTTTAAAAGACTCTCATTCATTCCCGACAATCTGAGTGTTCAACAGATATCGCTTGCAACCTACTAACATGATGTCACTTTTCAGTGCACAGGCCTTAGTTTACAACGGCCACGATATGTGCCAATATTTGTTCCCGTCTTTTTTTACACCCTTCTAAAACGGGAAGGGGGATGCTGAAGAAAAAAGAGCATTTTTCGAATTCACCAAGTTTTGTAGAGAGTGAAGGAAATATCAGAAAGAATGACAAAGGAGATCCATATAAAACAAAACTAAATTTTATTGACGACGGACAACGGATTCAGAGAAATAGCCAAATATACAGCCACACGTAAGAGATGAAGCGCCTTATTGCGAGGAGTGGCTCGTTAAGCAGGGACCTAGATTAGCAATAGATGAACAATCTGGATTTATCAACGGTATGAAAACGTATATATTTAAAGGTGTGAAAGTGTATATTTTCTTCGCTCTCGATTGGCTGAAATGAAATTACTGTATTAAGATTTTGTTATAGTTATTTACCTTATTCCGTCACTGTATGGACTCTTCCTGACTCTATGAATCGGGTCGTTATAACCAATCAGCAGGAGGGCGAATTGAAATGAGGAACCAGTCTCTGTCAACCCATTACTTCTGTACTATCTGATAATACAATTACTTGTTAATTACCTTCCGCTAGTTGTTGCTTCTTACGACCCTTTAAGGTCACAACACTGGCGAGGAACATTCTGATTTATCTCAGATACAACATCACCTGTACTACAACATTGGCGACGTTGGATTAACTCAATGCGGAGAAAGGCAAAATATGAGGTGTTATGGTGACCTACCGTATTCCGTCACTGTATGGACTCTTCTCGACCCTATGAATACAGTCGTTATGACCAATCAGCAGACACGAGAAGAGAAGCGAAGTGAGGAATCCATTACTTCTGTACTTTCTTTTAATACAATTTCTTGTTAATTGCCCTCTGCTCGTGTTATTTCTTTCGGCCCTTAAAGGCCACAACATATTCTAATCAAATCAACAGTTTATATCTAAAAAAAATATTCGTTTTCTGCTACCGATTGAGCAAGGCGCACAACTTAACTGTCAAATGGCGCCAGGCCCATACAGTAAAACAACATTGTCACATACTACCTGGGTGGAAATACCAACAGGAAATAAGTACTTTTTGTCGGTTGTTTTGAGATCATGAATTATCATTATGCGCATTGAGTTCTTACCATAACTATTTATTTTTCGACCAAACCATGTCAAAATGTAGCATAACATGGCTGATTTCTTCGATCTCAACAGATTGTCTGTCGTTTTCTAGGCCGACAAAACAAGTTGTTCGCCACTTACACATTAGTAGTTGGTTCATCGGATAGTTACGTCTAGTTGTGAAAGTAGTCGTAGTGGTGATGTAGCAGACGTGGTTTCTGTATCCTCCTTTCTCTTTCTAGCTTAAATAATGTAACAAAATAAAAGAACACAAACACCATATTTGCTCGATGATGTCATGATTGTTTATGTTTTATTCATTAACACATCATGTGGGCTTTCCCTTGCCCGCTCCCTGAAGGGGTGAACGAACACGAAGCTACGAAAAACCGTGTCCGAACACAGTCAGTTCACAGGTTCAAACAGTAACTAATACAGCCAGTATTTCTTAGTAGAATTACTGTGTAGTTATACTTAAGTTGTATGTGTTAAACATTGCAGTATTATTTGTTTGTATTGACCTTTCTGTGTAATTCACAGCATTTATATAAGCTTTGTTACCCTTGGAGCACAGCGAGGAGCATGTACTTGTGTGTTTGTAATGAATTAGGAGTGGATGGAGTAAGTGCTATTACAAACCAGCATAGCGTTACCTCTGTCGACTAAGAGAAGAGTATCAGGCATGTGTACGCAGTGTGATGATGTATGTACGTGACACCTGGTCAATAAGTGTAGAGGAAATGTGTTGCATGGAGAGAAATGATATGAGAATCCTACAATGGATGCGTAATCTGAGTATTAAAGACAGGCTTAGATCTGATGACCTCAGATGAAGATTAAATCTGGACATTATAGGGAATAGTGTGCAGTACAGGAGACTTCGATGGAATAGCCATATTAAAAGAATCAATGAAAGTTCTTGGGTTAGTAGATGCAGAACAGTTGAAGTAAAATTGTCAAATTGCAGGGGCAAGACAACGAAAACATGAGAGGAAAGGATAATGATGCATGAAAGAAAGAAGAATTAATAAAGACCTTGCAAAAGATAGGTTAGTTAGAAAGTCAACTTTTACAAACCGTCCAACACATACTAGACTAAATGTAAAATGAACGTTAAATCTAATATGATGATGATTTGCCTAGGATGAGTGGTTGTGTCTCCTAAGTTGTATCTCCTGATTAGTTTTACTGTTTTATTCAAGAAATATAATTGTAGCATAACGGAGAGGGTTCTTCAATCCCCACTAATTGCCCGTCGCTTTCTTTGTCGACAGAAATAGATGTTCGTCTCTCTCATCGACACGTAGAAGTCTGTTAATTGAATAGTGATGTCAAGTTGTACAGGTAGTTGTAGTGGTGATGTAGCAGCTAAAGTTTCTTTTTCTTCTTTTCCCATTTTAACTGAAACAATGTAACAGAATAAAAGAAAAGAACGCCAAGATCTTTGCTCAATAGCGTCATACCTTTAGATGTTTTATTCTTTTACATATTACATGAGCTTCCTCTCGCGCGATCCCCGGAGGGATAAATGAATACAGACTTTCGAAAAAAAAAGGTCCCCGAACACAGTAAGTTTACAGGCAAAATAAGATATTTTTCTCTTCTTGCCCACGTCTCATTTCGGACTTCCTGTTCGTGACGTCATATCCTTGCACGTAGCTCTAACTTTAGCTTTTAACTTCTAATTAAAATTTCAACCCGTCTGCTTAATTTAACCTGATGTGGAAAATACCGTTGTAACAATAGTTACACACCAACATTTAAATATTTCTACACACATGACTATATAATTTAAATGATATTTAAATATGCAGTCAACATCAGCGTACAAAGCACACACAATAAACAGCATTGAATACGTGGTAACACACCCAAAATAAAAATGAAATTGACAAAGGCCGGAGAACAGATCGAAATGTAGTCGGAAAATAAATAGCAACGAGAAAGACAATGTAAATATGGGAAATAGTCGAAAGATACATAAAAGAAAAATAATTAAAATATATAAAATAAATATAAAAAAAACACGATGAGAAGCAGTTAATAAGGTCTACGTTAACACTAAACACAATAAAACAGATGTATTTTAATCGGCCCATTAGGCGTAATGGTAACAGTGTTCGCTAATGGGCCAGCAGACCAGGGTTCAATCTTCGGTCGAGTCATACCAAAGACTTGAAAAAATTGTTAAACACTCAACATTATAAGGTGAATATCAAGGCTAAGTGGAGTAATAATGGGAAAAGAGTGGCGCCCTTCCCTGCACCTCGGTGTAGTAACTAATGAAAAAGGAGCCTTCGGGTCGCCCTCGACTATTGTCGATCTTTTTACTTACTATGTGTCAAAACTTCAGGACAATTTAGGTTCTCTCTGACAGTTGGTTGGAGGGTATACATTGTACAGAGGCTACTCTAGAGAGTTTAACTATCCTTTATTCTATATTTTTATCTTCTAACTAGCTGTATGTACTCGGCGTTGCCCGGGTGGAGACATATTGCCGGGTGGAGAGATTAGAGAAAAATCTACAGTATTTTACGACATACGTTATTTGTAATATAGCAGGAATATTATTTGACTCTATATTTTTTAATATTTCGGGATTATAAATGGCAGCTCCTACAATTGTACAACAAATGGAGAGGCACGAAGTTATCGAATTCTGAATATATCAATATAGAAAAAGAACGATTAATAAAAGTCCACTTTGTCGTCCGTTTACAAAGAGTTACGGGCTTAAGATGGAAAGGGCATCATCATTATCAAAACATAACAGTATTCTAGACACACTGATTGTATTAGATCACCTGCATTTATTCGGTAAGTACAGCGCACTGTTAGTGTAATCCTAGATGATCTATGCAAAAGAACACTCGTGCGTCAGAAGGAACTCTCTAAATATCGTCTACATTGTCAATATAAGTCTTTTGTGACGAGTAAAGTTCATTTTACGACAGAAAAGGTAAAGGAAAATCGCGCAATCAGAGGTAATAGGCTCAGAAAACGTAGAAATAAATGACGGAATTTTTTCATGCTCTCATGACTTCTAACATTTGACCTCATAGCTCCTCAGATTTCAATTCTTTATACTACTATGTATGGCGCATTGTTGACATACAGGTTAATGAGCATCCTCATGAGACTAAACACTCCTTAAAAGTCTCCATAGTTAGAGCAATATCCAATATGAACAAGGAGCACTTGATCCAATGGGGGCAGACGGTTCATACCTCACATAAGAGCCGTTATCGAAGCTGAAGGAGATTTTAATTGATAACATTACAAAACAATATATTTATTGTATTGTTTATATTATTCGGACTACTGTTTTATCTTCGATGCTATTCTCACAACGTTTCGGCCGAGGCAATCTCCGTCCATCTTCGGGTGCATCTTGTCGAACTGGAGAATCTTTCTGTAGAACTCTGGAATCTGTACGGAATATAATTACGTAGTACTTAAAACTTCTACTCGATCAAGCTACCTTCGTGGATTTAATAACGGGTTCCGTTCCAAATTCCGTACACATTCCCAAGTTCGACGAAAACATTCCCGAGTTCCTCAAGATACACCTGAAGAAGGTCAGATGTTACATCGGTCGAAACGTTGTGAGAATAACATCCAAGATGAGAACAGTAGTTCGAGTAATCCAAATATAACAAATTATCAATCCGCATTAATTCCGAAACAAGATATATTTATTCTCATCCTCAAATAGGGGTTTCAATAAAAATACATTTTTTATCTGTTCCCCAAAGTCATCATTTATGCACGGATAAATCTGTTCTCAAATACGTAACGCACCTCGTATTAAAAGTCACATACTATTTCAGAACGCACACCAATTTAATTAGTAGTATTTTTCACTTATGTTTGAATTGCTGCATCTGAACGTTTGGGTTTTAGGTAATAAATAAGCTAAGCAGCAATAAAAGAAATGAAAACGAACAATACGGGTAATCATTTTTTATTCATCACAACAGAAATAACTTTCACACAAATTTGTTTTTCCTTCGATATCTGCACGCAGTAACTTTCTATCAGTTCTATATTTCTTCCATCAAAACATCAGCGTTCATATTTGTACATTTGTTATTGCTGTACCTGTTAAAATCTATTATGGCGTTAGTGTATTTGCACAATCTGGAAGGTGCGTCGCTGATTGATGCAATCGATACCGTCGCGGACTATAGAATCCGTTATGCTGAGTTCAATCCGTATCAGATCGATCATTGTCAATTACGCACTAATACAGTATTATTATTATTATTATTATTATTATTATTATTATTAGTATTAGTATTAGTATTATTATTATTATTAGTAGTAGTAGTAAAATTCCTTTTCTCTGCCTGAAAGGCGTTCAGTTTCGTTGTAATCCCCGGTCTTATAGCGGTAGGTGCATCACTGATTCGTGCAATTAATACCGTCGCTGACTATAGAATCGATTATGCTGAGTTCAATCTTCATTGTATCGATTATATATATATATATATATATATGAGAAAGGAAGGATGAGGTTAATCCGACGTAATGGGAAATGAAAAAGGAAGAACCTAAAGATTTTTTTTTATGTATTCATCAACGTTTCGTCTTTATTTGTAAGACTTCCCCAGGATGATAATTTTAAGAAAAATCTCAACACCCCCTCCCCTCTCTTTCACATTAAGACAAATTCACTAACACTCCCATTTTTTTCACTCACAGCCATTCACATGCATTTCACTCCCTGCCACCGACTTCTCTCAGCCCGGACCTTGGTCCTGCGCTCCCAGTAGTAGCTACTACTTCTTCTCATTAACCCATCATGTCAACCCAATATTTCTATGTACTTGCATGACATTTTTCTTAAAATTATCATCCTGAGGAAGTCTTACAAATAAAGACGAAACGTTGATGAATACATAAAAAAAACATCTTTTGGTTCTTCCTTTTTCATTTCCTATATATATATATATATATATATATATATATATATATATATATATATATATATATATATATATAGTAGTATTAGTCGTAGTTGTATTAGTAGTAGTAAATTCCCTTTCTCAGTCTGAAATGCTCTTTTTTCCGGTACTTATAGCGTTCAGCGGAACTGATGGCCCGAAACATTTCCATGTAAAGACGCTAGTCTGTCGCTGATTATACTTCCAAGCAAAGTTTTTCTGGTGTATACACTAGGGGGAGCGTTTGCATATAGTGTCCGGTATCCCAAGAATGTAATTCATCGAAGTACTGACAAAGTAGAAAGATTAGTGGCGTGAGTGTGTGTGTGTGTGCGTGTGTTGGGGGGGGGGTAATCTTGAAAACGGTAGTTTTCCACACAAGCCTAGAGTACGCATATGGTTAGAGTAGTAGGGAAAATTCCATTAGAAATCAATAGACTAGAGATATGGCTACGTTACAGTATATGATGTAATGGTAGGAAATACGCGACATCGAAGCGAGAACGATCCTGCCTTTTGTGTGTACGACGTCAAAGTGACCAGACGTCTTTTTCGAGGTCCAGCGCCCCTACGAAGGATCGGTAGAGCAATTACAGCTCTCCTAGATTACATTGTTGTAAATTGAAATAAAAGTGAACCAAAACCTCAAAACAAATAATCGCGTTATTTTTTTTTAATACTTCGCATTATTACAGCTACTAGAAACAAGAAGAGAAAGGAAGATGAGAAACGTAAATATCCGCAGAGAAATTTACGACGTGTCGACAAAACAGAACTTCGGGTAGAACGCAGGCCAGAAAGGTTTTATTGTGGTCTGCGATCGAAGAACGCCCCACATTATCCCCCACCATATAAAACATTCAATATGCAAACAAGCAAGATACGTAGATTTAGTATTATATAGATACATTTTTTAATTCATTTCCTTTTGATCTTCGTACACAATAATGTTTGACTATTAAATATTTCTATTGTCAATCCTCCAAGGCATTGTCTCCTCCTTTTTTTTGGATGGCGGGGGTAGTGTAGTATCGGTTCTGCGATCAAGATACAATTTTCCCAGAGATTACCTTCTCCTTTTTAGGAGGATAATGTAGTATCTGTTCTGTTGTCATGATACAATCGCCACAGGCATTACCTCCTCATTTATGGGGGTAGTGTGGTATTGTAGTATCTGTTCGGTTGTTATAAGGCCATCCTCCTAGGCATCGCCTCTTCTATTCGGGGGTTGCGTACATCAACAAGAATTTGTCACAATCGACTCTTCATTATCAATCTCAACACTTACATTATATATAGCAGCAAAAATATTATTGTAAAAAACGTATAAAGTTAATAATGAATATAAAATAATCTCTCCTAATTACTGCTGTGGACATATATCTTCTGATGCATCCAAACATATTGTCAGTGATGTTTCTGGAATCATTTAGTGTTTTTGATCATTCAACATCATACACTCTCCACCATGTGATCAAGCCGAGGTTGATGAGACACTGCCTTGTGTCTAGGATGGCGAGCTACTGTGGTTTTCTTTTTGTCCACAACTATATTCAGACTTTCTCTGTCTGTTCGGTAGCACTGTCATGTTACTCCTTCTACTCTACCGTTCGATGTCTAAATTACTGAAAGCACTGTCCAAAACACGGACCGCAAAAACCTCTAGACTTCATCTCCGCGGGGGGACATCTTGCTGTCCGGGCTATATACCTTCAAATTGAATTAAAAGCACTAATTTGAAATATCGCAAATTAGCAAATATTTACGAAATTAGGCGCAGAACATTTTTATATATATATATAAAAAACATTTCAAGGGCTTTGGTCTGTTTCAAGTTGTACATCATCCTAAATTCGCTTGACGAAAATAACATACGCAATTCTGTCGTAAATATTTTCAAGGTATAAAATTGAAAAAGAGAGTTAAAGCTAACACTATTAAAAATGTTATTTAACATAAAAAATCGTAAAATATTATTCATGGATGAATTCATTTGCAAATTTATAATGAAACTCCAAACAGTTAAAGTTTTTCATCCATCTATAGCAACACCATCTAAAATATAAATAACACACACATACACACATATATGTATATATATATATATATATATATATATATATTACGTATTATGCTTTATCGATATTGAGCACTCCCCACCTAATACTGTATGTTTACAATAATAAGTGGGGAGTGCTCAATTTCAATAGAGAATATATATATATATATATATATATATATATATATATATATATATATACACAAGGACTGTCTAAAAAGTATATATTTCAAATCCCTGACAAGGTTGGGACCCTAATCCCTTTTAAAGTACACACTTAGCCCACCGATCCATCCACTGCTGGAAACACTTCTGGAAGTCTTCTTTTGGAATGGTATTAATTTCCGCCGTTGCGTTCCGCATTATCTCTTCCCTAGTCTCAAAACGGGAACCTTTTCAGTGGCGTCTTCAATTCTTGAAACTACCAGAAGTTGCAAGGAGCCATGTCTGGAGAGTAGGGAGGTTGTTGATCGACTGGAATTCCATGTTTGGCCTAGAAATGTTGGATCAATTGGGATGAATGTGCGGGAGCGTTGTCGCGATGCACATGACAGTTTTTCTGCTGTCCACATGTCTGGTCTTTTGCGCTGAAATGCGTCACGGAGACGCCGGAGAACATCTTGATAGTACTCCTTTGTCACTTCGCACCTGTCGCGCTTTTTTTGGGCCTTGGAGACTCTGGATGCGTCCATTGCGACGACTGTCTTTTTGTTTCTGGGTCGTACCCGTACACGCACGACTCATCTATTCGTTTTTCTCCACAGCTTGAACTTACACTAGGAAACAAATTTGCTTTACTTTCAAGAAAATCGATGACTTAATTAAACAACGTTTAACGACACCAGTGTAATACTACATTGTAACTGAAGTGCGATAGATGATCAGAAAATACTTCAGAGTCGGCTATTGTAAGTTCAAGTTTAAAAGGAAAACTTTAACCTCGATTTTGACTGGCTTAAATTTCCGCCTCATACAATTTAGGAGGTGTCCAATTGGTGTAATGGATAACTTTGTGGACGATGGAATCGGCTATATCGAGTTCAAATTCCATTGTGTCTAATTATACACTGATAACTTTGAGAATTGTATGGAACAGAAATCCGCCCCCACGATATGGATAAAAAATTCAATAATTGTATACAATGAATTGCTGTGTAAAAATGTTGATATGCCATTAAAATAACCATACCAAACCAAACCTAATATATTTCGTCAGAAATCAACTTGAAAAAGAAACAAACAGAAAAACTATATTAATATCAACTAGTTATCTTCCTTCTGAAAGCTTAAACCAGAAATCGATGAGACGAAATTAAATATATTTCTCAAAGTCTGACCACATTCTGATCATTTTAAAATCTGGATGCTTAACTAAGTAGAGGTGGGGTGACGTTGATTTTGATTCAAACCGTGTTAAATATTTTTTTAGCTGCGGCCTTTTCTGACTCAGTAACGAGGATTTCATACCAGCTGAGATGGTAATTATCTAGGACCGAGCCAGACTATATCTAATCGTCACAAAAGAGGGCCTGGTGATGTCAAGTCGGTCTCGTGTATGTTGGAATGATTGCTAAGGATGCTTAGCAACCATTCCAACATACACGAGACCGACTTGACATCACCAGACTCTCTTTTGTGACGATTAGATATAGTCTGACTCGGTCCTAGATAATTACCATCTCTTTTTATTACCGATCGCTTAAGGCGGCCCTTCCAAGGAAATGTCGACGGGTCCGTTCACAGCTATTTTTGTACCAGCAATCGTCTGGCCGTTTTTATGTACTAACGAGTCACCGCTTATCAAAGCCCAAATACCACACGAGGATAAAGGTCAATGAATTTTTCAGGTGGACGGTTATACAACAAAAAAATTAGTAACGATGGTTGCTCTGGGAAGAATATGATTTTTTAGAGGACGGATCGAAAAAGAACTGGTTTACATTGGCCTTGAAAACGATCATGTTTTTTCAACTGCGAAGCAGTCCACTAGTTATGTTCTCCACAGACGGGTAGTTCCTGGAAATAAACTTTGCTCATGGAAGTTCCGTTTAGTTTTAAGTACACAGAAGAAAAAATGAAAATTATTTACAGGTGTTGTAGCTAGACGAGTTTTTGTTGTGAGGATTTTACAGGGCGGGGGTCCATAGATTGTAGATCAGTCGTGCACCTACCATGAAAATAACAACAGAGTAGAGAAAGACTAGCAATCTCCCTTCTGTGAGAAAGAGACTGTAGGGAAGAACAGGGGGACATTCCCACTAGATTTGTGCTACATATTACTTCAGTGTAATGAAATATCTCTGGTTTGAAGGCGCTCATTAAAAAAACATATTGTAGTATGCGATAAATTAAACCATGAACAGTGAAAGGTAAATTTAAATATATGTACACCTGAACTGATTTGAATAAAACAACTTAACATTATTGTTTTGGTTTAACATACTTTCTGTAGTAAATATAATTTACTTTAAAAGAAAACCGTGGGAATTGCCTGGTTTAATTATAAATACTAAGATAGGATTAACGATGTACATTTTAATTTTAAGAAAAATCCGATGTAATGAAAAAAAGAGCAGGCACAGCCATTCTTAACAAAAAAGGGATACACAAAAACTGAACAGACTTACAGGGAAAAGAGATGGCATTAATTTATTAAAAGGGAGAGAGAGAGAGAGAGAAAGAGAGAGAGAGAGCGCGAGTGAGACAGATGAGGAGAGACAATGTAGGGAGGGAGGGATTGTTTATGATTTGGTTTGTCTGGTTGTTTTACGTCATATCAACAATTATTCAGTTATTTAATGCTGAAACTATTTATTGTATACGATTTATTGAAGACGAGGTGCAATTTTAATCAAGAGGAAATTATGAGTTCATTCCCTTTTTTACAGTATCAGTGCGTAAGTGACTACAAAATATCTGATAGAATACGAGGGATATATATATATATATATATATATATATATATATATATATATATATATA
>OY744517.1:65239426-65306926 GCA_963556195.1 Sepiola atlantica | reverse complement strand
AATTTCATTATTTATATATTCTTATTTTTTATATATCAGTTGCATTTACATATTAGTTTTATTCATATACAATCTCATTATTTAAATATTCTTATTATATTGCTATTAACATATAAGTTGTATTTACATATGATCTAATTATTTATATATTCTAATTATTTATATATAAGTTGTATTTACATATAAGTTGTATTCATATATAATCTCATTATTTATATTCTCATTATTTATATATTAGTTGCATTTAATTATTAGTTTTATTCATATATCATCTCATTATTTAAATATTTTTATTTTTTATATATTAATTGGATTTATGTATTAGTTTATGCATATTTAATCTCATTATTTTTATATTCTCATTATTTATATATCATTTATTTTTACATATACGTTGTATACATATATAATCTTATTATTATATATTCTCATTATTGTTATACTAGTTATATGTACATATTAGTTGTATTTATATATAATTTAATTAAATATTGTGATTAAATAATCACAGTATTTAATTAAATTATATATAAATACAACTAATATGTACATTCATATTGCATTTATATATAATCTCATTATTAATATATTCTAATTATTTATATATTAGTTCAATTTACATATTAGTTGTATTCATATATAATCTAATTATTTATATATTCTTATTATTCATATATTCTCATTATTTATTAATTCTCATAAATTTCATATTAGTTGCATTTACATACTAGTTCTATGCATATATAATCTAATTATATATTCTTATAATTTATATATTACTTGTATTTACATATCAATTCTATTTATATATGATCTCATTATTTATATATTGTCATAATTTACATATTAGTTGCATTTATATATTTGTTGTATTCATATATAATCTAATTATTTATATATACTCATAATTTATATATTACTTGTATTTACATATTAATTTTATTTATATTAAATCTCACTATTTATATATTCTGATTATTTATATATTAGTTGCATTTATGTATCAGTTGTATTGATATATAATCTAATTATTTATATATTAGTTTCATTTACATATTAGTTGTATTTATATATAATGTAAGTATTTATATATTATCATTATTGATATATTACTTGTATTTACATATTAATTCTATTTATATATAATTTCATTATTTATATATTAGTTGCATTTATATATTAGTTGTATTCATACATAATCTAATTATTTATATATTCTTATTGTTTATATATTACTTACATTTACGTATTAATTCTATTTATATATAATATCATTATTTATATATTTACATTATTTATATATTAGTTTCATTTATATATTAGTTGTATTCATATATAATCTAATTATTTATATATCCTCATTATTTATATATTCTCATAATTTATATATTAGTTGCATTTACATATTAGTTGTATTCATATATAATCTCATTATTTATACATTCTCATTATTTATATATTACTTGTATTTACATATTAATACTATTTATATATAATTTAATTATTTATATATGCTCATGATTTATATAATGTAATTATTTATATATAATTCCATTATTTGTATATTCTCATAATTCATATATACACACTCTTCAATCTACGCTTTAATTGCTATATTATCTCAAACACAAGTGATTATAACTCTTTACCCGCAACATTTCAAATTCAAAACAAAGACAAATAATATCAATTATTATTTTGATAGAATAACCAATAATATAATCTGGAACTTAATTTACATATAATTAATCTTTAGCGTTTTATGTTTGGATCAGGAACAAGCAGTATACGTGATACTTTAGATAGAAACACGAATCAACTTGTAATATATATAATAATACGCAAATTCATTTCATGCTCGTACGCACGTTATCACCTTTCACACAGATTAATTTTTTTTTAGTCCGCCTGATCCGCAAATACTATAATTAATGATTTCTGTGATGATTCGAAGGTAAACAATTCCGATATACCCTTTTTAAACCTAATTTTTCAAAAGTCAAATTATGTCGTCCCGTTCAGTATAAGTTGTATTATTTGAATTCCGAGTTTAACAAGATACACCTGAAGAATGTCGGAGGTTACATCTGCCGAATCGTTGTGAGAATAACATCTAAGATGTTAACAGTAGTTTGAATAATCCAAATAATACAAATTATCAATCTTCATCTAAAAAATTGTGAAACATAAGGCAGTATAGTTTTAAATAAGTGACATTCGTTTTAATTGATTTGTATAAATATTTAGCTGCCAATTATATTTACGGCAAGAGCACCAAATAGTTATTGTTTTAAAAAGAATTGAATAGTCCCAATTTTAAATAAAAAATGAATAAAGAAGAGACATATTCAATTTATTTATTTAGCTGGCAATAACAATTATTTTTACGGGTGAAAAATGGGTCATTTCTTCTAAATAGTATTGACCCTGACAGGCATTCATTATTTCAAAAGGAATATTATTATTAACAGTAAATTATACAGATTGGAATTTCCACGGGATCATGCCAGTAAATATTAATTCCAATATAATTTTAAACACAATTAATTATAAATCTTCATCCATAACGTTTCAAATTTAATCACAAAAATTTATGAATATTCCCAAAGTAGAGATGACTTAGTGGGTTCGCGTGACAAAAACATTTGAAAAAAAATAGCCTTAAAATTACAATTTGATTCTGACTTGGTTGAGCTTACATTCAAATGTATACAGATTACAATGATGATATGGGATACCGTGAAACGGCAATAAACTTTTAATTATTTTTTTATTATCTAAATAAATAAACTGAAAAATCATTCCATCTATCCTAACTATAATAACATGAAAACAGGTTGTTCATATTTAATTCTATATTATACAAGATAGACTTTTGAAATACCGTATACAGTTGGTATATGGAAAAAAATGGTCGTGACTACTACAGAGTATGGTTATTAAAAGCGGCTTTTCATAAATCTTTGTATTAGTTTCCTTTTATTTTTTTTTATTGTGCCTGAAAAAACGAAGCTTCATATTAATCTCTAAAAGGAAAATATGTATTTTTACACGTGAAAAAAAAAATCGAATGAAAAATTTGATCACAGCAGCGATGAAAAACAAAAATCCAGCTAAATTAAAAATTTTAATAAATTAATAGCAAAAATCCCTTGAAAGATAAATATTAGTTTTCTGGAACTATTTCGAAGATAATTAGTAAATTACATTTAAAATATACCTACCTTTTTACTAAAAATTGCATAATTATCCCCAAAAGTGAAAGCTTTAGTAAAAAAAGGCTGTTTCGTAAAGAGGTAAAAAAACGGCTTTCGATATGCAGGATTATATGGTAGACAGTAAATGCAATAATATTTTTGTTTTATGATTTTTAACTTTATATAGAAGAATGATTTTGTAATAGTTTATAAAAATTGAAAAATGATGATACTTTAATTTCATTATTTTTTAAGGTTATAAAAAATGTCCACATTAAATTGACCAGTATGGAAGACCTGAACAACAATAGCCTATTTTATTATTATCTTGAAACGATGGTTTTGTAATCATTTTCCCTTATTTCTAGTTTTATAAGATTAAATATAAACAACTAATTTATTTTTTGAAAAAATGTATATCCATAGTTTTAATTGTTTTACCTATTAATGCCATTTTGTATTTCATTTAGCTTAATGGGATTTAATTTCCGTATCTGATACTAATCAAGATTTATTAAATCAAAACATGCTAAAAAGAAATATAGAGATAAATTGAGAAACAAATTACAAATCAGGTACACATCTTTTAACTTTTTCTATTAAATCCAAGTGATTTAGCCATTATTTATTATAATCACAAAAGATCACAATTATTTTTAGTTGAAAATATTCAATTAAAATTTAGCAAATTTGGGTTATTTATTTTTCTTGCATTCTTCTTTCCTCTTGGATTGATATATATCAGCCATCTTTCTTTACAGCATACTCTGAAATTATTATTGATGATGTATATTTACGAATGTTTTCCCTTAGAATTTGAAATAAAACTTTTGTAAAATGTTGTTCAAAACTTTTTATTTTTACATTACGAACTGCGTCAAATTTATCAATTTTTTTTACATGATGATTAAAATGTTAAACAATTACATTACTCGATTTATTTTTAAACGTGTTGTAACGATACAAAAAGTTAATTATTATTAAATAAAACTAAAAGTGCATTTTAAGTGTAAAAAAAAAAATTAAAGTAAATTACAATTTATTAATTGAAAAAAAAGCTAAAATACTTATTTATTAATAATTAAATAGAATTCAACTTTGAAAGAAAATGATTATATATTAATGAAACAATTCAAACTTATGTTTTAATTTTCTAAATAATTGACAGTGAATTGTAGTACTAACGAAGTCTTTGAGTCTTTGAAAATAAAAATTTGATGACATGGATAGTGGATGGAGTGCAACTTCTATCTGTTTATTGCAGTACTGAGCATCCATACTTCTTCAAGTTAATAGTTAGTAGAATTATCCCATTTTTAAAATCTATTTTGTCACAGTGGCCCAGATTCTCAATTTTTTCAATTCTTATTTCATTTTCAAGGATATAAAATGTTTTGTCTTACGCTGATGATTACACGTTCATGCGCACAAGGGAAATCTTAGAATATCGCCTTTTAATATTTCCCGGAAAGAGTAATCATTAAAATCAGATGAACTTGTTTTTGCAATTATATCATTTTTTATGAAAATATTGAATAAACATTGCTTAATTCAATGATAATATCGTTAATTGGAGAAAGTACTTTTTCTTCGAGTTATATTGATTTGATAAACACAGACTTTAGGGTCTTTTCGATATACATAAGAAATATTTAAAAAAATGTTAACATCTAAGGTCCTTCATTTTATAAAGAAATAAATTAATGTGATTTTTTTAGTACTTTGAGATATAATTTTAGTAAAGTTGATTTTTTGTTTACACAAAATAATTAATTTAAAGTAAGATTAATGGGTTCATCATATTCCGTGATTAATAAATACATAGTGAAAATTTCATTAAACCTGGTTAATTTCCTGACTTATAGTGCATTGTTTTATAGTGTATTGTTAAGTGAAAAGACGGGTCAAAATGTTTTTACATTTTGAGTATCGGCCATTCATTTTACACGTATCAAGTATATAGGAAACTGCAATTTAAAAAAAAAGTTAGTTTACCCCAAACAAGGCAAGTTGCCACTGTAAACGTAAGGGGCTACTGATAATTAGGGTGAAAGTTTAGGGGGTCATTCTAAATTAAGAGGTGTGCAGCGAGATTCTTATCCACATTACTTTTAAATTTCTGCATGTCTATACAGTTGGGGAAACATGGAGCAGGAAGGGAGTTCCAAGGGCTAGCAGTACGAGGAAAGAAGCTATTTGAGTAGAAGGTTCTCTGGCATTTGGGGAACTCTACAGTAAATGGATGGGATTTAGCTGATTGTCGGGTTGGTCGAGTGTATTTACGTGTGTGTATATATATCTATATGTATATACATATATATATACGTGTGTGTATTTTTATATATAATATATGTATACATATGTATGTATATATATATATATATATTTTTTTTTTATATATATAAACAGTCATGATTAATTTAAATGTACAATGTTTCATGTCATAGCTAAGGCAGATTTTATGTAAACGATAGATAAGACCATGACAGGTACGACCAACGTGGGTCTCCCTTCTCCCTGTTTCCCCGACTGTACTTGAGATATTCGGCACATAAAAGGTAACGTAGAGATTCGGGATCCCATCATTGTCTCCCCGAACGATTTTATACATATGATATAAATTTCATCAAAATAAGATATATTTGAGTTGTTAAGGGGTTGTCCCTTCATAGCCCTCTTAAAGTTGGACTTAGAGATTGGGGGAAATTTTATATAAGAATACACTTTTAGATCTAATGTCGATTCTCTAACATTTCTTTCTGTAGGGAATACACAAACATCAAACACACATGCACACACATTCAGTTTTATATATATATATATATATATATATATATATATATATATATATATACATTATTGTTATATATATATAGATGTATATATATATATTATTTATAAAGGATATTTTCAGATTAACACATGTAACCATATGTTTCATGCCAAACCTTCAATGATCAGTATAGCAGGAGACAATCCCTGCCGGTCACAAGAATAGAACCCCAATACGAAAGTCATATCTGACTCAGTAGTCAGAGCGCGTAACAATGTGCCTACCACGCATTACTGTAGAGATTGGAGAGTAAATTAACGTCTAAATGGAAAATTCAGCGGCCATATCAGACAGGCCGCCAAGAGAACTTAATAGGCGGGTCATAGAGTATTGCATTTTTGTAAGTTTTAGAAGCCATGACAACGCAGATATATGTGTACATATGTTTTGAAAAATAAATCTTTATTTATTTAAAATTAACTTAGTTTCGACCGTATTACGTCTACTACAGGATTGGAAACAGTTTGTGTTTTTTTTCTTCTTTTATTTTTATTCCTTGTGGAATGGTGTCACTAGAAAATCCATATGGTCTCACAACGGTGTTCTTGTAATGTTTCTACCAGGAGGGTCACGTCGGAGCACGTGTAAAGATTTGTTTCTCAATGCAAGCGTTGGGAAATTTGAATTTGTAAATTTTAGAAGTATATATATATATATATATATATATATATATATATATATATATATATATATATATTTAAAAATAAATATTTAATATTACAAAAAAAAATACCGTTGTAAGACTATACTGATTTTTTAGTGACATCATGCCACGAGGAAGGAAAAAGAAAATAAATTGAAAAACGACAAACTGTTTCTAATCTTGAAGTAGACGTTATACCGTCGGAACTAAGTTGATTTTAAATAAATACGCTAGTTATACAACAAATTAGATAGGATAACGGGAGTAGGGATATGGATAAAGTAAACCGGTTCAGACAGTGTACGAAACAGTTTAAACGGAAAAACAAAGGGACACAAATGGGAAAGACCGATTTCTAGGTTAAAGGTAAAGAAAACTCACCTCAAAGAAAAACATTTTTTTAAACAATTAGAAGGAAGGTTAACCCCTTATTGAGAATTATGCAAATATATGATTATACAAAGTGAAAAAATGTAGTTAATAATTCAATTCGCTATCAAAGGTTAAGAGATTAAGTTAATATAGCGCCTGTAAAAATCATCATTAAAAACTTGTCATCATAGAAATTAAAAATTAAAGAATTAGAAAATTTTAAAAATTGAAGAATTAAAAAAATTAAGAAAATTTACTACTTAAAATTTTTGTAAAAATTAAATTAAAAAAAAGTAAAAAGTAAAAAAACAAAAACAAAACAACGGAAATTTTAAATTCAAAACAGCATTAAAGTAAGTTGCAGTTCTGCAAATTCCCCAGGTAGAAGTAGGATTAGTGACAATTTTCAAGTAACAGCGTTTAAAAATAATAATGATAATAGAAGTAATAATAATAACAACAATAACGATAATAATGGTCATCATACATACAGGGTGAGCCAAAAGTAGGTGGACAGTAAAAAAGATTTTCCTTCTTGATTTACACAGCTTTGAAGTCTGACTCTTACGCTTCGACAAAAAATGTTTTTACTGTCCAGCTACTTTTGGCTCACCCTGTATAATAATAATAATAAAGATAGGGGTAATTCAAATAAAATAAGAATATTGATAAAATGAAATTAAAGAATAAAGTAACAAAAAAAAAAAATAATAATAAAATAATAAAACTAATAATAATGAAATTAAATAAAACAGCATTGAAAGTGGCAGTGAGAGATTTAAAGAATTATGGGTTCCTAACTTTAAGATTATTGAAAACAACAGATATTTAAAATATATAATTTAAGAGTATTCTCTTATTAAAGAAATAATTATCATGAGTAAAATTACCCAAATCTGCTCGTTCCCAGCGTAGGAAAAACAAACTTATTGCACTTTGTATAGTATACCGAAATATTACACCAGGCTTGAAAGTTGAACATTTAACAATTTTAAACAAGTTTAAAAATCTTAAAAAGTCCCCCAAAAATCTTTACAATTAAAATTTAACGTTAAAAATAAAAAAAATAAAATGGCTATTATACAAAACATTTTAGAAAGGCCTTTAGATTATTGCTGCACCATATTATTGATTATAAACTAACGCACTTCGTTACAGTTTATAAAAAAAATACTCAATCTGGTTAAGCAGTTTTATAATATGGAAACATAAAAAGACAACATTACCTAGGGAGAATAGCTCTTTTCTTTTGAGTAATGAGTTAGCGTTTCCTATTTGCTTTTATCTACCGTTCCAGGTTATAGAAACTAGATATATTTACAAACCTAATTTGAACGTAATGGACGGCTAGTGATTTATATAGTTTTTAAAAGTTAGACTTGAACAGCATTTAAATTGTAAAACCAAACTTTTGTAACATTTTAGTTACAAAAAATCTTTACGTGACTTATTTGCGTGCTCACTTACTGTTTTAGTCATTAGCGTGTACATTGATTCTTTAATTCTCTTTTTCTTTTTTAATTGTAATCGACAAACGTCGAAATGTTCATTGTAATTGTGTGTGCGTGAAATACCTTTTTTCATTGCTGTTTAATGTGGACCGCGCGTAATCTATTCGTCGTTTTCATCTCTTTCACCGTCGTCGTCGCATTAATTCTTACGTTGCGTGGTTGCTGCGTTTGTTCATTGTCTTCTTCTTTTCTATGGCCGTGATCGTTTCATCAGTGTAACTAGGAATGTCTGTGCAAATATAACTTTAAAAAAAATCTCGTACAGAAAGGAAACCAAAGGCGGCAGATCTGAGAGTTTTAAAGTTTTGTTCTGGAGAGAAATATTCACGTTGACAAATTAAACAATACTTAATAGCTAATTAGTCTGACGGATAGATATAGAAACATAACGAACAGACAGAAATTTGGGGGGCTTAACTTTGCCTTCTGGCGGTTTCAACAAGAAAGAAGTGAAAGCAACTTGATAACTGTTAAAAAGGAGAAAGTTCCGGAGTGCAAGTGAGACTTGAAAGGCGGCGGTTTTAGAAACGCGAGGAGCCGGGGCGCTTGGTGATCGGAGTATCGAAGTACCGGGAGAATGGGAGTTTACCGATGTTTATGGCACCGATGAAGCTTTATTGGCTATGGTACCCAAAGCCCGTCTTGTTGTTAGGTTTTCGTGTCCACTGACTAAAAATGCGATTGATAAGCAAGTTGGTACAGTGAAGGAATCCCCTGACTTGTATTTCATCAAACAGACAATTGGAAGTGCTTGTGTAACAATTGCTTCAGTTCACGCTCGGATAGACAATGCAGAGCAAATTGCTTTCCAATCGGATGTATATATGAACGAGTTTCTAACGGAAACCAAGTCTGTGACCTCAGCAAGAAAAAGACTTTCATGAGACAAAAGTATGCTAAAAGATATTTTTATATATGTGTTCGTAGCCGGCGTAAACCATCCGGTGGTGGGAATTAAAAAAAAACTCAAGTTTTTCCATATAGGTTCTGTTCTTTGTCATTCTTGTTGGATCTTACCGGCTACCCCGAAAGAATGGATAATGCAACACATGCACCAAATACAGGATGTCCATAAAGTCTCCTTAAAATTAAAAAAAAAATGTTACGAAGAGAGTTGATGAGATATTTTGACCGGGTTTTATTTGTTTTAATCAGTGTTTATTGAAGTTAGATTAACAATAATATAATAATAACATGTTTAAATTGTAAACAGACTTCATGCATCTGAAATATTTTGAAGTTTCATCCAAGTAAAATATCTTGAAATGATCATCGAAGGAAAGAAAACATCCTTTGAAATATATTCGAATGAAACGCTCACAGGGGCGTGACTAGCGTAGAGGGTTTTAGAATCGGCCGTTCCGAGTTCGAATCCAGCGTCGGATCTATTGTGTTGATTTGTGCACTAATACAACGGAGACAAAATATGTAGCCACGATCTACTTTTGCTTTGATTAATCATAAAACACCCCAATATTTTAGACTATAGAATTTAGGATAACTTTCGCATATAGATTAAACGTAAAATGATCACCCACTTCCGTGTCACCAGACGTTATGATCACCTATTCCCAGACGAGAAACGCGTTTTTACGCACCGATCTTTAAAAACACTATTTGGTCCGGAACTGGGTGATCATTGCGGCATGAAATAAAAGAAATAAATCGACACACGACAAAATTAATTCATACACGTTTAAAGTTACTGCTTCCCTCGCCGACGTTTGTTTTACTAATTGACATTTTTTGTGCTTTAGATATCAATATATCTAATATCTATCACCATTCAAGTAGAATTAGATATCTCAGAGTATCAGAGGAGCTATATCATAAGTTAATATGGAGGTGAACTTAATCAGCGTAAAATTACAATACACCTCAGGATTTCGCTTTCCATCTCTAATCAACTGATTGCCCCATTCATCAGCGAAAGAAACAATAATCAATATCATCTTGCTTTGGTCCATCATAACCTACTGACAGCAGTCTTCATTATTAATGACTAGCTAGGTTACCCGGCGTTGCCCGGGCTAGAGTTTACGATAGCATTATATGCAACACCATATTAAAGGGAGTTTACTTTAACAGCAACCTTGATGTTGTCAGTTAGATATCTTACCCACTGAACTATTCAGGTATATGTTAATACTCTTAACCTAGCGCTTATAAATAGATTAAATTAATTGTGTAAAAATTGTATAAATAGATTAATTTAATTGTGTAACATGTTAGAAAAGTGTAATTAGCTCCTTTAAGGATTGCTAGTGCGCAGAACCTCTTCCATTATGTTCACATGCAAATTGTACATATGAATGCACTTATATTTAAAGTACACTCTTAGAATGTCTTCGCTTAAACAGAGAGAGAGAGAGAGAGAGAGAGAGAGAGAGAGAGAGAGAGAGAGAGAGAGAGAGAGAGAGAGAGAGAGATAGACAGACAGACAGACAGACAGACAGAGACAGACAGACAGACAGACAGAGACAGACAGACAGACAGAGACAGACAGACAGACAGACAGACAGACAGACAGACAGACAGACAGAGAGGTGTTTCGTACTAAATATACAAACATTCTTCACTTACATTTTATTATATTACTAGCAGGACCCGTGCCCCAGCGTTGAAAGAAAGATATATAAATTACATTAAAATAATAGAAGTATTAGAATATAAATTCGTAAAAAAAAGGTGAGAAGAACCCTGTAAGTAATTTAGGTGATTAAAATAGGATTTATCCATGTTTTTGATTAAACAAAATAGATTTCTCTATGTTTCGGGTGCTCCCCTTACGACTGTAAAAAGGAAAACCATTTTACATCACCCAAAAGTAAATGTGATCCAAGAATATGCGTGAAGCTTTCCAAGGTCAGTGAACTTGACTTTTCAATGAAAAGTCAGTCTAATTGGTGCACGTTTTGATGCCATCCATAACGACAGCACCACGCTGTTAAAATGAGTTGGTGACCCACATTAATCCCGTGACCCAAACAACCCCCCGAGATCCTTAATAATATGCAGTAAGCAAATGATTATTTCGTATTGCCCATTAAAGAAAATGTGGAAATCTTTTTATTGGGTGTGTGTGGGGTGGGGTGGGGAGTGAAGTTTGATATATATATATATATAAATAAAAACAAGTTTTCCTGTGTGAATATCCGATTTCTTTTGCAAATAAAAGAAAAAAAAGAAACCTTTGAGTTTCCGTTCCAAAAAGAGGGTTGCACATTTTATCGCCGCTACTTACCGCCAGACTTCGCCAGACTCCGCCAAACTCCGCCAGACACCGCCACCAAGTCACCAAGTCACGTGACTCAAATTAACCAATCGATCGCAAAGATTTGAAAATAAAAAAAGAGAATCGTTTGTATTTAATGCTTAAAGAAATACAATTCTGTGCTTATGTTTATGCCCCCCCCCCTGAATACAATATATTTTTTTCTGTTTATTTTAATTTTAATTTTGTTACTCCTCAAAATTGAATGCACGTTGATGGATTTTCCTTGGTTGCTATGCCGTAAACCAAACCAAACCAAACCAAACCAAACTTAATTAACTCTGCTCTTGATTGAAATAATTTTTTCTTTATTTTTTAAAATTTTGGTCTTTTAAAAATAGAATTAACGTTAAAGTGTTGCATCTGTTATACTTAATCTTTTCTCTCCTCGCTCAGTGAAGGAGAAATCCTTCTAATCTGCGGCAATTTTCTTATTCTTGCTCCAATCCGGAGTGTCACTTTTTGGGGACATGGATAAGGTTTTCTGGCATGGAAGATGATATCTTATATGAAAATAACCGTGCACTATCTGATAAATAAAAAACAAAATGAAAAACAATATTTTATATTTTTTGCTTCAATTGAAATTAAGTATAAAAACACCATCGTTACTGGAATATAAAATTAACCTGACTTTGTTGAGATTCATTATACATATAATCAGCAAAGGAGGTATCAAGCATGTACAGGGTGGGCCAAAATAAGGGTCCTATCTTTAAATTTGAATAACTTGAATTTGAATAACTTCCACAAAATAAAAGTTAAACTCACCAAACTTTATGTGTGTGTAGACTGACCCTTCCGAGATTTTTTGAAATAAACAAAACAAATTTTAGCCGAAAAACACTTCTTAAAACTTACAAAAACTAAAGTATTGTTTTTTACACTGTTTTGAGTTTTTTAAGCAAAAATAATGTTTTCTAAATGAGGGTACGTTCCTTAGGGCTAATACGGCTCATGCTTGCTTCGGAAGGGGTCCTTTACTTATTCTAAAAAAAAAAATAAAAAAATCAATAAATAAAAAAGTTATGAATTTTTAAAAATAGGACCCTTATTTTGGCCCACCCTGTATTAGTGTCCGTAGTTTAGTCTTTGGTAGTATTCCCCTCTTCACCCAATAAGATTAAGGTATATTTAAAAAAGAAAGAATTGGGACACTTTATTTGAAGCTTGGCTATGTAAAACACTGAATCGGTAAATGTAGATTGTATATAATGGAGATGGAAGCATATTTTTTTCTGATATTTAAATGAGAATAACAGCAAATATGCAGCTTTTGAAATCATTTGAATTTGTTTCAAAAGCGACAATTCTACATATTATATTTATATTTCACTAAAGACACAATACGAACCGAACTGTCTTTTGAAAAAAAAATATTTTTACCCTAACCTAACCCTAAACTAAGTTTTAGGTTTAGTTTGCAAAGTCGGTTTAGTTCGGTTCGTATATGTAGAAGCATTGGAACTGCTTGCGTCACAACTACAAATTAATCCTAAAAGCACCGAATTTATTTATTTATTCATGAAACTTGTTTTTTGTTTGTTTGTATTTTCTTTGGCTAAGAATAATAATTAAAACTGAATTGTTTTCTATTTTTGATTTAGAACTTGCGATTGCCTCTTTAAAAAATCTCTTTTAAAAGAGTAGAAGAAAAAAAACAAATCGATAAAGGCGCACGGTAATTTCTGAGAATGGGGTCATTTTATTCGAAAATCCATCTCCCCACAAAAATGAGCACTTCGGATTCGGGAAACATTAAAATTGCTGCAGTCTAGAAGGATATCACATAGAAAGTAACATAGAGATTCAGGACCACTTCAATTGTCTTCCATGGAGAATTTTATACATACAAAATGCAATACACTTTAAGTTTTAAAGAAAGTTCGGGCCCCTACAACTCACTTCGGTTAGGAGGGCATTTAGAGATTCGGGAATTGCTTTCGCCAAAAATATTTATGCATACAATTTAAATTTCATAAAAATAAGATATGTCTTCTGTTTTAAGGGGGTTATGGCTTCATAGCCACGTTATGGGTGTACTTAGAGATTTGAGAACACTTCCGTTGTCTTCCCCTGTAAATTTTACAGAAGAATACAATTTTTAGATATCATGTAGATTTACTAACCTTTCATTTCTATAGGGAACACACAAACATCAAACGCACACATACACACTTACATTGAGTTTTATATAGAGATATAATAAGGGTGTCTATATATTCTTTCATGTCTTTTCATATACGAAAGTGATATAATACTCTAAATTCTAAAATACTGTTTTGTGCTTTTTTTGCCACCTACTCTTTTAGACTGTTTACATGTATTCGCCTAAAAACAGTAGATTCTCATTTTTATATATGGATAATTAGATGCAGTTCTCTAATAATACTAAATATGTTTTATCCGGTTCTTCCAAAATCTATATGTATAATATACTGTTAATAATATTAATGCTATTCCTTTTGAAATAATAAATGTCTGTCAAGATCAATAGTAGTAAGAAAAATGACTCTTTCTTATTACGTAAAAATAATAAAAAATAATTGTAATTGATAGCTAAACATTCTTTAAATAAATAAAACGATATGTGTCTCCTTTATTTATTTTAAAATTGTAGCGGTGCCATTCTAAAACAATAAATATTCTATGTTTTCTTAACGGAAAAATAATTATCAGCTAACTATTCTTTAAATCAATAAAAACAATGTCACTTCCTGAAATGTATTTATTTAAAATTGTACTGTCTAACAGGACGACGTAATTTGATTTTGGAACAGTTCATTTTAAAATAGGTAAATTCGGAATTTTATTTTAGCTTAGTGACATCAGATTAATCACCAGTCACTATTTTGCTAAACGGACGATCTCATTTTTTAAATGTGTGAAAAGTGATAACATACATACGAACATTAAATGCCTTAGCATATTATTATTAGGGGTGGGATGTAATGGGTGAACATTTCAGATTCATACGAGTAGTATTTTTTTGTGTTCATTTATACATAAATAACACTAAACAATCAAACATTTTGAAAATTTTGCAAAATTCAGAAGGTGCAGGCCAAAAATAGCTCCACGGGACTCAAAATCCATCATTTTTCGGTGAAAAAGTGGTTTCATGCGACATTGCAGGCCCTAAAACATCTTCAAAAGCTATGAATGGATATAGATGGTTAAATCTGATATAGTACTTTAATTTAGGACCATTTTCAGGCTGTGAAAGGGGTTTCATGAATGTAAAATAGCCAAAAACTATTGGCCTGCACCTTCTGAATTTTGCAAAATTTTCAAAATGTTTGATTGTTTAGTGTTATTTATGTATAAATGAACACAAAAAATACTACTCTCATGAATCTGAAATTTTCACCCATTACGTCCCACCCCTATTATTATATATAGATTACTTGTATGCGATAAGTATCGGGCTTATCTATCAAATAACCAACAAATGTTGATATGCCGTATCAGACAAACCAAACCTAAATGCGTCAACATTTAACACACATGCAGGTGTTATATGCCGTAAAGCAGAGAGATTGAGCCACACCTAACAACAAGTATTTTATCTCTTTTAGTTTTAGACAACTATTTCATGTTTGCCCGTAAACTCTTTTTTATTATATGCTTCTTCATATTTTTTTACCCGATTCATTCTTTTCTTCGTTTAATTTAATTCCTTCCTTTTTGTTTACTGTGCTTCGTAAGACCTCCACCATCTTTATTTTTAACCACACCCTTTAAGAGTTACGTCCCTTTTGTTTTTCAACCTCTTCATTCTTTGTGCATGCGATCTCATTTCTGTTTTCTCAACTCGCTTGAGAAAATGATGACTCTTCCAGATCAAGGTGAGACGCTACGCATTCAACCTGAACTGTTCCGATTGACAGGCATTCTACACAGACGAGAATCTTTGAATTTATAAACAACACTTTAATATTTGTCTCACTGGTCCGACACTGATCTCACAGGATTTGACGTTATCAGCTGGCATTTTTAAATGCGCACTAACATACAAATAGTTTAAGGAATGAAAGCATAACAGCGTAAAAACGAGCTTATCTCTATATTGTACCCACTAATATATATATATATATATATATATATATATATATATATATATATATATATATATATATATATATATATATATATATATATAATAAAGTACAGTCGATTTTCTCGTTTACATTAAGGAATTATAGCTATGTAAATACAAGCGATATATAGAATTCAACTATGCTCACGCCTTAAGCCGATTCTTGATATGTATTTTCGGAAAATATGCACCCGTATCGTTCGCTTTCAGTAATTTCTACAATTTCTCCGACTCGCCTGATTCTCCTAAAATAGTAATACGAACAGGAAGTCAGGGTGACTTTTACTCCCATGTAAAAATCCCACACCCATCTTACAACGGGAAATACTCTTCATATGATACTATTTCTTGATACTGCCGTCATTATTTCATTTTTTATGACTTACTGTTCCCTCTTTCCTGCTATACTTTTATGACCTAAATACGGGTCGCTCGCTTTTTATTTTGTGGCGATTTTATTGGCTATTCCAAAGATATTTTTATACATTCCAGAACTGACAAAATAACAGAATGATCTGATTGTTCGTTACCGGTTGCATTAATTATACGTTACTGGGTGCATATTTAAAAAAAACTTTCTTTCCTATTTTTCCTCCTCATAGAATTTCTGTAACAACATAACCTTTCTTTCCCGGGCCCTTCCGGGTATATTTCATTACTTACGTGTGTATTTTCCTATATCGATTTGCGTTTATTTACACACTTTCCCCGTCATATATACTTTCTTATTCTAGAATACAAGAATACGATTAACGAACAAAAACATAAAAATGGGTAGTTCGAACAAGGCGGTAACATATTTTCTTTCTTTGTCCTTTTTTCTGTTAACATTCTTTTTCTTATGTTTCAAAACAAACAACACCTTTGCCTTTTAGTAATATTTCTGTTGCACCTAAACCTATCTTTTCCGGATCCCATCGGGTACATTCGGTTACTTACGTCATACCTTATTTTCTGTTCTCGTATAATCGAATGCTCTTTAACATCAGAAGCAAAAGCAAACACTTCTAGTTCTACCATGATGACGAAGACTTTTCCTCTGTTTTCTTTTAGGCTTGGGCCATATACACGGCTATTTAAAACAGTATTATTATCATTAAGCAAAATGCAACTTCATTGATTTTTCTGCTTTAACTATCCATATTTGGCCTATTTTCGTTATACCTCAGTTCGAGAGCAACAAAGCCGCTGTTGACTGGAACAACATTTTTAATGAACAATGTTTACTTTTATTATCTGTTTCTGACAAAACGTATTCTTCCTTAAACCTACCGCTAACCATGATTCCGTGTGACAAAAAGCAACCTCCCAACGAACAGAGATAGATAAAATCGAATAGTTTGCACCAGGACTTACAGTAGGTTGTAGGGTTAAGAGAACTTGTGTTTTTGTTGCCTGACAAACGCTAATCATTACTCATAATTGCTAACTAATTCGTATGTTTACAATTTTATCCCCACATTCCATAAAAAATAGTGTTACCGACATAATTCTTTAAATAATTACATCTGGGCTATTAATCAAAAAAATGTTTTACTTTACCTATCCATTTGTCACCAATTTGCGTTATAACTTATGGCGACAGCAACAAAGCCACTATCGACATTTTTAATAAATATAAAAAAACGAACAAAAAACTAAACAGTTCTATTTAATAATAGTAATGAGCCTTTTAAACTCGTGAAAATATGGATTCTGAAGGCAATTATTTTTCATAATCATATGAAAAACATAGCTAAATCCTATTTAAATCACCTAAATTTCTTACAGTGAAATATTATTGTTCTGATTTCTTTTCTGAATTGATACTCTCATAGCTCTTTTAAAAATTTAATCATTATCTTATATTTTCCTTAAACAACGCAAAAGAAGGCTAAATTATACTTTAATCACCTAAATTACTTACAGTGAAATGTTATTGTTCTGATTTATTTTCTGAATTGATACTCTCATAGCTCTTTTTCAAATTTAATCATTATCTTATATTTTCCTTAAACAACGCAAAAGAAGGCTAAATTACACTTTAATCACCTAAATTACTTACAGTGAAATGTTATTGTTCTGATTTATTTTCTGAATTGATACTCTCATAGCTCTTTTTCAAATTTAATCATTATCTTATATTTTCCTTAAACAACGCAAAATCATTGCTAAATTATACTTTAATCACCTAAATTACTTACAGTGAAATGTTATTGTACTGATTTCTTTTCTGAATTGATATTCTTATAGTTCTTTTTAAAATTTAATCATAATCTTATATTTTCCTTAAACAACGCAAAAGAAAGCTAATTATACTTTAATAACCTCAATTACTTACAGTGAAATGTTATTGTTCTGATTAATTTTCTGAATTGATACTCTAATAGTTCTTTTTAAAATTTAATCATTATCTTATATTTTCCTTAAACAACGCAAAAGAAGGCTAAATTATACTTTAATCACCTAAATTACTTACAGTGAAATGTTATTGTTCTGATTTCTTTTCTGAATTGATACACTAATAGTTCTTTTTAAAATTTAATCATTATCTTATATTTTCCTTAAACAACGCAAAAGAAGGCTAAATTATACTTTAATAACCTAAATTACTTACAGTGAAATGTTATTGTTCTGATTAATTTTCTGAATTGATACTCTGATAGTTCTTTTTAAAATTTAATCATTATCTTATATTTTCCTTAATCAACGCTACAGAAGGCTAAATTATACTTCAATAACCTAAATTACTTACAGTGAAATGTTATTGTTCTGATTTATTTTCTGAATTGATACTCTAATAGTTCTTTTTAAATTTTAATCATAATCTTATATTTCCCTTAAACAACGCAAAAGAAGGCTAAATTACACTTTACTAACCTAAATTACTTACAGTGAAATGTTATTGTTCTGATTAATTTTCTGAATTGATACTCTAATAGTTCTTTTTAAAATTTAATCATTATCTTATATTTTCTTTAAACAACGCAAAAGAAGGCTAAATTATACTTTAATAACCTAAATTACTTACAGTGAAATGTTATTGTTCTGATTTCTTTTCTGAATTGATACTCTAATAGTTCTTTTTAAAATTTAATCATTATCTTATATTTTCCTTAAACAACGCAAAAGAAGGCTAAATTATACTTTAACCACCTATATTACTTACAGTGAAATGTTATTGTTCTGATTTATTTTCTGAATTGATACTCTAATAGTTCTTTTTAAATTTTAATCATTATCTTATATTTCCCTTAAACAACGCAAAAGAAAGCTAAATTACACTTTACTAACCTAAATTACTTACAGTGAAATGTTATTGTTCTGATTTATTTTCTGAATTGATACACTAATAGTTCATTTTTAAAATTTAATCATTATCTTATATTTTCCTTATACAACGCAAAAGCATTGCTAAATTATACTTTACTCACCTAAATTACTTACAGTGAAATGTTATAGTTCTGATTTCTTTTCTGAATTGATACTCTAATAGTTCTTTTAAAATTTTAATCATTATCTTATATTTTCCTTAAACAACGCAAAAGAAGGCTAAAATATACTTTAATCACCTAAATTACTTACAGTGAAATGTTATTGTTCTGATTTATTTTCTGAATTGATACTCTAATAGTTCTTTTTAAAATTTAATCATAATCTTATATTTTCCTTAATCAACGCTAAAGAAGGCTAAATTATACTTCAATAACCTAAATTACTTACAGTGAAATGTTATTGTTCTGATTTATTTTCTGAATTGATACTCTAATAGTTCTTTTTAAATTTTAATCATAATCTTATATTTCCCTTAAACAACGCAAAAGAAGGCTAAATTACACTTTAATCACCTAAATTACTTACAGTGAAATGTTATTGTTCTGATTAATTTTCTGAATTGATACTCTAATAGTTCTTTTTAAATTTTAATCATAATCTTATATGTACCTTAAACAACGCAAAAGAAGGCTAACTTACACTTTAATCACCTTAATTACTTACAGTGAAATGTTATTGTTCTGATTAATTTTCTGAATTGATACTCTAATAGTTCGTTTTAAAATTTAATCATTATCTTTTATTTTCCTTAAACAACGCAAAAGCATGGCTAAATTATACTTTACTCACCTAAATTAATTAAAATAAAATGTTATTGTTCTGATTTCTTTTCTGAATTGATACTCTAATAGTTCTTTTTAAAATTTAATCATAATCTTATATTTCCCTTAAACAACGCAAAAGAAGGCTAAATTACACTTTAATCACCAAAATTACTTACAGTGAAATGTTATTGTTCTGATTAATTTTCTGAATTGATACTCTAATAGTTCTTTTTAAAATTTAATCATTATCTTATATTTTCCTTAAACAACGCAAAAGAAGGCTAAATTATACTTTAATAACCTAAATCACTTACAGTGAAATGTTATTGTTCTGATTTCTTTTCTCAATTGATACTCTAATAGTTCTTTTTAAAATTTAATCATTATCTTATATTTTCCTTAAACAACGCAAAAGAAGGCTAAATTACACTTTACTAACCTAAATTACTTACAGTGAAATGTTATTGTTCTGATTTATTTTCTGAATTGATACTCTAATAGTTCTTTTTAAAATTTAATCATTATCTTATATTTACATTAAACAACGCAAAAGAAGGCTAAATTATACTTTAATCACCTAAATTACTTACAGTGAAATGTTATTGTTCTGATTTATTTTCTGAATTGATACTCTTATAGTTCTTTTTAAAATTTAATCATAATCTTATATTTTCCTTAAACAACGCAAAAGAAGGCTAAATTATACTTTAATAACCTAAATTACTTACAGTGAAATGTTATTGTTCTGATTTATTTTCTGAATTGATACTCTAATTGTTCTTTTTAAAATTTAATCATTATCTTATATTTTCTTTAAACAACGCAAAAGAAGGCTAAATTGTACTTTAATCACCTAAATTACTTACAGTGAAATGTTATTGTTCTGATTTATTTTCTGAATTGATACTCTAATAGTTCTTTTTAAAATTTGATCATAATCTTATATTTTCCTTAAACAACGCAAAAGAAGGCTAAATTGTACTTTAATCACCTAAATTACTTACAGTGAAATGTTATTGTTCTGATTTATTTTCTGAATTGATACTCTAATAGTTCTTTTTAAAATTTAATCATTATCTTATATTTTCCTTAAACAACGCAAAATCATGGCTAAATTATACTTTAACCACCTAAATTACTTACAGTGAAATGTTATTGTTCTGATTTATTTTCTGGATTGATACACTAATAGTTCTTTTTAAAATTTAATCATTATCTTATATTTTCCTTAAACAACGCAAAAGAAGGCTAAATTATACTTTAATAACCTAAATCACTTACAGTGAAATGTTATTGTTCTGATTTCTTTTCTCAATTGATACTCTAATAGTTCTTTTTAAAATTTAATCATTATCTTATATTTTCCTTAAACAACGCAAAAGAAGGCTAAATTACACTTTACTAACCTAAATTACTTACAGTGAAATGTTATTGTTCTGATTTATTTTCTGAATTGATACTCTAATAGTTCTTTTTAAAATTTAATCATTATCTTATATTTACATTAAACAACGCAAAAGAAGGCTAAATTATACTTTAATCACCTAAATTACTTACAGTGAAATGTTATTGTTCTGATTTATTTTCTGAATTGATACTCTTATAGTTCTTTTTAAAATTTAATCATAATCTTATATTTTCCTTAAACAACGCAAAAGAAGGCTAAATTATACTTTAATAACCTAAATTACTTACAGTGAAATGTTATTGTTCTGATTTATTTTCTGAATTGATACTCTAATTGTTCTTTTTAAAATTTAATCATTATCTTATATTTTCTTTAAACAACGCAAAAGAAGGCTAAATTGTACTTTAATCACCTAAATTACTTACAGTGAAATGTTATTGTTCTGATTTATTTTCTGAATTGATACTCTAATAGTTCTTTTTAAAATTTGATCATAATCTTATATTTTCCTTAAACAACGCAAAAGAAGGCTAAATTGTACTTTAATCACCTAAATTACTTACAGTGAAATGTTATTGTTCTGATTTATTTTCTGAATTGATACTCTAATAGTTCTTTTTAAAATTTAATCATTATCTTATATTTTCCTTAAACAACGCAAAATCATGGCTAAATTATACTTTAACCACCTAAATTACTTACAGTGAAATGTTATTGTTCTGATTTATTTTCTGGATTGATACACTAATAGTTCTTTTTAAAATTTAATCATTATCTTATATTTTCCTTAAACAACGCAAAAGAAGGCTAAATTATACTTTAATCACCTAAATCACTTACAGTGAAATGTTATTGTTCTGATTTATTTTCTGAATTGATACACTAATAGTTATTTTTAAAATTTAATCATTATCTTATATTTTCCTTAAACAACGCAAAATCATGGCTAAATTATACTTTACTCACCTAAATTACTTACAGTGAAATGTTATTGTTCTGATTTATTTTCTGAATTGATACTCTAATAGTTCTTTTTAAATTTTAATAATTATCTTATATTTTCCTTAAACAACGCAAAAGCATGGCTAAATTATACTTTAATCACCTAAATTACTTACAGTGAAATGTTATTGTTCTGATTTATTTTCTGAATTGATACACTAATAGTTCTTTTTAAAATATAATCATTATCTTATATTTTCCTTAAACAACGCAAAAGAAGGCTTAATTATACTTTAACCACCTAAATTACTTACAGTGAAATGTTATTGTTCTGATTTATTTTCTGAATTGATACTCTAATAGTTCTTTTTAAATTTTAATCATAATCTTATATTTCCCTTAAACAACGCAAAAGAAGGCTAAATTACACTTTACTAACCTAAATTACTTACAGTGAAATGTTATTGTTCTGATTAATTTTCTGAATTGATACTCTAATAGTTCTTTTTAAAATTTAATCATTATCTTATATTTTCCTTAAACAACGCTAAAGAAGGCTAAATTATACTTTAATAACCTAAATTACTTACTATGAAATGTTATTGTTCTGATTTATTTTCTGAATTGATACTCTAATAGTACTTTTTAAAATGTAATCATTATCTTATATTTTCCTTAAACAACGCAAAAGAAGGCTAAATTACACTTTAATCACCTAAATTACTTACAGTGAAATGTTATTGTTCTGATTAATTTTCTGAATTGATACTCTAATAGTTCTTTTTAAATTTTAATCATAATCTTATATGTTCCTTAAACAACGCAAAAGAAGGCTAAATTACACTTTAATCACCTAAATTACTTACAGTGAAATGTTATTGTTCTGATTAATTTTCTGAATTGATACTCTAATAGTTCGTTTTAAAATTTAATCATTATCTTTTATTTTCCTTAAACAACGCAAAAGCATGGCTAAATTATACTTTACTCACCTAAATTAATTACAGTAAAATGTTATTGTTCTGATTTCTTTTCTGAATTGATACTCTAATAGTTCTTTTTAAAATTTAATCATAATCTTATATTTCCCTTAAACAACGCAAAAGAAGGCTAAATTACACTTTAATCACCTAATTTACTTACAGTGAAATGTTATTGTTCTGATTAATTTTCTGAATTGATACTCTAATAGTTCTTTTTAAAATTTAATCATTATCTTATAATTTTCCTTAAACAACGCAAAAGAAGGCTAAATTATACTTTAATAACCTAAATTACTTACAGTGAAATGTTATTGTTCTGATTTCTTTTCTCAATTGATACTCTAATAGTTCTTTTTAAAATTTAATCATTATCTTATATTTTCCTTAAACAACGCAAAAGAAGGCTAAATTATACTTTAATCACCTAAATTACTTACAGTGAAATGTTATTGTTCTGATTTATTTTCTGAATTGATACTCTAATAGTTCTTTTTAAAATTTAATCATAATCTTATATTTTCCTTAAACAACGCGAAAGAAGGCTAAATTATACTTTAATAACCTAAATTACTTACAGTGAAATGTTATTGTTCTGATTTATTTTCTGAATTGATACTCTAATAGTTCTTTTTAAAATTTAATCATTATCTTCTATTCACATTAAACAACGCAAAAGAAGGCTAAATTATACTTTACTAACCTAAATTACTTACAGTGAAATGTTATTGTTCTGATTTATTTTCTGAATTGATACTCTAATTGTTCTTTTTAAAATTTAATCATTATCTTATATTTTCCTTAAACAACGCAAAAGAAGGCTAAATTGTACTTTAATCACCTAAATTACTTACAGTGAAATGTTATTGTTCTGATTTATTTTCTGAATTGATACTCTAATAGTTCTTTTTAAAATTTAATCATTATCTTATATTTTCCTTAAACAACGCAAAATCATGGCTTAATTATACTTTAACCACCTAAATTACTTACAGTGAAATGTTATTGTTCTGATTTATTTTCTGAATTGATACTCTAATAGTTCTTTTTAAAATTTAATCATTATCTTATATTTACATTAAACAACGCAAAAGAAGGCTAAATTATACTTTAATAACCTAAATTACTTACAGTGAAATGTTATTGTTCTGATTTATTTTCTGAATTGATACTCTAATTGTTCTTTTTAAAATTTAATCATTATCTTATATTTTCCTTAAACAACGCAAAAGAAGGCTAAATTGTACTTTAATCACCTAAATTACTTACAGTGAAATGTTATTGTTCTGATTTATTTTCTGAATTGATACTCTAATAGTTCTTTTTAAAATTTAATCATTATCTTATATTTTCCTTAAACAACGCAAAATCATGGCTTAATTATACTTTAACCACCTAAATTACTTACAGTGAAATGTTATTGTTCTGATTTATTTTCTGAATTGATACTCTAATAGTTCTTTTTAAAATATAATCATTATCTTATATTTTCCTTAAACAACGCTAAAGCATGGCTAAATTATACTTTAATAACCTAAATTACTTACTATGAAATGTTATTGTTCTGATTTATTTTCTGAATTGATACTCTAATAGTTCTTTTTAAAATATAATCATTATCTTATATTTTCCTTAAACAACGCTAAAGCATGGCTAAATTATACTTTAATAACCTAAATTACTTACTATGAAATGTTATTGTTCTGATTTATTTTCTGAATTGATACTCTAATAGTTCTTTTTAAAATATAATCATTATCTTATATTTTCCTTAAACAACGCTAAAGCATGGCTAAATTATACTTTAATAACCTAAATTACTTACTATGAAATGTTATTGTTCTGATTTATTTTCTGAATTGATACTCTAATAGTTCTTTTTAAAATATAATCATTATCTTATATTTTCCTTAAACAACGCTAAAGCATGGCTAAATTATACTTTAATAACCTAAATTACTTACTATGAAATGTTATTGTTCTGATTTATTTTCTGAATTGATACTCTAATAGTTCTTTTTAAAATATAATCATTATCTTATATTTTCCTTAAACAACGCTAAAGCATGGCTAAATTATACTTTAATAACCTAAATTACTTACTATGAAATGTTATTGTTCTGATTTATTTTCTGAATTGATACTCTAATAGTTCTTTTTAAAATATAATCATTATCTTATATTTTCCTTAAACAACGCTAAAGCATGGCTAAATTATACTTTAATAACCTAAATTACTTACTATGAAATGTTATTGTTCTGATTTATTTTCTGAATTGATACTCTAATAGTTCTTTTTAAAATATAATCATTATCTTATATTTTCCTTAAACAACGCTAAAGCATGGCTAAATTATACTTTAATAACCTAAATTACTTACTATGAAATGTTATTGTTCTGATTTATTTTCTGAATTGATACTCTAATAGGTCTTTTTAAAATATAATCATTATCTTATATTTTCCTTAAACAACGCTAAAGCATGGCTAAATTATACTTTAATAACCTAAATTACTTACTATGAAATGTTATTGTTCTGATTTATTTTCTGAATTGATACTCTAATAGTTCTTTTTAAAATATAATCATTATCTTATATTTTCCTTAAACAACGCTAAAGCATGGCTAAATTATACTTTAATAACCTAAATTACTTACTATGAAATGTTATTGTTCTGATTTATTTTCTGAATTGATACTCTAATAGTTCTTTTTAAAATATAATCATTATCTTATATTTTCCTTAAACAACGCTAAAGCATGGCTAAATTATACTTTAATAACCTAAATTACTTACTATGAAATGTTATTGTTCTGATTTATTTTCTGAATTGATACTCTAATAGTTCTTTTTAAAATATAATCATTATCTTATATGTTCCTTAAGCAACGCAAAATCATGGCTAATTTATACTTTAATCATCTAATTTACAGTGAAATGAGTTCGTTTCTGATTTTCTTTTTTCAGAATTGATACTCTAATATTTATTTTTATCAAATTAAATTATTATTTTATATTCGCTCCTAAATGGCTAAATACTATTTTAATCATCTAAATTACTTTTTGCGATATAGTTTTTTACTTTGTTTTTGAGCAATTATTTAATAAAAATAAACAATGCTACAACGAAGCTTTGGTTAGATCTTGATATAGGTATACAATGAGTTATATCATATCGGTGTTTGATCGTAATGGGCTTAATAAAGGGGAGTAATATAACAACGCTTAACATAATTTCACATCATTGGGCTATAGGAAAAAGCAAAAATCGAGTTAGTAGAGTTAGCAATGGCAATAGACTACACAATAATCGAAACTCTAATACTCATAGTACTGATTACTATCAGTGCTATGAGTATTAGAGTTTCGATCATTTTGTAGTCTATTGCCATTGCTAACTCTATTAACTCAATTTTAAAAATAGGAGACATAAGGCCATTATGTTCAACTCTCTTTATAGCCAGCATATTCTCACTGATATTCCGAAAATCTTTTATAGTATTATTGATAAAATCTTTCCTAGAAGTAGTATAATAGGTAAATTCATAAATAAAAATACTGTAAAACAGTACTAAAATACAAAAGACGAGTAATGGGGAAAATACTTTATCTATCTACACCGTTACTAATGGATTATACTTAATTTGCAGCTGTACAAACGTTTGTCATCTGAGGTGAATTGCATGGTCTGAGCTGTACTATATAAATGTGACTTAATGACGAGGAACAATGTCGGATCTACTGCAGAAAATGCAAGGTTCTATATAGAAATCATAGCTAGTTTTAATCCGGATTCTGAGAAAACCCATACATCACTAGCTAAGTATGTTAAGGAATTCAATAGTAAAAAAAGTCATTTTGTGTTTAAGTGGTCTATATTGGGTAGAGCGAATAAATATATACCTAACAAAAAGAAAATAATGTAACTTATTCACACTAGAATCATACCATATAATAACATCTAGAAACAACCGGCTAAACATAAGGAAAGAGATTCCACAAAACTGTCAACACCGAAGAGATTCTACAAAACTGTCAACACGGAAATAGGCATATGCTATTGTATTTAGTTAGTGAATCAAGATAAAACTATATAGCTTATGTAAAGATTAATAAAATCTAAAAGTAATTCAGTAAGATCGGAAACACTGTACGATTATGCAACGTCGTTTTCCAAATAGCTGTCTTAACTATTTAGTATATCTAAAATAAACGAGTATTTCTGCAACCTGCTTTTATTATTATGGAAATATATATATATTGAATAAATAATTTTATTTATAGTATTTTAGATAATACATAAATAATAGATGATAATTAGAAGTTATACAAAGTTACACATTTATAGAATAGGCTTTTATTGGGATTGTTTATTAATCATAGCAACAATAGATAGGTATTTTGTACAAGAGGTGGATAAAATGGGATCAATATTAGATGTCAACTTTTCTCATGAATTTTGATTAATTTTATAAAACTTTTTCACGGTTTTAAACTAATTTTAATTGCGAGGAATCGAAGACTTAATTAGCATTTATTCATCTTCGAAGTTACATAAAATCACATTAATTCTAAAAAAGAATATTGAGAATTTTGGCTACATATAAAAGTATAGTTTAGCTTCTTACATAAAGTCAACTGTTATCCTATCTAGAACAGGTATACAAGTCTTTTCTGGGGTGAGATTTAATGCTTAATGGTTACATATAGGTCGGGAGGGAGGTTCTGTAAAATCGATATTGTGGGTATTGACTCACTATATCCCAATAGTCTTGACTTTGAGGTTTTACGTGAGAGGGGAGATTGATATTTTGTGAGAAGGAGGACTAGTATTTTGCATCCCCATTTAATTGATTAATTATCATGAATAGGTTACATCCAGATTTAATAGATCATAAACAAATATTAACCCATCTTGAAACTTAAATAAAATATGCATTGAATTTGATATTAACTATTTTGTAACCAGTAATTTAAAATTGAGGATTTACACAAATTTTCTTTTTAGGAGGGGGAGTAATATGGAATCTTCATGATTGATCTAGTAAATTCATTAGGTTATATTCATATCAAATTACAGTGAGGAGGTTACAAATTAAATATGCCTTTTTAGTAGAGATAGATATAAATTTTGTAAATAATTCTCCGCTATCACTGTAATTCGAAATAGGCTTGGTGAGAGGCAGTTTTTAGTAGTACCCGCTACAGCTATGTAACTATCAAGTAAATCAATAATGAGAAATTTTAAATTACATGGGAGGTAATTTTGAATTAAATGATACATCATCATTAGCACCGATTGGATCTTAGTAAAACATTACATAATGAAGCTAAGTCCAGGGGAAACAGTGTTCAAGTTATGGAAATTATAGTTTTATGACTAAAAACCATATCCCTGACCATATATAGGCATATAAAGGTGGAATTGATAGGTGTTACTATTCATAGTGAATTTTAGTTAACGGGTAAAAAGCATTACCTTATACAGGTGTGCTAATACGTGCGAGATGAATGGAATCATACATGTCTTCCTAATACGTATAACTTAGTATAGATTGGTCTTTCTATGGAGGGGTTACAGTCCAATCAACTACATACACGTAGCGAGACGGGTGTCCTATTTTTAAATATAGAATAACCAAGATTTTAGTATTTTGTTTCAATTTTTTATTTTTATTTTTTTAATTTATAATCGAGAATTAAATAATAGTCTAGGGGGAAATAACTCATGAATTTTCTCTTGATATGTTTTAGAAAACTAGTAAGGTTTTACATTTATTTTTCGTCAATTTAATTGGACAAAATTAAATTAAATTTATTATTAGATATCAAATTTGATCAACTATAATTTTAAATTTTATTTTCGTTAAAACATAAAAATAATAATTATTCATGATGAAACGATTTATTTTTCTGAAATTTAAGTCATTTAGGTTCGTACTTGAGGATAATTCTGCGCGACTATTATTTACATTAGTTATAATTTTTAACTAACTGCATTTTTCGTATTAAACATTTATATGAATTAAAATATTTTGTAACAGGCATAATTTATCTTCAGGATCAATAATAATTTATCAATTTCTTTTTCACGATATTTTCTAGTGGGAAATTCCTCCATCGAGATTTCGCTTTGCTCTTGAAGTTAGTTCAAGCTTGCTTAGTTGGGATTGACTTATAGGTAAACGTTTGAGAGAAGTTACAAATTCCGGGAGCAGTTTTTTGGGGTGGGGGTTGTCCTGGATTTTTTCATTTATTCCAGCATACCGTTATTTTCTGTCAAGACTTCTTAAACTTTTCTGATCTTTCTTTCTTCTGTCTTTGGAATACACTGTTTTCTTATTACCATTATGATGATCAGTAATGTTAACTAAAGACTATATGTTTCACTTGCCTTTGCTGTGAAACGCAGGTAAGGTATAGAAAACTTATTAAATTCGGGAAAATAAAAAAAAAATTGTTTGTGAGACGAAGAAGTACGTGTATACACCCAAATACGAAAATAAAGAAATTGTAAGAATAAATGAAAATTATGATTTGGGATTGATTTTTTCTATGTTCATTGGAATGCAACTAAAAAGTATATATGCTCTGAAGCTTGTAATACAACTTTATTGAGCTTGCAATTTTAAACATTTTCGGATATTATAAGAACTGATACTTAAATATATATATTTTATAAGAATTCACAAATATATATATATATATACATATATACTTATATTATGAAATAATATATGATGTACATATTTTCATTTCCGTATTTACTATGACAGAGAAAGCTAAAGTAGTTATTGACGTCTAAAAATAGTTGTAGTGGTGATGTGCCACTTGTAGAAATGTTGAACTTTTCTTGCAGTAATAGGATCATCAAAAAAAGCAACAAATAGATTCATTAATTTCTCTGAGATTTAATTTATTTATTACAGTAATTATCGGTAAATGCATAAAGATGAACTGCATCTTTTTCTCCAAGCACCGTAGGGTAGAGCAGGAGGACTAGAAACTCACAAACCTTTGAAAATTTGACGTCAGATTTCCAGACGCAGGAGTTGATTATCTGTCGCTTTTTGCCACGTACTTCTTACAATTACGTCATATAATGTCACATAGCCTTGATTCTAAATGTTAAACTTTTTTTTATAGAATTTCAACCTTACGTGCACATTTCTGATTTTTTATTGCTGCTACACCTGTGCAAGCATTACTTGTCTACTGGGAGGAGTTCGTCTTGTTCTTTGCAATCCATCTGCACATTCGTATACTATTGTTGCATCGATTAAAAAAACTAAATTTCTGAGTGTGTTACCGGGTATTTCGCTAGATAGTCTGAAAAAATTAATTGGTAGTAATGATTTTAAATAAACGCAATAATAATATGAACAATGCTATTTGTTCTTTTTACTTACCTCATCATGAGGGCGGAGGTAGACAGAAGGTGGGTTAATAATGTGATAAAAATTAAGCTCCATAAAAGTGGCACTCTAGATTAGGAACACATATTAAAATTTTCTCAGTCTAGAAGGATTTCTCCTTCACTGACCAAGAACAGAAAAGATGAAGTGTACTATCAGCCTGACACTACATTTCGTTCCTAGCCAAAAGGACAAATAATACTATTTCTTATTGTAATGGTTTTGTGTAAATGAGTTGCCACATTCGGCCAAGACGTTATTACCCGCATTTGAAAGAAATATTGTTGATTTCAGGTGGTTCTAATTTTATAAAAAGTGTTTTATAAATGATATATTTATGTTCTGTTAAAGATAACACACATCTCTCGATTCGTTTATTTTATACGTTTATTACGTCTTTCTTGTTTTCCGATTAAAGGTAAATAAAATCCGTACAGAATTGATATTGGTGAATTGCTGCTTATTACGTTGCGTTACATTCAATAATCAATAAAACAGTCAAATACCTTTTACTAGGAACAAAGTGTAGTATCTGTTCTGTTACTACATTTTTAACCCACCTCCTCCCCCGAATTTGTTTTTACTCTCCTTCACCTATGACAATATTAACTGGCCCTACGAAGGTCGGCGCCCAGCATACACGGTTAGCATAAATTGGCCCAGTAGAATATAATATAATTTCTGGTTTGAAATAAGAGTATCAATTTATATTGTCAGAGGGACCTATAGACTTCTTATGTATCCATAAACATTAACCGACATTGGACCTCAAATAAACAAAATTAGCTTGATAAGTAACATTTCTCCACTGAAGATAAACAAGTTCATATATCAATTTATATGATCAGTGACCTCAACACATCTTCAATCTCAGATGGCATTATCGGAATTGAACCTTGTTGTTTCGAATTGAAAAACAGTGGAAATGTAATATACTTATAATTTGGATAAGGATAAACAATTTTCAGGTTTGGTTTATATTATCAGAGTGACCTATAAACATCTTATGTCTCAATAACATTATCGAAGTTGAACTTTGTTGTTAGATTCACAAGCGATTTCCATATAAAGGAGTTGAAGTTGAGAGAGTTAGTCAGTCAGTGATAGAGAGTCGGCGATAAGCAGTTGGTGATTACTGGCCAGTCGGCGATGGCCAGTCGGCGATAATCAGTCAGCAATAAGCACTGGGAGAAGACAAGCCAGTCGGTGATAAGCATTGGGCGGGGACTAGCCAGAGTTACACCAAGCAGACCGTGAATTAATCAATGAGAGAAACGGACATAAGAACCCTTCTCTATTCGGGAAAGATATCACACCTATCGGGATACGTGTGTCCTCGCCCGAGCTTAGAACAGCACGCCACTGATAGAGGGATAAATTGTCCATCGGTCCAATTACATACCAGAGTGAACTCAACATTATTTGGCCAACTGGCCTAGTGACTCAACAAGTGTATATTTTATTTCATTATTCATTATTAAGAATAATTATTTTCTAAGAAAATCACAGCGGACTTGACTTCTTTTCCTTCAACATTTCTGCATGAATGACCTTTCATTCCACAGGGATCCCGAGTTGCTGATTCCCTCTCAACGGTCACCCACTTATCTAAACAAACACAACGTGGGGGTGGGTGTGACCTTATGAGAGGCCTCTTCGACAACCGCGACCTTCTTCGGAGCAGCAACTTTTGTACCAACAGGATCACGTGACTAACCAGCCCAGGAGCGGCCAACTGGTGACGTCACGGGTGGGTTTAAAAGCCTTTTATACACCTAAAGAATTATATTTAGATTAAAAAAAAAATTCATCACCCCCCCAAAAAATGTTTTTACTCTCCCCAACCCCAAAAAATATTTCTAGTTAAAAAAAATGTTTTTCACCGTACCCCCACCTCGAGAAAAAATAACTAAAACGTATTTCCTGTTTTAGATGTCAAGCGCGAACGCAGACCCCGCACTATATCAAAGAACCAGTTTTTATACTCATTTTAAATGTGCTATTAGAGGCGCCTTAGTCATTTCAAAGAACCAGTTTTGTTATTCTTCCAAAATGGTCACCTATTTAGTAATGGCCGGGATATGCGTTGCTTAACATTAGTACATTAGTCTGAAATAATATATACTATACTATTTCATAAGTACTATAGTCTTTAATAGTATAGTTTTGGCTTCAGACAGACAGATACATAAACTCCATTATTAATATATATATATATATATATATATATATATATATATATATATATATATATATATATATATATATATATATATATATATATATATATATATATGTCGGGTGTTGCAGCAAAATCCGACACTCGATAAAAAATAAACGATCTACTACAAGGTGCTGAGGAGCGTTGTGAAGCCCTGGAAGAACGACATATCGCCACCGGACGACCCTACGTCTTCCAGCTAAACTCCGCTCCCGCACACAATGTCTAGACGACTCAGACGTTGCTGCTAAACAATGTTCCTCACCAATGTTTGTCGAACTTGTGACCGCCCTCCTCACCCGATTGGAACCACCTAGACTATTTATTCTGAAGCATGATTGAGGTCAAGACCGACAAGCACACCCATAACACCGCCACTTCTCTTAAGGCTGCCATCGCGGAGGCGTTTGCCGCTACAGACAAGTACATGGTTGCCAAAGCGTGTGTTCATTTCGCGTATGCTTTGAAACGGTCGTCTCCGCCGGCGGCGGTTAAATTGAAAACTAATATTGTATGCAACTCTAACTGTTGCTAAATAAACTGTCGGGTCTCCGCATATACAGCTTTTGCTTTTCGTACATATTTAGTTTTCTTTTTGGTCTAACGTCGGATTTTACTGCAATACCCTGTATATATATATATATATATATATATATATATATATATATATATATATATATATATATATATATATATATATATATATATATATATGTATTACTATTTCATGTATCCACATAATTTTTTATAAGGAGATATAATTTTCATGTATCAATTTTCAGTATTTACTTAAACAGTGATCGATACGTAAGTAGAGCTAGGTAGTAAGCTATGAAAATATATTCATGGCAATTAAGCTACACAGAGGCTCCCGCGTTTCATCCCCGGGGGAATCTTCAGGCTAAAATTTTATATATATATATATATATATATATATATATATATATATATATATATATATATATATATATATATATATATATATATATATATATTGTATTCTGCTGGTCTTGCAGCGACTGCCCACAGTTGACTAGACGCTATTCCGGATGTAAACTGGCAAAGCATCAAAAAGTTTAAATGTGATAGATACAGGATTGCGTGCCCGTTGCAACAGTGAGGAATCATGTGACTACATATCATACTGGAAACTTTTGAGTTTTATACAGAGGTATCTTAGAATCAGATGTGACAAGAGGTCACTTAGAGATAGACGAGAAAATGTAGTCCTAAAAATCACTAATAGCACTCTTCATCATCATGATGTGTATTTATATATAAATATATATTGTATTATATCGACATGCCAAGGTTTCGCCCTAAAGGACTCTTCAGAGGTAAAACTTCAGAGTCATGGTTTCGCTCTGAAGATGACGTTAGATCGAAGTATCGGAGAAGCAATGAATACAAAATGAAGCAACGAGATGGCTGACATATCTATTTTCATTCACTGCAAACTAGAATCTTATTTCTTTTTCAACTTGATTCTTAATTGAAATAAAATATGTTATCTCCGTTACGTAAAAAAGCGTCACGATAAAAGAAACTAAGATAAAATCGTTACGCAAGAAAGGCGGATTGGAAAGTTTTCTGATATTTTTGCGTTGAATAACTCCGCCTTTATGTTCAACCATGATATGACGTTGCTGATTTTTGGAAACTTCTAATACCCTTTTTATTCGTAGCCTAATGCAATAAGTAATATGGAACCGCATACAAAGGCATAATTGTATTTTTTTTCAAAACTTAGACGTTGCTCGATGATGTCATATTGGACATGGCGTTGTCTCAGATGATAGCTCAGGAAATTATAGCAGAGAATGTCGCTGGCTGAGAAATTATCCTACTCAATTGACCCCATAACGGCGAACCCCTTCTTTCACCGAGGCTTTCTTTCAGCTAAAGCTTGAATTCAACTCAAAGATTCTTCTTGTGAGAGCAATTATAGTAAATAATGCCCCTATTTATTTTCCTCCACACGAGAACATAGTTAAGACAGAAGGTCGGTTTTAATGTGGGGAAAATCCACCTCCTCCCTCAAAAGGCACACTCTGGATTGAGACAAAAATAAAAATTGCCACAGTCAGAAGGCAGAAAAGATGAAGTGTAGTATACGAACATATACTATACTTTGCTGTTAGCCCAAAGGTTTAAAACCCCTTTTTTATTTGCCTCCACACGAGAACATAGTTAAGACACAACGTCGGTTTTTAATGTGGGGAAAATCCACCTCCGCCATCAAAAAGAGCCACTCTGGATTGGGGCAAAACTAAAAATTGCCTCAGTCAGAAGGCTTTCTCCTTCATTGGCGAGGGCAGAAAAGATGAAGTGCAGTAAACAAACAGATACTATACTTTGCTCCTAGCCAAAAGGTTAAAAACCCTTTTTTAACCGACGTGTTGTTTCTCGTAAATTTCAGTCAGCCGTATTCAAAGAAAAATAACGTTTATATATGAATCGAACTTTAAAAAAATATTTATAATTTTTTAATTATTTTAAATTGCATTTGTTTATTTACGACAAAAATATAAAAAATAAAAAAATATTTAAAAAACAAACATCTTTTTCCCATTAATATCATTGTGCAACATTATGTTAACCGACACAGCTACAGTTATTGACAACAGTTATGGATAAGTGCCAATAACGATTCACAACAATAAATTCATTTTTATTCTCCAATAAAAATGTACTTATCCATAAACATACACTGGCTAGAAGCAAAGTGTAGTATCTGTTTAATGCCGCACTTAGTCTTTTCGGTCGTCGATCAGTGAAGAATAAGTCTTTCTAGACAGGCAATTTTTATTTTTGTTCTAATGAAAAGTGTCCTTTCGGGGGGGGGGGGAGCTGGATTTTTCTTCACACTAAAAACCGACCGTGTCTTGTGTGAAGGCACGTAAATAGGAACACACAGAAAAGACTTACGTATTATTTTCAGCAGTTTTGCTCCCCATTCTTAATTGGAATTTACCTATGTTTGTTGACTAGACGGAACTTCTTCAAATGTTTTTTTTCCAAACTCATGCTTTTCACAAAAATCTAACAGTAAACTCATTAGTTTTCTCCCCAAATCCAACAGAAGTAGTGATTAATAGTTTTTTCATTATTCAAGTAGTAGTGATGTCAGGGGAGAAAACTCATGCTTTTCAAAAAAATCTAACAGTAAACTCATTAGTTTTCTCCCCAAATCCAACAGAAGTAGTGATTAATGATTGCTTTCATTATTCAAGTAGTAGTGATGTCAGGGGAGATAACTCATGTTTTTCAAAAAAATCTAACAGTAAACTCATTAGTTTTCTCCCCAAATCCAACAGAAGTAGTGATTAATAGTTGTTTTCATTATTCAAGTAGTAGTGATGTCAGGGGAGAAAACTTATGCTTTTCACAAAAATCTAACAGTAAATTCATTAGTTTTCTCCCTAAATCCAACAGAAGTAGTGATTAATGATTGTTTTAATTATTCAAGTAGTAGTGATGTCAGGGGAGAAAACTCATGCTTTTCACAAAAATCTAACAGTAAATTCATTAGTTTTCTCCCTAAATCCAACAGAAGTAGTGATTAATGATTGTTTTAATTATTCAAGTAGTAGTGATGTCAGGGGAGAAAACTCATGCTTTACTTGTTAATTATAGAGAATATATGAATATTGCGAGACACAAATCATTAAAATTCCCTATTGACTAAAAAATGCCACCCATGGAATTGTTAATAAAATTCATATCCTTTTTTGCAATATAACCACATTTGGTAAAAAAAAAAAGCTTCAGTTGATGCCTTATTTTTCCACCCAGTTTAAGTCATTTATTTCCGACAGTATTTATTATATCGACACTTTGTTGATCGTCTTATCAGTACAAAGTATACTATTAAATGCACTTCACACTGACCGGACCTTAACACCCGAGATGTTTATCTATAGGAGAAAAGAGGTGGAGGAAAACCTTCGTAAAAATTCAGAGATACCTCCCATTCTTTGTGAAAGTTTTACAATAGGTATTAGAAATCAATTAATAAATATTCCCCTAATTTCAGTTTCCTTTCAATATTTAAAAAGGGATTTTAGGGGGCATAATGTGGACACAACCTCCTATTTGAAAATTCAAATATCTCAGATTTGCATTAAATTTGATTACTTGTCATTAAACAACAATTAAGCAAAATTCCCTAAATTTTAATTTATTTTTAAGACTCCTTAAGCTTAATTCTTAAATTTTGATCTTCGTAACGAGACGTAAAAGTGGTGCAAAACTCTCCTGTTCGAGGAATTAATTTTACTTGTTTTAGGACGGTTATTCTTCTATTGTTCTATTATTCTATATATATATATATATAATTATCAGCTTCCTGCATTGAAGATTGCGTAAGCATGAAGCATCGATATCTATAGGTAATAAATAATTAATATTTATTCATAAATATTATTGTATAGCCCCCTTTACTAAGGCTGGACACTCTGAGTGAATTTAATAACAAGCAGTACTACTAGCTTCATTACGAATCTACCACAATTTGTTGTGATTAGATCACTCTTCGCCGCTTGCTGTGAATACTCGCCGACTTGGTATTTACAAAGTTAAATTCCTCCTAAATTCTGAGCTGATTTTTGGTGGCCAACCAGTAACTCTCCTGACTTGCAAATCAGTGGCGATTTATAGTCGGAGTTCGCACCCGTCGACCGTAGGGAATTAGCTTCCTGCACTGAAGATTGCGTAAGCATGAAACATCGATGTCTGTAGGTAAAAAATAATTTATATACATATATATATATATATATATATATATATATATATATATATCTATATATACCTATATAGATATATATATAGATAGAGATCATTTTAAAAGGGATAAATTTAGACATAATGGTAACAACTGACTTTATGAGCATATTGTTTGAGTCTATCTGAGAAAATATTTATATCATCTCTCTCTATATATGAACCGATCATTATGATTTATGGACTATACATTCTAGGCAACATGGTGAGTAATGTGGACACATTATTTTTTTTTTGTAAACTCCATTATTTAGGATGTGTTCCCTTCCACTTGCATCTTTCCCAAAACAACTTTTAAAATAATCGAGATACAAAAAAATTAATAGGGACGAGAATTGCTCTTTATCGCGTAATACAATTTTAACCGGATCAGTGCGTTCTCGTGAGCGTCAATGATATTATGTGCAGGGTTAAATTCCTTAACTACTGAACTAATCATTATGAATTATGATATACGTATTCTCGGTAGTACGGTGAGTAACGTGGGCACATTATAATTGTTTGTACACTCTACCATATCTCTCCCTAAATATGAATTAAAATTTAAAAAAAAATGCTTATACCCGTCGTGGGACTGGTATTCTTCCAGTTCGTTCTATATATTCTGTGAGATTTTATTTTCTAATGTTAAACTTAGCTTATTTTTTGAAATAACAGATGCTCAAAATAGTATAATTAAAAGACAACGAAAAAATACTAACTTAATGATTTCGTAGTTTGTACCCTTAAGGTTTACATCACTCCCTCGCACCGTTTTTTTTTGTGGATACGAATTCCAAATTAGTACGATCCGAAATTCGAACGCTGGTCGATCGTGTGGCAGTTTAATAAGTCAATATTTTTCTAGCTCTCTAACCTTATACAATTAATTGTTCGATATTTTATATGCTTATAAACACATGGCGAAGCAATTAATTAATGATGTCGGGATGAAGAAAATTCTAAAATGAAAGGCAAAACACACGTAATAAAGAAAAGAAAACAGCAAAAAGTAACATAAAGAAACCAGTACGAGTAAAAAATGAAATATATATATATATATATATATATATATATATATATATATATATATATATATATATAAATCAATAATACAAATTAAAAAAAATATGAACCACACGCTATAACAATAAAAGCAAATGAAAAAAGTAAACGAAAAATGATACGAATAAAAAAGAAAATTGGCCGTAAACTTTATCATTTATGTTGGTCAATATCTTCCTTTTTCGACCAATCGGATTGCATTACGTGTCACAGAGTCGACCCTGTGAAAAAGAAGCCGCGGCTGGGGAGACGTAAAAATGTCACATAGGCGTTAAATGATGTTTGCGAAAGAATGGCTGATCTGTTAACTGATAGCACTGTTATGGTTAATGAACCAATAGATGCATCAAAAATATTCACGCGTGTACATCCCCTGCACAATGTACATGGAATGCCAAATATACGTCGTACTTCTAAAAAAAGTAATGGGCACTTTTTTATTGGGTGCGACCAAGCATCTCCATAGAAGGCTTTGTCCGCCGGTCTTTCTGTCACGCTCAATTTTGAAATAGCATTTTCATAGGTCATAGCCGTATGGTTACTGTGAATTAAGACCCTGATTTAATGGGGTTACTCTAAGTGGGGAGTTGTGAAGCAAGATATTTGTTCAAATCCATTTAAACCTCTGCATGGCATGTAAGTACAGTCGGGGAAACAAAGAGCAGGGAGGGAATTCCAAAGACAAGCGGTTTGAGTTTACAGACTTGAGTGTAGAAAAACAGACGAAAATGCGATTTCAAGCCAGAGCCTCCTATGAAGATGCTTGGTCGCACCTAATAAACAAGTGGCAATTACTTTTAAAAAGTAGGACGTATATTTGGCATTCTATGTACATTCGGTGGCAATATGGTTTGCTTGGGGTGAACCAAAGTAAAAGATAAAAATATTTCGTCGGTCAAAGTTCAAGTTTGAAATAGCATTTTTGTCTGTCTAAACGCTCAGGTTTGAAACTGTAATTTCGTCGGTCTGTCATGCTTAAGTCTGTAATTGCATTTTCGCCAGTCAACGCTCAAGGTTCACATAGCATTTCTGTCTGTCTTAACGACGTTCAATTTTGAAATTGTATTTTCGCTGGTTTGTCACGCTTAGGTTTAAAATTGCATTTTCGTCTGTCACGATCAAGTTTGAAATTATATTTTCGTCGGTCTGTCACGCCTAAGTTTGAAATCTTATTTCTTTCTCTCTGTCACGTTTAAGTTTGAAGTATCCTTATTAGATGCAGTTAAACATCACGATAGGAGGCCATGCAGGTCGGTCGGTCGGTCGGTCGGTCGGTCTGCAAACCTTAAGTTTGAAATAGCATTTTCGTCGGACTGTCACGTTTAATGTTGAAATGACTAGTATTTGAACTCGACATAACCAATTCCATAGTCCGCGAAGATATCCATTACTCGTATCACAATTTATTTAAACTCCAAACAACACACTGCATGGTCAAAGTACTCCCTTTCGAATCCAATGGACTTTTCCCACTCATCTCTGTTATTTTTCTACGCCCTGTTAGAAGGATTTTTCTTAAATTCCGATCCTCCGTCGCTATGGTACGCTTGAATGCCTCCGCGCTGTCAATCTCCTTGGCACTGATGAAAAGAAAAGTCATAAGGGGAAAAAGTAGGAGAATAGAAAGGTTGTTTCGGTATGCTGATATGCTCGACTAGAACTTGCTGGATATGCAGTGCATTGCGATAAGGTGCATTGTCGTGGTGAAAGGAGTGTTGGTGTAAAAGAACATGTGAAATAAAGCAATCATTGTTGAAAGCTAAATTAAAAGTTATAGACTTTAAATATATTATGGTGGATGATAATATAATCCGCCTATATCCTTTGGCCTATAGCTCACACAGCACAACTTGTCTCGTTACTTTTCAGACATTTAAACCTGCGAGTCTGAAAGTCGTATGAACGCGAGTAGATCTGATATTCTTTGGTTCAGTGTAGCATCACGAAATTTGTGCTGTTAATTTGTGGGCGGATGGAGGTTTTTGCTCAAAGAATAAGAATGAAAGCATAAAACACTCTAGACACACGGCACCAAACCATGTGCGACTTTTTACTTGTTTTGCAGAGTTAAATGAAAATGAATCGTGAGGTTTGGCAAATTAAGGCCCTGCATCATATTAAATCAACAGAACGGCAACACAGAATAAGATAAATTCTAAGGAGACGCAGCGATTAATGGAATACGCGTTGGAGTACGTGTTTCGAATGCGAATACGCTGAATACGCTTTATAACACTTCATACATTACTTAGTAAATGCAGACGCAGTTGCAATTATTTTTAGAAACAATCACTGTGTAAATACACGCATACATACACTCTCACGTTGTTTTACACTAGCAAGTATATGGTCGCATATTTCTTGCTAGCCAAGGAAGATGGTATCGTGACAAACGAATAGATACTACACTGCCTCCTCCAAAGTAGGAGGTAATGCCTGGGAAGATGGTATTATGACAAACTATTATTTACTACAGTACCCCCTAAAAAAAGAAGTAATGCTTAGAAGTTTGGTATCATGACAACAGAACAAATACTACACTACCCCCCCCCCCCAAAAAAAAGAGAGAAAAAAACGCGGTAATACCTGGGAGGGTGATATCATGACAAAAGAACAGATGCCACACAATTATCTCCACAACATAAACAAACGATAATGCCTGGGAGGATGGTGCAATGACCAACAAACATATACTATAATATCTCCTCAAAGGAGGATTTAATGCTTGGAAGATGGTATCATGACCCAAGAACATATGCTATACTACATACCGGTTCTCATTACGTCCCCGAAGTTAAGCAACGTTGATCCTGGTCAGTATTAATTTTACAATATATATATATATATATATATATATATATATATATATATATATATATATATATATAGTATTGATTTCGTAAAATTAATACTGACCAGGATCAACGTTGCTTAAGTTCGGTGACGTAATTAGAACCGGTGTGTCACCATGATCATAACAATCTTTAATCTCGTCTCAAATTAAGTACTGTCAAACGTCCACGCTTTTGAAAATTATTATGGTGCTAAATTTAAATACATCGTATTTCTTAAAAATATATATACTTGATTGAATAAATGCTGATTATTTAATTTCATTTAGATAATTCTCTCATTTTCGGTCATTAAAAAAAAACGCATAACACAAAAATACAGTCAGTAGAAAATGAAAGCCCATTATTACACATTTATGTCTATTCGCGTGGATATTGTGTTCACCCATGGATCTTATATGGACTTACTTTAAAAGGAAGTATTAACCTCGAAATATAACAAATATACATCGTATAACACATGATGGGTTAAAGATGAAAAAAACCGTAAAAAATAAAATAAAATAAAATTATTACATTACATCTCGTCTCTTTATATTTATTATCATCTCGTTTCTCACCCAAACATTCTTTCTAATTCACCCAGTGCCCAGTTTTCTAAGCTTTGAACCTATGTATACAGTACACACGATGCTTCAAGAAAACTACTATATTCTCTCAACTCATTCGTCTGTTTATAAAGAGTATTGTGCTGTGGGGCTCTGTGTCATTGATTAAGGGTTGATGAGTCCCTAAGTAAAGTAAATACTATGGTACGAGTTTTTAGACCGGTTTAATCCTATTTGTGGCATTCGGGTCTCTGATTACTTCTGGAATCTGGTTTATCACAGACGAGATGTTGCTAGTCTCTCTCTACTCTATCGTTATTACCATAGAAAATGCTCCACTGATCTCCAATCTCTGGTCTCTCATTCTAAGATATTCACAGCAAGAACTCGTCTTTCAATCACATCAGAAATACGTATGACAAGCGTCAGGCAGAACTTCCATATTATCACAGGACTGCTTCCCTTCAGATTACAACATGGCCATCTTCAAATAGGCTATCAACAAATACTTGCCATAAAACGCCACTTTTAGTAATCATACTTAGTTTATTCCATTAACTATTTTAAATCATTTCGCAATATTCTTTATTTTTCAACTGACAATCATCCCATCTCATTAGGCTTTATAATAAAAAAAAACATACCAGTGGGACCACGTAAAGGTTGTCAACATCTATAAGTGAAAGTGATTCTGTGGAACCAACTGGATTCGAACTTGGCTCACTCAGGTCGTCCGTCCGCATTGTTATCCACTTCACTCCCGCACCTCTCATGAGCTCCCAACGCTGGCACTGATTGCAATCACAAAACTCGCACACATACACGAGTATATTAAACCGCACACAGGCGCGGGTTGAATGAATACCTTCTTAGTCAAGCAAGCCACCATACAAACTATCCTTGTACAATCGCACGCGTGTGCAGTTAATTGCCCGGACAGTCCAAGCGATTCGAGATTGGGTTACAGAATCAGGTCGTCAGACAATTCTGCTGACGAAGCAATAACTCGAAAGCGTTGGCTCAGCAAACCTGAAAAGAGCGAAAAACAAGCAACAAACTAGAAAAACAGCGAACGAAAAATGTGAAACCTACAATACTAAATTTATTTAATATATCAAATTATTTTAAGACAAATAAAGTTAGGGTGACAGTGAAAGATGCCGCGGGTTAAACGACGGGAACGGTATATTCTGAGTAGCCCCCACCCCCCTCTCTCTCTCTCTCGCTCGCTCTCTCTCTCTCTCTCTCTCTCTCTCTCTCTTTACAGTTGTAATGTTTTAATTCACATCTTTGCTTCAAATAATTGAATTTGTCGAATATACATCGCCGGTTAAAATAGTTGGAGCGGATTTCCTGACTCATTAATTTTTTTTTTGCAAACACTGGCTTGTAAGCCTCAATGGAGAAGGTCACATCTTTTCTTGAAACGACTTGCCTTTCTTTTTTGTTGTTGTTAGCTTTTAATTTAAAAAATCCGTTATAATTCTTGATTGTAGCAATAAATTATTTCATTAAACACAATATAGATATGTTTATTGTGTAGCCGATGGCAGTTGCGTGCAGAGGCCTGGTGATGCCCTGGTGAGGCTCGGGGCCAATTCCTTGATTGAATGTTTCAAAAATCCAAGTATAAGTCCTAGTTATTAGAAATATCATGAGAAAGGGATATAGTTTGAATATGATTTGGATGACCCCCTCCCCTGATTTGGCTGCCTATGGAAATCGCACCGCCCCCTGCACATCACTGGCCTATGAGGACTATGGATTTTGTTCGCCTGACACTGTCGTCAGAGCTGGATCATTCGTGTTATCTCGGACACCTCTGAAGAAATCCATCTTTAACTTAAATATATATTTCGCTGACTATGGATCCATTTTCTTAACCATGAATTCCTTTTGCTTTAATCACTCCTATTTATCCGGGTGTTAATTTACACGTTTCTTCCGCTCAGGTTAAACAGCAATCGTCTATATCTTCAAATCATTTATGTTTAGTTATCTGACCAAACCCAGACAATGAGAAATCTATCTTCGCACATGGGAAGAGGTAAAGCTCCCGTCATCGCCAATGAAGACTGTTAATGTTGTTTCTTCCTTAGTGATCGTCTAAGACCGTTGTCTGAACTGGATTATTCCTGTTATCTGAGGAAGGTAGTTGGGACACTCATGAACTAAATACGATAAAGATAATTTAACTTAACTTAAAATATATATTTGGATAACTATGGATCATTTTCTTAACGATGAGTCGCTTTTGATTATTTTAAGGGGTTAATTACCCCTAGCTATCCGGATATTAATTTACACATTTCTCCGTCTAAAGTCAAACCGAAACCTATGTATATCTTCAAATCATTGCATGTCTCGTTACATGGCCAAACCCAACCAATGAGAAATCTATCTTAGCACATGTGGAGAGATGAAACAGGTCAAATCTTGTCACTCACACTTAATTAACCTTTTTTTACTTTGCAACCATTTTATTACTGTTAAGTAGTACGTGACGAGTGAAATGGGAGAGGGAGAATTGACTCCATATTACGGTGATGTTAAAGGTTAGTTCAAAAAGAAACATAAGCAAACTCCTTAGTCAAACATTCATCAGAAAATATGAATTGGAGGAAATACATAGAAGATACTGCCAAGTCTGCTTCAAAATAGGTAGGCGCCCATTACCGAGCTAGTAAATTTCTCAAACCTGCCATTATCTTATATCTCTACAAAGCCACCATTTACCGATGTATGGAGTATTGTTGCCATTTATGGGCTGGTCCACAAACAACTAGTCTCTCCGTCGTGCATAAGGTACAAAAAAGAGTCTCTAACGTCATAGATCCTACACTGTCTACCAAGTTCAAGTTCCTGTCCCATCGCCGCAATGTTGCATCCCTGTGCTTGTTTTACAAGTACTTCCAAGTGCTCCGACGAACTTACTGTGCTTGTATCATCCTCAACGTAAATATCCCCGACAAACCGAACTAGCAGCAAAACCCCACCATTCACCGCAGAGGTTCCTAGATGCCGGAAAACTTTCTTCTCTAATAACTTCTTTCTTCGGACCTCTTGCCTCTGGAATTCATTTCCTGCTCCCTGTTTCCTCGACTGTAATAACATACAAAAATTTAAATGTAATGTGAACAAACATATTACTGCCCAACTCCCCAATTAGGATGCCCCATATAAATCTTCCCCTTATTCACAGTAGCACATTACATCCTAGGTACAATGTGCCTCGTTTGGGGTGAATAAAAGTTTTAAAAAACAAAATGAAATGATGACCCTAAGGAAACTGTGCGTAATATTAAAATCTAGGAGGAAGCCCCGACGTTACTCGGGATTGAATGAGTAACACTACTTTGCCCATTTTTATTATGCTCGAAATACCATTATACCTACTTTTTTTTCTGAATTAGTGTTATATATATATATGTGTTTTAAATTTAATTAAAATCGGATATACGTATTTGAAGTTTCATGGGTGATTCTACCCCCATAGCGTTCTTTAGTGGTGCAGATTTGTAACACAGAGGTGATTATCTTAAAGGATGACATGGTGCACTATGGAATTGGCGATGTCGTGTTCAAAGCATATCCAATATATTATGACCGTTTATCTTTGGCGAAGTACCCGCAATTTATCCTCAGCTATGCGTAAAATAGCAACTTTTGTTTGTGAAAGGAAGGAATACACAAACAATTTTGGGGTAATCTTTTAAGTGGGTACAAGCACTCAGTAAACACCGTTTTTCCCCCAAATCTTGGGTTCAGTCTCTTTCATAAACTAACTATAAACCGTCGTCGATACTACCGCTTTTCTAAGTCTAGTTTGTTCTGCCCAACACGTGAACACTCCTCACTTTTATCAGTTCGTATGGTAGTTATGTAAATTAGGGGTTTGCTCTGTCTATTAGAGTTCGAGTAATAGTACTCAATAAATCGTTTGCATTGCACAGGCGATTCTTCGACGCTTAGGTTGAGTGATTCGCTCTGCCATTACAGTTCGAGTAATAGTGCTCAATACATCGTTTGCAATAGATGTGTTTAGGTATTAAATAACCATAAAATGTTGACGTGTCGTAAGACATAGACAACCGAGTTGTAAGATACGACGCGAACGGCATTACCAGATGAGCCATTTCATGATCTTCTTTTTGCAAATAACGTAATTGTCCTAATAGATGGCGATTTGGACAATGGGATTAAGTATGCCTATTTCAAACCGTGTCGGATCTATTGTGACCATACACATAGTGTTGGGTGCAGTTCGATTCCTATTGTGAACAATTGGTCGGCGTTGAGTTGTAGACAGCTGTTCGTCTCTCTGAAGTAGTTGGTGACGTCTAGTAGTAAAGATGGTCGTAGTGGTTGCATAGCATCCAAAGTTTCTGTCCCCCCTCTCTCATTGTGGCTGCAATAATGTAAGAAAAGAAAATTAAAATGCCAACAGATATTTGCTCAATGATGTAATGCCTTTTGGTGTTTTTTTCTTGTACAGATTATATAAGCTTCCCTCTGCCCGCTCACCGGAGGGGAAAAATGAAGACAGTGCAACGAAAAATAACGCCCGAACGCAAAAGCTCACAGGCCAAAGAGGCAGATTTCCCCCCCTTCTTCGCCACGCCGAATTTTGTACTTCCTGTTCGTGACGTAATATCCTAACACGTACTCCTAACCTCGGACTTGACTTCTAATGAAATTTTCCATTCTAATTTTAACCATACGTGGACGACATCTGATTTTCACCTTACTTTTAAACACCACTATCTATTGCCAAATATATTGAAAAGAGTATGTCTTCGTAATCTAACTCCAGCTATGGACTAAAAAGAAACTTGGGTGCTTGTATAATAAAAAGCCGAAAAAAAGTTTTTTTTTGTCTTTTAGTGTTGGAGAGGTAAATAAGGGGCAGGTAACTCTTCACAACAACTCTAGCTTTCGAACAATATTTTTCTAACCCTAACCCTAAACCCCTAACCCTAACCCTAAACCTAAACCCAAACCGTAACCCTAACCCTAACCCTAACCCTAAACCCTAACCCTAACCTTAAATTGTAACCCTAATCCTAACCCTAACCCTAACCCTAAACCTTTTATGTCTAATCGATGTTCTCCTTGCACAGTAGCCACATGTGCAACGCCAATTAAAGCCATCAGTTTTGATTACTGGAAAATCGTGTTTAAAATTCGGTGTAAGAGTTATTTGCCCTTATTTACATCTCCAACACTAAAAGACAAGAAAAACTTATTTTCGGCTTTTTATTATACAAGCACCGAAACTTGTGTTCAATTAATGGTATCCACTGGATCGTTTACAATAGATAATTCAAGATTGGATAACCTATAAAATGTCGATTTTCCGTAAGATAGCGTATTCGGGAGAAACCAGAAATTGCAGGATATCGACGCGAACGTCTTTACGAGGTGAGCTATTTCATGATTATTTTTTTTCAAGAAAAATTGTCGAGTAGGCAATAACATTTTTATTACGAATGCTTTACGATAAAAGCCAGTCATAAAAGTAAAACGCTATTATTTCAAAGTTGATTGATCAGGTTTCCGCGCAGTTGTGTTAATGAGTGGGAAAGGGCGGAGTGAATGGTGGCCACCGGCCTTGGACAAAATGTTGATCCGATCACGGAAAAAAACGATGTGAATTATGATGGTGACCTTAACGAAGGTGGTAGTATAATTAGATATCAATGTCCGCCTGAATTATGCGCACCGAATGCTGTGAACGCGACATAAACACACACACACATACACATACACACACTTTATTTCTCACACACACATGCGTGTTCACACATATACACGATTTATTCAAAAACGCTTTTCCACAAATACACAAACGCATACGTAAAATAAATAGTTTTCTAATACACACTTGCATGTATTTAAAAGATAATATAATCAACACACTAAAATAAATACGATTTAACTCATACGCAGATCTGTGCCTCACTTTGTATATATATACTAGCAGAATACACGTGTCAGGACGGGTATAAGCAATATGTATCGCCTTTTAAGCCACGCACTTACATAATTAGAGATATCTATATCGTAGAAAATCATATCTAGCTTATTTCAATTCTTTTTGGTGAGACGGCGAGTTAAGTTAGCGGTTTCGGGAGAACCACTTTTACTGGTAACGTTTACAAAAAAATAATATGCCCACGTTACTTACTGGGTTGCCTAGAATACGTGTCTCATAATTCCTAATAATAAGTTCATTAATCCACGAGTTTACCTCGCACATACACATTATTGACGCACATGCGCACCAGCCCGGTTAACATTTTATTACATAATATTACTCACAATTTGATGTAGAGCAATTCTTATCTCTACTGTTTTTATTTGTATTTCGCTTATTTTAATAGGTGTATTTTGGGGGTGTGGTGGGAGGTAATGCGAGCTTGAAGAGCACAGACCCTGAATATTAAATTATGCAACAAAAAATATTGTACTTACGATGTTGTCTAGAATATATAGTCCATAATTCATAATTGTCAGTTTACTAGTTTAGGAGGGAGCTATATAATTGAATATATCTATGCATACACGAACACACATATTTAAAAAAATCAAATGTTTTAACTTTAATTGTATCTTAATGAGACAAAAATACCTCAGTCCACTTCAATAAATATAAAAAAAGAAAGCATTCCAAATCTCTAAGATACTAGTAAATACCGTAGGTGCAATTTAGCTCAATCACTAGGACTTCAATCTTACTTAGCTCATATACTATGAACCAGTAGAATACAAAATGTATGTCATAATCGATATTATGTAATCATGCTAAAAAATAAGCGCCATTGATCTCGTTAAAAAAGCTTAATAAGACACAGTTTCAAACATTTTTAATATGGCTGTTACGAAACGACCGAGAAATAATTAAGAAAAATATTTAAATTTTAACATTACAGCTTTTTTCTCGATGCACAGCACAAGAAAATCGAATTAAAACAATGTTTTTAAATATAAATATATATATATATATATATATATATATATATATATATATAGATAGATAGATAGATAGATAGATAGATAGATAGATAGGGTGTGTAGACATATTTTTTAAACCATTGTTTCGGATAGTATTATTTTTTTTGAAAAAAACCTAACAATGTGCAGTGTTAAGACAAATACAATTTATTTTAATCTGAACTTTCGATAAATAAAATTCGCCTTATCAAAGCAGTGTTTTTCTTTCTTTTTTTCTTCTTTTGGGTCAGAAAATCACGTTATGCCTCTAAGCTCGGCTACGCAAATTTGAAATAGAAAGGGTGTGTAGACATATTTTTTTAACCACTGTTTCGGATAGTATTATTTTTAGCCGCGCTTAAAGACATAACGTGATTTTAATTAATTACTCACATCAATGAAACACTTTATTGTCTTATTTATTCATCTAGAATCAAGATGAAAACACATTGAATATTTTAAACAGTAACTGTGTACTAATCGGAAGCACTACGTTAACACTGACGTATTTCGATATTCACCGTAAACTGTAAAGAAACAAAGAGAGAGAAAGAGAAGAGAAGAGAGAGGGGGTGAGAGAAAAACAAAGGTACACCTCAATCTCTCTTGGGGTTAAATCTGACTTAATGTACACCTGTCCCTACTGGACTAAACACACTAATTATAACTTTACCATGTCTTTAAACCGAAACGCCACTGTTAAGTTTTTTAGCAGTTCATCTTATTCTTTTAATGGAAATAGACATATTTTAAAATTTAACACTACATTTATATTTTTCTGTAGAACCATACATATGGTTACATTGAAGTACAATAACATATCATCTAAAAATAAAGGAAAGTGCCGTCTAAACAAACAAATACATGACGCTCTACATACAGTGCCATCTGTTAGCAGACCAGTAAACTAGTTTGACGATAATTCGAGTATCAAATCCCTTTCGTGATTTTGTCCGGATACAAAAATATGTCGGACCAGAAGTTGTCGGAGAATCAGGGGTGCATCTGTAGTTCTTTGCTGAAAGGTGCTGTTTATTTTCTTCCATCGCTGGATGATGTGACATAAAGACTGAAGGTTAGAATTAAAAAGCAGGTGCATCAAACGATTAGCAATAAACTAACCCCCATCTGAAAGAGAGAAGGTAATGCCTGGGATGGTAGACCTCCGAGACGGCAAACGACCATACCTCATTCAAAACACAAGGCTCTAGTACATCAGCAAGTCTTCACAAAATGTAATTATTAATTTTTCAAAATAAAAGCTAAATATATGCTAATTCTTGTTAACTCCAGAGCATGTATAAATAAATAATAGAATGTTAGATTCCAGTAACCATTTTTTATTAGCAGCCAGAATATATATATATATATATATATGTGTCATCCACATACAGACTGTTTCGTTGTATCACAGCTCGTCAGTGCGGCTAGACCAGTTAGTGCCTCAAACTCATCAAAGAAATGGTAACAGCAATCACAATAATTTAAGGTGTTTAAACTGTTTGTAAGATTTTATATTTCAGAATTATATTTCGATGTTCGTACATCTTATCGACAGATGAAAAACAACATGGCGACCAAGGTAATGGCTTGACTCCGGTACACTTCATGCTGCAAAGATAGCAATTGTTTATTGTTTTAAATTTGTTCTCAACTGTTAACTATTCTGTACTTTACTCTTAAACTCTTTCTATGAATTTTGAGGTATTTGTTCGGTTTGAAACTGAAAGTATATATTTAAGAAGGAAACCTATGCGACCTCTTTTGAGGGGGTGCGTTGGGGAGTATTTCCGCGCGAAAATTGTCTGCCGTCACCAACCAACCGGATGTTTAATCGTCAAACTGCTTACACGAAACAAATAAAGTAGAAAATCAATCACCCCCTCTCTCTTTCTCTCTCTTTCTCTCTCTCTCCCTGTCTTTTTATCTCTCTCAACATGCCATTCTTATTTTCTGTGCTGGATCAATTTGCTTTGTCATGAAAAAATAGTCTGAAAAAGTAGCCTACCTTGCAAAATCGAAGAAAAGGACACGCCGTATCTCAGAAGATAAAGACGTTGAATGCTCTAATGAAACGCTTAAAATAATTTAATGTCGGTTATAGGGTTCCCTCGGTGCCCCCACTCCCGAAATAACACCTAGGTAAACGTTTATTATAATAAATATTCACAATCTTTTCTGCAGTCCAACTATATTTGGTACAAATAAAGATCAGTCTATGCTTGGTTTGTCCACCAAGTTTCAGTCATGAATGTCCAACAGTTCTTGTTTTTATCGTCGTTCAATAATAAGCGCACCTGGATATGACATGCAACATTTCCACTAACTCTGACACACTCCTCACTTGATATTGCCCCGATTTGGGATGTGATAGACCGCTTCAGTTCATCAATAATCTTGAGATTGTTTTGAGAGACATCATCTTTGATATAAGCACAAAGATAAAAATATGGGGATTAATCTCCGGTGATTGTAAAGCGAATCCAAGATCACAGCCCCTACTGATAAGACGATCATCAAAGTGGCCAAACTTCGTACTAAATATAATTGGATTGCACAAAGGATTGTGGACTTTTATTAACGATTCCATGGTTGGCATTCGGAAGGTGGCGAATACAGCTACATACTTCCCCAAACATTGCCTTGTCTGACACAAGCCTATCTACTTAAATGAATAAATGCGAAATATTCTTTTCATTTATAACACCTATAATCTCATTAAAACGGCTCTTTCTTATTTAAATAATAATACAACATAGTCTTTCGAAATACTATACATATAGTAGAGCGGAAAGACGCAACCAAAGCTATTTGTATAATTAATTTGCATAACAATTTTTATACGGTTTATAATAAATAACTAGTGTTATTCATTTTTAATTCTATTGTTTTATTTTCCTATATATATATATATATGCAATAGTTTTGGTCTTATTAACAATAATTAATTAAAGAGATTGAATAAAAAGAAGATAAATTAAGCAAAAACTTTTCTTAAAATATTATGTTCATTAATTTTCAAGGTAGGTAATTGAAATGAAAACTATTAGATTTTAGAATTACAATAGAATTGTATTAAATATTAATAATGTAAATTACAGAGTTAAAAAGAATACTTATAGCTAGATTAATATGGTTTTTCTCTTGTATAATATAACGCAGACCAAATACAGTCATCCACAAATAGTGCTGCCAGGAGGCGGACTACATTCGCCGTCCCGGTCTACCTACACAACTTTTGTGTATCCACCTCTTGATTCCTTATCTGCAGGTTAGTTTTGTTTGTCTGTTTTACAGCACATAGAATGGGTTATTCAATGCCAAATAGATATTACACATGATTCATATGAACACAAGTTGCTATTTTTATCAATATGGAGGAAATTGTTGATTCATATGTATTCAGCAGTATTAGTGCGTAAATTACCACAATTGATTTATGCTCGATCTGTTGCTAGTTTATGTTTCTGAAATTTTTAGATGAGGATAGATAATTTGTATAATTTGTATTATTCGGACAACTGTAGTCATGTTGAGTATTATTCTCACAACATTTCGGCCGTTGTAAACTTCGGCCTTCCTCAGGTGTGTCTTTTTTAACTTGGAAATATTTGTGTCGAACTCAGGAATCTGGACGCAATTTGAAAATGTAGCTAGTCTGCTGTAGAAATGGTTGGGTGATTCTACGCTCCAGAAAGTACGGTAATCCTGACTCAACTCCTTACTTATATTAGATTCAGATACGTCCCAAGATAGAGTAGTACTGCCATATCTGAGGGGGGGGGGGCGCTTAGAGCACTCTTTTTTGCGTTGATAGATTTCAAAATCGACTCTGAAATCTAGTGGGGTCTGTGATCTATTCTATCTTTTTGACAGCCCTTTTCTCACAGTAGAGACGTTGATAGTCTTTCTCCACTCTATCTTTATTTCCAGTGAAATTGCTCGACTTAGAGACAATCTGTTTTTTTTTCATGTAAAACTTTCACATCAATAACTCGTCTCTCCTACCACAACTGCAAAACACTTTCTTCTTCACACTCAAATGCGTAACATCAAACGGAATTTTAGTGAACAGAGTTTCTTTCCAATAAGTTCTCATCCGTGGAACACATTACCACATTATTGCTTCCCAGAGTGCTACAACATTGTTATCCTGAAATCTAACGCTTATAAGTAATTAAATTCTATTCATTCCATTCATTATTTTCAATCCTCTCATAATATCCATCATCATTCAACTGACAAACTATTCAGCGCATTAATCGTTATGCTCGAGTAGCGTTTAGCCCTGATAAGTGGTAACTCATTAATAAATAAAGAATAGGCCCACGAGGATTTTAAATCGACACAATCAATTCTATAGCACGTGACGGTATCTAATAGGTCAATCACGCATTCCAATTTAATTTGAAAGGTTGTCTTCTTTCAGTGTAAAATAGTAAGATAGTCAACCAAAAGCCCGCTTTAGCTGCTACTCCGAAGTGTAGGAGAGGGTCACATCCCTTTCCCAGGAAAGTTTAAGGAGACATCTAGCATCACTTTCTTAAGTTTTCGGTATATCTAGCCCAAGGATTGAACCTTGATTTCTCAACTCATTAGCGGACACTCTTACCATTATGCTAAATAGGCGTACTGTGCACTATTCCTACGTAAATTAAACATGATCCTTAATTAATACATGTAGTTGTGCGTAGTCAGCATAAAATACGGCTATATTTAAAAAATAACATATCGCAATCATCATACGTGTCACGATAACTCCGGAGTAGACCTTGTTTGTTGTTTATATGGAGCACATCACACACAAAACAGGACATTTATATTTAGACTAACATTTTGTATTCATACACCAAGTTTACCATGTACAAATGTATTTTACTACGCACATGTATTTTACTTTATCAACGAACTAATCAATTGTCTAAAAATATATCCAAAGACACCATAGCCTGGGCAGAACCTTTAATCCTGACTTCATTGACCTAAACAAATAGCCACCAAAAGTCCAGATATCAACGTAATGGGCTTTACCGTATAAAGTTTACTGTTAGGTCAGCTTGAATTACAGAGAAGAAAGGTCACAGACAATTTTTTCTTCTGCGTTTATCCCGTTTAAGTGGGGTCGGCACTGAATTTTCTATCCAGATTTGTTTGATTGCGATACTTATACAATGACTTATGAGTTGCAAGATGTGTCGTAGGCTTTATTTAGTTTGGTTTAGTTTCATTCAAAGGGTACACATAGGAGGCGGAAGCCCTGCGTAAGAATTCAGATATATCTGATTTTTATGACATTTTAAGAATAAGTATTAGAAACTATTAATAAATATTGCTTATTTTTAGTTTCTTTGACTTATTTAAAGGTGGTTTTAGGCGACATAATATGAAAAAAAGGACATTTGAAAATTCAAATACTTAACACTCGCATTGAATTCTATCCACAGTCATTAGGTAACAATTAGCAAGATTCCCTAAATTTCAATTTCTTTTTAAGCCTTACATTTTAAACATTTTGGAGAATCTAAATAATTTAAAAGATTTTAATCACAATTGGAATAAGGATTCTAGTATAGGGGTTAGTATCGTGATTTTAATCTTCGTAAGGGGACATAAAAGTAGTTCAAACCTGTTCACTTCGGGAATTAATTTTATCTGTCCTGTGACAGGAATTCTTCGAGTGTATATATATATATATATATATATATATATATATATATATATATATATATATATATAATAATAATAAATATTTAAGTATTATCCACATACGTATACGTTTCATCTTAACAAAATATTTAGTGTGGAGATAACTATTCAAACCGGTCGCATGATTCAAACATAAGTCGCCTTTAACTAAAATTCGAACACTCTAACTAATGAGGCCAATTCAAACTGTTATGCGACAAGTAGATAAATAAACCTTATTTATGCCAATTCAGACGGACAACATAGTCATTCGTCTTTTATCTTAGATTAAGCGACTTGATTTGATTTGATGTTGTATATACATTTATGTATTTTTCTATATATATTTTTGTATATATTTTTCAAAGTTTAATTTTTATTACCTGCAGTAATATCATTGCGGTAATGGTCCTCTGAGGAGAAGATTTTCTTTGAAAACTCATTAGTTAAGGACTTTAAAGAACTTTGCCTTAACTTTGAATTGTAATAAAATTTGATTCGTACCTAATTTTATTCTTTTACTTTATCTATTGCTATTAATGTTCTATCCAGTATATTGAGCTTTATTCTTATCCGGGTGTCCACTAATTGGAGATATTAGTTGCCTCTTATATCTTTTGTTGTATTAACCTCATATATATATATATATATATATATATATATATATATATATATATATATATATATATATATATATATTTGTTTAGTTCTCTATAAAAATGGTGAACAGTAAATTCCCTAATACTTAAACTCATAAACATTTGTAATCGTACTTATGTTTATAATTTTAATTATTCATTTATTTTATTTCCTCTTTACCATTTTTGTAGATAACTAGCTGTACCTAACTGGCGTTGCCCGGGGGTCATCCAACTTTAAACCTTAACAGGAGCTTGGAACAATATCCAAAAACCGATTGGAAATTGGCTAGACAGTCTATGTCGTTGTGCAATTGTTCACAGAAAACACATCAGATATCTCATCTAAAATGTATGTTTTTTTCTGTTTTGACACTGCTTCAGTACTGAATAATTGTTTTTTTTATTATCAACAATTACATATGTACGTGAAAATTGTGTTAAATTTTCTTGATTTTTAGAGACTGTAGTTAGCCGCAAACCCTTTTGTTCTGGAAAAAATACAGTGAGTTACAGATATAAGAAATATACCAATTGTTTATTTAAAATGTGTGTTTATCCTATTTAATCGTATCTGTTCCGCTTTGTGTAATGGTGAATTAAAATTAAATTATATATGCAGGTCTTTGCTAGGATAACTCTACAAAAATGTCACCCATGGAAGCTTTAATAAAGTGCACAATTCTTTCTAGAATTCAAGCATATTTTATATAAATAAACCCCAGTCTATGCTTGACTTATTCATTAAGTTTCAGTCATCAATGTCTAATTGTCTATGCTTTATCGCCGTTTAATTGTTTGTGGGGAAACTTTGGTGACCTTACTATGAGTAGGAAGTATGATCCGGAATGGGATTTACAACTCGGCCCATTCTCCAGTCGTACTGCAATAGGATCTACTAACCCACAATGTAGACCACATAACAGATCATTCTATGACAGTCAGACATTAGTTCAACGTAGGAAATACGAAACTAAATAGATGTAGAAATTAGAAACCTAAACTGACGACCTTTATTCATACATTATATATACTTTCCTACATTATATATACTTTCCTACAGTATATATACTTTCCTGTTTTTGTGAGGCATCCTGTAATTAACCTTTACGCTTTCGTTGGTAGGATCACTCCGCCAAAATGTCACGAATGGAAGCGTTAATAAAATGCACACTCCTTTCTGCAATTCAAGCATGTTTTATACAATTAAACCTCAGTATATGCCCGACATATTTATCAATATTAGCCATAGAAGTCTAATAGACGATGTTTTATCGCCGTTTAATTGTTTGCGGGTACACTTTGGCGATCTTCTTATGAGCAGAAGGTGTTATCCTGAATGGACTTCAAACTCCTCCCATTCTACCAGTAAAACGACACTACAATTTACCAAACCACAATACAGACAACATAAAACATCATTCCATTACAGAGAGACTTTAGTTCCACACAACAACGCAGGAAATACGAATAAAATACGAAACTAAATGGATGCACACATTAGACGCACCCACGAACGGCCTTTTTTCATACATTGAAATACTACGACACCTATTACACATTTTGTTATTCATGCCCCTCAGTCAACAAGCTTTAAATTCGTTAACCCGTGTAGAACTTCAGAAAACTCGATGTGTTTTCTAAATTAACATGCGCGTTTCTTCAAAATGTACGAGCGAGAAAAATAATCTAAACAGATAAGAATTTGCTAGGTCACTGATTTCATTTTATTTTTGACTTACGAAGGCGAAGAATCGTCGAAAATATTTAATCTCCCCCCAATATAAATAAAATACATTTATACGTGCATCTGGTTGTCTAACAAAGGGCAGAATCGAGGCCTAATCTGTAAGTCACATATTTCTGCATTCTATTGTTTCTTATTTTTTCGTAGGCTGAGTAGACACACACACGTACACATACACATACACACACATGCACACACACATATATACATGTGTGTGTGTATGTGTATGTGTATGTGTACGTGTGTGTGTCTACTCGGCCTACGAAAAAGTAAGAAACAATAGAATGCAGAAATATGTGACTTACAGATTTGGCCTCGATTCGGCCTTTTTTCATACATTAAAATACTACGACAGATATATATATATATATATATATATATATATATATATATATATATATATATCAGCCACGCTGATGAGTAGTAAGACGAGTAAACAAGTGTCCGTGGATAAATATATTTTTTAAATATATGCCGCTCCTGATATTGATGAAGGGGCAAATTATTCTAACCTAACATTTATGTAAAATGCTTCTTTGTATTAGTAGCTGAATTAGTTCAAGTATCATAAACAATAAGCGAATAAAAGACATCCATAAAAGTGTTACATTTCATCTACTGACGAGGTTTGGCTCAGTGGTAGAGCGTCATACTTCAGTTTATGTAATCCGTGTTTCGAATCTCGTTAGGTTCAGTTACGCTGATGAGTCGTAAGACGGCGAAACGTGTGGTCTTTGACACTTATATTTAAAAAATATATGTCGCCCTTAAATAGGTGCATCACATTAGTAATGGGACACATTATGCTCACCTGGCATTTAGGTAAAATGCCACTTTGTATATATAGCTGACTTAATTCGCGTATCGCAAATAAAAATCCACAAATAAATGCCATTTATAAAAGCTATACACTTCTTCAACTAACGGTTTGGTTTAGTGGTAGAGCGTTGTACGTTAGTTTATGGGGTCCCAGTTTCGAATCTCGTTAGGTCCAGCCATGCTGACAAGTCGTAAGACGACGAACACGTGTAAGTGGATAGTAATATTCTAAGTATATATATATATATATATCTTGGCGGAGAGCGTCAACACCACCTCGATGCTACTTATAAACAAAAGTTTGTTTATTTTATAAAAAAAAAAAAATACACCCCTGAAGATGAAGTTTGTAGACTTCGAAATTGATTGGAAAAAGAAAAAAAAGAAATAAATTCTTTCACGCATTGTTAAAAAGGGCTTCTTACGTCATTTTATTACATTTTATTCAATGCTTAAAAAAAAAAAAAAAAAAAGAACGAACAATATCTTTATAACTCCCGGCATGCCCCTTGCATAATCGTTCTTAATATTTTTCACTTCCGCCCTTTTCCATCTTGGCGGAGAGCGTCAACACCACCTCGATGCTACTTATAAACAAAAGTTTGTTTATTTTATAAAAAAAAAAAAATACACCCCTGAAGATGAAGTTTGTAGACTTCGAAATTGATTGGAAAAAGAAAAAAAAGAAATAAATTCTTTCACGCATTGTTAAAAAGGGCTTCTTACGTCATTTTATTACATTTTATTCAATGCTTAAAAAAAAAAAAAAAAAAAGAACGAACAATATCTTTATAACTCCCGGCATGCCCCTTGCATAATCGTTCTTAATATTTTTCACTTCCGCCCTTTTCCATCTTGGCGGAGAGCGTCAACACCACCTCGATGCTACTTATAAACAAAAGTTTGTTTATTTTATAAAAAAAAAAAAATACACCCCTGAAGATGAAGTTTGTAGACTTCGAAATTGATTGGAAAAAGAAAAAAAAGAAATAAATTCTTTCACGCATTGTTAAAAAGGGCTTCTTACGTCATTTTATTACATTTTATTCAATGCTTAAAAAAAAAAAAAAAAAAAGAACGAACAATATCTTTATAACTCCCGGCATGCCCCTTGCATAATCGTTCTTAATATTTTTCACTTCCGCCCTTTTCCATCTTGGCGGAGAGCGTCAACACCACCTCGATGCTACTTATAAACAAAAGTTTGTTTATTTTATAAAAAAAAAAAAATACACCCCTGAAGATGAAGTTTGTAGACTTCGAAATTGATTGGAAAAAGAAAAAAAAGAAATAAATTCTTTCACGCATTGTTAAAAAGGGCTTCTTACGTCATTTTATTACATTTTATTCAATGCTTAAAAAAAAAAAAAAAAAAAGAACGAACAATATCTTTATAACTCCCGGCATGCCCCTTGCATAATCGTTCTTAATATTTTTCACTTCCGCCCTTTTCCATCTTGGCGGAGAGCGTCAACACCACCTCGATGCTACTTATAAACAAAAGTTTGTTTATTTTATAAAAAAAAAAAAAATACACCCCTGAAGATGAAGTTTGTAGACTTCGAAATTGATTGGAAAAAGAAAAAAAAGAAATAAATTCTTTCACGCATTGTTAAAAAGGGCTTCTTACGTCATTTTATTACATTTTATTCAATGCTTAAAAAAAAAAAAAAAAAAAAGAACGAACAATATCTTTATAACTCCCGGCATGCCCCTTGCATAATCGTTCTTAATATTTTTCACTTCCGCCCTTTTCCATCTTGGCGGAGAGCGTCAACACCACCTCGATGCTACTTATAAACAAAAGTTTGTTTATTTTATAAAAAAAAAAAAATACACCCCTGAAGATGAAGTTTGTAGACTTCGAAATTGATTGGAAAAAGAAAAAAAAGAAATAAATTCTTTCACGCATTGTTAAAAAGGGCTTCTTACGTCATTTTATTATATATATATATATATATATATATATATATATATATATATATATATATATATATATATTATTATTATTATTTGTAGCGGCTAGAAAACCCTCTAGATGGGCACTGTGTAGTATTAACACAGCATGACGTCGTTAGCTATAAATGAATCGTTCCTTTCATTAAGTAGAACGCTCTCTTGACGTCAAAGCAACCGAATAATAAGTGTTAAAATTATCACTGTTTATCTAGCTATTCAGCGGTGGCCGTGTGGGTCTAGATGTCGGGTTTTCGAATCACGCGACCAGTAGTGAATAGTTATATCTCTATGCTGACAAGTCCCGATTAAAAGGACGAAACGTATACATAGATAGATAATAAACAAAACAAATATTATATCTATCTATCTATCTCTCTCTCTCTCTCTCTCTCTCTCTCTCTCTCTCTCTCTATATATATATATATATATATATATATATGAGAATACCTGTTAAACGACGGGCAAAATTAATGCCATGAACAGAACAGTTTTGAACTACGTTTATGACCCTTTACGAAGATTAAAACACGATATAATGATATTAAACCTTGTGTCTAGGAACCTTATTCCAATTTTGATCAAAATTCATTACGTGAGTTTAATTCTAGAAAATGTCTAAAATTCAAGGCTTAAGCTTAAAGGGTTGTAAGAAGAATGTTAAATTACGGGAATCTTGCTTAATTACTGTCTAATGATTATTGCTAAAGTTCAATGCAAATCTGATATTTTTGAATTTTCAAATGGAAGATTGTGCCCATATTATGTCCTCTCTAAAACCCTTTAAAATACTTTAGAGAAACTGAAATTTGGGGAAAATTAATTAATTGAGTCTAAATGCTTATGATTAAAATTTCACAAAAATCGGAGATATCTGAATTTTCATGAAGGGATTCCATCTCCTTTGCATAAAACTAACTTAAAATAAGAATAGTAAACATGACAACTTTATACGCCAAACAGCTGTGTTCCAAAATTCATTGGACACCTTTATCCCGACCTATTAGCGAACACTAACCATCATTCCAAATAGGTCGGTTTATTTCTATAGTTTATTTGTGTCAACGAGCCTGGTTTTATTTTTGCTTACGTACATGTCCTCTAGAAACATGTTAAATTAAAAAATTCTTACACAACTGTTATTAAATTACGAACGATTATAATTTTGAATTTAATATACGTATATATATATATATATATATATATATATATATATATATATATTGTATTGCAAGAGTTCAGAACAGCATTGCGCCGCCAGTTTCAGATCAGCAAGTGATCAACACATGATCGCGTCTCGTTGCCTTTCATTGCGAGTTCTGTTTGGAAAATAGAGAGTCACACGTCGCGATATTTCGGCCGACACTTTATTTATTTATTAGCCTATGTTTAAAAAAAATCTCATCATAGGTTTAGTTTGGTATATTTTACATAATGTTTTAGAAGCCATGTGTTGAAAAAGTTAGATTATGTTACTAACAAATCATATCAGCATAATTTCACTTCTGATATCTTATTAAAGAAAAATGTGTTGATCACTTCATGATTCGAAACCGACCGTACACAGTTTTTCTGAACTACTGTAATACAATATATATATATATATATATATATATTAAATTATAATAGTTCGTAATCTAATAGCAGTTGCGTAACAATTTTGTACATTTTTTTAGAGGACATCCACGTAAACAAAAGGAAATCCAGGTGTTGCATAATCCCTTAGAGGGGATCATGCAAGGGGGGGGTTGCTGTACAATCACTTGAAGATGAGTTGTAAAAGGGGAGACTGTTGTGTAATACATTACAAATTACAAACGTTCCTATTATAAAACAGACGGGACGATATACTACAGACGGGAGCTTTACTATAATAATAATTAATAATAACTAATCCTTACCGACTGAGGCAGTTCTTCGTAACCACTTCAACTGTTCGCTATCACATCCTCTCCGGCCGAAAATAACGCGAAATGTTCACGAGAGGATTAACAGTGGTTCGATCTATTCTTTTTAATACTTTTGTACAAAGACATTTCTAAGAGTCATTTTTAAATACAGTTTCTGAGAGTCACTTTTAAACACATGTTTAAGTCTTTAAACTGCCGATTCATTTTCAAACCTAGCATTTCCAATATAACAGTTTAAATATAGTCATTTAGGTCTCTTTTGTTAATGAACTAAGAAAGATTACCTTACAGGTTCGTTCGTCGCTGGTCAGCTGCTGGCTGTGATCGTGGTGGGGTACCTGTTTTAAGGAGCAGATTCTATCTTTAAGCAGAGGATAAAGACACTCGAAGTCGGATTTTCTGAGAGATTTCTTTTGTTCTTTTTATTTCATACTTTCATTCGAGTGGAGGGGTTTCCATTATTGGTTCTTCATTCACATCTTCCTAAGTTCGTACTGTGTGGGACGTTAGATGCTGTTAGTAATTTCTTTAGTAGCTTTGGCCCATATCTCTTTAATTCACACCCAAACTCTTGCATTCGAGAGCTACCTCATGCGCTCGCCACAAGCTTCCATGGTGATCTCTTTTGGATACAGCCCTTATCGCGAGCGATTACATTTTTGGAAAAACTTCGCTCGCTTTTCCGAAACGACGTTGTCGCTTCGAGCCCCCATGGCGAACTGATCTCGATTCTCGCTCCGACAACAACAAGTGACGTCATAATCCTTTGTCTTGTCATGAACGAAAATCCCTACGTTATATCTGACCTTTACTAACCCCAAATCTTTTGAAGCAAGCCAGGTCCTGTCAACCCATTATGATTTACAAAACAACTATTTGTGGGAACCGACTTGCTCATCCAAAATCGAGGTCAGCTCAACCTGCACCAAATCCGACCAATTCACACCGGTCACAATTAATACTAGTTGATCTACCCGTTTAAAATACAGGGCCCGTCATAATATAACACAGGCAGTGCTTGCAAAAATAAACTATAAATATAAACACACCAATTTGGAATAATGGTTAGTGTCCCCTAATTGGCCGGGAAACAGGTGTCCAGTATGTATGCATATATATATATATATATATATATATATATATATATATATATATGTTCCCAAAACTTTACAGAATTCTCACATGTTACTTCTATGAACGCAGAAGAACTTTATAAGTATTTTGTGGATTTTGGACAATTATTTTAAATCTTAAATACGATGTAACGATTATTTGGCGCCTCAATACGAGATACAGAATTCACACAAAGACACACAGATGTTTTCGTCAGAAAAAAAACAAATATGTATTTCTCATATTTGTGTGTTAAGAATTAGGTTCAGATTTAAAATAATCCACTACTCAGTAAATAACGTAGCAATATATAAACAAGAACATTAAAAAAATAAACTAAAATAGAACAGAAAACTATACCGATAAAAAGAAAAAAAAGACTAATGACAACATAGTGTCTTATAATAAAGGAAACAAAAGAAAAATAAGAAAATAAATAAAATAGAAAGGAATCGCGTAAATCTGGAGATGATAGTGAAAAAATTCCAGCCATGTTAAACATGCCGTCTTGAGTCAACTAATGTCTGTATGATCAGCGTTGATTTGTTTGCGCAGAAAACCGCAGTGACTAAATAACTTCATGGACAAGACGTGTCTAAGCGTAGATACACGGACCCTTAGCACCGACGACGACTTTAACTTTTACTTCTTAAGGCTGTTTTGGGAAAAAGCTTCTTTACCCTTTTATCGTTATTTTTAGGCCGTTTTATTATTACTTTTTTTTACAATTGAAAAAGGAAAAACAAAATTGGGTTTACCAACATCCGGTTTTATCTACTTCCGTTTTGGTAGACATTTTTAATGATTGAATCAATTGTTTAACGTTCTCCATTTTGTTTTTTTTGATAGTCATGTTTTATGTCGAGAAATGAAATTAAAGTATCTTGTTTTTCTTAATTGCATGTTACGAAGTAGAATCAATTTTCTAGTATCTAGCAGGGACGGACAATAAAAGTGAAAGTTTTATTTTACCCCTCTTAATAAATAACCCCGATTATCCAATCTTAAAGGAATTTCCACAATTTATTAAGTAACAAATAAATGATAATATAAATATTTATTTTATTAAAAACATACACGTTTATACATTTTTAGGTAACTAAAATGACTTTTCCCCTCGAGTTTAAGGATACAATACGTCTCAATAAACCCATAGTTGAAACTTAGTGATAACATTTACGAAGGGATAGCACCCTGGATATTCGAATGAACAAAAATGTTAGGATAGCTCACGGTAGAAAACGATACTAAAATATCAGAAAATTAAATGTAAAAAAAATGTCCTGACAGTTTTAATACTAGCTGCCTTTTTTAATGAAATAAATACTTTATATTAACATTGATTCATTAATTAAAAATGCTGAAATTTCATTAAAATCGCATAATTCTCTGATTTTTGGGTGGATTTTTTTCATTCAGGAGTATTCATTTTGTTATAATATAGGTTAAAGACAATACATAAATAAAAAAGAGAATTTCTCTTGGCAAATCAAATGTATAATTTTACGAACACGTTACCAAAACATCGTTAATGTAAGTGTTGATTATGGTTAAATAAAGACAAACGAGAAAAAAACGACGTAATGGAAAAGAATCATAAATGTTTCTGGTGTTCAGTTGTTTACAAAAGTTACTCTTTATCAAAAATATATTTTTCTTGATAAAAAGAATTACGAAGAAAACTATCATTTGAAAAAAAAACCCAGAGGACTGTCTGAAATATTGTAATTATAATAACGTTTATGCTTATTATATGGCTATATTCTTTATTTTTCGAATATGAACAAGAACATTATTTTTAGCCGAAATACACATACACGTAAACTTATCTAATATATAAAGTAAAGTCAATCTCTTTATTGTTCTTTTGTGATCGATAGCATTTTTCCTACAACATCAGAATTTGGTTCTGGTTCGTCAGTTTTTCTTCTAGCTCGTTGTAGCATGTTTTTAAGAAAAATGAAGCATAATTCGATTTAATTCCTCCTAGAAAATACTTTTTAGAGTTGTTATAAAAACAAACATGACTGATTGACACATACAAAGACAGGCACGCTTCTCTTATATTAGAAGCATTTATATACAAAGAAAGTAAACACATTTTACAAATTAGAGACAAGCCCCTAAAAAGTGGGAGGAGTGCGGTGGAAGGGGTTATCCTCTGTCTATCTTTCTCTTAACTGAACTCATTTGAACCCATTCTTCTAAGCACTATTCATTTCATTCTGTCACTATTTGTCTATCCCTTTCACTTCAGTAATCACCACAATACCATATATACTCTATATTCTATAGACTACTGTACTTAAAATCGATTTGTATTTAGAAAATATATTTACATATTTCAAGAAAAATAGGGCAGCAAAAACACGTTAAAAATGAAAAACAACAACAAAAAGAGACAATTAAAATCATGATCATGTTAGCATGACCCAAACAACCCGTTCTAAAAGTATTAGTTTTCGGTTTGTTTAAAACCGAAAAAAGGCCAATCTCTAAGTAGGAGTGAAACTTAAATAAGGTCGAGTTTGGTAGAGGATGGTGTCCTTCCAAGATAAATACAATTTGGGGGAGACTAAGATATATACTGAGAGTAGGCTTTCTCTCATTTATACAACGTCCCAAATTGTTACACTAAGGCGAGTTTTTTTTAAAACAAGAACATAAGTCGCCTGACAATTGAATTCCGGAAAAATATAAAAGTTGACCGAACTTTTAAAGGCTAAATTAAAAAGTTAAAGTCAAGAGAAAAATAATATAAGATGTGGGACTTCATCGTCTACAATATGGTCCAACTACCGAGTCCCTACGATTAACGAAACTGAAGTTATCGAAAAATGTGACTTTTATGTTTCCTGTGACCTTTAAATTGACCTTTGACTTAGATACCCCTAAATGAAATCAGTTCTAAGTTACATTATGACCGATAGTTTGACCAAGGTTGCAGACGGTTGGTCAAGCGATGTTGACGCTAGGTTGTACAGCAACGGACATAGTGATATATTCGACCAAATACATAACCTCCAGCAACGGACATAGTGATATATTCGACCAAATACATAACCTCCAGCAACGGACATAGTGATATATTCGACCGAATACATAACCTCCAGCAACGGACATAGTGATATATTCTATCGAATACATAACCTCCAGCAACGGACATAGTGATATATTCGACCGAATACATAACCTCCAGCAACGGACATAGTGATATATTCGACCGAATACATAACCTCCAGCAACGGACATAGTGATATATTCGACCGAATACATAACCTCCAGCAACGGACATAATGATATATTTGACCGAATACATAACCTCCAGCAACGGACATAGTGATATATTCGACCGAATACATAACTTCCAGCAACGGACATAGTGATATATTCGACCGAATATATAACCTCCAGCAACGGACATAATGATATATTTGACCGAATACATAACCTCCAGCAACGGACATAGTGATATATTCGACCGAATAGATAACCTCCAGCAACGGACATAGTGATATATTCGACCGAATACATAACTTCCAGCAACGGACATAGTGATATATTCGACCGAATAAATAACCTCCAGCAACGGGCATAGTGATATATTCGACCGAATACATAACCTCCAGCAACGGACATAGTGATATATTCGACCAAATACATAACTTCCAGCAACGGACATAGTGATATATTCGACCGAATACATAACCTCCAGCAACGGACATAGTGATATATTCGACCAAATGCATAACTGTTTTAGCTAAGGTAATAGAACAGACAAATGATGTTTTGAGTGACTGTTGATAAATCCTTTGTGTGTTCGATTGTTCAGAGCTTTATTCTGGTATGGATACACTTTTCGATTAGGAGTTCTTTCGACCAACTTGTGAATCATTTTTAAATATACCGTATTGATCTCAACGACTAGCGTTAAATTACGGTAGGTTGCATTTTCGAAACTACTTGCTGGCAATTGTCTTCAATTCTGTCATCTTTAGAAAGTCTTTGATTAGATACGAAACATCAATAAATATAAACACTTTTGTTGGTTTTCCTATTTTCGCCTTTTCATTATGTTTGATTTTTAATTCCATAATCATCTTTCTATCATTATTTTTATTATTACTTTTTTCTTTTATTTCATTTTCATCAGTATTCTTATTTTATTTACATCATCTCTAATATTACTATTATCGGTATTATTATCATTAATATGATGACACTTATCGTTATTGTTTTTAAAAATTATTATTACTACCAGTGTCATTATCAGTGTTTAACTTTATTACGTGAAAATTGTCATCAGACCTGCTTCTACTTAGTGTATTTGTAGAGCAGCAACTTAATTTACTGTTGTTTTGAACTTTAAAATTCCCTTTTGATTTTTTAATTTTTAAATGTTTTTAATTAGTAAATTTTCCTTCATAACTTTAATTA
>OY744517.1:65176926-65234426 GCA_963556195.1 Sepiola atlantica | reverse complement strand
CATATGTGCATACATGTTTCGGTTGTACTCTTAACACAGAGTCTCCCTCTTCAGACCAAAGAAGACAGAATAGACTACTCTGTCTTTGTTGGTCTGAAGAGATTGACTCTCTGTGAAGAGTACAACGAAACATGTATGCACATATGTAAACAATAATGTTTGTATAAATACAAATTTATACTTAAAACAGCTCTACTTGTTACTGAGCACTTTTTATAAACACTTGAGTTTCAACGGATTTACATCTACAGAAACTAATATAATATTTGTACCATATATATATATATATATATATATATATATATATATATATATATATATATATATATATATATATATATAGCTCTACTTTGTATTGCGCACTTTTGAAAATATTGGTTTATTTGATTTTATCGATATATTTGAACTTCATATATATATATGCAGGATGTTGCAGTCAAATTTGACACTTGATAAAAAGAAAACGAAATCAGCAAAAAAAAAAAAAAAAAAAAAATACACAAAGTTGTATATTAAAAGACAGCACACTTTATTTATCGACAAATAGAGTTACATACTACATTATTGTTCAATATAATCGTCGCCGGCGGAGACGACCATATCAAGGTAGACGCGAAATCAGGCACACACTTTGGCGACGATGATGGTAGCCTTTAGATAGTCGACCGTGTTGTGGGCGTGCTTGTTGGTGTTTGCCTCGATTACACCCCAGAATAAATAGTCAAGAGGATTACAGTTGGATGAGGACGGCGGCCACAAGTGTGCGCAGGAGCAGAGTATTGCGTGAAGACGTAGAATCGTCCGCCGGCGATTTTGTCCATCGAGAGTTTCACGACTCTTCTCAGCACCTCCTGGTATTTAGTTTACTTTTCATCAAGTGTCAGATTTTGCTGCAATACTTTTACCAGAGAGAAGTAACGCGGTATTCCTAGCAGACACAATAATGTATAGCATTTAAATAAAATAATTAATATTAGCTCTTATATGACATACGATCGAACACTTGAATGGATTTTCTACTAACTTTTGATAATGATATATATATATATATATATATAGTTTTCAGGTTCGATTATTTTCGATAGGAATTCGAATCAGAGAGCTCTGTTTCTGTTCAAACAGAGCATGAATAAGTTATGATGTTGAAAAAGATTAGATATACATTCGGATTGTACACATTATACGTTATTTCGACCATAACTAGGTCTCCTCGGATGTGTTTCTATATAAACTTAGGTATGTGTATTTATTTATAAGTATATTTCTATGTACATAATAATCTCTTAAAGTAATAAACGGATCATTATGAATTTTGGAATCTCTCTCTCTCTCTCTCTCTCTCTCTCTCTCTCTATATATATATATATATATATATATATATATATATAATTTTTATGGAAATTGCTCCAGACAAATCATGAAGCTACTTGATATAAGGAGCTAACAAGAAAAAATATGATTACCGCAAAGGTAGGAGATGCCTATTGGCCTTAGTCTTGAAAATACCAAGGTTATAGGTAGGAGGAAAACAGTCAGCAGAAAGAGAGTTCCACAAGCCTTCGGTTCTTGGAGTAGGAAGCTGTATTACAATTAGGTATCAAAACAGCGAAGTGATGGAGACCACTAGATCAACGCGTCAAACGAGCTGGAACAAAAGAAGCAGAGAATAGATCACACAATTCTGAAAAACACATGCCATAATAGTATTTATAGAAAAGATTGAGACTAGCAACATCACGTCTGTGAGAGAGAGAGAGTGGAGAGAAGCTGCACCTTATCAAGGAATCTAAAATGGGACAGAGATTCACCAGCCCAAATATGACAACAGTACTCCATACAAGGTCTGATTGTAGATTTGTAGAGATAAAGGTGTGAGAAAGCGCTTGAAGCGATTAAGAGAACCGACTTTACAAGAAGCAGAAAGAGCAATAGAACTATTGTATGAACTCCAAGAAAGATTTGATGAGAGAGAAAGACCAAGAATTTTCAGAGTTGATTTCTCCTCAAGAGCAGAGCCACCCATGAGAATATCAGAAAAGAGAGACACACTTACGATTGAAAGACACGAGTTGAGTCTTAACTTGATTGAATGTAAGTCATTTCATACCCGATTCCACAACTGAACCCATGTCAACTTCTAGATAAGCTGCATATTTCGACTGATGCGAGAGAGATGGACGAGAAGTAACATCAGAATAGAGAGTGGTATCGTCAGCATAGATGTTAATTTTCTGAACAATATTCTCTGGAAAATCATTTATATAGAGAAGAAACAGTGTTGGGCCTAGAATAGAGCCCTGAGAAATACCAGCATTGATAGGTAAAGAGAATGAAGAGACCCCGTGCAAAGATACTCGCAAGCTTCGATCAGAAAGAAAAAAAACTAATAATGTCAAGAACCTTACTACTAATACAATAACCTCGAAGTTTGTGTAGGAGACCAGAATGCCACACTCTGTCAAATGCCTACAAAATGTCAGTTACAACATATTCTAGACAACACGGTGAGTAACATGTGTACATTATTTTTTTGTAAATTTTAACAGTAAAGAGTGCATATATATTAAGTTAAGTATATATATATATATATATATATATACATATATATATATATATATATATATATATATATATATATATATATATTGTTGTAACGGATAAACTCCTAAACTAATTAACCGATCATTATGAATTTTCCAATATATATTCTCGGCAACACGGCGAGTAAGATGGACCCTTTTACTTGCAAACTTTATCACTTAGGGGCTGCGACTAGCCACACTTGTACGCTCACCCCAAACTTTTAAAAGTAAAATATAAAATCTTAAACCGAGAAAAGAATTGATCTACACTAAATTCTGAGCTATATTGAGTAACACATTAAAAGGGTCGGTGTGCGCACAGGAGCGTCAATAATTTCTATGTGCTTGGAAAAATCTGAAAATATTGAAATATTATTAGGAATTATGGAAAATGTATTCTAGACAACAGGGTGATTAAGGTGAGCACATTATTATTTTTTGTAAACCACTAAAATTTAAAACTAATGCTATATTTACTGCTTATACCCGTTGGAGGACGGGTATCTCTTACTCGTGGTTTCGAGCCTCTGTCAAAGTCGAGCCGTGCTGACGATTAGTAAAGCTATGAACCCGTTCACGGATAACTTTTATGTGCATAAAAATAAAAAAATGAATAATAAAAATGAAGCTTCAAAGGTAACAATTAGATCAATTAGGTAGTTAAAGATGAGGGAAAAGTAAAAAAACAAAATAACTTACCCATAAAAACAGTCGAAACAGGGAAAAGAGAAGGAAGGCATTATATTAAGCTTGAGGGATAGGAACTGTTTTAATTGACTGATGCCTGCTCACGCGTTTCTATAGGATAGGTAGAAGATTATCACTGCAAAGAAAAGTTATTTTCAATGTCAATGTGCGTAGCTAAACGCTCTCAAGGCAGGTCGAGGTTGGTGTCTGATCCGATATAAAGCGGAACTCGAAATTGGCAGTGAAGACAGTTCATCACTGAAGACCACCCTTGATGTATCTAGAAAATGTCTTTTACGATATGTCTAGTAGCACTGAAGATCTGTGATACAGAGAAACCGTCTTCTGTGCATGACTCTCTTTCTCATGACTACATGACTAAGCTTATTGAATATGTCCGCCGATTCAACATTATATAGTATTTAAATTCGCTTCTTTCCCATGTTAATTGATGCTGACCTAGGAGTCAAAGGTGACTTTGCTACTCGGTTCGAATCCTTTGAACGGCAGTAATTATCATCTATCATACACATGAAACACATCTTTCTGTATGTAAAAATAATAAATATTTATATAAGTAGTATTGGAATATATATATATATATATATATATATATATATATATATATATATATATATATATATATATATATATGATAATGGTAGTGTGCTTAAAGCATTGCGGAGAATAATATTAATAAAGCTATAAAGAACGCTGTAGGCAATGTAGAAAGCCGGATTGATGGGTATTGATTTACTCCTCTACAGGAGTTATGCACAAGGCCAGTTTTTATCTTACTCCCACAAGTAAGATGTGACCCAAGGTAGGGTCGGGAAAGTGGGGTTTAAAAATTGCCTGGGCAGCCCCGTCGGCATTCCCCGGTAGGAGCGCCTTAGGCAGTAAGTAATAAACTTACTCCTCCCCAAAGAGAGGAGGCGAAGCCTGGGAGGGTGGACCTCCTAGAACTGCACAGAACAGACCCATAGACCGGCGTAAATCAAGCCACGAAGGCCAAGACAATACAAGTCTATGGGGTGCAGTATCCATCAGAACAAATACTACACTTTGATCTTAGCCAAAAGGCCAAGAACGTTAAAAAATAAACCATCGAAGGTAAGATCTTATAGTTATCTATTTCGTTTTCTTTTTAATCTTACATAATAAACAGCAAGTATGGAATTAGCTGTGTATAGTGTCCGGATGATTGGAAATCATTTGATATTTCGGGAGAGACCTCCCTTGTTAAAAGAAAAAATAAACACAAAAACAAGTTAGACTATTGAAAATCCAGCAAGATGGATTCCGGAAATAAATAATGACAACAGAATCAGGCTCGCAGATGGAGGGAGTGTTGAAGTAAATAAATAAATTAATAAATTTATATGATTTCCAATCATCCGGACACTATATCCAGCTAATTCCATACTTGCTGTTTATTATGTAAGATTGAAAAGGAAATAAATAGATAAATGTAAGATCTCACCTTCAATTGTGTATTTTTGTTCTTCCCATCTCTCATAAATCCGGCTTTCTGCATTGCCTTTTGCCTTCTTAATACACACACACACACACACACACACACACACACACACACACACACACACACCCATACACACACACACATATATATATATATATATATATATATATATATATATATATATATATATATAAATAATACAGGAAAACGAATCTCTTGATGAGTATAAGCAATACATGAACTATTATTTTTTTAATTCTATTTTTTTTGTAGTTTTGGGGTCGGTAAGGTGCTATTTTAGAGCAAACTTCATAAATGGTAAACTTTACCAAAAGGAAAACCAAAATAATAATTTGCTCACGTTATCCGCCGCGTTTTCTAAAATACATATTCTATATTTGATAATAGGTTCATCCGTTTAGAGGTTTACACCCACATACAGTATTTTTGACGCCGACATGCGCGCACCGGTCTAAATTTTTATTACAGATCATAACTAAAAAATTGATGTCGAGCAATTATTTTCTCTTTTCATTTTTAGGGCGTGTGGGATGTGGGGTGTGGGGTGGGTGGCGAGTTTGGATGGAGGCACATCCCCCAAATGGTAAAGTTTACAAAAATTTATGTGCCCACGTTACTCACCGTGTTGCGTAGTATATATATATATATATATATATATATATATATATATATATATATATATATATATATATATATATATATTCCATAATTCCGAATAATCCAAATAATCCAAATAATCATTTAAAAAACAATTACACCATATTGTCAAAAACATAACCACTGAAAACTTTGTAAAAGAAAAGAAGACTAGGAACTTCTTTAAAATGACTAAACAGCAATATAATAAATTATTCACAGCAAATATTACGAAACATATAAAAAAAATAAACACTAACACATGCAACTACATAAGTGTAATGCACACAGAAAGTAAACAAATCACAGATAAAGGTAAAAATAAGACGTCACCCCCTCCGTTGGGAAGAATTGCCCCGAGAACATGTACGCTCATCTCGCAAACCAAAACGCAAGAAAAAGATGTGATTGACTTCTTTGCAACCTGTCATTCGAGACTTCCTACGACACCATTTCTCTCAAACACGTCAACTATAATTTCTAACATTAACTATTAATGGAAGTTTCTTACTCTAACGTAATCAAATTTGCAGCAGAAATTTCCCCTTCTACATAATCTAACATCATATTACTACAAAAGTATAGATTCACAAGAAATATTTCCGTGAGAAAATATTTTTTCAAGTCATACTATTTGTTGTTGAAAATTTTAAACTTTATCTCAATTCAATTGTACTCATAGCGTAAGAAAACAAAGAAAACAATAATCAACATATCTTTAATGGGAACAAATTGTGTCTATCCGGTGTTTCGCGGGATTCATTTGGATAAAAAGTTAAATAACAAATAGGCGAGAAACAATAGTATTATGTAAGTCACGTATAGGCGAAAAACACACAAATACACGTAAACAAATGAAGTAGTCACAAAGATTATTCTCGCCATCATACCAATATTTCTAACCGGAATATTTTTTACAGACAAACTAAACACGATGGAAGGACAAAAGTCAGAATGGTTAGGCAGAATCAAATATCGATGTGTCAAATGCGATGCTGTTTGAATATAAATTCTAAAATCCGACAAGATAATTTTATATGTTAGATATCATCTTGCAAAATCACATCTAGGTGCAAGGATTAAGCCAAAGATAAGTGGAGCCGATGAACATAACCATAACATAATAATTACGTTTCAAAATAGATAATATCTTTAATTTTGGTGGGGGTAAGGCTCGTTGGTTTCAACGTGCTCTAAAAAGAGGTATATAGCTTTTGTTTCAAAAAGAAATTTGGTTGCTCCTCCCCGAAACATCCTATACTTGACACTTACACTGGCCTATTCAAACAAGTAACGACATTTAAATTTTAGATTAGTATAGTTTTATTTTAAATCTATATACAGATACGTTCCGCACGTAAAGAGAAATGTAGAGATATAGAAAACGAGCGCATCTATCAGATCAATTCACAAGGGCGACCAATTCTTCAAGCACACGTCTGTCGTATCTATTGTGCTTCTGTTTTTTGCCACTATTTATTTGTCTCCCACTAAAGCAACGGTAAATATTAGGTCGGTTTTTAATGCTGGGAAAATCCAGCTCTTAAGAAAGGATAAATCTGGATTGGAACCGATTTAGGAGGAATTCTCATCATTTAGCAGAGGATAGACAAGGTACTGCATTTTGATTCCATCTCGAAGGCCAAGAAAAATGTGTTGCGTCACTTCTTTTAGTGATGATTCTCCCTCATCCGAAAATTTGCTGTTGGTTCCTCACCTCACACGGGGTAAACATTGACCTCACCCAGAGCATTACGATATTAAGACTTGTCTACTCTGGCACACGGCTATTTAATATTTTATAAGCATAACTTTTATTTAAAAGTAAAAACTTTTATTTTACAAGAATAAATTTTATTTAAAATTAAAATTAGGAACGGTTTTCATTCCTTGAATAGAAAGGGTGTTTAAAAGAGAGCCATATATAGGGAGAGAGAGAGAGAGAGAGAGAGAGAGAGATACTTAGAAAGAAAAAGGGAATGAGCTATAGAGAAAAAAACTAGATGATACTAAGAACAATAGAGACATACTAAAAAAGTGAGAGAAAGAGAGACCGAAAAAGACTCAGAAATATTTTTAGAAAGAGAGAGAGAGAGAGAGAGAGAGAGAGAGAGAGACTTAGAAAGAAAAAGGGAATGAGCTATAGAGAAAAACAAGATGATACTAAGAATGATAGAGACATACTAAGAAAGAGAGAGAGAGAGAGAGAGAGAGAGAGAGAGAGAGAGAGACTTAGAAAGAAAACGGGAATGAGCTATAGAGAAAAACAAGATGATACTAAGAATGATAGAGACATACTAAGAAAGACAGAGAGAGAGAGAGAGAGAGAGAAAGAGAGAGAGAGAGAGAAAAAAAAGGTAAGAGCAAAAAGAGATATACTGAGAATAAAACAAAACGACGACACAAGTATAGAGACAGAAGGATAATGGAACTCGGGGGCAAACGACACCCTTATAGGCCCGAGGGAAGGTGCCAATATTAAATGAGACTGCTTGTCGCCAAACAACACCATGCGTTTCTCAGAAAACGATAAAAATACATTTCTCTGAACAATTTGCACTGAAACAAAGAAAAAACAAGAAGGGGTTTAGTGTCTACGTGACCAAAGTCTTGTGCACTGGCCTATTGATATATTTTTTTTGTACAGCGATGTAAGATATTATTTAATCAAATGTCCGTGAGGAAAATCAATAAATATATACATGCAAAGTCTTCAACATATTTTATTGTTGGTCTCTTTCATGTCGTTAGAGACACGGGGTAACCTCTAAAAAGGGTCTTGGCGATGAAGAGTTTACAGTGAGGCAAGAGATGTGCAATCTCAAATAGTAAATGCTGTTTCAAGTAAAGAGGTAGATTAGAAAAATACTGGAATGTTATTTCACATTCCTAAATCTCTCTCTCTCTGTCTCTGTCTCTGTCTCTGTCTCTCTCTCTCTCTCTCTCTCTCTCTCTCCCTCTCTCTCTCTCTCTCTCTCTCTCTCTCTATATATATATATATATATATATATATATATATATTGTAACAGCAAGCGATCTGGGGCAAAAAATCTCGGAAAACGAGTAGTACAAGCGAATGTATTTACTATGCGCGCACGTGGGCAACGCTGAATATAACACCCTTTTCTAACCGTAAAACTCTATTTTACCAAGCTACTTGTTCCAGAATGACCAAAATCTAACGCAAGCTCATCGGACGTCCGAATCCCATGCTGGCTGATTTGAAAAAAACCGTTTCTGAGCAAGCAGGCGGTATTGAGGCAAGACAGTTCCCCGTGTGCATGTCTTCCGGAAGAGGACAGTGCTGAAGACAAAATGTCCCTTCCTGAATTTTGACAAGCTAACATAACAAACTCTTGCATTCACACACACACACACACACACACACACACACACACACACACACACACACACACACATATATATATATATATATATATATGTTGAACAAAGGTGGTACAATAATATTGTGGGGGTTTGCGTTCGTGTTTGACGTCAATAGAATGGGAATATTTTTAAGAACGGCAGCAATATACAACAGATGGCGGACACAACGGTGGGATACCCACGGGTCCCGCTAGTATGTAATAATTTTCCATGCAAATGATTATACAGCATCAATTTCACTAATAACCTTGAAAAAGGCATTCATCTATATATCTTCTCTTCAACTGTCTAGGAGGACAAACACTCCGAAATAACACCAGTCTTGCTCTAGTTATTCTGGCATTGTTTTTAGTTGCGATTGATATCTGCTGGACTCAAGCAATTCCGGTCCAGGGACCGCAACTATAGCTTCACTGTAAATTCACCGCGCAGGCACCTTAAATGGGATATCTATTGAGTTTCGAGACGTAAAGGAAGCGAAACAAGTATATATATTTTAAAAAAAATTTTTTAATTTTTAACAATATATGGTATGTATAAAGCTGTCTCATGTTCAAGACTCGTGTTTGCATAGGCACGGGTTCGAATACTGTTCGGGTTTCATTTTCATTCGTGTTGATTTTCTATGTACATAGATACATTAACAGTTTCATTTAATAATAACACTGCATACGCAATTATGACCTCCCTCGACCCCTGCGACGATTGTGGATCCTCAAACTGCGATGTGTCATGGTCTTCTCCCTTTTCTTTCATCTTATTTTATTTTCCCTGTTCGCTTCTAATTTAAGGCAACAGCCGAGGGCGTAAAGGATAGTTTACAATTTGTATTCAAAGCAAGTAATAACGCAGACACAGATATATACATTGTCTAAACCTGACTTGTTGAACACGGATGTGTGTGTATCGTCTGCTCGTCTCACGCTCGACTTTGCTCATCTTCTTAACCCGGTCTCACTTGTCTTACTCCCCGAATTGATATATCACCGTGTCCTCGAACAACAATCATCGTGTGTCGACCTGTCTCTTAAATATATCTACTGTCGACCAGAAATCCTAAATACCCGCCTTTTTTGACAGTTACTTTCAGTTGAGCACCGAAACTGGCAACATCCGGTTTTTTCTCAGCTGACACTCAGCTGACAACCCAGAAGTTAACAGATAATTGTGATGGCGTCATTCCGCCTGTTCTTATATTGTTATCTACTAAGCCTATTTCTTAACTGACATTTTATGGCGATCCCGACTGTCGGGGATCGGGACAGTCAATACTTTTTATGTATAAATTTTCAGTATTTACTTCAAAAGTGCTTGATACGCGAGTAGAGCAAGTTATTAAGTTGTGAAAATATATTTATGGCAATTATGCTACGCAGAGGCTTCCATGTTTCATCCCCGGGGGAATCGTCAGGCTAAAATGCATGGAGTTAGTTTTGCCAAATATTGTGGCGTGGTAAACAATATAACTGCTGCGTACACCTAGAAATGATAATTAAGGAACACAATAACAAAATACTAAAAAGGAACAACAGAGAAGAAAAAAATAACAAATTGCAAAAAAGTGTCAAATATAGCAAAAAATAACACTAAGAAGTACAATAATGTAAGCTCTACAAATAGTAATAACCAAAACTCTAATAGTAATCACTCAAATAGTAATGAAAAGTTAGCAATGAAGAGATAAGATGTAACTGCATAAACCGTACACTTTGTCCACTATAAAATAAATGCCTAACCAAAAGTATTGTTTACCAAGCCACAATATTTGACAAAGAAAAACCGAATAACTAAAAGTACTACGTGGCTATGACCTCCCTATATGTTAAAACCATATATTACGACCGCAGCAGCACATTTAAAAACAAAGAAGGCCAAATTAAAACAGCACTAGCAAACTATTATTGGGAGCTCAAAGAAAACGGACGATCAACAAAAATTGAATAGAAAATAATACAACAGACCAGTACATGTAAACATTTAGACGACCCGTGTAGATTATTTATTTGAAATCCTAAACTTTAAAAATCCACAAAACTTATTAAACTGTAGAAGTGAAATAGCAAACAACAGCCTGTACAGAATAAAATTTACTTTAGGTTAACAATACATAATGAATAAATAAATAAAAAAATAAAAAAATAAAAAAATAAATACAAAAAAACTAACCAAACACCTCAAATAGAAATACGAGAAAGTACGTGTAAACATAAGGTCACCCATTATCTCGATATAAGAAAGAAACAGGGATAAGACACCCTATTGAAAACAGAACAATAGAATAGAAAATATGAAGTAAAATCAACCGAAAATTTGTTTGTGAGAAGCACAACGATTGGCTAAGAGAACAACAAAGACACAGGGATGAGTCACCCTATAGAAAACAGAACAATAGAGTAAGAAATAGGAAGTAAAATCAAACGAACCTTTGTTTGTGCGAAGTCCAACGATTGGCTTAGAGAACAACAACGAATATGATTGGTTAACTAGCTAGACGTGTATATAAAACACCTGGCAAAACTAACTCCATGCATTTTAGCCTGGCGATTCTCTCTGGGGATTAAACGCAGAAGCTTCTGTGTAGCTTAATTGCCATAAATATATTTTCATAACTTACTATATATATATATATATGGTTTACAAACTTTTTCATTATTTATATGCTTCTTTGAGAGTATTTTTTAACCAAAGCCTAATGGAGAACCTTATGAAGGAAGATAACATTTGCCTACATAAGGATGCAACTAGGAATATTTTCACTAGTTTGCTTTGAAAAAAAAGATAAATAAGTAAAATGAAGAGAGCAATTTTGATGTTAGCGGTTCTATTTTTTTTGAGTGAGATGATCTGATAGGTTATTTAAAATTCACTGGATAAACATTTTGAAAATAGCATAAATTAATTATCATGAAAACCCGAGAAAAATGTGTAGAAACAATTGTATGAATAAAAATGTGTTCATTAAATACATTAGGAATATTTTAAAATTATATATATATATATATATATATATATATATATATATATGATTATTAATAAAATGAATTAGAAAAAAATTGAAATTGAATGTCTACACAAATGCAATCTCAGATCTCGTAGGCCACTTGTTCTTGCAAATTGATTCTTGAGCTCTTATATATATATATATATATATATATATATATATATATGAGCATCTTTTTTATTGTTTTACTGGCTACAGGTCACCGGTGTGTTTATTTTTATACTATTTTTCTACTCCATCAGCGGCCATAATATCCAGGGTACTGCATTCAATCGCCCCTAATTGGACGTGTCATATATATTTATTAATTAATTATTTTATAAATTAATTTTTACGTACATAAAAGAAATCCATGGACATGTGTTACTAGCTATGAACCGTTATCAGCATGGTTACTTTGTATAAGACCAGACTATAGACAATTACACCGAGGTCTCGATCCCTGCGCAAGATAGCCATGCTGATGACGGCTCATAGCCAGAAACATGTGTCCATGGATTTATTTTATGTACGTAAAAATAGTTAATAAAATAATTAATTAATATATATATATATAAGAGACTTAAAACATATATATTCTTTAGTCATCATTTTCTTCAGTTGGCTTAATCTTTGACAATATGAAACATTTGATATTAAATGAAACTTTCAAAATGAAAAAGAAAGTACGAGAGCATAAACAAACGCACGTGGACTTCTCGCTATTATGAAACGCACGCATGTGTGTGTGCATATATTGTACCCTATAAAAGGTAGTTGGTATTATAGCCATGCTGATGACGGCTCATAGCCTGAACGTTCGGATAAATATAGCAAGAAGGAGGATAGTCATCTTTATAACCGCCTGTGTAGAAAACAAAATGCCACTCAGCAGGGGAAACAATACCAGCCATTGGACGCCAGATCACTTGCCCGTTCACATCCAACCAGAAAACTTAAATTAATTACATCGTTTATTGATTTTTTATGTCAATGTTTTTTTTTTGTCGTTATAGAATTGGTTGTCATCAATTTGTATACTTTTTTGGCAATGCTTTTTTATTACTTATTTTGTTAATTTATTCTTATCCGTTCGCATATTTTTGCTAGACTGGGATGATAGTATAATGACGAACGAACAAATACTACGCTGTTCCCCACCTCAAATGAGAAGGTGATGCCTGGGAGAATGGTCTCATGACATATACATACAATACACCCAAAACGAGCCTGGAAGGATGGTCATATGACAACAGAATAGATACTACACTACCCCAAAAAGAGAGGAGAATGTATAGGAGGATTTTCTCATGACAACACAACAGATACTACACTACCCCTTCCAAAATAACATACGAGGTAGTAATGCCTGGGAGAATGGTATCATGAAACAGAACAGATACTAGAGTACCTTACCACAAAAAAGATGGAAAGTAATGTCTGGGAGGATGGTATCATGACGAACGAACATATACTACCACACAAAAGAAGGAAGTAATTCCTCGGAGGTTGGTCTGATGACGAACGAACGAACATATACTACAATATACCCCAAACGAGGAGGTAATGCCTGGGAGAATGGTCACATGACAACAGAACAGATACTACACTATCCCCAAAAGATAAGGTGATGCTTAGGAGAATGGTCTCATTGCAACAGAACGGATACTACACTACCGTCTCCCCCAAAATAGGAGGAGCTAATGCCTGGGAGAATGGTATTATAACCGATTGACCATATACTACCACACCAAAGAAGGAAATAATGCCTAGAAGGATGGTCTCCTGATAACAGGACATATACTAAACTAACTCCTGAATTGAGCATTGCAAGATAATGGACATAGTATAGTAAACTGAATTGAGTATTAGATAATAGAAGCAATAGTATAGCTTCGGCTTCAGACAGATAGATAGCAAATCTCCATTTGCAATAGATTCTTTGTGAATTTCTTGTTAATTATTCGTCAATTTGTTAGCTTCGAGAATCAAGCGATTTGCTTTCGGGTGTTTATCAACAAATGGACAATTTGCGAACGATTTAATATATACGATTGATTAAATACTAGTTACTATTTAAACCCATGGTTGTGAGAAAATTGCATGTACATGCCTTTACAAACACTATAAGTGCGTGAATTACCACAGTATTTCTGATTGTATTTTATCTCGGCATTTGCAAATCTAGAATCCGAGAAGATATCCCTTTCCAATAATTAAACGATTTCGTGTTCTAATAGAAAAGAAATAAACAGGATCCTTTCCGTGATTCTTTTAGTGATTTCATTGCTGAGTATCCACGGCGGAACAGGGGGGTGTGTGGGTCGCCATATTTATTTATTTTTTTCTTTATCAGTTGGAATCTACATAGGGATGCATCTATGAATTGATGATTAAGAAACTTCTTGTTTTTAAATATGTTAATTAATTAAGCAGAAATCAACAATCTCCAGCCGGTTTGTTGGTTGCGTCATAATTTCCTAGCACATTATACTCTCCATTTTCTTTCCCAGGTTGTATATACAGGGTGAGCTAAAAGTAGGTGGACAGTAAAAAACATTTATTTAGAGATCACTTATACGTACAATTACATGTAATGAAACAATTATATTAATGAAAATTAAATGTTTGAAGTCTGCCTCTTACGCTTCGACAAAAAATGTTTTTTACTGTCCACCTACTTTTGGCTCACCCTGTATATATATACTAATTTACCCACATTTACAAAAATATAACTGCCCTCTCTCTGATTTAAGAAAAATTCTAGTTAATAACACTAAAATGATACATTCCGAAACCAATTAAATTTTTTTTTAAATATTGGAAGCTATCTACATTGTTGCCGTGCCAATAGCAAACATCACTAAATAGACCAGAATAATAGCATGAAAAATATACGAATATATACATTTTACTTACATGAAAATTGTTAAAACGGCGGTGATACACAACACGGAGACTAATGTACGACAGCATGGTTTGGTTCTTTGATAATAGTCTAAGGGCAGGATGACTCTATCAGAAATACAAGTGAACTATAAGGCCGTTAGAGTTATACAGTCTGCTCAAATATCATAGCTGGGTCAACCTATCTGCGGGTCACGCCAAATAAAGAGCAGATTTACCTTTTTCATTTCCCGCCGCGCCAGGAAAACGATATTACAAACTCTTGCGCCAAAAGCACTCTCTTACATTCAAACCAATATTTGTCCAAGAGGGAATCGTTATATATAATTAAGTATTCAAACATTTACATGGAAAAAAGAGATTCATAAAGGCATCATAATTAGGAGAGCGTCTTCAGGAGTAAACAGGGCCGGGCAATAAAAGTGAAAATGTTTACTTTCTATTAACATTTATTTATTAATTAATAAATACTGACAACTTTATTAAGATAAGCTAATTTTTCGATGTTTTGTTGTTTTTTTTCAATCAGGGTTATTCATATTTTTGGTTAAAACAAATTAATTTCATTTTCATTGTCCATCCTTATTGCCAACCTCTAATAAACTAACTTGACTATTATTTTAAAATGACTCTTTTTACCTCAGTATTTTGTTCGACCAATCAATGTGTTCGGCAACCCATTAACCCGGTAATTGTTTAACACCATCCGCTCGGGTAGTCGGTCGCATCATAATTTCCTATGACGTTATTCTTTTTATTTACTTTTTCAGGTTGTTAAAGAGAATAGCAACTTCACGGATCAACCTGCTTCTAGCATCGCCTCTCACCAGATCTTAACTTAAATGCCTAGTACGGGGTGACCCCATAAATGCCACCCAGGTAATCGTTAATAAAAATAATAATCCTTTCTGTAATCTAACAATTCTCTGACAAAAGAAAACTTCAATCTATCCCTGACTTGTCCACCAAGTTCCAGTCATGAATGTTCAACAGTCTTTGTTTTATCGTCATTTAATGATATACCCCAAATATGCACCTGTGCGTTGCAAGCACACTTGCATACGACGTGCAAAATTGTCACTAACTCTGACACACTCCTCTCTTGACACTGCGCTGGTGTTACCAGTGGTGGCTCTCTAGTGTTAAGGATTGCTTGAGGGGGTCACCATGTATTTGAATATGCCACTCTCGGCTAAAACGTGACCTTTTTCGACCAATCATAACCATTGACATCTTACCCCCTTCGTCACGTCACTCTTTCCGGTCGGGTTTTCTAGCACGCTATCCTTCTTTCAGGAGTTATTAACTGCTAATTATTTCAAAGTGACACCTTCTCGTAATACATTATAATAGTCAACCAATGGTTGGCATCTCTAAGCCTCCTTCACTATCTAAAAGTGTTCACTCTTCCAAAAACTATAATGCATTGAATTTAAAGAGGAATAAAAATCAAGATTGCGATTTTCCAGTTAATTTATTTGAGAAGATACAATCTACGCACTTAAGAAAAAAAAACATCGAAAGACGTTGAAGTATGAAAGAAAATAGCAATAAACGAAGTAAAATTCTTGTCTTAAATTTTCGCCAATTTAAAATCATTATCCCAGCAATATCGTAGAAAAACATGCGAATAAAAAATATATAAAGTTAGGTATGTGTATATCTTTACATATTTCTATGTATAAAATTCACTCCTAAACCAATTAACCGATCATCATGAATTCTGAAACACAGCTGCTCGGCGTAAGGGGTCCAAATGTTTGCTATATTTAGTTAAATTCAGTTTTATTTTAAAAGAGGTAAAAAAGGGGCGGAAGCCCTTCGTGAAAATTTTATACTCCGATTATTGTGGAATTTTAACAATACGTATTCGACATTAATTAATAAATATTACCCAAATTTCAGTTTCTTTAGAGTATTTTAAGGAGACCAACCACCTATTTCAAAATTGAAAGATATCATATTTGATCCCTAGTCATGAGACACAAATTAAGCAAGAGTTTTTAAATTTCAGTTTCGTCGTAAGATCTTTTGATCTTAAGCCGGACATTTTAGGAATTTTCTAAAATCAAAATCATGTAACGGATTTTGATAAAAATTAGAACATAGATTCCAGACATAAGGTCTAGTATCATTATATCATGATTTTAATTTTCATAAGGGCGCATAAAGTGCTACGAAACGGTTCTGTTCGAGGAAATAATTTTACCCATACTGGAACGGGTATTTTTCTAGTGTATATATATATATATATATATTAAATTCCCGAAACAGTTTTTCATGGTAAACAACTGATGATCCCTTAAAATAGTGTTAGAAACAAACTAATATAATAACTGTAAAAAATAAATTGACTTACATGAGTGATTTCCCACTGAAAGACTTGGGACTATAGGTTTTTTAGTTTTTTTTTTAATATAGTTTTAATGGTTGAGAAACTTCCGAGACTATATATATATATATATATATATATATATATATATATATATATATATATATATATATATATATATATATATATATATATATATATATACATAGTACATGTATTACATTAGTTTCTGTAGATTTTAATCCGTTATATACTTATATATATATATATATATATATATATATATATATATATATATATAAATATATATATATATATATATATATAACTATATATATATATATATATATATATAACTATATATATATATATATATATATATATATATATGTATATATATAAATAAATAATAATAATAATAATAATAATGACGGAGTAACATCTATAAAAACTAATATAATACATGTACTCTCTCTCTCTCTTTCTCTCTCTCTCTCTCTCTCTCTCTCTCTCTCTATATATATATATATATATATATATATATATAGTACATGTATTATATTAGTCACCGTACATGTTTATCCGTTGAAACTCCAGTGTTAATAAAAAGTGCTCAATAACGAATAGAACTGTTCTTTAGTGTAAATATTTATTCTTACAAAGATTATTGGTTACATATATGCATACATTATTCTGTTGTACCCTTCACAGAGAGTCAACCTCTTCAAACCCCAAAAAGGAGGAAGTAAAATGAGATTAAAAACTTTCTTATTAAGTATATTTTTGGGGGGTGGGTGGGCCGTGTTTATAATTTCAGTGGTCAGTTTAGTATCGAATTACATTCTTTACTCGTTAACCCTTTCAATTCGTTTCTATCTTTTTTTATTATTTTCATTACTTTTATCATTCATTTTATGACACTTGTCTCTGAGGCTAACACTTGATCTCTATATGAGATACATAGATATTCGAATATTCAATTAAAGTTCTCCTTTACCTTTCAAACGTTGAGTTAGTACATACCTGAAATACATTAATTTTCCTCTCTCTAATTGACTAGTAAACTAGGTTATATTATATCTTTGTTTTGGTTTCTTGGTCTTACTGGATTCAAGGACAAGAATTTATCTAGTCTGGTGGAATATTAAGCTAAGTTTTGTTACTTGAGCTAACCTCACTAGGGGAATGTGCACCTTTCCCCGTATGAGCCAGTGTATAACTATTGAGGGGATCTTATTTGGGCTTCTGATACTATGTTGTTTTGAATATTTGGTCAGGGTTTACTTGTCGGGTTCAGTATCCTAATGTCAAATTGTCCTGACAAACCCTTGTACAGAGAAACCGAAGACACTCGCGGATAATGTCTAGTAGGTAATTCAAACGCTACCAATGTTTGTATGTGTGTACATATGTGTACTGTTTGAATGCTGCATATATCCGTACATTCATATCTAATTACGTATATTTTATAACACTTTAGATTTGAACTTATTTCTATTCATGTGAATTTCGTTAGTTGTTTTTATTTTCTCAAAAGTCTTTCGGATTGACATCAAAGCCTGAATTTAGTAGAATTCTTTTTATTTAATTGAAAAGCAAGATTATCTGCTCAGCACTCTCAGACCAAACACACCCGAACGCGTCTAGAAACGTATATCTTAATTGCGTGAGTTTTTGCGTGTCTGTATGCGACCCATACAGTGCTTTACGCTTTGTTTGGGCATCATTATATTTAAAGAATCTAGTCGATATGTAACTTTGCTGCTACTTATCTTGAGTATAAATCCTTATTTCAAGGGCCGAGACGGGGCTTGGCTGCCTCTTCAAGATTCTCGTCGTGTGGGTCAGGCTCTCAGGATAATCAACTGAAAAAGCGAAGTCATGGAAAGAAGGAACGAAAAAAAAAGGAAAGAATGAAAAAAGGAAAGAAGGAAAGAAAGGAATATGATAGTGTAAACTAAACTGATATCATGTAAAAAGCGGAAACGAAACAGGATAAAAATGACAAGAAATAATGATAGAAGAGGACAATATGAAGAACATACGTACATAATTGATAAAAATAAAACAGGATGAGGTTATCTTCAGTATGAGAGAAAAAGAAGACGAAATGAAAACAAGAGAAAGAAGGATAGAATGAAGGGAAGGACAGAATAAAGTGAATGATAGAATACTTATAGAATGATTGAATGGAAATAATGCAATAATAGCATGATGTCAATGATAGAATATTAACACAATGATAGAAAGAAAAGAATGATAGAATCAATAAAATGGCAGAATGAAGGAATGATAGATTGAAGAGAATGGCAGAATAGTTATAGGAAGTTTGACTGAAAAGAATGATAGGGTGATGGGAATGATCAAATATTAATACAATGATAAAATGAAATAATTAAAAGAATGATAGAATTAAGAAAAGGATAGAAAAATGGGAGAATATTAATGGACTGATAGAATTAATAGAATGCTATAATGCCGAGTCTGATAGACTATTTATGGGATGATAGAATAAAAGAATAAAGAAATAATAAATTAAGAGAAGAATAGAATGATATAACGGAGAGAATGATCGAATCACAAAGAGAGGAGAAATTTATAGATCTCTACAAAAGTTAGCCAGAAATGTCGTCATCAGGAACACCCCCCCCCAAAAAAAAACGAAATTAGTGAAGCAAGATATTTTATTTATTATTTATTCGTAACGCCCCCCCCTTTTTTAAAACTATCTTCTCAATTCGATTCATGAATGTTTGCGCATATATTCAAACTATTAATATAATATCAATATACAAATCGATTTCTGTTAAATTTTTCAAGAGTTCCTCCAAATTCACCATTAATTTATTTTGTAACATTATTTTTTAATTAATCTTAATCTAATTCCATCTTAAAATGTTCATAATCTGAGGCGACAACTTGTTCAAAAAGTATATTACTCTCATCGCAAGAAACTCACTTGGTCAATAGATCTAATTTTTTAAAATCTGTCTGAAGAGACCGAGCAAAATATAAAAAAGAATCATTCTCCATTTTGAAACTTTCAATTACATCATTTCTAATTCTTTTTTCTGATGAGATAGAGAACATTGTAAAGAATAAAAACTTAAAGTCAGGTAATTGTGAAGCCTACTTAGAGTTACACTTTCTACTGATGAGACAATCACCAAAGTGGCCCCGCATATCTTGTAAAACACTGAATAAAAGAATAATACGAATTAGATAAAACGAAATAAAGTTTCATTTAAAGGAAAGAAGCTGGTTATCAAAGAATTGGGAGGTGGCGTTATTGAAGTGGATACCGACGTAGATTGACAAACTCGCGTGACATGTTTGAATTTAATTAATCCGATAGCACCATTGTCACATATGGATGTTGACAACCTTCACGTGGTCCATCTTGTGAGTAGCATATTAGAGAAAAATGAGGAAAACAATGCCAACAACAGAATGGAGCCGGTGGAAAAAGTCGAACCGTGCTGATTCAAACAAAAGAAAAAAGAATCAGAGAATTAAGAAAAGACGTAGAAGAGAAGGAAAAATATGAACAACAATAAAATAAAAACAGGAATAAGATTTAGAGTTGAATTGTATAAAACTAAAAAGGATTTTGCAGACCACGTGAATTACCTACTAGACACCATCCTCAAGTGTCTTCGGTCTCTTTTTACAAGTGTTTGCCAGGACAACCTGATATGAGGATAGTTCTCCTACAAGTAAAACCTGACCAAATATTCAAAATAACATAGTATTCGAAGCCCAAATAAGATCCCTTCGACACGGCTCTACACTGTATCATACAAGGAATACAAGGAATGGTGCAACTTCCCGTAGTGATGTTACATCAAGTAACAACACTTAACTTGATACTCCACTAGATTGCTGAATTCTTGTCCTAGAGTCCGGTAAGACAAAGAGACCACAAGAAAGATATATATACTATGACATAGTTTACTGGTCAATTGAAGAAGAACATTAATGTCTTTCACTTCGGTACTAACTCAACACTAAACAGGTAAAGGAGAACTTTAGTCGAATACTTGGATAACTATGTGTATCTTCTATAGAGGTAAAGTGTTAGCCTCAAGAAAGGGGCCCTTGATTTCTGAGACTTTGCACTGAAGTATATATATATATATATATATATATATATATATATATATATAGTCATCCACATACAGACTGTTTCGCTGTTTCACAGCTCATCATTGCGGCTAGACCAGTTAGTCACTCAAGCCGGGATTGAAACTCAACCGTCAACAGTCGGCGCTGCTAACCCCTGCACTATCATACGACACTGGCTGAATGTAAGAAATATCTCAATGTAAACATTGCAAGTGCTGGGAGCTGGAATTAGTTTTACATAATGAGCTATGCCTTAAAGCGAATGGCAGTTGGCGATATCCTTACAAATAAGCTCTACCCAGGGAGGGAGCTTAATATAGTCATCCACATAAGACTGTTTCGTTGTTTCACAGCTCATGAGTGCGGCTATATGCGTAGAGGGAGAGAGAAAGAGATAGAAAGAGAGGGAGAGAGAGACATAGACAGGGGAGAGAAAGAGATAGAGAGAGAGAGAGAGAGGGGGGAGAGAAAGATAAGTTGGATAGAACAATACAAAAAGAAGGTAATCTAAAAAGAAAAAACAAAAGGAGATAATATACGACAAAAGAAAATATATTAGGTGAGAGAAAACAATGAAAATATAAGAGTAATATGAGAAAAAGAAATAACGATAGACAGCAAGGAATAATGAAAGAAATCAAACACAGAAGAAAGAAAATAAACGAAAAAATACAGAAAAAAACGAAAAAAAAAGAAACGACGAAATAAAAAGAGAAAGAAACAATGAACGAGAAAATTACGAAATAAATGAAGACATAACGAAAGAAAGATAAAATAAAGGAGAGAAATAAAATAATAAAGAAAAAAAATCAATAACAAAATAATGAAGACAGAATGAACGAAATGAATAAAGACAGAATAAAATAAACAAACCGAAATAACAAAGAAAGAAAGCAAGAACAAAATAAATAAAAAAATATAAAGAAAGCAAGAACAAAATAAATAAAAAATAAAAAGAAAGAAAGAACAAAATAAATAAAAAATAAAAAGAAAGAAAGAACAAACTAATAAATGAATAAAAATAAATAAATTAATAAATAAGTAATAAAGATAAATAAAGAACAAAAAACGATAAAAAAACTAAAAAAAATGAATAAAAAAATAAGCCTTTCTTCTCAGTTTAATAGATATAATCTATATTCAGTTATTATTCTTAAAGTTGTTTCTATTTACTTGCCTCCGATGGGCGCCAAAATATGTCTCCAATCCACGCCCAATAACGTTACATGGGATAAAAATACTTGAACTTATTCTCAGACTGGGTGGACATTACGAAAGATATTTTATAACCTGACGCATGCGCGAATAAACGGACACAACACACACGCACACACACGCACATACACACACATACACATTAGTGTAGTTAAAAATATACAGCATTGAAGAAATAATTAGAAATTCTTTGAATGAAAAAATAGTATTTAAATTTGAGTGGCACTCAATACAGCGTATTCTTCCTGCAACAGTATTTACAGAGTAAAAAGAACAGGGCACTCATGGAATCGTTAATAAAGTTCAGAATTCTTTTTGTAATACAACTATATTGGTATAACTATACTCCAGTCTATGCCTGACTTGCCCAACAAGTTTCAAGCATGAATGTCCAACAGTCTTTGTTTTATCGCCGTTCAATGATATGATATCAGTGATTGTCTCATCAGTACACAGTTTTTGTAGGATTATCTCAAAGAGAATGTCTATCAAAGCAATCCCCAAACTATTCCTGAACTAAAGAGGGCCATCACAACCCAAATCAGCACAGTGCCATGAAGTGTGTGTCAGAGGTATCGACATCTTTTCACATCGTATCGAGGTGTGCTTATCATTGTATGACGATACAAAAACTGTTGGATATTCATGATTGAAACTCGGTGGACATATAGCATAGACTGAAGTATATTTGAATTGCAGAAATGATTGCGAATGTTATTAAGGATCCCATAGGTGCCATTTTTTGATCACCCTATAATTCAGGAATGTATAAAAAAATAAAGCGTAACATGATAATTTAACTCGACTGACTTTGAAAATGTCTACAAAATATTGCAGTTAAAATTATATTCTCTGGAGAAGAAATTAAAAAAGATACAAAACAAACACCCTTACTTCATAATCTCTCCATTCATAAACGCATATCTAAATCGATAATAATATTCCATGATAAATGCCAGTATACTGAAAACATATGCCCTTAATAGGGTTAAGATGAAAATTCATATACACTAAATGTACAAAAGCAAGGGTATGACTATATATCAACCAAACCATTTCATTATCACATCACTACAGTATAAATCTCTATGCAGGAGTGGATGAAGTGTGTGAGGTGCGCTGAAGAAAAATTCCTAAATACATAGCCCTGTTGTGCTCGCATACCCTTAATGACAATAAAAGTGTAACAATTTGGGAATTTCCTTGCTTTTGTACATTTAGTGTATATGAATTTTCATCTTAACCGTATTAAGGGCATATGATTTCAGTATACTGGCATTTATCATGGAATGTCACTACTTTTGTAAAGGCTATGCCTCAATACAATGGTCATTCTTAAGGTTTTTTAGAATTTTCTGGAAAACTAAGGTATATGGTAAACTGAAATTAAAATGCCACCAACTAGACCCTAGAACCTCTAGCTCTGCCAAAAATCAGCTGAATCTATCAAATAGTTGATGAGATACAGGGTGGCACATACGTACGTACGTACACACGGATAACACAGAATCATGCCTGACCTTTCTGGATCTCTGGGTTACCTTGACTAATGATGCTGAAATTCTACACACTTATAGAACCTATAAAATTTGGTTTATTGGTTTTTGAGTTATGATTGATCAAAGAAATGAGATTTCTAGCATAGGCCGTTTTTGAAGTCTATTAAGGTATAGAGGGCTCTCGCGCCCTCCTTGATTACTACAGTTTAAAGCATCGATATTTTGAGAATTTAAAAACGGGGAGGAACCAAACACGATGCAGATTAAAAGAAAATAAATATATGATTAATTTAAATCCACATTTTCGACGTAGGGTTTAATAAAAACAATTACAATAAATAATGAAAAAAAGTATTTTTATATTCCAATTGCACATATGCTGCTATTTTGTCTTATATCTTTTAAATAATTAAAAATGTAGTTTTATTTTCCAAATGTACATATGATGTCAAGATTAAAGCGCTAATAAACCCAGCCTACAGTGAACTTGTGGTTCCAATAGCTCCATCTGCTTCTGCGACTTGGATGTTAAAGACATAGAATGAACGTAGGCTGTCTGTGTTCGAAAATGAATGTTTGAGAACCATGATTAGCCGAACCCGGCTGGATCGCTGTTGGATAAGCTAAATTAAAGAAACTCTTGAATTTAGAAATGAAATAATGAAAGTTATATATGAAAAAAGAAGAATGGACGGATTTGTCAAGATCGTCAGAAAAGATCTTGAAAGCGATGTATATCGAACATCTAAAGAATAATTGCCTGGTAAAAGACCTTGTGGTACCCCCCGCTAAAGAACTGGAATCATCAGATCGACAGCGATGTAGAGTTCCTTTGCTAACTGTGGAAATATTGGTAAAAGACCAAACAAAATCGAACGGTTGTATATCCAGAAAGTGTACGAAGATCCTTTGAGGATTTTCCAATTTAGCAAAACAAGTAAGAAATTCTTAGTTTTTTTGTATAGTTTTCTAATGTTGAATTCTAATGTTAGCTACGTCTCATATACTGGAAGAAATCGATTGAATCCCTAACACCGGTAATGTATGTTTCTATTTAGTATTGAAGGACAAGTGACGCTAGTTATGATAATTAACTATCGACTTTTGGTTGCATCTTGGGAAGAATAGATAATCCGTCTGTTTTTTTTCGGCTGGTGTGTCACCTGGTTCTTATTTTTAGAGTCGTTTTGAGCGACTGCAGATGTCGATATATTTTGGTGAATTCACTCGCAAAAGCAGATATCTTTTTTGTACTTCTACACAATACGAACACAACTATTTTTTAACCCTAACCGTAACACTAACTTTAACCCTAACCTTAACCCTAACCCCAACCTAAGTTTTAGGTTTAGCTCGGCAAAAGTCGGTTTAGATTTATTCGTATTGTGTAGAACCGCCATATATTTTAACGCATGTGGCCTTCTATTCTACATTATTTCTGCATTTATAACTACTTTTACAGCTACACTTTTTTTCTCTAGTCTGAAATTATTGCAAAGGTCTCCATTCATCTATTACTATACTAAAGTCCATTTACTTAAGTCTTTTCCCTATATAGTTTCATCACACAAAACACATGTTAAAATATTCCTTGATTTTGGATACAGTTATGCTCTAAACAGCCGATTTTAATTGTTCTAATTTTTGTTAAGGTAATTGCTCCAGACAAGGAATGAATCCACTTGATATAAGTAGCTAACAAGAACAAATATGATTATCGCAAAGACAGGATATGCCTATTGACCGTAGTCTTGAAAAGACCAAGATTACAGGTAGGACGAAAAAAGTCAAAAGGAAGAGAGCTTCGACAAGCCTGCGGTTCTTGGAAAGAAGCTACTGGAATAGGAAGCTGTATTACAATGAGCTATTAAAACAGCGAATTGATGGAGACCACAAGACCAACGAGTCAAACAAGTTGGAACAAAAGCGGAAAATAGATCACATAATTCTGAAGAACACACGCCATAGTAGTATTTATAGAAAAGAATGAGACTAGCAAGACTGTGTGAGAGAGGGTGTAGAGAAGAAGAAAGGGGAGGGCCAATCAAATTACAGATACGTTTCTGAACCTTATCAAGAGATTCACCAGCCCAAATATGACAACAGTCCGCCATACATGGTCTGATTTGTAGAGATGGAGAATAGCCTCAGGTGTGAAAAAGTGTTTGGGACGATAGAGAGAACCGAATTACGAGAAGCAGAAAGAGCAATGGATCTAATGTATGTACGCAAGAAAGATTTGATGAGAGGGAAAGACCAAGAAGTTTCAGAGTCGATTTTTCCTCAAGAGCAAAACCATCCATGAGAATCTCAGGAAGAAAAGGGACACGCCTACGATTGAAAGACACGAGCTGAGTCTTAACTGGGTTAAATGAAACAAGCCATTTCGTCCCCTAAACCACAATTGAACCAACGTCAACTTCTAGATCAGCTGCATATTTCGACTGATCCGAGGGATATGGGCGAGAAGCAACACCAGAATAGAATGAGTTTGCAATTTATTAACCAAGTCATCCATTTCTTATTAATGTTCTGTCTATCACTCTCATCTTTTCTCACTGTAAGTTGTTCCATCCCCGTTATCATATCATCGAGTTTATCTCACTCTCGTTTCTTTTACTCAGTGTTTATTTATAGTCAAATGTAATAACACTAACTTTAAACAGAAGGTTGGAATTGTTTATTGTAAGTAATATGTCATATCACCACAAGTACTAATACTATTTTACCCATAACTGGAGAAAGTATATATAAAGAAAGAAAGAAAGAGAGAGAGAGAGAGGGAGAGAGAGGGAGAGAGGATATAACAGAAAGACTAACTTTGGATATTGTCTTTTTATTTAAAAAAAATGACTGGATTGGCAAACTTACTTTTTCATATCACCACAAGTAGTAATACTAATTATCTCGTAACTGGAGAAAATAGATATAACGAGATAGATAGATAGATAGATAGATAGAGAGAGAGAGAGAGAGATAGATAGATAGATAGATAGAGATAGATAGATATATATATAGATAGAGAGAGATATAGATAGATAGATAGATAGATAGATATATAGAGAGAGATAAATAGATAGATAACTAGATAGATAGATAGATAGATAGAGAGAGAGAGAGAGAGAGAGAGAGAGAAAGAGAGAGAGAGAGAGAAAGAGCTGATGAGTGACCCAAAGGGCATATTTTTTTCCATTATTATTATTATTATTATTATTATTATTATTATTATTATTATTACCGAGGAGACATAACTCTTATAAACATATTACTGGACATGTGAGGATACGACACTTTACCCATTCATATGTCGTAACAATGCATTGTTACAAGACGTTTACGTGTTTGCATTCAAGAGGTCGACATTTTTCATCCCTTTCTTCTCTCAAGTCTAACTGATTGGTAGTAATTGTTAGTATCTTTCTCATGGGCGAACCCTACGCTTCCTCCCCAGAGAAGCGAAACATCGAGCTTTAGAGTTTATACGAGTTCATTCAAGTAAAACCATGATTGACCACACAAATAATGCTTCATCACGCCATATGATTGAAACTGCTTGGTGTCTGTGATCTCAATCCCGGCTTTGAGTCATTGCGACTTTACAAACATGTGTTATCTCCCCTAACTATGAATTGTATAATGAAAACAATCCATTCGAATAGATCATAACTCTTAACGTTCCATACCATCTGAAACCGCATTGATCGGAAGTTATATTTGTATGCTCAATGGCAATCTCTATTAATAATGGAGATTTGGTATCTGTCTCTGAAGCCGATTCAGTATTACTTCCTTCCATTAATTGTACTATTGTACTATCATCTAATTCTAAATTAAGGGGAGGGTAGTTTACTAATTGTTCTGTTATTATGAAACAATGCTCCCAGGCATTACTTCCTCGTTTTGGACGTTAGTGTAGTATCTGTTTTAGATTATCCTCACAGGCATTACCTCGTCTTTTAACTGGTAGTGTAGTATATATTCGTTCGTCATGATAGCGTCCTCCCAGGATTTACCTCCTCCGTTTTGGGGCAGTGTAATATATGTTCGTTCGTCATGATACAAGGCATATATTTGCTAAACATATAAAGTCCAGTCATATTGCAAAGTTTCATAATATCGGTCCGAAAGTAAAGACATCAACAAATTTAAATAAAAACACGTTTTTAGCCATTTTTGATAATTTCTTTAAAAGACAGAGTCTCTGAAAAAGAGTATGCTATTAAGTAGAGAGTTTTATTCGGAGTTCACAGTTAGAAAAACTGCAACATACATCTGAAAGAAACCCGCAGATTATATCGATTGAAACATTGTGATCATTTCATATAACGAAAGCTTTTGTTTGATTGGAAAAATTTTAGTGACATCTTAAGGGTCAGAGTTGACCCAAGAACGGAAGACGTGTCAGGCGCGTACAATATAACTAGATGTAGCGGGACGAGCTATCCGTCTATCTGTCAGTCTCTCTTTCTCTATCTCACACGCATACGCAGGTGGTCAGTCTCTTTGATTTGTTTCTGTGACTGTTCTTTTTTATAGAATAAACTGTTCTATGAATTAACATCGGCGTCCGAGTGGTTTCTCAGTAGACGAATAGAACCTAGGTTGCCGACGAGTGCATAAGGTTTATACACGCTTGGTAAGTGAAATCGCAACACCTGTAACAAAGAAGAAGAAACACTTTTAGATATAATTTACTGTAATATTCATTCATTTAAATTTACCCGCGTCGAAGTTAGTGGCTGTGGATCCAGGAATTAATATTTTTTACTTCAAGAAGTCAAGAGAAATTACTTTGTAAATAGTTTGAACACATTTTTAACTTGAAAGTTATAGAATTATAACAAATAATAAAAATAAGGACTACATAGTGGTTCTTATTCATTCCTGAGCAACGCCGAGTAGCTCTGCTCGTCATAAATAAATGAAACCGTTGAATTATTGAATTGAATGCAATGCTGTGACGTCATTCAGGGGAGAGTTTAAATACGCACAGGAGAGAGTTTGAATGCTTAGTAGACACTATCCTTTCTTGGCCTTTTGGTCAAGATTAAACTGTAATATCTGTTCCGATGGATACTACACCCTCTAGACCGGTATCGTCTTGGCCTTCGGGGCCTGATTTACGCCGGTCTATGGGGTTGTCCTGTGCAGTTCTAGGAGGTGTATTAAATAAAGGGTTCCGTTCGAAATTCCGCACAGATTCCCAAGTTCGACATAAATATTCCCGAGTTCGACAAGACGCACCTGAAGAAGGTCGGAGGTTACATCAGCCGAAACGTTGTGAGAGTAACATCCAAGATGAGCACAGTAGTCCGAATAATCCAAATAATACATATTCACTCTGTTAATAATTATTCTGTTGTAAATATGAATTGAATTCGATATTCAAACAATGCAGATTAGGTAAAATATGTAAATAATATAAGACATTATTTCTGGATGATTGACATTTAAGAATAAAATCATCAGAAATAAAATGTAAATAACTTATGGAATAGTTGTAACGATGTAGATCCGGTTGCAGTCAGACTCACCCTATCTCCATTATAATAATATACCACCTTTTTCATTAAAAGTTAAAATAAGAGATGCCTACAGAGGAACAGATGAAAGAACGGAATAATTAACACGCGAAAACTTGTGACCAAAACCAAAACAAAAAACAAATTATTTATACAAAACGCATTAGAATGAAATTCTCTACCGAGTACGCTAAGTTTTAACGTGTGGAAACGATTTGTAAGATTTTTTTTAACAGTAAAAGTACAGAATAGTTAACACTCGTGAACTCGTACCCCCCCCCCCCCCCAAAAGGCGGCACTGTAGGATACGTTGTTGATAATACAGATTTTATAGAAAGAAGAAATTATGAAATAAAATATATTACAATTTCTTACCACACAGTAAAACTAAGATAGATAATTTCATTATAATGTGTTTTGTATAAATTATGTGTTTTTGTTTTATTTTTGGAGTTCACGAGTTCTCGAGTGTTAACTATTCTGTACTTTTACCGATGAATGATAATTAAATTAAATAACCTACAAAAGACAAGAAAGACTGTAAAAGAGACAAACTAAATTAAAACGATAAAGTCTCGCTAGTGTATTGTGCTTTGACATTGAATAACCAGAAAGGGGTTGATTTGCCATAAGACAGACAAACGCGAACTATCTTCATATAATCCCCCTCCTCCGCTTACTCCTCCTTCTCCTCTTCTGCTTTTTCTTTTTCTTATCTCACGGGCTTACCTATTGCACGAGATCCACGTCTAATACTTGTACCGTTATGCGAGCCTTTAACTAGAGTATGACTTGATGTCTAAAGCTGATAGTGTTGCTATGATAACAGACGTTAATCACCGGAAGTTTTTCAAATTATGATGTGATTTTTTTTCATTATTTTTTTTAGTTTAAGTTTTATGTTAATTTATCTGTATTTTATTTTGCGTTGAATCATGTAAGTTGTTTAGGACGGGAGTAGGAACCTGATATTAAGTGGTTCTATGATTGCAAAAGATTAAATGCGAAACACACATCCCCATGCATCAACAGATCGTGTGGTGCGAGTGGTATAATGCCTACCGACGCAGACTCTAGAATCGGCAGGCAGATTCATTACGCTCACTTATATTTAAGTCCCTGTGCGGTTAAAAACCGACAACCAGATTTGGGTGCGGTAAATACAAAAATAAATGAAAGCTTAATCTAAATTGGCCACCTCGTTCGTTTTTTGAATACAGGGTACTCGAAAAGTCTTTTTACCTCTATCCAAAATGAACATACTCAAAGTATAGTATCTGTTCTGATACTACACTTTAGTTGTGCTGACCACGGTCAGTGGAAGAAAAGTCCTTCAAGGCAATTTAAATGTTTGTCCAAATTCAAATTTCCTTGTTTTGGGGAACTGGGGTTTCCACATTAAAAACCGACTCTGTATCAAACTCTGTTCTCGTGGGGATACGTAATCGACACTAAATTCGAGGGTTTCCTTGATTGTGTATATTTATTATTTGTAGTTAAACTTTAGTAGTTTGAGCTTGATATTAATTCATAATCCCAGAGCATTTGTAAATAGACAATAGAAAAAAAAGCAGATTCCAGCGATAATATCTTTATTTACTAGTAAAGAGATTCATTTTTGTACGACCGTTTCATAATCTATCTAGACAAACAAGGTATTCAAGAAAATCCAGAATTTTCGAGAAGAATAATTCGTCAGAAAAAAAGACCAGATTAGCTTTAAAAAGCCCGAAAAAAGACGTACTTTTGTAAACATTTCCATAGGTTATTAAAAAAAAAAAAAAATACACATTCTTTTTCTCATAAACAGAAAAAGTGGGGTTCATCGAATGGATAAAAAAAGTAAAAACAACAGGATTATAACCATTTTCATCAATCACGTTACAAGAAGATATAGTTACGTTCTTGAAGAATGTTCAAAGGATCAACAATCCAAGATGTTATTTGTAAAACAATCCGAAGAATAGGTAAAGGGAAGCATATACCGGGAAACAATCTTCCATCCCGGCATTAATTTCAAGTAATTTCTTTGAACTAAGGATTCTGAAGAAAGGAATCTTTTTTATGGTAACCTACCTGGATGTTTGGTTAACTGTGCAAATATTTTGAAAAAATTGTAAATCTGTTCAGTTGTTCTGCAGATGAATTACTATAATATAATAATAAAAATCTTGAAATAAATACATATATAATGATTATAAAGATTTGTATTTATACAAATATAGTTTAGCTACATATTTGGAAAATATGTTTCAGTCACAGCTTTTATAAGCCTGGCCTTATCAAGGTGACACATCTTTTCTTTACGCTTTTATTATGTGGAATGAGGCAAACTTACTCTTAAAAAGAACGCGTGATTAATTCAAATTATTTTAAAATCTAACTGATAAGTTTTCAATTGATTTATTTATTTATTTTATATTTTATTTATTAAATCATTCGAATTTCTAGCCTAAAATCGTTAAAAACCAAGGTTAACGTAAGCAAACAATACGTACTATGTGTTTGTGTCATCTTGCCCCCCCTATATATATATATATATATATATATATATATAATTTCTCATGTGAACATAGGAAGACATACGTTGAGCTACCTGGACTGAATGCGGTCAACTGACAGCCACGTGCAAACACACACATATCTATATAGATATAAACACATGCACATACATCATTCGCATAAATACACGACATTTTCAAGCTAAGCCCCTAAAGGCAAAGAATAAAGTATTTTTAAAACAAATAAAAAAATATTTAACTTTTTAAAGACAATTTTACTTGAAAAGCTTCGGAGCTGCACCATTGCAAACAGATATACATATACACATTTCCAAATACGCAAAACATAAACATATATATATATATATATATATATATATATATATATATACATATCACCTATGACTTTTGTTTTGTTGCTGCGCGTTCTTTTTCGAGCCAGAGAGAGATAGCAAAGGAAGAAGGGTACAATGGAGCATTTGGGCGACTTAATACAGACCCTAACAAGTGAGATTAGGAATGCGGTAGCGACTGTGGCAAGCTTGTGGAGGAGGGACATATTTTTAAAGAAGATCCGTCTTTTACTGAGAAAAGAAAATGGTGGGCTCGGCACTTGGTTAGAGGAAATGAACAGATATTTTCGATTAGCGGGGCCGAGGGAGGATGCAAAGTGCCAGGCAGCTCTAGTAACGACAGGCGGCTCAGTGAGGGCCTACATAGATAGATTAATGACGGGAAACCAATAGTGCACTTGGTATAATTTAAGGGATGCGTTGAGAGAATATTACGGTATAATAGATGACCCCCAGGCGGCAATCCCAGAATTGGCGAGTATCAGACAGGAATTGTGAGAAATTAGCTAAGTCAGAAACTTAGAGGAATATACCAATTAATCTAGAAAACGGCAATTGTTCTCCCAGGCATTACCACAATAAAGATGAATAAAACTTCGTAACCTGTCTCAATAAATCTGTTTTTTGAATTCCTTTGTCGTATAAAATGTTTATCCACAGATACACCACTATGACGATCGCAAGTCAGGCGAGAAAGAATATACCAACGCAACTCAGAAAGTGAAAAATCCACGGCACAACGAAAGACAAAAACGAAGTAGAATTCTATGTGACGGCCACAACGATGAAAAAGGAAAGAAAATCAAAGATAATTTTTCTAGTATATTAAAGGGAACTTGAATACACGTTAAAAAAGAAGAGATATTTACGTACGTTAAAAGAACGAATTATGAAACTCGCACCCACGAAAACGTTATGAAGTAAAATACGCGAGAATGCGTACTGGCTAAAAAGGAAGTGGAAAGAAAATTTCGTAACGAATACAACAGCATGACTATGCAATAGGAGTTCTCACACAAGTCATCATCAATGATTGCTCACTCATAAATACCGTTGGTGTTCCCTGTGGTCTGAGTGACACAAGTCTCCTCTTATTTCCAGTACTCTTCATCTCTTTTCCATAACCATTGCAAATTACTTTGCGGTAGAGCAACAGCCGCTAACTATTGATTTATCGCTGGTAACGACCTTTTGTCTTCTCTGCGATTTGGGCGACAATAAGCTTCCCCAAGATCGCAGAACTCTCCGCACCTTTCCAGTGGAGGTCTGGTAAGTGCTCTCCCTTCTCGGTCGTCCCATCTTCCTTGACTCTTCACCACTATTTTGTGTGGTGTCAGCCGAGGCTGGTGCCATCACTTTTTGGGGGTTAGGGGTCATGAATAATTCTTTGCAGTGTATGTTTCGTTGAGTTCATATAGTGGTGTTCCTCTCGTGGTTTTGTTTTCTTCCTATTGTAAATTTCATGCGACCGGTTACCGTTCGTAGCTTATACTGGTTGGTTTCCGCATTCGAGGATTTTTCTTAAAATTGCAGCTGTTTTCATCATTGCTGTACTTTGTATGGTTTCATATTGATTCTAATTTTTCCCATTCTTTTTCCCATTTTTGGGGGGATTGTTCTTAGTGCTCCTACAATTGTGTGTATTATATTGACTTTCTTCATGCTCAATACCCCTTCAAATCTCGTGCAAGTTCTGTGTATTTGTTTCATTTTCTTATCTCTTTGATCCCCAACGACGAAATCTAAGATTGTTCCCTCGTGTTGACTATTATGACACCCGGTCTCCTTGCTTGTATAAGTTTATCTGTTTGACCTCCATTTCTCAGATGATTTTGTGATTTTCGTTTTCCAGTACTTCTCTGGTTTATATTTGCACCATTTGTCTGCGTATTCGAAATTCAATCGTTTGCACATTTGCAAGTGTACTGCTTTTCCCACTTAGTCGTGTCTGTTATTGTATTCTTTTTGGGTTAGTTTGCTGCATTCACTTATGTGATTTACTGTTTCGTCTCTTTGCCCACATAATCTACATTTAATATTTTCCTGGGTTTTATCTATTTTAGGTTTAATGTAGTTTGTATTAATTGCATTGTTTTGTGCATCTCTCAGTAGAGAGTCAGGTGTCATTTTCTAGGCCATGCCCAGGAATGTTGGTTAGTCTCTGGTCATTCTTATGAAACATCCATGTAGCTGGTTTTATTCCGACTTTTCTTTTTTTATCTTTTTGTTTCTGTTTTCGGTGCTTCCCGAGTTGTTCATTGGTTCAGTGTCACTTGCTGCGGTGATCAGCCTTTCTGTGTTCTGAGTTATGTATTTCTCTAGTTCTTTTTTGGTGTCTTCCACACAGTCTTCTATACTTACCAGTCCTCTCCCCCCATTCGTTTCTTTTCACGTAGAGTCTGTTCGTATCGTCTTTTGGGTATAGTGCGGTGTGCATGGTCATTATTTGTCCAGTCATCTGGTCAACGTGCCTAAGTTCTTTAGTCCAGCCGATGAATGGTCCAGAGTATCGTATTAGTGATACTGTCCAGATTTTTAATTCTTTTTCCTAGGTTTCTGCTATATATTTCGTTTCTAAAATTTCCTTGTTCTTCACAGGTATACTTTTCCAATCTCCTCTTTCATTTCTGTAAGTTTTATGGTGTCTGATTCCAGAACTCACACACATTTATAACTATCCTGTACGCCTAACGCTCTTATCTCCTCTTGGTTGGGCAGTTCTATGTCCTTTATTGTCTACAGTTTTTCCCCTTTCAATCTCTAGCAATGCGTACTTTTCCATTCACAGTTCTATTTGAATTTTCTTATCAGCAGATTCTAGTCGTATTTTCCAGCTCTCCCAAGTCCTTTTTGCTGTTTAAAAATACCTTCAGGTCGTCCATATATATCAGGTGGTTTATTCTGTGTTCTGTGTCTGTAAACTTGTATCCGGCATCACGTTTCCTGAGTATGCAGTTGAGTGGCATCATGGCTATGGTAAATAGTAGTGGTGACAGGGAGTCTACTTAGAAAATGCCTCTCTGTATTTCATCTCAGTCAAATATTGTCTTCCAGCTGTCAGTTCTAGTTTTCATGTTCCTATTGCTTTTTTAATGAGATTAATAATTTTAAATCATTCAATTATCCATGCTTGAGGAGTTTTGTTGTTGGCTTTCTAGTAGTCAATCCATGCCATGAATATGTTCATTTTTCTGCCTTTTCCCTCTTTAAGGATCTTTTGATATATGTATATCAGATCATGCGTCCCCCTTTTCCCTTTCCGGCATACTTTTTGTTTCTCGGGGAGCAGTCCACGATTTTTCAGGGAGTGCTAGATTTCCTTTCTCAGTTGTGCTGTTAGAATTTTCAACATTATTGGCGTATGTTTGTATTAGCGTTGACTTTCCTTTGGTCATCCACTCTGGTACGTCTTTCTCTGGATACCTCTTCACAGTTTCTCCTGGTCTATTACGGTTTAGCTTCTTTTCAAAGTTTGGTGATCTAGGTTCCAGTCTGATTTCTTTATCCAGGCTTTGTCGGTTGATTCTTTTGGCCAGTCTATTTTTCTCTTATTAGTCTCATGCTTATTGATTTTGCATATATCAAGTTGTTTAAGTCTGTAATAGTATCTGTTGAGATATACTCGATGAGTCTGTTTACTTTCTATTTTTCTAATTTTAGTTTCTTCCAATCTTCGTTCCTTAAGGATGGGAGTTTATTTTTGTTCTCGGTCATGAACCGTTTGATGTTTACACCTTCTATTGCTTCTTCCACGGCGAGTTCTGTAATTTCGTAGTCTTCGACTTCCTTAGTTTCAGTGTTTGTGTTTTTCCAGTATTCTATCTGTAAATAGTAGTATTTTTTGATCTGTTGCGCAATTTATCTTTTCCATTAATTCCAGTCTCGAGAACCACCATCTCTTGAGGATCTGTCTTGCTTAATCTGCTATCCTTTTTTCCGTTGTGCTTGATCTACTATTCTTTGTTCTGTTGAATTATTATTATTATTATTATTATTATTATTATTATTATTATTATTATTATTATTATTATTATTATTATTATTATTATTATTATTATTATTATTATTATTATTATTATTATTATTATTATTATTATTATTATTATTATTATTATTATTATTATTATTATTATTATTATTATTATTATTATTATTATTATTATTATTATTATTATTATTATTATTATTATTATTATTATTATTATTATTATTATTATTATTATTATTATTATTATTATTATTATTATTATTATTATTATTATTATTATTATTATTATTATTATTATTATTATTATTATTATTATTATTATTATTATTATTATTATTATTATTATTATTATTATTATTATTATTATTATTATTATTATTATTATTATTATTATTATTATTATTATTATTATTATTATTATTATTATTATTATTATTATTATTATTATTATTATTATTATTATTATTATTATTATTATTATTATTATTATTATTATTATTATTATTATTATTATTATTATTATTATTATTATTATTATTATTATTATTATTATTATTATTATTATTATTATTATTATTATTATTATAATAATAATAATAATAATAATAATAATAATAATAATAATAATAATAATAATAATAATAATAATAATAATAATAATAATAATAATAATAATAATAATAATAATAATAATAATAATAATAATAATAATAATAATAATAATAATAATAATAAAAAAAAAAAAAAAAAAAAAAAAAAAAAAAAAAAAAAAAGGAATATTTACGGTTATATTATCTTTCGTTAAGAGTATTTCCAGCATTGGCGATATAAAATCTATTTTCCATTAGGGGTTTCTCTAGTTGCAATAGTCGCAAGATATTCGATAGAGAATAACACACACTTTTGTTGTAGACGGCAATCGTTGACATTTTTATAGTTGCGAGTACTTTTTTGGTTTTATATGTGTTAGTTAAATATTTTATAAAGAATATACGAATTGAATATTAATTAAGCTTAGGAATCTGTGTATTAGTTTAGTTTTTGCCATTTTATTATTTTCCTACTTTTTTCCGAGATCTGTTCTTCGATTTTCCAGGTTCATTATATTTATCCTTTAATTATGTATTATATTCAGCCTTATCTTTTAGAAAAAATGTCGCCCATATGAAGAGTTATTACAGATACTCTTTTCGATGGATTTAGATGACGGATTGTAGGTGGCTGGAAAGTGGGTGAACATGAATGGGATTTGCGTTGTCTTTCATATACGGTATGTAGATTTATTTGTATATTTGTGTGCATTTGTGAACCCATAAAGATTTTCGAGAAATATTATCGTAAAAGTGTCACATAATTGTTATTAATTTGTTTTGAATATACTTTACCCTCTGTCTTCTTCGTCCCACCTTAAAAATACATGCATTTATGCGAATGCCGTGTGCGCCTGCGTTTATAGCTGTAAAAATATGTGTGTGTTTGTATGTGGGTGTCAGTTGGCCGCATTACGCCCAGACAGCTCAACGTATGTCTTCCAATGTTTACGTTAAATTAGAAAGTATATGTATATGTGTGTGTATTTGTATAATGTAATTACCGCTTGCATTAACCTTGATTTTGAAGGTTTTTCAAGGCTAGAGATCCAGACGATTTAATAACAAAATTCTATGAAAAATCAGTTAGAATTTAAAATAATTTGAATTAATCACGTATTCCTTTAAATAGTAGATTTGCATTATTCTACAAAATGAAATAGTCAAGAAACGAAGTAACGCCTCGATAAGGTTAGGTTTCATATAGCTGTGACCGAATAATGTTTGCAAATGTGTAGTAGATATAAATCAAAATCTTCTTAACCATTAAACAGCTGTATTTATTATTGAACACTATTATAATAACAGTAAGGGTTCTCTGAATTTATTATACTCTGGATGCAAACGTTACATCGATTACTATATATATATATATATATATATATATATATATATATATATATATATATATATATATATATATATATATATATATAAGTCAGCTTCATATTATATTCCAATAACCATGCTTTTATTTTATTATTTTTATTTTATTTTTTCACATTTGCAAAAAACATAATAGTTGTTTTTTGAAATGTGAAAAAATTAAAATTAAAATAATAAAATAAAAACATGGTTATTGGAACATAATATGAACCTAATTATATTTGCTCTGATTGACAATCATCGAGCTGAATCTTTTAAGGAGACTGCAAAGTAAAAGAGCACTGATAGTATATGCTAATACATATATTGTCATTAATAATTATATATATATATATATATATATATATATATATATATATATATATATATATATATATATATATATTCTCTCTTTTAACCACTAACGCCTAGATACGAACTTTGCCCCAATTGAAATGAATGGCTTTCTCCCTGAGCAAACCTTCTACTTTAATAAGCTTCTGGGACTGACCTTCACTCCAGACGTGAAATGGAAGACGTACATAAAATCCGTTGACTAAGGTTGTTGGAAAAATGGGTTGATCATTCCACCGCGCTAGAATGTATCTCAAGCCTAACGCAATCGTCGACCCGTATAAGAGTCAAATACGTCCTAATATTGTGTACTACTTCTACATCTAGGGAGGTGCCGCTTAGAGCATTCTTTTCTGCCTTGACAGAGTACACAACCGACTTCGAAATCTAGTGGGGGGTATCCTCTTCTTTCCCCTACAGCCACTTACTCACAGAAGAAATATTGCTAGTCTTTCTCTGCTCTATCGTTATTTTCATGGTAGGTTCTCGACAGAGCTCAAATCTATGGTTCCCCTCTATAAAAATTCTCAACAAAAACTTGTCTAGCTACAACCACTGTCAATAATTTCTCTTTTTCCCTCCGTGTTCTTAAAACAAAACGGAGCTTCAATGAGCAAATTTTCTTTTGTAGAACTACTCGTCTGGTGAACACAAACAGCGGGGCTGTTTCCCAGATGCCTATAGATTCTTTCTAAGCCGTCCTCATAAATAATAAAACTCTACTCAATTTAGATCATCGTTACCAATCATGACGATGTTGTCTCACCGTCCACCTGACAAACGCATTAACTCTTATCCTCGAGTGACGTTTAGTAAGAGTGGTAACTCTTCAGTAAAAGATGTTTATATCATTGATCACGGTTAGTACTTGTCTGGCAATCATTCCTGCCTTATTAATCATAATCCTTGAGTGTTTTTGGCCTTAATAAGTGGTGACCTAATAGTTAAACAAAATATACGATAACGAAAGTTTCGTCTATTGTTGATTTAACTTTTTGTTTCCAATCGTTTAAAAGTAAAATATATATTTTCAGTTACGTGTTATGCTAAAGTCATTGGCCCTATTTTTTCATATCGTTTATTCTTGTAATGTATTACATATTAAGAGGGCATAATTTGACAAGAATTCCCGCGATTGTGACGTAAATCGTGATGAAGAGACTAGGCTCTTTTTCGCTGTATAAGCTTTAATAAAGCTAAACCAGAGGTGGGCTCTCTATAAACTACCTTAATAAATGATGTGGTGTGTGTATGTCTTTATTAATATCCCTCCGCACAAGGGTAGAGTTAAATACAAGATCGGTTTTTAATGTGGGGAAAATCTAACTCCATTGAAAAGTAGCACTCTGGATTGGAACAAAAATATAAATAGCCTTAGTCTAGAATAATTTCTCCTTACTGGCGAGGACAGAAACGATGAACCGTAGTATCAGAACAAACACTACATTTTTCTCCTAGTCAAAAGGCCAAAGACAAACTTATGAAAGTCAAAGTCTATGGTAAAAAAAACAACTTTTTTCCCAAAAGTTCAGCCTTGAAGTGTCTTTATTTTATTTTCATATATTGACATTCTCACAAAGTTCACTCATATTCCGGATGAATTCTAAACATAAGTATATAGTCAGATCATATACGAAAATAACGAAATAACAACTGAAATATCATCTTAACGTTAAACGAAATATTTAAATTCGAAAGAGATCGCATGACATAATCTAGTTAAACTCACACCGAGAAGTGATCACGTAAGTAATTATAACAGGTTCTGAAAGTATTATAGTTCATGTTGTTTATTATTATTATTATTATTATTATTATTATTATTATTATTATTATTATTATTATTATTATTATTATTATTATTATTATTATCGTCGTCGTCGTCGTCGTCGTCGTCGTCGTCGTCGTCGTCGTCGTCGTCGTCGTCGTCGTTGTTGTTATTATTATTATTATTATTATTATTATTATTATTATTATTATTATTATTATTATTATTATTGTTATTGTTATTATCTATATACTACTAAAAGTCTATGGGTCTTGTATGTTTGCAATCAGCTTTCAGCTTTCCGGTTTTCAACATCCGGTTGCGCATGCGTAAATAGCATCGTCTTTCAATCTGTTAATCCAATTCCGTTGAACTCTTATTATTAACGAACGCATGAAATTTTTCATTCTGGAAATGTTTATATCGCTTTAAATATAAAACAATTACATTTAATTTCATCAAATAGTTTTTTTGTTTTCTCCACGGCTAAAAACATTCAACGGCAGGACTTTGTAAAGTTTGTCGCAGTTTCAAAAAAGCTCCTCCCTTTTAAAAAACAAAAACAAACAAACAAAACAACAACAATCATTATTAATATGAACGAAACCACCTCCCACTTCTCCTCTCACAGATTTCACCACTCCTACTCCCTCTGTTTTCGTTACGTACGCGAGACAGCCGGTTGTACCCCCTTCCTTTCTCAAATCGCCTTTATTTTTATAATCTTTTAAATGAAATTGTTAGTTGAAACTAACAATTTCATTTAAAAGATTATATATAAAAATTTGAATTTAACTATAATAAGTATTATGGTACCTGTTCAGTGCATATTTACCTATAAGTATGGCCAACCACTTATAATTCAGTAACTATAATTTAAAAAAAAAACAATTATAATAAACAGAACGACGCATAGAAATCTATCTATTCTTTTTTCAACAATTACATTTAATTTCATCAAATAGTTTTTTTGTTTTCTCCATGTTATATTACTGTAAGCGTATGGTGACAAGCAAATGAACGAACAACACAGGATTAAAATTGGGAAAATATTATGGTTTATTTTCCAGAACAATTCAACGGGAAGACATTTTCGATAAGGGATTTCGGAATTGGAGTGGATGTCGCAACAGTCGAGAAGCCTTGGTGGGTAGTAGTAAATTGTTGACAATGTCCTGTAGGCGAGCAGTGGTAGAAGCAGTAATAGTTGCGTTATACGATGTCGGCGTCGGATGACGCGGTGTAGCAGTAGCGCCAATAGTTGTGTTGTTCAGCGTCGCTGATTCAATGGCGTTTGGCCGACGAAATTGTCGTGATACGTTGTTGAATTGTTTAATTTTTGTACTTGAAGTTGCTGGTTTTTTTTGTCGTTGTTTGAGGAGGACCGAACGTCGCTATTCTTGTGTTCTTGGCTGATTCCAGATTTCTTTCCTGTCGTCTGCTTGGGCCAGCTGGTTTTATGGAAAAGCCTGCGGACGTAGGTGTAGACATACGACCGATAACACGGAGATGAAAATCTGACGGCCGGCGTCAACAAACTGTGTTTGAATTTCTATTTTCGCCACAATAATCCCGATACATGATCAGTCAGCCCGTAATTTCGTGGTAGTAAACATGATTATGTTTACCGACTTTTGTGCCACTGTGGCGATCACAGAACGCCTCCCAGTGCCTGGGATTCCACTTTTGAGCAGTCGGGAATCGCCCAAACAAGACACATCGAGGTGGCGGTCGCCATGACAACAACACTCCAGCTGGCATGACAAGCGTCGTCAAATCAAAACGAGATCTAAAAATCATAACATCCACAAGTGTCACGCACATACATGAATTCCATAGCTAATATAACAAACTGACCCAACGGGTCACGGGTGGTCTAGTTATTATTAAAACTGTGTTCTGCGGCTACGGTAGTCAAATGACATCCCGTAGCTGCAATCAGTTCTCCATGCTAGTCCCAGGCCATCTGGTCTTGTCATGCGCAAGTTGTCATAGGCAATGAAGTTGTTTCGCTGTACGCAGTGGTCCTAGTCCCGCCTGCTTGAGGTCAGAACGTAGTGTGCCCAGAAGATTTATGCAGTGCCGTCCTAGTCGCGGTTGGTAGGCTTGCGAGCCAGTAACGGCAAAGTCTAGTGCCCTCTGTGCGGGAGTGTCAGGGTCCATTCGTAGGACATGGCCTAACATGGACCATCTTTGTTCAGCGACCTTTGTGGATAGGGGGTTTCGTTTCACAGCTCATATAGTGCCGTGTTACTGATAAGTTTTTCGGCCAGCAGTGACCTGTGATGACACGTATCCAGCTTGTCAAGCATGACTTTTGTTATTGCCCAGCTGTTGCTATTGTAGAGCATGATGGACACGCAGTACGCTTTATAGAGACGAAGTCTAGTCTTTATGTTTATAATAAAGTAAAGTGATTTCCTCTCTTTTATTGACCATCATAACTTTCTATCAAAAAGATGAATATGCGAATCTGAATCTGCAGCCATTTAGGTCAATTGCTGATGCGTGTTTTCGGAAAAAATATGCGTTCGTTTTGTTCGCTATCAATAATTTTTAAATTTTTTCCGGTTCTACAGCTCCTTCCAACATATCTATCCATACCGGAGATCAAGAATTAAAGATTTTCAGATTGACAATCTCAGTCCATGTGATGATGGAGACCACCTGGATAAATACTCAATCTGAAAACAATTAGCACAGTATCGTCTTGCCCAGCAGCTCTCTCTCTCTCTCTGTCTTTCTCTCTCTCTCTCCCCCTATGATTCACACGTTTCAGGTATGTATATGAATCTTACCTCTTTGATTTGCCCCTCCAATCCGAAATCGTTTATACTGACTCGGTATTTTGCTTTACTTCTTTGGTAATCCTAGGGTTCATGTGACCATTGCTTTATTTTGCCAGACAAGTGGGCAAGCGATTTGTAAACCGAACTTGAAACTTTGATTGTCCTACTTGAGAAATTTGAAATCTCCTTCATTTCATCAACGCGGCCCCATAATCACGACACTTAAACAAATGAGATGATGCGAAAGCAGTTTTATTTACATACTTACCGGAAGATAGAAAGAAAAATATTGAAGAGTGAGATGGTAAAGAGAAAAGAAAATACTGGCGCTATATTAAAGTGTAGAAAGTGATCGATAGATAGAGAGAGGCAGCAATATATATATATATATATACATATATATATATATATATATATATATATATATATATATATATATAATTATTTTCTTTTTAACTTATATATATATATATAATTTTGTTCTTTTTAACTTATATATATATATATATAGAGAGAGAGAGAGATAGAGAGAGAGAGAGAGAGAGAGAGAGAGAGAGAGAGAGAGAGAGAAAGAGAAAGAGATGGAGATTCTTAGACGTACAGTCAAAGAGAGAAACTGGGGAAAACAACCGAAGAATGATACTGAGAAAGGCACAGAAAGAAATTTTAAAGAGTACACATACCCACCCACACACATACACACACGCGCACAGATATATATATATATATATATATATATATATATATATATATATATAGAGAGAGAGAGAGAGAGAGAGAGAGAGAACGAGAAGTACCAAGAAATACATACATAGATATGAAAAAAGACTCAGATATATTTTGAGAAAGATATACAGAGAGAGAGAGAGAGAGAGAGAGAGAGAGAGAGAGAGAGAGAGAGAGAGAGAGAGAGAGAGATACAAAAAGAGGTAAACTGAGAAGGAAACAGAAATATACCGAGGTAGAAAGAGATAGAAAGAGAGAGAGAGAGAGAGAGAGAGAGAGAGAGAGAGAGAGAGAGAGAGAGAGAGAGAGAGACGGAGCCGGAGTGATTTAGAAAGAGATGTGAGTCAGCTTTGTAAGTGTTTTTAGAATCACCTGTTTTTTTAATTTTATTTCATTTTCGTTTCTTACCTTTTTCTCAAGAGTCTGTTCCAGTGTTTACCTGTTCTAAGGTCATCAATTTCAATATTAACCTAATCGGAGGGAGAATTGCCGCCCCTACATTGTTAGACTTGTTGGTGGCGGGTGGGGGAAGGACTTATTCATTAATCATTGGTTGATATATCAACTGGAAGGCACTGGAATACATAATAACACACACAAGAAACGCACACATATATAAAGTTAATTTCACACACAAATACGCATGCACATTGCACGAGTATGTACACACGCACATCCACAGGGGCTATTGTATGAAAATATCGATGACAAAAATGGCTCACATGAGGGCGCATACATCCGCTATATGAAATAAAACTCATAAGATCTCATCTAGTAAAGATCAATACAACTAACCTTCCCTTATTCCTACCAATTGCAACTTTCATAAACTAAACTTTATTACTAAGAACATCTCATCTATGGAACGAAATACCACGCAACTGCTTTCCATCTGGCTACAACATTGCCGTTTTCAAGTCAAATGTCAACAAACATATGTTGGTCCGTACTCTTAAACAATCAAATTCCATCTATCTCACCCATCTGTCGTACCTGTCTTATAGTATTGTACTTCTTCTAATCGACAATCTCATTAACCTTTATCCTTGAGTGGCTATCAAACTTGGTAAGTGGTCACTCATCAGTAAAACAAAAATTTAAAAAAAATCATAATGTAAGGTTTCTAGATTTGATTTTGTTTGGCCTGTGCCTTTATAGAATATCATACATTTTGCGTTATTCAATTCTAATATACAATTAGTAATTTTGAATGTTTTATTGCATGCGAATTATGGAACACAAGTTGATATCTTCTAAATAAATAAATGCGGAAGTTTTTTCATTCATCACACTTATATTAAAATCAAAACGGCATACAATTATTTAAATCAATAATTACAAAATAATAATCTTAAATACTGTATATATCGTAGAGAGCTACGACGCTAACACAGCTATTTGAATAACTATTATTTAAAACAGTTTATAACAAACTAATGTTTAGCATTATTCATTTCTAATTTGATTGTCCTATTTCCTATATATATATATGCAATAGTTTCGCCAATATTAAAAGTAATTTATTAAAGTGATTTATGTAAAAAAAAGAATAAATTACCAAAACCTTTCTTAAAATATTATGTTCAATTATTTTCAAGGGAGGGTCTTCGTACACTTTCTGGTTACACAATACTTCCATATTGTTAGTTGCTTTGCTAATCTATCCACCGTTAGCAAAGGAAACTCAACCTCGCTGTGATTCTGATTAGTCCAGCACCTTAGGGGTCTTTTACAGGGAAATTCTTCCTTGAATCCTCGGTATACATTGCTGTCAAGACCAATTCTGACTATGTGGCCAAACCTGATCATTCTTATTATCTTGATAACCTTGATGTAAATATGTATAAATGAAGCCATAGTATCCTTAGGGAAAACATAGAACAATATTTTGAACCGTAATACAGAGTGCATCCTTCAAGTGCCACATATGGAATCGTTAATAAAATTTACAATCATTTTTGCAATCCAACAATATTTATTATAAATAAAGCCCAGTCTATGCTTGACTTGGCCACAAAGTTTGAGTCATGAATATTGAAAATTCTTCGTTTTATCGCTTAAACACAACGTATTATGTCTGTTCGCCCAAAAGCTTACTAATGAACTCCATACTTCTCTCGCCCACTCTCCTTTTTATCCATATGACGTCATGTCCGTTCCCAGCAATAGCAGAACGAGGTGACATCTAAGTGCATACGCTGATCCCATGTCCAGATGTGTACGTGTCAACGTTTCTCTGCGAATCCAAATAACCAGATATGCACTAACGAACGCACTATTTAACACAACGTCGTAGTTGTAAAAATAATGTAATTAGTCTCATTAATTTGAAGATCACATTTTTCATATTTATCGAAAACGTATTTTCTAACAGTTCCGTCATAGGGTAAGAATTAGAAGCAACTACAAATGTTATTGTAATAAATGGCAACCTTACTAGATTTTGTAGAGGGCATGTATTTGCACGGAATGTTTTTTTCACTTTTTCATCAAGTTTCAAGTAAGCGTATATATGATTAAAGTATAATATATTAATATGATCAGAATTCCTCCGAGGAATGTTATTATTAATTTACTCATAAGGACTCCTTACAAGACTCATTGTAAGTGAACCCTCACTGGCAAACACAGGAAGTGTTTCCTGAATGATGAATGAAAACAGGTCTTTCCCAGATTTTAAGTAATCTCCTCTTCTTTCAATATCAATTTCAAATCACTTTGCGTTATCGTAACAGTCTCTTACCTTTGTGTTCACGCTGGTAACGGCTGTTGACTTACTCTTCGTGACATTCTAGGGGAGTTATGGATAGGAATCGCTTCTCCATTATTATTATTATTATTATTATTATTATTATTATTATTATTATTATTATTATTATTATTATTATTATTATTATTATTATTATTATTATTATTATTATTATTATTATTATTATTATTATTATTATTATTATTATTATTATTATTATTATTATTATTATTATTATTATTATTATTATTATTATTATTATTATTATTATTATTATTATTATTATTATTATTATTATTATTATTATTATTATTATTATTATTATTATTATTATTATTATTATTATTATTATTATTATTATTATTATTATTATTATTATTATTATTATTATTATTATTATTATTATTATTATTATTATTATTATTATTATTATTATTATTATTATTATTATTATTATTATTATTATTATTATTATTATTATTATTATTATTATTATTATTATTATTATTATTATTATTATTATTATTATTATTATTATTATTATTATTATTATTATTATTATTATTATTATTATTATTATTATTATTATTATTATTATTATTATTATTATTATTATTATTATTATTATTATTATTATTATTATTATTATTATTATTATTATTATTATTATTATTATTATTATTATTATTATTATTATTATTATTATTATTATTATTATTATTATTATTATTATTATTATTATTATTATTATTATTATTATTATTATTATTATTATTATTATTATTATTATTATTATTATTATTATTATTATTATTATTATTATTATTATTATTATTATTATTATTATTATTATTATTATTATTATTATTATTATTATTATTATTATTATTATTATTATTATTATTATTATTATTATTATTATTATTATTATTATTATTATTATTATTATTATTATTATTATTATTATTATTATTATTATTATTATTATTATTATTATTATTATTATTATTATTATTATTATTATTATTATTATTATTATTATTATTATTATTATTATTATTATTATTATTATTATTATTATTATTATTATTATTATTATTATTATTATTATTATTATTATTATTATTATTATTATTATTATTATTATTATTATTATTATTATTATTATTATTATTATTATTATTATTATTATTATTATTATTATTATTATTATTATTATTATTATTATTATTATTATTATTATTATTATTATTATTATTATTATTATTATTATTATTATTATTATTATTATTATTATTATTATTATTATTATTATTATTATTATTATTATTATTATTATTATTATTATTATTATTATTATTATTATTATTATTATTATTATTATTATTATTATTATTATTATTATTATTATTATTATTATTATTATTATTATTATTATTATTATTATTATTATTATTATTATTATTATTATTATTATTATTATTATTATTATTATTATTATTATTATTATTATTATTATTATTATTATTATTATTATTATTATTATTATTATTATTATTATTATTATTATTATTATTATTATTATTATTATTATTATTATTATTATTATTATTATTATTATTATTATTATTATTATTATTATTATTATTATTATTATTATTATTATTATTATTATTATTATTATTATTATTATTATTATATTATTATTATTATTATTATTATTATTATTATTATTATTATTATTATTATTATTATTATTATTATTATTATTATTATTATTATTATTATTATTATTATTATTATTATTATTATTATTATTATTATTATTATTATTATTATTATTATTATTATTATTATTATTATTATTATTATTATTATTATTATTATTATTATTATTATTATTATTATTATTATTATTATTATTATTATTATTATTATTATTATTATTATTATTATTATTATTATTATTATTATTATTATTATTATTATTATTATTATTATTATTATTATTATTATTATTATTATTATTATTATTATTATTATTATTATTATTATTATTATTATTATTATTATTATTATTATTATTATTATTATTATTATTATTATTATTATTATTATTATTATTATTATTATTATTATTATTATTATTATTATTATTATTATTATTATTATTATTATTATTATTATTATTATTATTATTATTATTATTATTATTATTATTATTATTATTATTATTATTATTATTATTATTATTATTATTATTATTATTATTATTATTATTATTATTATTATTATTATTATTATTATTATTATTATTATTATTATTATTATTATTATTATTATTATTATTATTATTATTATTATTATTATTATTATTATTATTATTATTATTATTATTATTATTATTATTATTATTATTATTATTATTATTATTATTATTATTATTATTATTATTATTATTATTATTATTATTATTATTATTATTATTATTATTATTATTATTATTATTATTATTATTATTATTATTATTATTATTATTATTATTATTATTATTATTATTATTATTATTATTATTATTATTATTATTATTATTATTATTATTATTATTATTATTATTATTATTATTATTATTATTATTATTATTATTATTATTATTATTATTATTATTATTATTATTATTATTATTATTATTATTATTATTATTATTATTATTATTATTATTATTATTATTATTATTATTATTATTATTATTATTATTATTATTATTATTATTATTATTATTATTATTATTATTATTATTATTATTATTATTATTATTATTATTATTATTATTATTATTATTATTATTATTATTATTATTATTATTATTATTATTATTATTATTATTATTATTATTATTATTATTATTATTATTATTATTATTATTATTATTATTATTATTATTATTATTATTATTATTATTATTATTATTATTATTATTATTATTATTATTATTATTATTATTATTATTATTATTATTATTATTATTATTATTATTATTATTATTATTATTATTATTATTATTATTATTATTATTATTATTATTATTATTATTATTATTATTATTATTATTATTATTATTATTATTATTATTATTATTATTATTATTATTATTATTATTATTATTATTATTATTATTATTATTATTATTATTATTATTATTATTATTATTATTATTATTATTATTATTATTATTATTATTATTATTATTATTATTATTATTATTATTATTATTATTATTATTATTATTATTATTATTATTATTATTATTATTATTATTATTATTATTATTACTATTACTATTACTATTACTATTACTATTACTATTACTATTACTATTACTATTATTATTATTACTATTACTATTACTATTACTATTACTATTATTATTATTATTATTATTATTATTATTACTATTATTATTATTATTATTATTATTATTATTATTATTATTATTATTATTATTATTATTATTATTATTATTATTATTATTATTATTATTATTATTATTATTATTATTATTATTATTATTATTATTATTATTATTATTATTATTATTATTATTATTATTATTATTATTATTATTATTATTATTATTATTATTATTATTATTATTATTATTATTATTATTATTATTATTATTATTATTATTATTATTATTATTATTATTATTATTATTATTATTATTATTATTATTATTATTATTATTATTATTATTATTACTATTATTATTATTATTATTATTATTATTATTACTATTATTATTATTATTATTATTATTATTATTATTACTATTATTATTATTATTATTATTATTATTATTATTATTATTATTATTATTATTATTATTATTATTATTATTATTATTATTATTATTATTACTATTATTATTACTATTATTACTATTACTATTATTACTATTATTATTATTATTATTATTATTATTATTATTATTATTATTATTTTTTTTTTTTTTTTTTTTTTTTTTTTTTTTTTTTACTCACCAGAAGTCTTTGTAACGATATAGACTTTTTTAATCGTTACTAACAGTTCTCTTAGTTTTTTTCAACTTACGCGAGGGTAAGAGTGGGAGTTCGTCCTTTATCATCTTTTAAAATGTGCGTGTTCTTCATGATGTGGTGTAGGTGTTCAATCATGTCTAACATCTTTTAACGTGTATCTGTTTGTGTAGATGTGGCTCTACCATTGTTAGCTCATTGTAACAAGCACATAGATTACACAAGCGCTCCCATAAATGTGTTGTACTTTTAACGTATCTTACTTTTAACGGGTGCGTATGTGAGGATTACGTGTGTGTTCAGTGACAATCGTTATCTATTCATTGTCCTTTTTCGTGCATCTGTCTCTTTTTTTTCTTTCTTATTTTTTGTACAAATGTTCATTTACAATTTAAAGCGAAATTTTCCCGTTATTTTTCTTCGTTTTCGTTTTCACCGCTGTCATGTCGCCGTCGATATGCTTTCTTCTCGTTCATACCGTCATACCATGATCGTCGTAGTGGTCGCTGTCTCATCAGTGTGTCTAGTCAATTAATCTTTTCAACCGATAAAAAGGGCAGCCTGAAAACAATTTATCGAGAGCTTTCAGGGTTTTTATTTTCTCTGAATAGAATAGGTACGTAGAAGAGAGACCGTCTATCTTATACTCTTGTTCTAACTGTTAGGTTCACCCTAACTTACTAGTTGATCAAATACGCGAGACTAGACGAACAGCTGGGTCTTTTCGCTATTGGACTCATACCGAAACTTAGCTCAAAGTTTCAGAGCATACTTTTGTACGTCTGCCTCGCTCGGACCCATGAGCAGAAATATCTTTGAAACTTTCGTTTCTCGTCAGCGACAAAAATAAGTTACGCTATCACGCTCTCAACCGATCTGATCTCTGTCTCTGACCTTTGTTGACCCCAATACTTTGTTCTCTTGGTCTTAAGTTCACCTATCCGTTACTCACTCTGGTAGGAAGAGAGTTAATTCCCCCAAAGTTTAACGCAGCGCGACATACACCCAACTATTTTAATCTCGACCCGAGTTCCAATTCGTACTAGTTGAAGTACACGTTTTCAACATAGGGACCCCTATAATCCAATATTTTCACACAATACATTAACAGTGTTATTTTACTTGCAATAACAAGTAGTTTTCCCTGGAGTCTTAGTGACAGCAAGTCTCCTCAAATTTCCAGCACTCTCCACCTATTACAATAAACATTGCAAATTATTTTCTTTATCGAAACAACCTTTTACCATTGATGTCTCGCCTTTAACAACTACTTGTCTTATTCACAATCGGACTGAAATTACGCCTCCCCAATGTTCCAGTACTTTCCGCATCTTTCTTGCGGAGGTGTAGTTGGTGCCCTCAATCTTTATAACAGTTTTGTGTGGTACCAGCCGAAGTGCGACATGCATGTTTGTGCATTTTATTGTTGTGGATATTTTCATTTTAGTCGATTTCTTGCTGTTTCATTTCATTCGGGTTTGTGTGGTGTTCATTTTATGTCATTTTCTTTTTCTATTTAAAATTAGCTGTTATAATTTGCATTGTACTTCGGGATTAAATAAAACAAAAATATTTGTTGTAAAACACAAAAAATGGTGACCCCCACAAATGCCACCCATGGAATCCTTTATAAAATTCACAACAATATTTGGTACAAATAAACATGAGTCTATGTATGACTTGTCACCAATTTTTAATCATGAATGTTCAACAGTCTTATAGCCGTTCAAGAAACACTTCGATGATCATTGCATCAGTAAGATGTGTGATCCTGAATGTGCTTCACACTCATAGGACCTACACCACCCAGCTTATTATATGTGAGCTTATCTTAAGTATAAATCTATTAAAGAAATCCTCAACTTTCCTAGACGGATGAAGGCAACCATAGCCCAAATCAGGGTAATGCCAAGGGAGGATTGTGTCAAAGTTTTTAACGATTTTGTACGTCATATCCACGTGTGCTTATAACTGAACTACAATTCAACCAAGACTGTTGGACATACATGACTGAAACTTGGTGGACAAGTCAGGCACAGACTGAAGCTTATTTGTTCCAAATATAGTGGGATTACATAAACGATTTTGACTTTTATTAACGATTCCATTGATAGCATATAATATCTATTAAATATTTGCGAATTTCTCTTCTGCGACGAGATTCAGTTTAAAAAAATCCTTTTTAAATAATTGAACAATTTCAGTAATGCTCGTTTACGTGCATTTAAAGCCTATTAACCGTTGTATAATTTTTCGAAAATATCTATAGTTTTGGAATTAAGAAAAGTACTTTGGTGTGATGGTGATCTACCCTATTTCCTGACTATATGTACTCTTCTAGACACTATGTATAGAGAAGTCTACGACGATGGATAAGTAGTTTGAAGGCAGTCTGAAAATGGGAAAAAGCTTTGCCAAGAAGAGGAACTTTAAGAAAAAGAAGAGAAATTTTAAGTAAAAGCAATTGAAGGAAATTAAAAGATTTAGAAAAAAATATACGAATTATAAAATATGGGTTTTAATGTTGAAGATAAACATGCATTTTTACAAAACGCTATTTCGAGCGCTATAGATAATTGTACTTATGATACTGAAAACAAAATTACGTTTGCTTCGTATTTTAGACGATATGAACATATTTATAATACAAACTGTACGAATTGGAACGATTTATAAAAGGTTCGTCAGCTATTAAGAATGTTTGGTACCGTGGAACATACCAAATGCGTTAATTATATATTCCCACAAAGAACAGCACATAACATTTGCTGAAGCAGTACAATATTAACTAAATTGTTTAGCCCTAAAACGTCTATTTTTCACAATAAGTGGAAATTTATGAATCTCACAAGGAAAGAAGATGCATATTACACAACTTTCGCTAGCATAGTTAACACACACGACGATTATTTCAAATTGTCGGAGTTAAGCGCTAACAATTTTGAATGCCGTCTTTCGCACAGAGTTTCGGATCAAATACACATGCTGAAATCAGACGATGGGTTCTTACTAAACTAGAGAATAAACATGTCGCGGAAGTCTGTGACCTTTTTTGTGGTGTTCGCCAAGATTCAAGAGACATTGAGTAAAACGGAGTGCCACATATTAGAAAATCCGTAACAAAAAATGAATTAAGTAACGAAGTAAATATGATCAACCAAAGAAAAGTAATTTGCCTCTTACGAAAAGTGTTTTAATTGCGATCGCATGGGGCACAAAACTACACACTGCAGGGTTAAAAATAAAATAAAAAAAAGCTTTATTAAAATTTCTAAAAGTGACGATGCTGAAAATATCATGAAAATTTGTGCAGGTAAAAATATTGAATAAAAATTAAAATTACAACTTGATTCCTGCTCAGGTGTGTCAGTAACAAATCTCCACACGTGAAAAAATGGAAAATCAACTTTGATTTGAACAAATAAAATTTGATGGAAAGCTTATCTTATATGTTATATAAAAGGAAAGACTTTTAAATTAAAAATGTTCGTAATTAAAAACTCAAATAACCTTTTAGCACGGAATGGATGGAGAAAATTCAATGATAGAATATGCACATCAACTCTTTCTGTCAAAATATTTAAACTTTAAATGCCGAAGCAGAGAGACTAAAGAAATACTTAAAAAAAACCTTTTCGGAAGTTTTCTTTAGGGAAGATGTAACACAATGACTGCCAAGTTTGAATTAAAAAAACAAATATTCAACCAGTTTTTAAAAAGAAAGTAAGTGTTCCATTCGCGTCATTAAATCAAGTTGACGAGGAATTAAACAGCCTTTAAAATCGGAGCATTATCGAAAGTAGAATCCATATTTACTTCGTTAAGTCTATGTAAAAATAAAAGTAAACAGATCCGTGTTAGTGAAGACTTCCCCACATAATTAAACTATGTACTAAAGTATTACCACCACTATCTGGGTTGTTTAGAAGAGATATTCGCTAAACTCAACGAAGAAAATTTATTTTCAAAGGTTAATTTAAGTGGTGCTTATCAACAAATACCTGTGGACGAGGAGTGTCAAAGTTACTTTGTATAAATACTTATAGGAGGTTGTACGAATTCAAATAATTACTATTTGGGGTTAAGATGATACAAGTCATTTTTTAACAAGTAATGGAAACATTGCTTAGCGGACCTAGATAATATTCTAATGATCAGTAAAGGCACCGAGCAACACAATCACATGTACACAAAGTATTTAAGAGAATTCAAGACTACAAACTTAAATTAAAGGAGGGAAAATAGATTTTGACATGGACAACAATATCATGGTCAAATTATAGACACATATTGTAGAAGATCAGAACTAGACCGAACTAGTGCAATAAAAGATATGCAAACAGTTTTCTTGGGTTAGAAAATTATTATAACGTGTTTATTTCAAACATGCACAGTTTGCCAGGTACTTTTAATGAGCTGTTAAAAAAGAAAAAAAAACATTGAGTACGGACGACAGAATGCCAAGAGGCATTTGGAAAAATAAAAAATATCCCCACATCAGAATTATTTTAAAGCACTACAATTCAGACATCGAAATCATTGTACTTACTGATACTAGTTCATACCACATTGGAGTCTGCATATTACACAAAATAAAAGACATATCATTTAAACCTATCGCCCACGCGTCTCATGCGTTACTACCCGCAGATAAAAGTTACTAACAAATCAAGAAGGAAGCATTGGGTATTATTTTTGCAGTCACCAGATCTCATTCTTTTTGTTTAAAAAAGATATGTGGCGAATCGACCATACGCGACTGTTAACGATTTATGGGTCAGAAAAAAGATTACCCATGTCTTACGGGGAACAGACTGCAGAGATGCTGCATAATTCCCCCTAATTACAATTATAAAATTGAGTTTATCCCACCGTCAAAAATTTGTCATGCTGACGGATTATCTAGACTTATTCTAAATATGCTGAAACCTTTGAAGACACAGTGACTACCTCCCTACAAACTTAGGTAGAAGTAAAAATTACATTGCGTAACACCATTAGGGAGCTTCCAGCAACACTCGAAGAAATAAAAGAAAAGGCGTTAGACGACAATTAAGAAAACATAAAAAATAAAAGAAGAGAAAAACACCGACAAATCTCGAAAGTTTATTCAATCTGTGATGAAGTAGTTATGCACGCCGATCGACTGATTATTCCTGCACAATTACAGAAAATAATACTAAAAGAATTTCATGTTACCCAGGCATTTCGAAAATGAAAAAGTCTCACGAGAAGCTTTGTGCATTGGACAAGTATGGACAAAGGAATTGAAAATGCGGTGGAACTATGTGAAGGTTGTTCTTTGGTCGCAAATACACCTATTAATTTCAGATATTGGCCGAAAACTGATCAATCGTAGTCAAGAAAGCACATAGATTCCGAAAATATTAAAATGTAATAAACCAACCATTAGTTTTCTTTACATGAATTGTTCACTCGGTTCGGGGTCGTTGACCGTATTGTATCAGACAAAGGGACGCAATTCACATCTAGTGAATTTAAACTATTCTGTGGAACATTTATAGTGGAGTATATCACGATCGCGTCGTACCATGCGAAGAGCAATAGGCAGCCAGAACGGTTTGTTGATACACCCAAAGAGCGCCTAAGAAATCGAGGTGTACAAATACAGAAAAGGTCATTAAAAAATGTTTGTTTGGATATAGGATGACCCAAAATAAAAATGTTCCATCTTGCATGACGCCAGCAGAAGCAATGTTTGCAAGGAAGATTAAAACAGTGTTTGATAGATTATTGCCAACATATATGAAACCAGGACGGGAAAAATGTCACGAAGGGACGCTTCAAACTTTGAGTCAAAATTTATTTTCGATGTTCAAAAACAATAAGTCCTACTGGGAAACAGGAATAGTGGATAGACGGATTGGGAAGATAATTTATATGGTAAAACAAACCAAAATACACCCACAAAAGACACATGCACCAGATTAGGAAACGATATGGAGATTCTGTCGAGCATAGTACTCCAAAAGACGAACTAATGGATTACGTGTTTGACACATTTGAGATACTAATCCCGTAAACAGGTTCTGAACAGATCAAAAACAAAGCGTGAGATTTCAAACTTGTTTGCAATAAACCCTATTGAATCCACACGGAGCAAAACTAAAAAAGGGGAGAGGGTGTTATTATGTGATGGTGATCTACCCTATTCCGTGACTATATAGACTTTTCTAGACACTGTGTATAGAGGAGCCTACGATGAAGAATTGAGCAGTCTTTCTGAAAAATACTATTCTGTACTTCTGTAAATACACACTCTTGTAAAACATCACTGTGTTATCTTATTTATGATCGGCTCTTCAAGATTACAACAAAAAGAAAAGACATAAACAACCACTGAGACGGCAAATACACCAGTTAACATCTTTGATCTTATTTTTATACTAACTTTCACGTCAAAGGTTATACTTATAAGTATATTTTTTAACTCTTATTAATAAGATACACTTGAGTGTAATTAGTTTTGGCGCTGAGAATGAATAAATGTACATCATATAATTGATTCATTACGCGGTGTCATTAAATTACGTTCCATGAAATTATGGATTATATCATGGCTGTTTGGCGTCATTCCCGAATCTCTTAAGTGATTCATAACAAGTTTGGATCTAGTGATGACATATGATTCCAATGTTCATTTCCTTTGATCAATGATAAATTAAACAACAAAAGTCGCATCAGTATTCAAATTTGTAATCAGAAAAAACAGGAAATGTTGCATTTTCTTCTTTCTCTAATTTGACACGGTTAACCATATTTATTTTTCAAATATAAGACTCACAGAAAAGGTAGACAGCATGTAGCGATATTGGACTGTGGTGTATAGAAATAGTGTTAAAAACGGTATCTTCCACATACGGTT
>OY744517.1:65134426-65171926 GCA_963556195.1 Sepiola atlantica | reverse complement strand
ATAAAAATATCCTATAGATAGACTAGTAGACCAACACAGACACAGCAGACAGACAGATAAATAGATCAATAGATAGATAAGCAATTTAATGTGATGTTAGAGATTGTATTTTGTTGTGAGAAGAAAAAATGGAGATAAATGGAGACGGGTTGATGATGTTGGTTCGATTTCTGCTGAGTTAGTGTCTAGATAAACATTTGGGTCAGTATGTTTTCATCGGTGTCACACTATGGCACATACAGTTTCAATATTGCGATTTTAGTGGGCTTGTGTATGAGAAGGGAAGGTAGTAATGTCCGGTCTGCGAGTGGCACCGGTTGAAGGAAGATAAAATTTGATTGTAGGCGTGATAATGGTGGAGAGAGAGAGAGAGAGAGAGAGAGAGAGAGAGAGAGAGAGAGAGAGAGGCTACACATGTGTGATACAGAGAAACAGTCTGCCTGTCGAGAACTACAAATGTCCCATCGCCCTTTCGTAACTTGATTACTGTGATAAATGAAATCACTGGCTACTATTTGGCATAACGCCAAGCTCTTCGAAAAAACGAGTGCAGCACTCTCAGTGGTTGATATTTTTTTATATAAACATTGAAATTTCACTTCTTCTGCGTGGCTTGTGTTGATAGCCTACAGTTAGAATCTTAGACTGTCGAAAAAAACAGTCAAGTTTTGATCGAAAAGCTTGGTTGTCTAGCCACACAAATATAGATGTCATACAGCGAAACTATTTTCTGTTGATTACTTTCTACCACTCTCTTTTTCAGTTAAAATTAATTTTAATATATTTATTAGTTATTCCTACAATATTTGATAGCGTAGGAAATTTACACTCAATCATCTATTGTAATCAACTCTATTTTCACCAGTGTTGAAACCGGCTAGCGGTCTGACTTGAGTATTATGAACGTTTTCGCATTGGCATCCTGTCTTCAAACATAACTAAATCATTAATATTTCTGAAACGTTCGTAGCAAGTATAATTGAAATAATAAGGAAATATATTTGGAACTTGTTTACCATTACAACTGAATCCCCATCCAGAATCTAACCCACTCATCGACCAATAAACTACACCACACGCCATAAACCCCAAACATAAACACATCGCTGAAGCAGAGAAACACACAGCATTCGTTATAAATAATTAAATTAATCTAAATAAAACTTAGTTAAGATTAAGACCCATATAAACTTACAGTCCCTCCCTATTGTCTCGGTACTTTCTTCAAAAGGGAAGCTTGAGTGAATACACTGGGAGATATTACGGTGCTCTTTGAACTTCATTCTTCGATTTGTTTTCATTTCGTGAGTCGCTGATGATTAGAATCAATTCTAACAACCCTTTAAAGGATAAAAGGTAAGTCCAGACCAAGGAAACCGCGGTACGTCTCTGAAATATGTAACTATAGTTTTGAAACTTGTATTTTAGCTCTCACTTTTTGCGACTAAGCACTTCATTGATTTTTTTCAACATACCTTGACGTGCTATATATATATATATATATATATATATATATATATATATATATATATATATATATAGTGAATGCTTTTATTCAAACATGTACATGGTCTGCTACACTGGCATGTCGATGTTATCGATCTACAGCTCTCAAGAGCTGAGGTTTCATTAGGCAGAGAATTTTTTATTATGATCCAACCGGGTCGCTGAATTCCAGGAAGAATGAAGTCAAGCAAAGAAGAAGAGGAGAAAGAAATAAAAGTCATGTGACCGATTTTAAAAAATATATTTTCCGTTAGAAATTCATATTTTCATTTTTTTTATCCAACGCGTAGCTGGGGTAGAGGGGGACGAGGAAAAGAAAAGAAAAAGAAAAAGAAAGAACAATATTTGCCATTAGGAAAGTTTAATTTACAGCTATTTGTATTTGTATTTTTTATTTTTATTCAACGCTGAGCTAGGGTAATGGGTTTGAAGGAAAAGAAAAAGAAAGGGAAAGGGGATAGGGGTAGAGAGGGGTTAGGGGTGTGTGTCTATAGCCATTTAGGATTTGTCGCGGGCTGGGAATGGTTAATGTAAGATTCGAGTTAAATTCATATTTTTATTTTTATCCAACGCTGGGCTGGCAAAGAGGAAGCCGGGGGAGATGAAACAAGAGAGAAAGAGAAGATAGAGAAAGAGAGAGAAAGAAGGTGTCAAGAGTGTATGTTTGTAGCCATTAAAGAAAGTTATCGTGGGTTGATGTGTCTGCTTCCTGTACACGGCATTGTTTTAATCTATTTGAATGCAGACATATAACAGTTACACGGCAGAAAGCCTACAGGGATATTTAGTTTCAATTATTATTAGTGATGAATTTGTGGCTTTAGTATTAATAAATTATGCTGTTATATTTTGATCAATTGGCATTTAATTTTAATTATTTTGATGGATAGGTAAATGTATTTTAAATAATATTTAGCAGTTAATTAATAAAACATAGTGGTAATTACCTTTATTTTTAGTAAGAGTCATATATGGATTAGTGGCAGTAGTATTAGTAGATTTAATTCTAGATAATAATGAGTTAAAATATAGTGGGGAGTATTCTTAGTAAGGATCGTATATAAGTTTATGACATTGATATTGATGGATTATACAATTATATTTAGTTTTAATTATTTTGGAGTATAAATAAATGTATTTCGATAATAAGTAATAGTTAGTAATGAATTAATAAAACATATTAGTAATTGCTTTATTTTTTTAATGGAAGTCATATATGGATTAATGTCAGTGGTATAAATACATTTTATTATTCGTTGTAATTGTATTACTGATGGTGGGGTTAACATCTGTTATAAGATTAAAGATAATATAGCGGTAAGGGGTTATAGTTAAAGTTGTTAACGCAAGTTATGGTCTATGAGTGGGGGGGGGGGATTAGAAATGGTGGGGGCCAGTAATTTTGATTAAAGTGAGCAGTATATAATTATTTAAAAAGTGATTCTGGAAATATGTGGTTTACTTTTGTGGGATTTTGCGAGCTGGATGTTGAACGCATACACGTACCTGTGCATACATATAAATACATCTATGCACATGTACACATAGACACCCATACATGCACCCACACCCATACACATATACACGAACACACAGATACACATGTATGTGCACACATGCATACGTATACACACAAATACACAAGCGTACACATACACATATAAATTTTATATTTTCATACATATGCATATACATATATCCACAAAATTCACCTATACATATATATCTAAAAGTTCTACTTGTACGTGTTATAATATTTATGTAATATTTATTCAAAAGGGGGGGGGTAATTGTTTTGTATTTGTAGTTGAGGGTTAAAGTTATTTAATTTGGAGGTGTTTATGAGTGTTAATTTTAGGGGGGTTGTTGGGTCTTGGGTCTTGGGTTTTTTTGTTTTAATGGTATTATTTAGGAGGTGTTGTACAAATTGTGTAATAACAAAAACTATTTACCGAGCAACAATCTCGACTAAGGAAACTCAAGATATAAACAAATACTATATATGTATGGCAGGTATTACTTTCAAAAGAAAGATACACCGGCCATAAATGTTTATTCAACAACCCAAGCTACCAAAACAGAACCTCACTCTCAAATTACCACTGGGAATTAACTAATAAAAATAAATCACCAACTGTAATCTGGAACACTATCAGAAAAACTAGCACCTGTAGATCCTTAAACTCACCATGCTATTTATGCCTCGGCGAAAAGCTTGAAATAATTACATTTAACGACAGACGAAAGCTTTTAAACAAAAAACAGGAAACATCGATCAACTGTAGGCACAACAGATCACATCTCCTTAGTAATTTGTACAACACCTCCTAAATAATACCATTAAAACAAAAAACCCAAGACCCAACAACCCCCCTAAAATCAACACTCATAAACACCTCCAAATCAAATAACTTTAACCCTCAACTACAAATACAATACAATTACCCTCCCCCCTTGAATGAATATTATAACACGTACAAGTAGAACTTTAGATATATATGTATAGGTGAATTTTGTGGATATGTGTATATGCATATGTATGAAAATATAAAATTTATAACTATTTACATGTGTATGTGTACGCTTGTGTATTTGTGTGTATACGTATGCCTGTGTGCAAATACATGTGTATCTGTGTGTTCGTGTATATGTGTATGGGTGTGGGTGCATGTATGGGTGTCTATGTGTACATGTGCATATATGTATTTATATGTATGCACAGGTACGTGTATGCGTTCAACATCCAGCTCGCAAAATCCCACAAAAGTAAACCACATATTACCAGAATCACTTTTTAAATAATTATATACTGCTCACTTTAATCAAAATTACTGGCCCCCACCATTTCTAATCCCCCCCCCACTCATAGACCATAACTTGCGTTAACAACTTTAACTATAACCCCTTACCGCTATATTATCTTTAATCTTATAACAGATGTTAACCCCACCATCAGTAATACAATTACAACGAATAATAAAATGTATTTATACCACTGACATTAATCCATATATGACTTCCATTAAAAAAATAAAGCAATTACTAATATGTTTTATTAATTCATTACTAACTATTACTTATTATCGAAATACATTTATTTATACTCCAAAATAATTAAAACTAAATATAATAGTATAATCCATCAATATCAGTGTCATAAACTTATATACGATCCTTACTAAGAATACTCCCCACTATATTTTAACTCATTATTATCTAGAATTAAATCTACTAATACTACTGCCACTAATCCATATATGACTCTTACTAAAAATAAAGGTAATTACCACTATGTTTTATTAATTAACTGCTAAATATTATTTAAAATACATTTACCTATCCATCAAAATAATTAAAATTAAATGCCAATTGATCAAAATATAACAGCATAATTTATTAATACTAAAGCCACAAATTCATCACTAATAATAATTGAAACTAAATATCCCTGTAGGCTTTCTGCCGTGTAACTGTTATATGTCTGCATTCAAATAGATTAAAACAATGCCGTGTACAGGAAGCAGACACATCAACCCACAATAACTTTCTTAAATGGCTACAAACATACACTCTTGACACCTTCTTTCTCTCTCTTTCTCTATCTTCTCTTTCTCTCTTGTTTCATCTCCCCGGCTTCCTCTTTGCCAGCCCAGCGTTGGATAAAAATAAAAATATGAATTTAACTCGAATCTTACATTAACCATTCCCAACCCGCGACAAATCCTAAATGGCTATAGACACCAACTCCTAACCCCTTTCTAACCCTTCTCCCCTTTCCCTTTCTTTTTTCTTTTTTTTCATCGAACCCCCTTACTCTAGCTCAGCGTTGAATAAAAATAATAAAAAAATACAAATAGCTGTAAATTAAACTTTTCGTAATGGCAAATATTGTTCTTTCTTTTTCTTTTTCTTTTCTTTTCCTCGCCCCCCTCTACCCCAGCTCAGCGTTGGATAAAAAAAATGAAAATATGAATTTCTAACGGCAAATATATTTATAAAAATCGGTCACATGACTTTTATTTCTTTCTCCTCTTCTTCTTTGCTTGACTTCATTCTTCCTGGAATTCAGCGACCAGGTTGGATCATAATAAGAAATTCTCTGCCTGATGAGACCTCATCTCTTGATAGCTGTAGATCGATAACATCGACATGCCAGTGTAGCAGACCTTGTGCATGTTTGAATAAAAGCATTCACAATACAGCTCTATATTTTTATTGAGCACTCTTTTATAAGCCCGGTTTGATTCCCTTTGGATTTCTACCCTGTGGATTTTTACCCTATCTGGATTACTATATATATATATATATATATATATATATATATATATATATATATATATATATATATATATATATATATATATGTCTGGCAACAATACTCTATGTACAGGCAAATATATTTATATATAATATATATATATAATATAATATATATATATATATATATATATATATATATATATATATATATATATATATATATATATATATATATATACACTAGATTACCTACCCCGTCAACAATGATGCTAAGAAATATCAGATTCAGCGAACAAATAAATCAACCATTGAAAAACACAGGCAACCTGTTTTTATAAAAATAAAATGTATTTCACTTGAAACAATGATATATTTAAACGACACCCATGAAAATAGCTACTTTATATCAAGCAACCACACGCAATTTTTAGCTTTCATTTAATTAGCTGATTCTGATTTTATATACTAAATCATCTGACACTAATTCAAAATAATAATTTTTGAGTGAGATAATAAATGTAAAAACGTATAAACAAGTAAGGATATCTAAACATGTTTTTATTTTCTAAAAAATCCGCATAAATGTCTGTGACTAAAAGGTGATTAGATAACGCAAGTCCGTTCTTTTTTAATTACAAACTGCCAGAATTAGTGTCTCAATTAAGAAAATATGCATTGTCATGTTGAATTACCGATGTACTTGACAATGAATCTATTCTTGCGATTTTTTGCATCGTTTTGGGTGGAAATTGAACTTATTTTATATATTGTTGTTGGTTATTTTTTTTTTAGTTTTTACGGTCATTCTGTTCTGAAAAGATCCGATGTTTTGAAATAAAATATCTCATTGTATGACTTTAAACAGGTGGAACCAACTTTAATACTTTTATGCATACTATTTATTTATAATATAATTTTAAAATGATTTGAATCGCCAAAATACACATATGTATCACCCTAATTATTGATAGATTTAAACAGAGACTCAACGGGCATTATTATTATGGTTAATGCTTATACTTACAGTCAGCTGCTCCTGATGTTATATACTGAATTATCCCTGTTAGTGTTATGCACTATTTATACATAGATATATTGAAACGGAGACACATCGCGTATTATAATGGTTGATGTGTGTGTGTGTAAAAAGGTGCATATTTTCTTTACTCTCGGGGATTGCTGGGTCAGTATTTGCTTTGCTTTTCTAGTGTTTTGTCCACTCTTTGTTTCCTATTCCGGGAATCGAAGGTCAACAAGGAAAAGACGTTCAAACATCACCACAAATAGATTCGATCGAAACGACGACCATAGCGACAAAAGCTAAAACAGAAACACATCCAACCATCACAAAACCAAACGAAATACAAGAAAACAAAATACTCTTCCCAACCTTTACAGTAAAGGCTCGAGTAAAGAAGCCCTACACACTCATGTATACGTTAGTAGTTATACACGTATATAGATGTGTATTATTGACTCTCTTGTTTACGTAACAGTGTCTATATAAGTGTGGATGTATTTCTACGCCTTAGGTGCAAACGTGTGTGTGAGTGTGTGTATGTATGAATAGACAGTATTGGGGAGTCTTTCTTTATTTGTAGTTTCTGACCGTTACTCATGTATACATATTAAACAAAAACAAACATTACACCCTTCCCACGATTCGCGGTTGTACAACTCTATGCGCAAACCCCCTGAAGTCAGTAAACTTTAGCCATATGCTTCGACAGATAATTCCCGGGTCAGAGTTTTTTTCTCTTCTACGTTTCGTCAATTTAAGAATATGCATTCATTTTTATTTTTGAAAGTCACTCCAGACAAGCCACTTGATGTAAGGAGCTAAACATCTTTAAAAAATAGTTCAAGGTCAACAACTAACCATCGATAAGTGTTAGATGGATAGATTCCGACCCAGAAAATAGTTATTCTTCCTCCCTTTGTCAGAAACATTGCTCATAGAATGTGAGGACTAAAGGACAAAATCAGGGAAACGATAGTTACGAGGCTGCCGAATATAAACCCACGGTCAACTTCCTACTCTCTTAATCTGCGAGCTAAGCAATGCAAATCCTATTTAAATTTAAGCGTGAAACACTGGTGTATACTGAAACCTGTGTAATATATTTTGTAGACCCGCCTCCCCCCCCCAAAAAAAAATAGAGCCCCCCCCCCAATAAAAACTGACAAAATCCGGCTTGTAGTAAAAAACACATGGTTTTATTACTTAGTTAAGAGGATGGAATTCATTCACGTCATTGAGTATTTGCAGAAGAAATATAGTTTCCCTTATATTTCTACATCCAAATAAACTTGACAGCTGTCCACCATTCCACAATGCGTTCCACAGTGATGTTTATTCTGCATTTTTTTACAGCCTAACCATAACCTTACGCTTTACCCTAGATCTAACTTAATTCGACGCATATCATGACAGGATACACAAACGTAGGTCAAGTGCGTGTAAGCGCACTGCGCATAACTTGGGAGGTTGTTTAAAAAAACAACTTATGTTTCCATTAGTGGCGGGAGTCTTCTTTAAAATACCTCTTATTTAGTTTTTCAGATATATATTTATCATTTATTGTTTCAAAAGGAATATTATTATTAACAATAAATTATACAGATTGATGTAAAAAGCACCGAGGAATTTTCACGGGGTCAAGCTACTCTAAAAGAATCTATTTGATCATTTTAAGGATCTTTAAGTGTCTGCCTGTTGGTAACTTATATGCTCCAAAACTACGAAACAGAATTGCACTACATTTGGCATGGCGCATCCTTGAGATGTTAAGTGTCATAGGGGTAACATGTTAATATTAATACTGATCCTGCTGTTACTACGCCTGATAAGACTAAAACAATACACACTTATAAGCGTCAAAACTCTTAAGCAAAATTACATCAAATTGAATGTCTCATAGTGTGTCGAAGTAAAATACAAATATTACTACTGTTGCTAATACTATGAGTAAGAAATATGACACTACGCGATGAATGCCACTCGAAACTAATAAGAGAAAATAATAATTGAAATATAAGTAAGAAAATTTATTTAAAAAATATAAATGAAGAATTGTGAGGGATTCGGTAAGAATCGAACTCGGAAAAATGGCTAATCACAAGAAACTCGTAAGATATCGATTAGTAAGCATTTACGGGTAATCGATGCCTGGAAAGAATACTTCACAACAACTGGGTCTCGCCATGACTTTTTGAATTTAAAAAATTACGCCTTTCAAAAACGTCATTTATAGATTCAGATCGCCGATCGAGTTAGGACCAGACTAACAAAAATAAATAAATACTGTCTCAAGAACCGAATTAATCCGTAAAGAGTGAAAGACAAACGTTGTCTGGAGGAATAGTTTGATACGAGACATTGTGTCCAACAGTAAAAGAAAAACTGGCGGTGTGAATTTTATGAGCTAAAAAAACTGTAGAAAAAAATTGATAGGACAACAGAGTTTATAAATGAGATAGGTAGCCTATGTCCTCGCAAAACAGAGAACAGCTACTCCCAATAGGAATAAATTAATAGAATGAACCCGTTGGCCAATGAAAATTATTGGGTATGCAAGTTGTGAGAATAGATAAGTAATGAGATGTAGCTGGGGGAACTGGTAAATAGACTAAAGAAATAAGCCACATTCACTTAAAACAACATTCGAGTTTCCATTTCGCATTTCGACAGACACATTCTCCATGGAACACACATGATTGAAAAACCCTGATGAACTCAGATTCTGTATCACCCTTGCCACGCTGAAAAAAGAACATGATTTACAGTGCTAATTTCACTTAGTCTTCAGGAACGCTTTTATTTCATACACATTTTCTCGATGTTCCCTATATAAACTAATCGAATTTTAGGTTTACATTGTATTGACGCTTTTTCATTTTAAGGCATTGCTTGTGTCATGAGGCTGACTGTAACCAAATCATCGTGCGAAGACTTGCAGCCTTCCATGATCAAAATAGTGTGAATAACAAATCAGGCGCTAAAACAGACCACGAATGATAAACTAGCTGGTGATGGCTAAAATGCTTAAAAGACTACTGGAAAACATCCACTAAATTTAACGTAAAGCATTTTGGCACGACAGTGTGTTATAGAAGTGTAAAATTATACTAACACTAATACTAATACGACTAATAATAATAATAATAATAATAATAATAATAATAATAATAATAATAATAATAATAATAATAATAATAATAATAATAATAATAATAATAATAATAAACACTGGCAAATAAATGCTCCCGCTGGTCGTGTGTTTTTGCTTGCCTGGGAGGATGTTATCATGCCAACAGAACAAATATTACACTACCCTCTGAATTTAACAATAAAAATAATAAATTAATTTGAAATAGTATAGTAAATAAATTGAGCATCACAAGCTAATACAATAGTACAATAAGTAGAATTAGTGGTATAGTTTCGTCTTCAGATAGGCACGTACCAAATCTCCATCTGTAATAGACCTGAATACAATTGTATCAACTTGACCATGTTTGGGATGGCGGATATAATAAAATAAAAAATACTAATGTGAATAATCAAATAAAGTCTCCACTTTAGCTAGACAAAGCCGGATCAAAATGTACGCGTCTCTGATAACAATTACAATCATTGACTAAATCGAAGTTAAAAATGGGCAGTCACTTTAGACCTTGAACACTGCACGAACTATCGATGAAAGAGTTGATAGTCACCTTCAGTATCGAGTAGACAACCATTATATTTAGTGACTAGAAGTAATCGGGGTAGAAACACGACTGTATCTCTATAGCCAATGCATGGAGTATTGTTGCCACATCTGGGCTGGTGCATCATCCGCTAGTCTCTCCCTCTTAGACAAGGTTAAAAAAAGAGTTGCTAACTTGATAGGTCCTTCACTATCCACCAAGCTCCAGCCTCTGTCCCATCGCCGCAATGTTGCTTCATTGTGCCTGTTTTACAAGTACTTCAATGGATTGTGTTCTGATGAGCTTGCTGCTCTGGTGCCCCCACGACGTAAATTTACTAGACCAACCCGACAATTTGCCAAATCCCATCCATACACTGTAGATGTCCCCAGATGCCGTAGAGCTTTCTACTCCAAAAGCTTCTGGACTCTGGAACTCCCTCCCTGCTTCCTGCTTTCCTGACGCTACTGACATACAGACATTTTAAACCAACGTAAACAGACATCTTGCTGCGCGGCTCCTAATTTAGGTTGAATCCCCCCCTTTTTCTATCTCAGTAGCCACATACGCCTACAGTGTCGGCCTCCCTTGCTTGGGGTGAACTATGATAACATTTTTTTTTTTACTTATCTATTATATAAAGATACGCCACATTTTCTGTCGCTGTGTGTCCGAATAGAAGACAGGCAATTATGCATCTTATATAATCGAAAGTAGGTTATTGTAGAAACTACTGTTATATTTATACAGCGTCAACAGGGAGCAGATAATTGTACGGAGTGTCAGAGATTTTGAGTGCCAAACAAAAACTACATATTTTCAATTATTATTAAATAGTTGTAAAACATTTTATTTAGGAAAAAATCGCTGGCCGTACGTGACAAGCGAAGGAGAGAAAGAACGAGTGAAAGAGAGTGAGACAATACGAGTGTGTGTGAGAGAGAGAGAATAAAAGAGAGAATGATCAGAGAGAGGGTAAGAAAGAGATAATACGAGATAGATTAGATTTAACAGTCGGATGCCAGATATATCTATTTTTCTTTTTTATATTATATTGAAACAGTCTCAAAAGGTAGTGAAACAAAGATATATATATATATATATATATATATATATATATATATATATATATAGATAGATATATATATATATATAGATAGATAGATAGATAGATAGATAGAGAGATACAGAAGGATGGGTGAGAGTACACAAAGATGACGTATGTATTTTTAAAAACATTTAATTTAATAGTTTATTTTATAAATATTTCAACTAATTTGTCCAAATAGATAAGAATTGTTTTTTAAATAATTTACAACAATATTATTTATTTGATTAAAATTGAGAATTATTGAATTAAACAAAATCGGTTGCCATGCCGTCTGCTTAAATATTAGCTCCGTCTTTTTTTATTTTTGTAAATATGCTTATAAATGAAAGAGAGAGGTTGGGATTTGGGAGGTTGGGATTTGGTGAAAATAAAGTAAGAAAACAATTAAGACTGACATGTATAGATAGAGTGAAGAGAGAGAGAGAGAAAGAGAGAGAGAGAGAGAGAGAGAAAGAGAGAGAGAAAGAGAGAGAGAAAGAAAGGGAGAGAGATGGGGTTAAAGCTCCCGAAGATATGGCGACGAGCCAAGGTCATCGCTTGCCCGAGACCCAACAAGTCGCTGGATGACCCAAAGGTGTACCGCCTCATCACCCTCCTCTGCGTATCATACAAGATAATGGAGCGCCCCTTCATGCGCGCCTTGATCAGGTGATCGACCCAATACTGCCGAAAGAGCAAGCTGGCTTTCTCCACGAGAAGTCCACAGTGGACCACGTAACCTTCTTCACCAGGACATCGAATATTCTTTCCAACGACATGAAAAGGCAGGGGTCGTTCTCCTTGATCTCACAGCAACGTACTATACCGTCTGGCTCCATGGACTCCACCTCAAGCCCTTACAGACGATGCCGTACCGACACATGGCTAGCTTCATCATGGAGATGCTAACCAACCGTAGCTTCACCCTTCACACTAGCAACGCCCAACATAACAGGCCGTACCTCTGGGTAAAGCACTCTGACGTTCCGCCAACATCTGGTAAACCTGTCCGCCAAGACATCAACCGACGTCGTTCTAATACGCCGCCTAGCTAGTACCACCTTGGGTGTCTCGACCAAGACACTGCACATGTCCACCCAGGCATTGGTCTTCTCCGCCGCCGAGTACTGCTCCCCAGCTTGGTGCAGGGGCTCCCACACTAAGTAGCTGGGCATAACGATCAACACCGCCTTACGCACAGTCTCTGACTTTCTGCGCGCAACGCCGATCAACCAACTACCAATACTCGCCGGCATCACACTACCAACCTTGTGTCATGAAGCAGCTGTCATTGAACTCTCTCGCAAAGCCACCATCGATAAGAACCACCTCCTACATAAGCTCGCCACATAGACCCCTCCACAAGCTCGCCTGAAGTCACGAGGCATATTCGCATAGCATGCCCACCCGGTGACGTCACAAAACGAACCTGGCTCAAACGTCACTGGACGGAGAAATGGCAGGCAGCAGAAAAATCAAGGCTGCACAGATTCGTGGAGGAGCCTGACGAACTACCGGTCATGCACTTACCTCGTCGGCAGTGGACAATGGTCAACCGCCTCAGGACCGGTATCGGCCGTTTCGCCGTTACCATGAAAGGATGGGAACTCAGGGACTCGGCTGTCTGCGACTGTGGTTACCCTGAACAGACAGTCGACCAAGTCATTGAGTCATGTCAAAAACACCGACCCGCTGCATAGTTACTCTAGACGACGAAACGCTAGCATGGCTTTCTTCAACCGAGCTGGTTATCTGACAATGGGATGCTGAGGCAAGCGAAAGAAGAAGAAGCGGGAAATGTGTCAACAACTCCGCCACCGATTATGGATGGACTCCAATAACCGTATATATAGTCTGAAACTTCATTAACCAGGGCACTTAAATACGCCTTAGTCAAAGTGTTAAAGACGTTGTGGTAAATACCCAGGATTGGAAGTTCGAGCCGGTTGACAAGTAGGCCAGTTGTTTGAATCTATACTGATGGATCTTCAAAAGACAAAACAAGCTTTTGTATCGATGAATAAATAATATTTAAGTATTTAATTATTATTCAAAGCTCCTTAACAAATGGTAGCATGTTGTTTGGGACAAACTAATTATAACGCCTTGGTAGTAACGCTATAGTCCATTCCTCTTGTTTGAAAACTTTACATATAATTAACAGTGGGTGTTTGTATTAGAAGCGTATGCACACGTCTCAGTCGCGCAGGACAGGGGTTAACGTCGTTGGGTTAAAGAACCCAGGGTTGTTAGGTTGTAGTCCGTTGGTAAGTAGGCCAGTTCTTCGAATCTATACTGATGGGTCTTTAAAAGACGAAACAAGCTTGTCTATAGATAAATAAATAATATTTAATTATTTAATCATATATATATATATATATATATATATATATATATATATATATATATATATATGGTCGTTTAAAGCCTTTAATCTTTAATTGTACAGATAATAGACGTAAATGGGAGTTAATCTAAAATTAAACAGAACTGCACAATCGCCAACATATGCTATACATACGTTTTTAATTGTTCTAGTTTGTTACCCATGACTCCAGGCAACGCTGAGTAGCAATGATAGAACAGTTATCTATCTATAAATACACGGTGACACCCCTCCCTAAAAATGCCAGCCATGGAATCGTTAATAAAATTCAAAACCCCTTCTACAAATTATATTTGGTACAAATAAAATTCCGTCTATACCTGACTTGTCCACCAAGTTTCAGTCATGAATACCCAACAGTCTTTGTTTTATCGCTGTTATTCGCAGACACTTTAGTGATCGTCTCATCAGTAGGAGGTGTGATCGTAAATAGGCTTCACACTCACCGGACCGTAACCCTCCAGATTTTTATCTGCTGGCTTATCTAAAAAATAATGTCAATCAAAACAATCCCCAGACTATTCCTGAACTAAATAGGCCACTGTAGATCAAATCAGGGCAGTGCCAAAAGAGGAATGTGTCAGAGTTATTGAGAATTTCGCACGTCGTTTCCACGTGTGCTTATATTTGAACGGTGATAAAATTAAGACTGTTGGATATTCATGAGTTAAACTTAGTGGGTAAAGGCAGGTATAGACTGAAGTTTATTTGTACCAAAATGAAGAAAGGATTTAAACATTTTTTTTAACGATTTCATTTTTAAATTTTTTACTTTGAATGGGGGGACTTCACCTTATATAGTAGTTTAGTTAGACATCGTTTATAAATTCAAGACTATTTGTGTTTGTTTGACTGGTTTATCATTCTTCGTCACACTCGAACAAACAATCAGACTGCAAGATAAATACGAATTTGTAAAAAGTTATGTTTTCAAATTTCCTTATTTCCCTGGAAGATTGCCCTTATTTACTTGCCTACTCACGAGGGTAGAGTTAGAGAGAGAGAGAGAGAGAGAGAGAGAGAGAGAGAGAGAGAGAGAGAGAGAGAGAGAGAGAGAGAGAGAATGAGTAGAGAGAGGAGAGAGAAGAACGAACAAATAGGAATAGATTTATTTCGTACTAGCGGAACCCGTCGCCCCGGCGTTGCACGGGAGAAATTAGTACCTATTGCATGACGTCGAATAAAAAAAACGGCCTATAGTTCTTTCTCCACCCCCACCTCCTAGACCGTGTTGCGAATGTTTTAAATTAAAAAAAAAGAAAAAATGGTAGAGTAGAATGGGATCGAACGCTGAAACTGACGATCATTAAATCCCCTTCTTACCCAATGCGCCACGGTTACGAATTAAAAGTACATGTGAAAATAGGCTAATAACGCTATGCTTGTTTATTGACATGCGTATTATGTTAACATTTACATTCTGCCGACCAAATGGAAACTTCAACAATGATATGGTGTAGGTCATTTTTTGATGAAGTAATTTCATTTGGGCAATTTTTCGATAATATGCGTGTTTAAGGTGTATGATTTTGAAAATGTAAATGTATCCGCGTCTACCAGTATCTTGGTGCTTATTGAATTAAATAGGAAGTCGATTCGATCAAGAAATTTTAGCCGCCATGTTGAATCAATAAATGTTGCAGGAACTGTGTTCGTTAATTTCATTCGGTTAATTCCGGAATGAATTTAAATGTAGAAGGTAGAATTAGATAGAACGTAATCTGATATTCGCGAATAATCATCGGAGTGTAAGGGAGCGGTTGTTAAGTTTTTGCGTATTGCTTAATATTATGTAGTAAAATAATGCCAGACAAATACGAAATAACAATGGGTGCTTTATGAAAATTATACTGTGTTTATTAGTTCCCGGTGTCGATGAGTGTAGTCACAGTACAGAATTGTTAGGGAGAAAAGTTTTTACTACCACCTATATGGAGTTGGTATTTCGGAGAGTCGTGGCGGCCGGGCCGAATGTAATATTTAGTGTTAGTTTGGAAAGAAGAATAAGAGATATACTAAAACACGCTCGAGTGAATAAGTGCAATGTAATTGTGAGTTCAGTAGCCCGTGATGCATGTGGTTATTTTCCTATTCTCCGAGAAGGTACAGGGGAAAAAACGTCTCTACTTTATATATTAGATTATTTCATTTATTTATTCTAATTTTTCTTTCAGATGCGGTCCAATTTTTGTGGGAGCCGCTGTTGTCCCAATGGATAGCCTCAAAACGGAGCACTTTGGGTTATGATCAAAAATAGCAATTGCCTCAGTCAAGAAGGATTTCTCCTTCATTGACCAAGGACAGAAACAATGAAGTTTAGTATCGGAACAGATACTACACTTTGCTCCCAGTCAAAATACAAAGGTGTCAACAGATGCATATAGTCTGATACTAATACACGTTTGCTTTCACTTGAATGACGCTACGGAATCTCTTTCAAAGTTTAAAATATTCTTTTCCATTCAACGTCGAAATAATTTTTCGTTTGTGGTTTCTCTCTCGCACTGTTCTTTATGTATTCATTTTTATCATCAAATCTTGTTCTTATAAAACATGGACTACTGAAAATTGACTTAAGTTTTTTCTTCTTTCGTATTATTAACGATTTGTATATAGGGTGTAATTGCGGCCGTCTTTGTCCCAAGTGCCAGTGTTACTGACTGTATCGTCTTTATTCTGGCAACGTTCGTCCCGTTGGTGATGTCTCGGAAATTGTCCTATTCAGACGATCAGAATAAGACCAAAGAAGATGGCCTACAATCAAACTGGGAATTATGCGTTCATTTCTGTCTTTATTTTTCTTCTTCATTTTCATTTTCATTTTGCAAATGTTTTTTTTTTTTTTACTTATTTTTCATTCCTATTTTTCTCTTTTCTTTTATTATACATTTCCGTTTCTTTTTTCGTTTCTTTCTTTAACATTTCTCTTCGTTTCGTTTCGTTTTTATTCTTATATAACTTTTCGTTGCTTTTTTGACAACCCTTTTCTCTTTCTTTCTGGTTCTTATTTGTTTTTCTTCTCTTTTAAAAATCTATTTTTTCACTGTCCCTTTCTTTCTATTTCTTTTCTTGAGAACGCAATCAGAGAGAGAAAAGGGGCAAATGGACGAGAGTAAGTATGAACTAGAGAGAAAGAGAGAGAGAGAGAGAGAGAGAGAAAGAAAGATAGTGAGAGATGAAGAGGGGAGGGAGGGTAGAGAAGAATGAACGAATAGGAATACATTGATTTCGTATTATTTCCTTTATTTATTCTTACTTTTCGTTCAGATGTGTTCCACTTTTTGTGGGACCCCGTTGTTGGCCCAATGGATACACTCAAACGGAGCATTATTGGTTATGACAAATCTCATTGGATCTATGGTGATAATTCATACACTATTAGTTTGTTGAAAGGTATGAACCAATAATTTACCACTAGCGATACGAAAATAGCAACTAGTGTACGATTAATTGTGAACAATTTATAATCGGCATTATTTATCAGTATTAAATAACCCCCCAAAAGGTTGATATACCATGAATTATATTTAACTCATCTTTATTTTTTACTGCATTATAAAGTTGACTCATCGATTAAGTTAGGGAGGGAGAAGAGAGAGATTGAAGAAAAGAGAGAGAGATGAGAAAGAGGAGGAGAGGGCGGGAGACAGGGAAAGAGAGGGGAGAGGGAGAGAGAGGGAGAGAGAGGAAGAGAGAGAGAGGGAATGAGAGAGAGAGAGAGGAATAAATAAAGGAAGAGGGAATATATAAAATAACAGAAAAGATAAAATGACCAATAAAAGACGACAAGCCAGTCAACAAGAAGACAAAATGGCTGCCGACGTCAGAAGACAAGATAGCTGACGAGGTGAGAAGAAAATGGTGGGTGTCCATTTGGGAATATAAGTCGGTTTATATGTTGAGGAATAATAAAAAAGTATACACCCCCAAATATGCCTTTAGCAAATATTTTAGTATAACCTTCTTAAGCAACCATGTTTTTAACACAACTGGGCTGAAGGTTTTCGTGCTTCTACAGATTTGAGAACCGAACAAAACCGACTTTTGCTGAACTAAACCTAAACATAGGTTAGGGGTCGTTTAGAGTTAGTTGAGAGTTAGTTTACAGTTAGGTTTGGGTTAGGGTAGAAAAAAGAGTTCGGTTCAAATTCTGTAGAAGTACCAAGTTTTTTCTCAATCATGTGGCGAAACTTTCCGAAGAGAATATGGAATCTTTCTTTAAAATCTATCTTGTAGTAGCAGCTTTGTACACCTATTATATACAACAAAAAACAAACAAATGGGCTCTGCCTATCGAACGATCTTCGCACTCCTTCTATGTCTATTAGCCAGGCGCAGATTTACTGGCGCTGGGACGCCTCAAAGACACCCAGTGTCATGCCTTGTTCCTTACTAGGACAATGAACGCCACCTCTCTTTCTCTCCATCTAGGCAACTTGGGGAAAGTCTTTACGTCACCAAGTCTAACATGACTAATCTGGGTCGCTGTTGTTCCGACAGGTTTAGGGTACAGGTTAGCCATCTTGTCTGGGCCCCATCAACAGTTGTATTATATCGTGGGTAACTGTATGTGCAATGTTGCGCATGGAAAGGAACCCTACAGTTATCCCCGGTGGGATTCCCCAAGGCCAGAACCCCCATGGACCAAATAACGACTAAGGAACTGGTTGTGTGAGCTTAATAGCACCAAACAAGCACCCACTTTGCCCACCCTACTCTATCTCAAAACAAACATGAAATTCTGCACAGCTTCTAACTTAGGATGCCCCCCCAATACTACACCCTAATTCTCAGTAGCCCCTTACGTCTACAGTGGCGACCTGCCTTGTTTGGGGTTAACTATGTTAAAGAAATTCTAGTAATGAATATCAAATTATCCAATTGTTAGAAAATTGTTTATTATATCGTTTCCAGAGCTGGAAGATGTGGCACAAAACTAGAAGGTGGGGGGGGGGGAAGGGAAGAATTCCTGAAGGCACACTCTGGCTTTGCAAAATATAGTCATGAACAGATCCGTCGACATTCCCCAGTAGGAGCGCCCCAGACGATCAGCAATACATTCGTTATTATAAGCTTTATATTCCAATGGTTTCTTTCCAAGAACAGCAGGCTTGTGGAACTATCTTCTTGCTAGCTGTTTTCCTCCTACCTATAGCCTTGACCTTTTCAGGGCATAGATCAATAAGCATCTCATGTCTTCGCGATAATCATGTTTCGTTCTTTTTACCTCCTTACATCTAGTAGCTTCATGCCTTATCTGGAGCGATTTCAATAAAAAATAGCAAAGCAAAGAAAAACTAAGCCCTGCTCAAAGAGAGAAGGTAATGTCCTGGAGAGTGAGCCTTCTAGGATTGGGCCAAACAACACCTCATCCCGACAGAGGAGGGCCTGGTGATTCCACAGCAATTATTACTTTTCCCATGAGGACAGAGTTAGACACAAGGTCGGTTTTTAATGTGGGGAAAATCCAGCTCCCCCAAAAGAGGCCCTTCTGATTTGGAACAAAAATTAAAAAAACTTGCTTCAGTCTGAAAGGATATCTGCTTAACTGATAAAGACAGAAAGACGAAATATCTTATCAGAACAGATACTACACTTTGCGCCCGCCGAACAATTTCTATCCCTTTAGTAATAGGCGATTTCAGAATTAATTATTCGTAATTTAATTAATTTATTTATATAAATATACTAAAAGAGTACCCGCCCAAGGACGGGTGAAATTAATTCCCCGAGCAGATCAATTTTGTACCACTTTTATGCCCTCCTAACGAAGATTAAAATCAACATATGATGCTACTAAACCGTATGTGTAGAATACTTATTTTAATTTTTGATCAAACTCTATTACATTATTTTGATTCTAGAATTAAAGACTTAAGCTTAAAGTAGTCTTAAAAAGAAAAGAAAATTGAGAAAATCTTGCTTAATTGGTGTCTAATGACTATGGGCCAAATTCAATGCAAATCTGAAATATTTAAATTTTCAAATGGGACCTTGTGCCCGTATTATGTCCTCTAAAACCCTTTAAAATATTCCAAAGAAACTGAAATTTGTGGATTATTTATTATTTGATGTCTAACACCTATTGTTTAAATTCAATAAAAATCGGAAGTATCTGAATTTTCCCAAAGGGTATGCACCTATCTTTGCTACCCTTTTATGAAACGAAATTACGCCTAGCAGCTGTGTTCCAAAATTTATAATGATTTGTTAATTAGTTTAGGAGTCAATTCTGTACACACACATATATAAACATACACACATAATTTCTGTTTTGGTCTCCCTTTAAATTTATATAAATAGAGATTTCACCTGTTTAGTAGTATCAGCAATATTCACTTTCAGGATAAAGGTCTCTAATCTAAATGAATAAATGCGAAAATTGGGTCCATTTCTCTCACAAACGGTAAAGGTAAAACGCCCTATTTCAAATGAATCCAACTTCACACAATAGACGCACCATCCTTTTCATATACTGCTCATGTATATGTGCTATCAACCGCAAGGTTAACACATTTGCCTATTGGTTTTGAAAAAAAAGACATTTAATTAATTAACCTTTATCTGCCATTGTTTTTTAATTAATGATTGTTTTTATCTCAATATAACAAATAGTTTTCCTTCGCAACGTTGTTTTATTTTCTAGAAAACATTCAGAATTTGTGTTTACATCTTCATTTCTTTAGAAGGCCTAACTTGATTTTCACCAAGTTGCGATCTGTTTCTAAATCGTAAGTGAAAAGGAAAATTGATTTCTTCTTTCTTTTTCTTTCTTTACGGTAACATTGAAAAGATAAATAAAGTTGTATCGAAATTTATCAAAATGTAAAATAAATAAATGAAAAAAGTTATAAATGAAATGTTTTAAATTAATGTTTCAAGCATTGTAAATAGGAAACTTTGCTTAGCGATAGTGAGCCGTGAGCTAGTAAATATATATATATATATATATATATATATATATATATATATATATATATATAAATAATTATTTTTATTCATACAGACATGTACAAAATCTGCGACCTTCTCCCCAAATATGATCTGAGGGAAGTATTGGATTCTAATTCTACCTGATGAGATCTCAGTTTTTTACAGCTGTAGATCGATAACAACGACATGCCAGTGTCGCAGATTTTGTACATGTCTGTATGAATAAAAATAATCATATACATAAAAACTCTATTTAATATTGAGCACTTTTTATAAGCCCGGTTGGATTTCTTTGGATTTCTTATTCTGTGGATGTTTACTTTACCTAGATTATATATATATATATATATATATATATATATATATATATATATATATATATACGTTTGTCTACCGTCACTTTTGAAATTACCGTATAATTATGGTTATTTCTGATGTCATTATTACATGTTTTTTTTAATTTGCAAATGTCATCGCTAATGTCAATTTACAGACAAATTTATCGAATGAAAACTTGTTCTGAAGAAGCTGAATTATATATAGACATCCATAGAATACTCTTTCGCTGTATCACAGCTATTAAATGAGGCCAGGCAAATTAGTACTTCAAACTGTGATCTGAATGCACACGTTTTGTCAATCGACAGGGTTCTTATCCAATACAAGCTACAACATAAGGGAAATCTTAATGCTTATATACGCATTATCAACTGCTTAAAGTGTTCTAGTATTTTACGAACAGCTATGTATTATCGCTAGTGTTAGCTTGCGATCTCCCTTACTAGAGTGCTTAAGGAGCGATGCTGGGTGCATATGTACTCATCCAGAGACAGACTATTACGTTGTCTATTATAGAGAGCCCCACCATTAATGCAAAAAATAGCCCTGTCAGTCATGCGCAATGCGCACATATGCCATTGACTTAGTTTAGTGATTCCTGTCTAGACATGCGCCAGGTTAAGGTAAGGGTTAGGGTAAAATGGCACAGGTATCCACGTTTAGGTCGACGAAACACTCATTTATCGCCGTACAAATGTCAGAATAAACAGTGGAACGCATCGTAGAACGATTTTTTATGCAAATACTCGATGGCATGAATCGGTTCTATCTTTTTGAGTAAGTAATAAAAAGTTTTTTTTATACTACGACTCTTATTTTATCTGTTTTGTGAGAGGTGAGATGCCTTTTTGTGCAGGGCTTTTCTACAAAAAATCAACTGGCTGTAATGAACTCCTGAAGAAGGAAAGCTTGAAGGTAGAGCAGTTGAAGCTCTGTGGCAGCAGCGAAACTCATAACAAATTTATTATTATATAAATAGAAATTCTGCCCGTCTGTCCGTCACAGTTTTTTTAACGTAATAAACACATTGAGGAATTTGCTCAATCCGGAAAGTTTAAAGATCTTAACTACTTTTAGAAATGGAGAACATTGCATTAATAGTAAATAATACATTCCCAACATATAAAGCGGATGCCATGCCATGACCGGGAATCGAAACCGAAACCGAAACCTTCAGTCTTAGGTTCTACCAACTTACTGATTTGAACTTTCTTGTTATTAAAAAAAAGATTGTTCGTTTTGTATGTTAGCGACAACAGCTTATTTGAAACCGGTGACATGTATGAATCATAATAACTCTGTTGTTTGTACTGATTCTATTTATCTTCCTCCCACAAGGTAAGATGTGACACAAGGTTGGGAAAGTGGGGAAAAAACAGCGCTCGAGAATTTAAGCACTCTGGTCATTTAAAAATTACCTGGGCAGCCCCGTCGGCATTTCCCGGTAAGGGCGCCTCAGGCGATTAGCAATAAACTAACCCCCTTCTCAAAGGGTGAGAAGGCAAAGCCTGGTAGGGTGCACCTCCTAGAACTGCACAGGACGGACAACCGATAGACCGGCGTAAATCCAGACCCGAAGGCCCGGATAATACCGGTTTATTAGGCGGGGTAAAAAAACCCTGGTTAACTGATGTTTTCAATTATTTCTATAAAGATTTTATAGGAGGGATCACGTGAAAGTTGCCAACATCGCTATGAGACAAATTGAATTCGAACTTGCAACACCCAGGGCGTCAAACTGTGTCGTTAAACACTTAACCGACGTCACCTTTCATTTGAAACTGGCGGCAGAGAGAGAGAGAGAGAGAGAGAGAGAGAGAGAGAGAGAGAAAGAGAAAGAGAGAGACTGACGATGCTTTGAAGGTAGAGCAATCGAAACGTTGTTACAATAAAAAAATAATAATTGGGGCATCGGCTAGACATATAGGTTTCGCTTCTAATCTTGCCTCCCCTTTAATATATACACAGAAGCAATTTTCAATCGAGATTAGATATGGTATATTTAAGATTCCACACGAGAGATAATGATGAGGACATAGCTTTAATAATATACTACGTTTATCACGGTCTTTGTGCCATTGGACAGTAAATTATCAATCGAGGTGTGAGAATGTCGCAAGTGTTTATCTGCGTGGGCGTCGCACAAAGTAAAGTTAATTTGTAACATGTATTTATCGTTCAGTTTGGAAGATGGGCAAATTAACAAGTGGCACGTGCGCGTGGGAGTATCTCCTATTACCAATGCTTTCCAACCTTATTTTATAAATGACACCCCCCCCCCTCCTTGGGATATTTAATTTGTTGTTCCTCCTTTCTGTAATAATAATGTTTAAGATTAAAAAAAAATATTGGTTAGAATCGGACCAAATTTTGCATAAAGTCTGTAGGATGCCGGATGTCGTCCAATTAAGAATACTAACTATAATACTAAAATGAAGTGTAAATAGCCCTTCGCAGGAGATTAATTATGTTACAAATTAACATTGCTTTTCGTGCACTCTCCCAAATAGTCCGACGCTTAAACTCATTAGTCTGACATTCTTTGGCAACATGAAGAATAATAAGTACATAGAAAATGCTGCCAATTCTACTGTCAAGAAGATAAGCTACTGGACTAGAGAACTTCTCACACCTGCCAGTATCCTATATCTCTATAAAGCCACCATTCACCCATGCATGGAGTATTGCTGCCACCATTGGGCTGGTGCAAAAACTATTAGCCTCTCTATCTTGGACAGAGAGCAAACAATAATTTTTAACCTAATATGTTCCACACTGTCTATCAAGCTCCAGCTCCTGTCGCATCGCGACAGTGTTGCATTCTTGTACTTGTTTTACAAATACTTCCATTGAATGCCCCTCGATTAATTTACTGCACTTGTACCTGCTAAACGTAAATACCCCGACCCACCCGGATAGCAACAAAAATACCTTCAGTGTAGGGGTCCTTAAATGCCTGAAGATTTCCTATTTTAATAGATTATTTCCTTGAACCGCTTTTTTTTGGGGGGGGGGTGATATACTCGCTGCTCACTGTTCTCCCTACAGTACCAACATGCAGACATTTAAATGTAATATGAACAAAAATATTGCTGCCCAACTACTCATTCAGGTTTCCTCTATAAATCTGGCCCCATCACAGTAGCTTTTACGTTACAGTGTCAATGTGCTTTGTTTCGGCCAGACAAAAGTAAAAGTAAAGAGAAAGATAATCACTTGCGACATTCTCACATCTCGATTTCTTATTTACTGTCCAATGGTAAAAACACGAAGCGTAACATAGTATTTATCAATTTTATTCCACACTGCAACTTATAACAAATCGGACGTTGTTTAATAATATACATTCTTTGAACACTAAGGTGTCACACGCATTCTTTTTACCGAATTGCACATTGAATTATTATTTTAAATCGTGTAAAATAAAACGAAATTTATTAAAATAAAAATAAATGTCGCTATTAACTTAATCCAGTATTATACAAGATACGTAATGAAATGTTCCCGCTTGGTTAAACCAGTCGCTTGATAAGAAAAACACCTATTTCAGCAATATTGACGCCATCATGAAAACAAAAACTAGAAGTATCTTTATTTCTTTTCTAGCCTTTATTTTTTGACACACACACACACACACACACACTCACACACACACACACACATGCACACACACACATACATAGACAAATACATAAGTCTACTAACAAGAAAACCCGATGTTGCCCAGGGTTGAATGAGACACCATATGCTTTTTTGCTCACAGCCCGTAAAAGAATATTATATTTTTAATTCGTATTTTTCTTTTTACATATGCAAATATTCAATTTTTGGGGTGGACCGAAATATGTACTCAGCATTTCAGTAAACTAGTAGACTTTAACATCATCGAGGCAACTATAAACTCGTACTCTAATACCCGAACCCCTTATGAGAATTTATATTCTTATTTTTCAATTTCTACAATTTTCAAGGGATAAATAAAATAAAATAAAAGGTCATATTTACTTTTTCTGGATGTTAAACGCGAACGTATCCCACACTAATATTGTACCCCCTTCGATTAAAATGAAATCTATTCATCCAAGTGAGCCGGGCAATGTAGTTTCGGAATATGTTATAAGTGTTTATCTAAAAAACCCTACGAAGAATTCGCGAAAACAGAAATAAATAAATAAACCGTAAGTTTATATATATATATATATATATATATATATATATATATATATATATATATATATATATATATATATATAAAGCAATCCAACAAAAGATATAAGCGTCAACTAATATCTTATAATTAGTGAAACATCCGGATAAAAACTGAAGCTCAATATACTGGATAGAGCATTAATATTATGATATAAAATGAAGTAATAAAATAATGGCGCCAATCAAATTTTATTATAATTCAAGGTTCAAGCAAAGTATCTTTGAAAACTCATGAGCTAAGGACTTTAATATACTTTGCTTGAACCTTGAATTATAATAAAATTTGATTGGCACCTTATTTTATTACTTCATTTTATATTATAATATATATATATATATATTTATATATTTCTCTCTCTCTTTCTATCTCTCTCCCTCTCTCTCTCTCTCTCTCTATATATATATATATATATATATATATATATGTATGTATGTTTTATGATTTAATTTGTTTTCATAACGTATTCCAAATAAACAGTACACACAATGAGATCCAATTCGTTTACAACTGTTTCCAGACGAATACTTTTAGTTATACAAACTAACACAAAAAGGGAATTTCGGGAACATCCCTATTTGTACCCAGGAAAAAATAACAATGTCCAGAAAAAAAATGCAAGCATAGACCCAGTGTATATATATATATATATATATATATATATATATATATATATATATATATATACAAACACGTGTTTCGTCGTGTTTATGATTCATCAGTGTGGCTGGACGTAGCGAGATTCGAAACTAGACCCTCAGTCATAGACTTCCGGTGCTCTACGGACTGAGCAAACGAAACCGCACCGGGATAAATTATATCGCATTTAAATGAAGCCATTAATTTATTTATATTTTTTACAATACTGAAACCGAAAGTATTCACTACTTTTATTTATTGCTTTAACGCATAGTGGAAACCATCATTTAATCAATCAGATTGCACTACGCACAATGAAGCATATGTATATATAAAATATAAAATGTAGTTATCCGCAGACATATATATATATATATATATATATATATAAACTATTTAAATTATGATTTAGTGTGAATGAACAGTTAAGTGCTTTTTGTGTGTAATGTACGTAACAAAAACCAAAAAAGGGATTAATAAATCAATGCGTTAAAAGACACCCGAACTAATTGAAGCCGCATATAACATTTTGTGAAAAAGAAAACCATCTGAAATATTTGTGTAAAGAAATTACGTTACTCAATTATTCTGATATGTAGCTTAGTTTTTTTTAACTTTAGTGTCAGTATTTGAAAGGAATTTGGAAATAATCGAATGGACTATAGGCCAATAGTGTTTGGCAAATAAAATTCTGCTTATCTGTTATTCCGGTAAGCGAGAATGTATAAATAAATTTGGAAGTAATCGAATTGACCATAGGCAAATACGGTTCATCCAATTAAATTCTGTTAATATCTTATTCCGAAATTACAAAATAAATTATTTGGAGTAGCCAATCAAAAATGCTTACGAGATTAAAAGTGGTAGGTAAATGGGGCGTCTTTTGTTCCATTTGAAAATGTAGAGTATAAAACGTACAAAAGTACGCTCGAAAAAATAAAATAATAACATTGTTATCATCCTATGTGTCCTATAAGACAGATATTCCCAGAGTACGTAGATGGCAGAGGGTAGTGGATCTGAGTGTAAGAGTGAAAATTACCCCGACTTTTTCTATAGATTTCTATAGTAAGAGAAAATAGCGAGAAAGATTAAATATAAAAATCGAGGATATTTAACAAAACAAAGCTGTCATTTCTGCGTCACAATAATTGGCTTAAAAATACCGGAGCAGATTTGAATATACAACTCTTGTTTAGGAACTAAACCGGTCTATAAAATAGCGGGAAATCTCTCTTTACTTATATATATATATATTCAAGAAATCTAATATATATATATATATATATATATATATATATGTAAAATATTTGTTGTTGTTTATTATCTATGTACGTATACGTTTCGTCCCTTTTCAATCAGGACTCATCAGCATAGAGATATGACTATTCACTACCGGTCGTACGATTCGAAACCCTGGATTACAAGTATTTTTCAACTTACATCCAATATATATATATATATATATATATACACAATATTTTTATATAAATATTTATTATATATACTATTATGTACTATATATATATATATATATATATATATATATATATATATATATATATATATATATATATATATATATATATATATATATATATATATATATATATATATAGTACAGAAATATACACGTTGCAAGTAATCAACACTGAAACATTTGTTTCATTCCCGAAAGAAACCCAGGCTAAATTCCTAAGGAATTCTTTCGGGAATAAACCACAAAGTATCTGTGAAGCTCACTTACCATATATATGTCTACTAACACACACGGCCTCCTATATATATATATATATATATATATATATATATATATATATATATATATATATATATATATATATATATATATATATATATATATGGTAATATTGCGTAATTCTGATTTATACAAAACATGCGACCGGAAGTAAACTAGTCGTTAAATGTCCCCCAACAATGTGAAATAGTTTGTGTGTATGTGTAAGTGTGTGTTTGCGCGTATGTGCGTTTGTGTGTCTGTATGAAAGGGCACACTAATATGGGTGAGTAGTGTGCATTCTCTGGCCTTCATTTGTCAGGCTCCATTAACAATACGATTGGGCGCGGCAGGTGGACAGAATCAAATGAATGATCCATTCATAGGCATGCAGTCCCACCGTACAGTTGATTAATAATTTTAATCTTTTCGCAGTTGTAGTAATATCTCTCTGTCGAATCATAGTTTCCTCTTGTTATTTCTCTTTCAAACCATCCTTCTAGACACATACAAATAAGTCTCCCTTCCCCTCTCTTTCTCTCCTTCTTTCTCCCCCCTTTTTCTCTCTAACTCACTTTCTCTCTCACTCTCTCTCTTTATATATATATTATTAATTTCACACATAAATATAAGTAATCCATGGACACGTGTTTCTGGCTCACAGCCGTCATCAGCATAGCTAACTTGGACGACTTAAGAAGTGAACAACAATACTGCAACAATAATGCAAATGTAAAAAGTTACAAACGCTGCAATCACCTACAAAACAATTACATAAAAGTATATATATATATATATATATATATATATATATATATATATATATATATATATATATATATATGAGAAAGGAGACATGAGAGTAATCCGACGTAATGGGAAATGAAAACGGAAAACCCAAAAGATGTTTTTTTTTTAATGTATTCATCAACATTTCGTCTTTATTTGTAAGACTTCCTCAGGATGATAATTTTAAGAAAAATGTCATGCAAGTACATGAAAATATTGGGTTGACATGATGGGTTAATGAGAAGAAGTAGTAGCCATTACTGGGAGCGCAGGACCTAGGTCCGGGCTGAGAGAAGTCGGTGGCAAGGAATGAAATTAATATGGATGGCTGTGAGTGAAAAAGTGGAGGGGTTAACCCATCATGTCAACCCAATATTTTCATGTACTTGCATGACATTTTTCTTAAAATTATCATCCTGAGGAAGCCTTACAAATAAAGACGAAACGTTGATGAATACATAAAAAAACAGCTTTTGGTTGTTCCTTTTTCATTTCCCATATATATATATATATATATATATATATATATATATATATATATATATATATATATATATGATTATTATTATGATTTACTCACTCGGAGTTCTCGCACAAGTCATTGCCCGTGATTGCTGACTGTCAATAACAGGTGGCTATACTGGTGTCTGAGTGACAACCACTCTCCCCATTTTTTTTCTTTTTTCGATAACCGTGACAAATCTCTATGCGTTCTCTCAACAGCCGTTTACCATTTGATTCTCGCTGTTAACGACCCTTGGTTTTCTCTGGAATTTTAGTGGCAATAAGCCTCCGTAGAATTCTAGTATTCTCCGTGCTATTCCAGTGGAGGTCTAGATGGTGCTGTTCCTGCTAGATATATAAATCTATTAATAATGGAGTTTATGTATCTGTCTGAAGCCGAAACTCCATCAGAGTACTATGACTATTTATTAAGTCCGCCAGCTTCATTATATACTACTAGAAAAACTGCCATAAACACTATGCGCATTTCCCAATTTACATAATCAATTGCTTTTGAACTTCTAATAAATTAGTATTCGCAAATATACACTCATGATTGTTCTCTTCAGATTTCCGCATGTATTGACGCTATTTTTCTCGCTAATGATCTTACTTATAAATTATAATTATTTCTTTTATTATTCATTTATAAAATGAGTTATGTAGTTATTTCCTCTACGTCAAACTGATTGAACAGCGTACCTCCCTCTGAACGGGCGCGTTCTTCTACGTCCAACTGATTAAACAGCGTACCTCCCTCTGAACGGGCGCGTTAATACTTTACTGATTTATTTTATTAAAACGTTCTGAGTTTGTTTATTTTCTTAATCTTATTAGCCATTATATTGTTTAATTAAAATTATAATTGATTTAAAAATTACTTAAAAAAAAACACACACATTATAATGAATCAGTGACGTAGTTACATCCAATTGATTGAACAGCGTTCGTTAATCCATTGAAACGATTAGCTCCCTCTGAACGGGCGCGTTATTTCAAATGTAAACAAACTGCTGGCATTTAACCGTGTTACTTTTTTATTAAAACGTTCTGAGTTTGTTTATTTTCTTAATCTTATTAGCCATTATGTTTTAAAACACAAATTTATTGAATCAAATTGTTAAATTAAAATAATAATTGATAAACACACACACATTATAAAGAATTTAGTTTAGCTAAACTTTTTTCGAAAGTTATCGCGGGTCCTGCAGTAAAAAAGTACCTTTTTTTTAATTGATAATTTTCAGATACACCTTTTTTCCGATTTGAAAATTAGTGTTCGCTGTATGTAGTTTTTTAAATTGTTGATTTTAATAAATTTATTGAATGAAATTATTTAATTAAAATAATAATTGATTTAAAAATTACTATTTAAAAAAGCACACACACATTAAAATGAATTTAGTATTTTTGGCAACAAAAAAAACAACACATTGTACTGGAAAACTACATAACTGATTTTAGAATAGTGTTCGCTGTATTTTGTTTTTTTTATTGTTGATTTTAATTTACGTACACCCTTTTTCTGCTTTGAAAGACATAAAATATTACTTATTATAGTCTGACGTGGATTTGGCGCAAAACGATTGAGTGTAAAGAAAAGAGAGCAGACGATAACTTGGGAGGCACCTTTTACTGGGCAAGTAAATAACTGTTTTTATAATCGTATTCGCTGTATTTTTTTATTGTTAATTTTATTTTAGGTACACTTTTTTTTCTCTTTGAAAAACTAAAACTATTATTATTTATTATTTTGTAAATTCTCACGTGGATTTGGCGCAAAACGATTGGGTGGAAAGAAAAGCGAGCAGACCATAACAATGCAAACTTAATTTTTCTTTTTATTAATGTTGTTATTCATCATGTGCAATATATTATTTAAATTAATTATAGTGATAAAAAGCTCTACCCAAATTACATACTAGCGTCATCTCTGATGCGGCAGCCAAGCAAAAATCTGCGACCGGAGGGAGCATATATTTGCTAGTATATATAAACATGTATGTGTATACCTTTTTTTTCTTCTCCATCCGTCTCTCTTTAGCTAAAGTAATTCTATTAATCTTACGAGTCTGAGAGGCAGATTAGACACATTAATTATTCCAGTATACTGTTAAACAACTGCTGTATGTAATGTATGCTCCATGCAAGATCTCTCTCTCCCCCTCTATCTCTCTCTCTCTCTCTCTCTCTATATATATATATATATATATATATATGATTATTTTTATTTACACAGAAATGTACAAAATCTGCAACACTGGCATGTCGATTTTATCGATCAACAGCTATTATAAACTGCGATCTCATCAGACAGAGTTCGAATCCGATCTTAACCTTAGATCATATTTCCAAATATGATCGAAGGTTAAGATAAAAATAATCATATATAAAAGCTCTATTTGATATTGAGGACTTTTTATAAACCCGGTTGAAGGTCTTTGGATTACTACCCTGTGGGTGTTTTACCTGGATTATATATATATATATATATATATATATATATATATAAGAGAGAGAGAGAAATGTGAGATTTTGTGTTGGAATATTAGTTACATTTTTTATGAATATATACATATATATACACACACTATTTTTAATATAAATAATAAATATTTATTATTTTTAAAATTTATTTCAAAATTTTAAATTTTTTATTTGCTCTTTGCCAGGAGGTAAGACACAAGGTCAGGTAGGGTTTTGATAAGTCACCGCATTATGATAAGCGCACCCTGATCCACAAAAAAATACTTAAGCAGTCATATTGACAATCCCCCGTAGGGGCGCTTCAAGCGATTATATATATATATATATATATATATATATATATATATATATATATATATATATATATATATACATATCCACATCCACAGAGAGCGGTTTTACCGTTTCATGTTTCTTCAGTGTGGCTAGATGTCGCGTGTTTTTTTCAAATAGAGATTAAAAAACGCAGTTGTTCATACTAAGAAACCCGACTCTTTGGTCAGCAGTCGGGACTTCTTACCCCTAGACTATTTAATTGTGTTGATGCTTTATGTACACAATCCCATTATTTTCATTAGTGCGAGCGTTTGCAGCTATTACACTCTCCATTTTCAAAGAAAAATCTAATTTCAATAATCGACTAAAAGATTACGAATCTCTCTTATGAAATTAGAATCGTTATCAACAAATCAGCCAAATTCGGCCATAATGTCTTTCCAACTAATTACACAGAAAAGAAAACTACAACAGCTTCAATTCTGATTGATATAATTACTATTATTTTTATTAGTTTTATTCACATACAACAAGGCATATTGCAACTGAAGCATAAAGGCTACTGAGATAGGAGTCCGATTCGGGGAGGGGCAACCGGGTTCGTTGGCTGAGCAGCAATATGTTAGTTCACATCAGGGAGCAGGGAGGGAATTCCAAAGGCAATCGGTCCGAGGAAAGAAGCTATCAGAGTAGATAATCTACTGACCTCTGCAGTGAAGGGTGTGATTTTGCTGCTAGACGTGTGGGTTGCTGGTATATACATTGGAGGTACAAGTGTTGTAGGTTCATCGGCGAAATACTTGTAAAACAAGTGTAAGGGTCCAACTCCTCGACGGTTCGACATGAGCTGGAGCTTGGCCCCATTCTACTACAGACTTGATGTCGTTTTCTAGAGATTCGGCCATGTCTTGCATGTATGGGTATTCGCATTGGCCTCATGCTGGGAATAGAGCGTGGTGTCATCAACACATGCACCAACTCGAGTTGATGTTATGTCGTTCAGATGTACGACAATCGAAAACGACCTGGATCCTTCTTTTATCTTTAGAAAATCTGATTATATTAAACGTTTTCCCAGTAATATAGTACGAGTTGATTTTCCTGAGCAATCCTTCATACGAGACTTTGTCAAATGCTTTGGATATATCTAGTGCTTCCACCCTAGTCTCACTTGCTTTATTCAATGTCTGGTATATACGTTCAGAGATGACCGTTAGGATATCAGCAGTAGAACGGGATTGTTATTGTTGATATGTTATAGACACATAGCTGTTTTCATTCTTAGTATTTTCCACTTCCTAAGCGGTAAAGAACATTGCATTATGTCACCCTTTTTAATAGGACGAGTAATTATGTTTTTAATTTTATACATACATATATATATATATATATATATATATATATATATATATATATATATATATATATATATATATTTATTAATCAATTGTAGGTACATATCAAAGGAATCAGCATTGCTAACCTGGGCAAGGGTCGAACCACAATACCACGAACACCTTGTCGAAATATGTAAGATTTTTTATCGCCATAATGTTACGTTGTTTTTTGTTATTGTTTTAATGGCGATAGAAACATAGCTGTTTTCTTAGTATTTCCACTTCCTAAGCGGTAAAGAACATTGCATAAGGTCGCCCTTTTTAATATGGAGGTGTAATTATTTATATATATATATATATATATATATATATATATATATATATATATATATATATATATATTTATTAATGCATTTTTACGTACATATAAAAGGACTCCATGGAAATGTGTTTATGGCTATTAGCCGTCATCAGCATGGTTAACCTGGGCAAGGATCAAACCTACGATATTACTGTTTGCAGTCTTGAACGGGTTGGCTATGCGGTTTATGGGGACCGCTTGTAAAATCAATATCCCTGAGAAACGTCTTAATTCATATATGGGGGAGGGAGGAAGCCGGTTCAACCCTCCAAGCGTGAATCCTTCACCAAATCAAGACAAGAAGATATAGAACCGATTAAAATCGATGTTAGAAATACGGAGTAATTCTTAAACAAATTATTAATCGACCTTGGCTTTGTATCGCATGCATCGTACGGTCTCATATCTTTTTATTTTATAATTCATTCTTTTGATTTAGTGTGTGTGTTTTCCGGCATATCAACCCGTTTTCGTTTGGTTATAAAATGTCGAAACACTGTAGCAAGATGTGATGAGAGTGTGTAAAAATAGGACTAGTCTGTTGAATTTCCACGTAAGGTTAAACAATAGGTAGAGTGAACTGTTCCAATCAGAAATTGAATGAGTGTTACGTGCCCCGATTGTGACGTCACGGGCACAGGAAGTGAGTAAGCGAACATGGCGAATTTTATTTTTCTTAATATTTACGAAAGCTGTTATTGAAAAGAAAAAACAACGACAAAGGGAAAGATAGATAATAACTTCGGCCACTGCGACTACATGAATTCAACCAGCTGATTCTGTCAACAAAACCAACGCCCTGCGGGCATTCTAGAGCACTCTGGCTCTGCTACAACATGATACCTATTCGAAACGATTGGTCGAAAACGATTTTTATAAACGACTTCCAGTTTGGGACAATCACGAATTATATAAAAAACAAGAGAGAAAGAAAATCAATGAATACATCAGATATAAAGTGGAGATTTAAACTCCAATAACAATGGAGGTTACCCTTTTGAAAATACCACAAAACAGGAAATTCGAGGTTTTCCCAATTTACTGGAATACATGAAATCCCGTCTTAATCTGATTTTTCCCACGAAAAATGTTCTCGAGGGGAAGGAGATATTTTGGGGAAGGAGTTTCGATTCAACTACTTCAGTGAACCTTTAATATAGAAGGAATATAAAAGAAAGAGGAAAGTAATATCCAGAAAAAGGATATATATATATATATATATATATATATATATATATATATATATATATATATATATATATATATATATATATATATATATATATATATATATATATATTTTGGTACAGAAAAATTAGTACAACATTCGTACCGTCGGTTTCCAGCACAGAAGAACTTATCCATCCGGCTCTCTTCAGCTTCTGTTGCCAAACAGAAGCTGGAGAGAGCCGGATGGCTAAGTCCTTCTGTGCTTGAAACCGACGGTCCAAATGTTGTACTAATATTTCTGTACCAAAATAAATAAATATTACGCTCTTAATTTTTAATTTTTAATTTCAATTCTAAAATAATCGAGCACTCTGATGGGATTTTTCCTGCTATATTACAAAGAAGTTATATATATATATATATATATATATATATATGTGTGTGTGTGTGTGTGGTTGTGTGGTTGTGTGTGTGTATATGTGTATTTATATATGGGTGTACGTGTATATTTATGTATGTCTATTTGCGTATCGAAGTGCCTTTAAATGTATTTTTTTATGATAGCCACGTGTTAAAAAAAAAAAAATTATAACGTTAAGTTATAGTTATAAATGTTGTAAAACCATTAACTATTAACTCTGGTGTAATGTGCCGCTATAACATTCAGAGTAATACGAGTTTGTTTTACCTGCGCAAGAAAGGAGCGGATTTAAGATACTTTTATGTATTAAAATTATTGTTTAATTAGGGTATCCTCTAAGATTACATATTAAAAAAAAACATTCCTTTAACATAAACCTGAATTTTAAACTGATAGACTAACCTACTTATATCCCTAATATCTCACACTGACACTTTCAGTTCTTTTTTATATCATTTAATTATTAATTAGTATCATTATCATCATGATTTTTTATTTATTGTTATCTTTTAAATTTTATTTCATTTACTTTATTCTCTCACTTCACTTTATCAGTATCCTTATTTTATTTTATTGTAATTTATTTTATTTAATTTAATTTTAATTTACTTTAGTTTCATTTATTTATTTATATTATTTATTCATATATTTATTTATTCATTTATTTATTTACATTATCTATATCTTTATTATAATCATCATCATGATGACCATTATTTTCGTTATTGTTTTGTTATTACTAATGCTTCTATTATTATTAATAATATTAAATGTTATTACTTGAAAATTGTTACTAGTGCTGTTTCTACCCAGGGTATTAATAAAACTGCAACTTATTAAAGATTTTTTAATCTGAAATTCCCATAGCTTTTTAAACTTTTTAAACTTTCAATTTTAATTTTCAATTTTTGGTTTATAATCTTGAAATTTTTTTTAGTAATACATTTTAAACAAAAATATTTTAACCTTTCAATTTTTTTAGTTTTCTATTTATTTAACTGCTAATTTCTATTATGACTAGTTTTTGATAGTGCTTTTTGCAAACGCTATATTAAGTGAATCCCTCCACCATTGATAAATAGCAATTTTAATTATTACCTAACTTATTCATAGTATATGGTTTTATATATGCGCATAATTCCCCATGGGGAGTGAATCTTTCTTCTTCTTATTTTTTTTATATAAAAAATGATAAATATTTTTCTTGTTGTCTGAAGAGTGTTTTTCCCTATCTGTAGTTGTACTTTTGATTTTTATCATTTGAGTAATATATCCGTACAAATTATTTTGTACTCTGTCTGTACTGTTTTGATTTATTCATACACTTACTGTCAGTATCCTATCTAATTTGCTGTATAATTCGAAGTATTAACTCAATGACCTTGATGCTGACTTTTGGATTCTAAGTTTGTGTCTATAGCCTGTGCCGAAGAAAATGAACCGATATCAATAAACCATATCGCCTCAGACACGGTCATACACAAACTGTTGTTATTTTGAATTCTTGGGCGTAAATAAATGATTATGTAATAAAGTCTACCTAATATTATATATATATATATATATATATATATATATATATATATATATATATATATATATATATATATACATATATATATATATATATATATATATATATATAAAATAGATCTGAGGTTAACTTTATTACACGATCATTTAATAAAGTTTCACTAGGATCTATTTCATAAATATATATATATATATATATATACATATATATATATATATATATATATTGTTGAATATAACTGACAACTTATGTCTGGATATCCTTTGGTAGATCCTTAGGATCTTAGTTTCGAGGGGGGAATTGGCCGATAAATCTGCCATAGTTTTTATTTGTGTCCCAAGTACTATCAGACCCATCCGAAACTAAGATTCTGATTCAGACTATTGAAAGGGTCTACCAAAGGATATCCAGCCATAAGTAGTCTGTTATATTCAACAATACTTGCCTGCAAGAGAAGATGCTGCCTAGATACACACACACACACACACACACACACACACACACACACACACACACACATATATATATATATATATATATATATATATATATATATATATATAGTCTTGGAAGTTTTTCAACCATTAAAACTATATGGAAAAAAATAAACACTTTTAGTCCCAAGTCCTTCGGTGGAAAATTACTTTGCCTGTAAGTCAATTTACTCTTTACAGTCACTATATTAGTTCGCTTCCAAGAATTTACGCTAGTCTTAACATTATTTATATATATAAAATAGATCTTAGGTGAACTTTATGACATGAGAATTTATTTACGCCCCCAAAATTCAAAATAACACACGCACACACACACACACACACACACCCACAC